>OY728129.1:1625752466-1627026632 GCA_963277665.1 Viscum album
TTGGAATAATATAAAATTAATTTAAAATTTTGAACATATATATGTTTTGTAAATAATATCTAAAACTCCATCATTAAAACATGAAAGATAAATGTAAAAATTTAGGACTAAAGGGTTAAAATAATAAATTAATGTGTTAATTTTTTTGTAACAATTTAATTTAATATTTTCAAACTTGAATTACATGTATTATGTAATGATTGTGACACTCACTTGTTATGATACTTGGAGAAATTGGTTGATTCTAGGTTGACTGAAATCTTTATTGATGTATATTTTTTGATCCTCTTTAATAATGATTGATGTTGAGTATACATTAAAAAATAATTTGGTCTCTATAAGTTTAGCTTCAATGGAAACGTATCAATTATTGGGTCCTTATGAATGATGAAAATAGACAATGGGGAGGCTATAAAATTGTCCTTGTAAAAAATACTTTTTAAGGTATTTTGAATGCAATGGTGGGATGATAATGGAAAATTGTAACATTATATATCAAATAGACGAATCAATAAAGAAAATGTGAACAAAGAAAAATAAGGATTACATATTACTTCAAATAAAAATAATTATAGTCAACTCATCACAACCTCTTTCACTGTATAAGTGTAGATTTCCTTAAGGATGCTAACTTTTCCGTAATCTCAACTCATACAGTTGGTAGACTACCATTATCTATCTAAAAGAAACCCATTATAGTATATCCAGGAAAAATCAATTTAACAATATTTCCCATTACAATATATATATATATATATATATATATTATGTCATATAGAATTTGTTCCTTCATTGTGCATAAAGAAATCACTCAATCTCTATTTAGAAAGAAGAGATATATATGTTTTTTTAATAATAAAAAATAAACTTCATTGTAATAACATCTCAAATAACATAACACAAAATATCATATAACAATTTTAAAACATTTAAGTATAACAAAATAACATTTTATTATTATTAAAACATATATCCCAAAGGATAACAAGAAAACATTAAATTATTGTGGTGGTTTGTCAACCCTAAATTCCATTCATATAGTTTTAGTGTTTATTTCATACTGTTATTAAATTTTCATTGAATTAGGAAAATGTTATATCATTAAATTTATAAAAATGGAAATATATTATCATCCATTTACTTCTTTTGTATAAATCATGAGATATGATATGGCAATTACGCATAAAATATATGTATTAGTAGCTTATACAAGATTTATAATCATTATATTGGGTTGTTATTATATATTAAGATTACTATTATTATGATCACTTTTATAGATATACAAGTAATCACTCATAGGATATTCATTGGTGGACTTTTATTCTTATTGACCCATTTGAAATGCACCACATGAATTGTTATATATTTTTCATTAGTATTATGTAAGTGAACATTGGTTATGGATCCTTCAACTTGAGGTTGTTAAATATATTCCTTACTTGTATGGTTTTATATTTTTATACGTATTTAAATTCATTTGAGAATTTCAATTAATAAGAGATAATTTGTTATGTAATTAATCAAGAGGAGGGATTTTATTCACTAAGATATGGTGTGATCCCCTACTGAAGGGTTATAATTTCAAGAACTTAAATTGAGTTTTGACTAATAATTTTCATTGCCATGTTAAAATAATTACAAGGGATGCATTTATATAATATTTAGTCATCTCGATAATTAAGAAAAATATATAATATTTATACAATTGACATATCAATGTTTCTTTTTTAACCATGATGTCAAGGATCAATAAATTTTACTAATGGATATATATGGAAGATTAAATAAAGCTATGCCCTTTCATAATCTAGGTAGATATTGTATCTTTCTAGATACCACACATATTTTATGATTTTGAATGAGATTCATTAACACATCCAACTCTACAATTTAACCTTAGGGTCACACATAAGGTAATGTTATTGATTTTTTTTAATAATATGATTATTCCATGTATAAAATTTTTATGTCATTCATAAATTGAAATAAATTATTCTACACCTCTGGTGTAATTAATTTATTAATATTTATTTTATTAAATAATTAATGTGATCTTATAATATAAATAATAGGTTACTTATATTATTAATAAATAAACATGAGAAAATGGTATATCCCAATTTGGAATTGGGATTTCAGATTAGACTAATAGGATTCCAAGTCTCATTTCAAGAGGTAATGTCAGATCGATACTAAAAGTGGTCATTTAAGAACCTCATTTTACACTTTTAAAAAATTATTTCTTTTTAATGCACATTTCATGGTGTTTTTGGAGTTATTCAACTTTTATTCGATATTTATTGCTCTAAATTTTATTTATTCAGAGTAGAGAGTAATTTGGAAAATGGAGAAGTGGACGTATATGTGTGGGATGAAGAAAAGGTTTCTATATTTTTTGTGGTAAATATGAATTTACTTCAAATTGAAGTATTTAAATTTTGTCTTAAATATCACTTTCATGTACTATAAATTAATAGAAATTTTAATTCTGAATCTTTCCTAGATAGGGTGGAATTTTCATTTGTAATAAAGAAATATTTTTTATATTTATATGAATAGTTTATAATAGCATATATATATACCATCCAAAAAATCATATATATAATGAAAATAATAAAATGAAAATTTTAATCATATCAATTCCACTTATTTTTAGAATTTTATCCTATGTCATTTAAATAAAAATAACATATAACAAATCAATAATTATGGATTATTAGCTTTGAATTATTATAAACAATTTTATGAATGTTAATATTTTATATTAGAAAAAATTATTAAACAAATTTTAAGTCCAAATATTAATAAGATAAATGTTTTTTAGAACTGATACATACGAATATATGTAGTCTTATAAATAATGTATCTTATGGTGGATTTCAGTACTTCATTACCAATATTAATGAATTTAGTTGGTATATGTATGATTATCTTATGAAATAGAATTATGAATGATATTAAATGTTTAAAGTGTCAAAAAATGAAGTATAAATACTTTAATGGTGTATCTGAAAGTAATTGGACAATATTTGAAATAATTATTTTGTGAGTATTAAAGATATTATGGTATAGTGTAAAAAATATCAAAATCTAGTAAACCAAAATTTAATGGTGTACCTGAAAGGATGAATTAATCTTTGTTGGGAACGGTTTTGTCAATGATTATTCCTGAACAAATACATTTTTGTTTTTATATGCTATAAAAACTCCTTTATTTATACTGAACATCATTCAATAAAAGGATATTTAAATGACACTACATTAGATGTGGATAGGAAAGCATCCCAATTTGTCATTCAGGAAGATTGGGGGATAGGAGGAATATGTATAAAGTACTTACACAAGTAAACACAAACCCAAATAAATAAATGTCTATATTGTATACTATATAAATAGTGGATTGTAATTTCTATAATACAACATAGAACAATGTGCCTTTTTCTCAACATGATCTATTTCTGAAAAAATATTTTATTTATAAAAACAAAATTTTGATTGTAAAGACCCCAACCCCAGTACCCCAAAAATGATGTCTACTATTTTATATTAATACAAAAAATCTCACCATGATGGACCAAATAGCACAGTAGTCTTGGAAAACTTGATACATACTTTATTTTCACATTAAAATTGAAAACATAAAACACAAAATTTTATTTTCATTGAGAAAACCAAATTATAATTTAGAATATCCCTATATATGTATAATAAACCACTTTCTAGTATCTTAGGGAAAGAAAACATTAGAAAGGTGTTCTCTAATATGATCATTAAGGGTATTCGTATAGCTAAAGCTAAATAGGTCACGGATAATATGGCAAGAAATAAATGATAATCATAAAATTCCATATAAATAATAACAAGATCTAAAAACATATCCTTGTATTTACAACCTATTCAAATAATCTCATTGAAATCAATAACTGATTTCAAAATGATAGAATGAGTAATGTTAGACAATTAAAAATTTATATTTAGGCCTCAAGACATGACATCATAATCATGCCATCAAGGATTCATGAAAAGACATCGTAAAAAATGGCTACAGACATAGAAAAATACCCATGATATTTTGTCTCATGAGACAAACTAATTAATCAAGGGGTTATGTATTTCTAGGTCCCGCACATTGTTTAATAAGTCCAATGCCTCTATTATATGAAGAAATAATATAACTTAATCAACATGCCTTAAAATCAATAAATATCTACATTGGAATAAATTTAATGAAGAATATCAATACTTCCCAAGTCAATATGATCATAAAACAACCACATAAATATGGAATATGGTATCATAAGCGTATAACCTTAGTAAAACAGAAGATTCGACAAATTATTTTGATATAGATTAAAATAATTTCAAAATATCATTGGATAATTTATTAGGTAAAATACCATTTTTCCTTAAAAACACTTATTTAAAAAATTTCCAATTATTAGGTAAAAAAATTATATAACAAAAACTCATAAACATAATGGCGAATATTCAAACTAATGGGAATTTATTCTAGAATTAAATTTTTTTCATGTCATGTATGTTTTTAAAAATATCTTTCCATACTTTTTTCAAAAGTCTAAAGGTACATCATTCACAAATTTATAAGAATATCACATTTAAACCATTTTTAAAAATTAAAACATAGGTAAAAATTTCATTAAAAACCATTGTATAGTATTAATAACATTCTTGAAAACATTTTTAGAAACCATGGTCATGGATGATAAAGGATTTTCAGCAAAAGAGATAAATGATGTCGGTTCTTCTTAAAACATTCTTTCGGACACCTGAGTACATAAAGAGATGATAATTGAAATTAAAACAATTATTTTATATAAATTACCCGATTATAAAAAATATATTGTTTTTAATATATAAATATCATTTTATCCCCCCAATATATACTTAAACATAAACAATCCCGAATAATGATGATATTGTCAAATAAACCCTTACCTCAGGTTTGACTTCCACTATATGCATCCAAACCTCCTAAATAATAAATATATATTTATTATACATATATTGAAACACCATATATATGTTTAATACCCTATATTATTTACTTATATTCTTTTATCTATTGTTTATTAACAATTCTTTATTAAAATAAATGTTCTATGCAATAACTGCTTTGTTTTTCATGAATTTTTGTGTTTAATAGGTTAAGTCCACATAATTAGATCATGGTTATATAATATAAATAATTTTAAAAAAATTATCAATATCATATATATTCATTTTATATTTAATTATATTCTTTCATAAAATATAGAGACATAAACATGAAGCACATCATTCATAGAGATGGTAGGTCGTATGTACACATCAACGTTGTTTTCAGTTTTTGACAAATGAAATGAAAGAAAGGTAATTAATAATTCACCATTACAGAATAATTATTGTAACATCTAAATCATATATAATAAAAAAAATATTTGTTTTACTATCCATATAAAAAAAGAAAGAAAAATGGATCACATCTCTTCATGGAGGTGGTAGTCTACACATACGCACGAGCGATGTTATCATTTTCCAATGGATTATGAGGTAAGAAGTTAGATTTAATATCATAATTATAAATGAGTAATTATTTGCTAAATATAATATATAACCATTCAACCCATCATAATACCCATCCATAGAATATTGTTATGAAAAATGAATTGTATCTCTATGTGGATATGTTAATCCATATATATTAATGAGCGATACATTAACTTTTCATTTGATTGTAAATGTAGTAGATAATGGTGATTTCAAAGTAAGAATAACATTTCTTTATCTCTAGAATTTTGAATTTATTATTTTCTAATAAATAATATTGATTTATAGGAGTTAAAATAATATGTAAAAAAGAAAGTGAACAGTTAATGAGATAACATCTTCTTTGAAAGAACATATTTAGGTCTCCAGTTAACGATTCTAGGTTTGGAATTTTAAAAATAGCATCACCTATAGAATATATTTATGGTATTTTAAAAAGGTTTTTTAGGGGATATTTGTAACACCCCAGTATTTGTTTTAGTGTAATATATTTGTTTTAAAAAATGAAGAAACTCTTGAAAATTCAAATCACAATAGATAACATTTAATTTACAATTAGAAAAAAACCCAGACATGGATATAATAATAATTCAATAAAAAGTATTGTACCTATTAATTATAAATTAATCTAGTAAGATTAATTAGTATAAATAAAGTATCGGTGGTTATGAACATTAGAACAACAAGATTTTTACAATATTCGACTGGATCCTCCATGAGTAAGATCCCTCCAAATAGTATGATACTTAGAATACAAAGTAATGGAAATATAAGGAACATTTTTGTGAGTGAGAGGTTTCCAATTACAAAGAGATAAATTTGTTATAAAGGTTTTTATGTTTGATATATATTGAATAAAAGATTCAGTCATCGAATTATAGCTATTTTAACCTTTTAAAATGAAGGATAGTTGTAATGTAGAAAAAGAAATATAACTATTGTAATAATGTACATATTCCTATATATAGATATATATGATGAAATTTAAAATGAAAATGAAAATTATATAAATAATATATAGATCATCATATACTTCTATAAATGAAAAGTAAATTTAAGTGAACATTGAAGAAGAATATTAATTTTTAGAATATACTAAAAACATAAAATAATAATATTTTGCAAGTAATAAATTTAGATTATAATATTATTAATAAAAGAGATAATACATGAATCAATTTAAAATTATAATAGTATAGTTTATGTAGAAGAACATACTTTTTCAGAAAAAAGAAAACTTATCCAACCAAGAAAGGTGGCACAGGTACCCCGTTAACCTATATGGGGAGAAACAACAACCCACCAAGAGGTTTGGAAGAGACTAGCTAAGATGGAAGCAGGGGAAGGATAGACATGTCGCATGAAGTGATAGGCCAGGATAAGATCCCATAAGGCTGTTTATAGGCTCCTATGAATAGGTTATGTGGGTCATAGAAAATATATATATATATATATATATATATGGGTTTCTGATTATCACTTTTTCTTTATAGAACCCACTTTTTGTTTATATTTGTATGGTCTAAGAAATTTAATGTAGTATTTTTAATTTTATGGAATTATTACAAGAATGTGAAAATTGACGGCACATGATTGCGATGCCCAGAGTGCCTGGATTGATCCATCAAAAATTGTTAAACTTTAAAAAGAATGTGTGAGAAGTTTTCATAAAAATGTTAAATAACTATTAAACTGGTACCGAGATTAGATATTTGAGGGAACCATTGAGTTCTGGATGGTAGGTTTACCATAGGCGCGACTTAATTTTAGTCAGTGCAGGCCTCCAGTGAGAAAACCCAAATTGGAATAACTGTAAATAAAATAAGTAAATAAAATTATTTTACTTTTCACATGTTTATAACTCATGAATGGAGAATCGTATTAATAATATGAGACCACCGCTAAACTTGTAAGGTTAGGATTTTCTTAGACAGATCCTAACCTTAGCCGACGCGGGCCAACAGTGGATGCTAGTTTTTATATATAAATATAATAATTAAGTAAAAAATATTTTATTATTATAATATATCACTCCCAAACGGTAACTTGGATTAGAAATAAAAGAGTACTGTTGAGATCGTGAGGGCGTGTTCCCCTTAGGCAGAGCCTAACCTTGACCAGCACAGATCGAGGGTGACAACTAATAATTTTTTGAACATTTTTTTGGTACATTCAGTAAACACGTGAGTGGTATTTTTTATCTTTTGAACCTGTGCTCGGATTAAAAAACTGAGGTCATCGTTGAATCCGAAATTCCAGGATTCGCTTAAGGTAGTCTTAAATTTGACCATAGTTGGTCGGGTGAAAAACTTATTTTATGAAACTTTCTAAAGAAATAATAAAATAACATTGAAATTGTTATATTATTTCTTTTTTTACCACCTGTTGAGTAGTAGTGGTGGGGACCATGGAGAAGGTCATACTTTTAAATATTCGATAGTAAATTCCCATTACACATTGGTTGTATAACCACCCCTCGTGTAATTAATGTGTCACATTAATTTCGTTAATTAATGAACCTCATTAAATCCTCGGTGAGTTACTCACCTGTTCCCCCCTCTATTTAAATGGGGCTTGGGGTAGAGTTTATGACAACATCATCAAGCGAGGAACCACTGGTGAAGTGACGTGACAGCATCCACCGATGGAGACGGAATCTCAGGCGGCAATGAAATGAGATCGATGGATTCCAATGGCTTCCTCAAATGTGGAATCTTCTTCCACCGTCGTGATATCTCCAAAAAATCTGGAGGTAGGGGTTGTCTTTTAATTCAAGAATTTCCCAAGATTCTTCTCCTCATTCTGGAATTTGTAGGTGGTCGTTGCGAGAGAATTGAACGGGGTTTATCATTATATTAATGTGATTTATAGACTACTCCCACATGTTATAAAACTAATTAGGAGGGAAAGGGATAAACAAACAAGGTATAGACCCTCCACTAGTTATTTTTTTCATTGTGTTCTTCAGAGGCGGGTTTTTTCAACATGATGGAACCCCGAAATCGAGAGTCGCACAATGAAAGAGGCATCTTGGAAAGATCATAGCCAAATCTGGATGAAAGAACAGGCCATCAGAGCTCCCCTGGTGGCCCGCATGCATTCTGCCAGCGCGGCGGCATCGGTGACCAGCGCCGACGGCGGAGGCAATGGCCGGCACTCACTGGTCGTGGATGAGGGAGGTGCAGCGGTGGTTGGACATGGTGGCTGAAAATAGCCAGCCATAGAGGTGTGAGGTTGTGTGTCGTTGCGTGCCACGGTGAACGGGCCACAGCTATGAAGTCACGGCGAAAGCTAGGACCCGCTCCCTATGGGTCCTGTGGGTGACGAGACCGCACCACCAATTAATTAACATAATGGCTCTAGAAGCGGTTAGGGTGGTGGTAAATGTGACCCTCGTAGAGGTCACACCAGCCAGCTGGCCGGACCGACCGTTGAGCCGGGCCAATCCGCGGCACAGCCTGCTGATCCCATCGCGGCCCGACCCAACTGGACCGGCCCAGGCTAGTTCGGGTCGGGCCAGGTCAGACCCAGATGGGGTCGGGTTGGACTATATCAATTCAGGTCAAACCAAATCAGGTCGGGTAGTCCCAGGCCAGGTCAGGCTGGGTCAGCTAGCCCGGGTCGGGCAGGACTCAGACCCATTCGGCCCCAATTATGATTAAATAACCATATCTTGTAAACCATATGTCTGTTTGACGAACCATCAGTTGAGATAGGATCTTTGGAGTGAGATGGTCCTTTTTCGATACTCCATGAGAATTTTGCAGAGTGTTGGAATAAATCTGGGTTGGATCAACTCCAAATCCAACCGTTCCCTCGGTACTAAAGTTCCAACAACTTATAGATCGGGCATCTGGTTGACGCGTTGTCTATTTCATTGGAACACTTATGACATGATGGTCCATGAGGTAAATTCTTTGTGGGACATCATGCTGAATGAAATAAGACCAATATTTTGAGAAGCATCTTCTCCTAGAATTAAGCATACAATGAGTGGTAATACTATGACTGGCTAAGACATGAATAATGAAGAGCGATTCTGTGTGAAACAGCACCCATCGATTTTGTGTGAATCAACACCCAAATATTTTCTATGAATTAGCACCCAGTGATTCTGTGTGAAGCAGCACCCAACGATTCAGTGTGAATCACCACCCAATGATTATATTTGAATCAGCACACATCGACTCTATGTGAATTAGCATTTATTGATTCTATGTGGATCTTGTGGGGGTTATTACCTATCGATCATGTGTGGGTCAGTAGTAGTGCCTCTTGACCGAGTATGATGATCTAGACTTACAACTAATCATCTGTACTTGTATACTTTAGTTATATCTAGTTTTGAGTTGAGTATTTTATTTGTGCTTTGTGATTGAGATAATGATTTTTGTTTTTAATTTGTGGAATTATGAGAGACCTTCGGGGGACTCCGGGCCCCTACTGGGTATTGTTATTCTCACCCCAGCACGGGCTTCACCTACACCTTGTTGTGTCTTGTGCAGACGAGAGGAAACATTGACTGAGACTCAGGGAGCATGGACCTGACAGTGGATAGTAGTGATGGTTGAAGTGGAGAGATGTGGAGATGAGCTGTACGTACCCTTAGGGTAGGGTTCCCGATGGAATATCTCAGGTTCTATTTTCTATTTTCAGTTATATTTGTATCTTTTCAATTGGTCTTGTCTTCCAGACCCTTACTTTACCCACAAATCATTTTTTTATTATTTTATCGAAGTCGGTTTAAGGAAAACTGGTAACCATACAGAAACTCATACTCCAAAACATTCAACATCAACTTCAAATTCAAATTTCAAATAACCGCTCCCCCTCCATCAACACCTTGAGACACGAGACCCAACAAGTTGTCTCACGTGCCGACCATGAAAACCGAGGCCAATCGATTACTGAGTCACCGTCAGAAGCATCTCGATCCTATCCTCACCACACTCGAGATGTGAGCCTTTGCGAATCCCCATGTCACCTCCCGTTAGATCGCCGACGAGACCCACCGGACCTGCACCATCCAGAGCAACGCGGGGGAGAACCCGTCGTCTCCTTCACAGCATCAAGGAACCGCAAATAACACACGTTCCATAGATTATCACAACCAGCGACGAATCATCTGCCGCACACCACTTCCATCGGCGATCCTCACCGAAAAAAACATAACGCCGACGAACAACACCGGCGACCGTCGTCAGCAGCACCATCCAGCTCTGAAGCATAAGGCTGGCGAACCACATAGTCGACCTTCAGCATCATCATCGTCGGAGGAAACATGACCCAGAACATCACTGCTCCAAACCAAAACCACAAGCAAACACAAGCGGACAGAGACCGGAACCCCCTCGCAGAGCCTCACATCAACGAGGCGGAAACCCTCCACACATCACACAATCATCACCAGAAAACCAACAAAACCGGTGAAAAAAGAAAAAGATAAAAAAAAACACCAGAAAGAAATCCACAAAGCATCAGCAATGCACACCCACTACCTGCGAACCCCACCGTCCTGGACAAGAGTTTATTCAGCAAATCTCCCTCTATCGACCTCATCTACACAAAACAAAACCATATCCCAATGCCGCCATGAAAACAGACCACAGAGCATCACTCAACCTCGAAATCACCCAGATCTATGGCCAAAGTGCCTATCTCAATCCACCAGACTAGGAGCTCAGGCGCAGAATCAACATCGAGTCGCGAAGGCCCCGATGCGCGCAAGAAGAGCCAATACAATGTCGCGACAGGAAGGAGAACACCACCTCAACCTCCGAACTAGGGAAGAAAGAGATTAGTTCCGGTCTAGAGGAGGCGGTGTGAGAGAACCCTAGCTCCAGACCCTTACTTTCAGTACACAATTTTAATAAACCAGTTTTATTTTTTGGTTGCATTTTTTAACATTCTATTCTGTTTGTTTGTACGGGTTTAAAAGAAATGCCTTCCTATATTGGGGATATGCATTTCTGGTTCTAGTTGCCAACCCATACCCTATAGAAGATGGGCTTGGGGTAGTCACGACACAGGCCTTGAGGGACGGGTCGTGACAATAATCGAGTAGGTAACACCAAAAAAAATTATGTGGGATTGGTAGGATCAGTTACTATAAAAACTACCAAAAAATGGAGTTATCATGTTCATTCAATAAATCGAACCACACCTCCCTGATATCTCTTTGATCATCGTTTACCTCTCACCCTCCACTATGTAATCATATTCCTTATCACATCAGTCTAGTTTCACCATAATCCTTCTTCCCATCACAATTATCTACTTATCAATCTCCTTCTAATGAAAGGAAGAACTATTCCAAATGACCTACTCATTGTTTCCTACTCCGCTACTATTTTCTTTAGGAACAGAATCATAGATATTTGAATCTACCAACTATAGGTGTTTAACCTATAGGAACCTCAATCCAACATTAATGATCCATTCTTCCCAAATAATTGTGGCCATAATGTTTACGAAAATGAATGCCTATATATATAGATCATAATTTAAATCAACTAATTTATTTTCAAAAAAACCATTCATTTCAAAACCAACATTTCATCAGATTATATGGACATAAAAACAATGGATTTAAAAACCCAATTGAGATCCAAAATATGTTGATATAATATTTTTATAGAAATATTTCCTAGAAAGCTCACTCAACACATAAAAGTTGGTATCCAAACCCATATGCATATATAAATATTTTTCATCCACTAACTGAGGGATCTCCCCTCACCACTAGAATAAAAATCCTTGCTGAAACACTCCTCCTCTTCCATCACTTTTTCCTTAGATCAAGAACCCAAATCAACATAGGGATCTACTATAGCCCCATGGTTCACAGGTCTATGTAAGTGGATTATAATTTTTTAAGACATTTATTTGTATTTATTAATTTATAAAACATATATGATTTCTTTGTATATGTGAAATTTTCTCTATTAAAAAGATATGAGATATTAGTGTTATAATATGTAAGGGATTATATATATTACATTTCAAATCATATAATTTATTTATAATCTAATTATATAGAGAATATATATGTATACAGAAAAGATTCAAGATTTCGTGTTTATATTATTTCCAATCCTTTATTTATGTGAAGGGTGAATAGTATTTTTCAATGTTATACGAGTAATTATGCTTCTTCTAATAATTATGATTTATATATTTATGTATGTATATATATGTATATACATATATACACATTCAACTTTTTTAGAATAATTGGACAGATTAGTATTTCATGTATAGAAAATTGTATATGATCTCACATAAATTAATATTTTAAATCATGTTTGAGAAAAGATAAAATATTATTATATTACTGATTATAAATTTATGTGTCGTATAATTTTTTTTCAAAATTATATTATTTCTTTTAAATAAAATTTTTTATTCTTTTTACTAACATATTAACTTACCTAATTATTCTATTTGGATAATGTATACCTTAATACCAATATTTTATGTGAAAAAATGATATTTATAAACATTAAATTTTAAATTAAGTGAGTGTATCTAAAATGTGAATCCTATTTATTTCATTCATGGTGGAAATTAAAATGATTCACTATGTTGTTTTATATTATTTTTAAGTGAAAACCTATTTTAAAATAACATTTTATGCATGCTTTATTTACTAAGACATGTGTATTTTATTAATGTATATAGTTTGGAGGTGCTCAAAAGATATTTTTTAAAATTTCATATAAATTCACATATATATCCATCATCATGTACTCAAAAGATACAAAATCAAGTGAACTATATATATAAAGTTAATATAAAAATGTTTTATAAAAATTCGGCATGTTGACATTGTAAACATGTTAGGGATGCAGGGAGGAATCCCAATGCACTAATACATGTAGTCCATTGATTGAATTCAATTATCCATATCATCCAATGGATTTGTTTTATGAGTCTTCATAATATATTTTTAAATTCTATAGGATTCATTTAATTTTTAGTTTCAAGTATATTATATTTTTAAAACGTGTTTTTAGAATAATTTTTTTCAAATCATAAGTATTTTCAATGATTTTATATTTTTTAAAGTGATTTGAAAATAATGTTTTCAAAGAATAAGTATTTTAAAATGTATTATATTATAAAAAGGTTTTTCAGAATAATGTTTTTAAAGAAATAATTATTTTTAAAATCTATTTTATTTTTGAAAATAAAATCAAAAGAGTTTTGTAGAGTATTTACAAAAATGATTTTTCAATATTTTTAAAAGCCCCAAAGTGGGATATATTATGATCACCCTATGTTTTGTAAAATTTATTTCATGATCATTTATTAGTTTCAAAGAGTTTAGCTTTATTAAAAAGATAGAGTGAGAGATGTTAATTTATTTGTTCATTTTTAATTATGAAAATTGAGATATTTTTTAATTTTTAGCCCTTTTCCTCCAAATCCTAGATTATAAAAGTTTATTAGTTGTATAATGGACTATACATTTTAAATTATTTTATAAAAAAATATAACATTATTTTTTATTGGAACTGGAAGTAAGGGTCTTGAGTCATTAAACTCGGTATTAGAGGAATGACTTAGATATCTTTAGATATTATAATGTTTTTATGAAAAAAAGTTTTAGTACACTTCCTTTTATAAAATCCAATAGTCGTTTAATTTTTAGTTAAAAAGATGTCTCGATGTTGAAGGTGAAGGTCCCTAAAAAACTCTTCTCTATCTTCTTAAGGGTTTGTTTTTAGGATTATTCTTCATGGCAGGCTCATATGACTTCAAAACAATTACAAACACCCATATCATTTATTAAAAATTCTATGAGGCGTGTAATACATTTTTCATTCCTCATTTATTTTGAGGATCATGGTTTGTATATTAATAAATCATATATTCTCAGCTTTCTTACTATACTAGTCATTGAAGTTATTGGTAGGGTATTTATGAATTTTCACTATAACCAAGGCATACGAAGCACTCATCCATTTGTAAGGATCTTCATAAGAGGGAGACCTCAATGTAGCTTATATGTATTTAATTTTAATTTTATTTCATTTTAATTAATAAAGATAATTTTGATTCCTTTGAGGACAACCTAATGATATTATTTTATAAACATCGGGTTTACACAGACGTCCAAAATATATATATTAATAATAAAAAAAAATTAAATAATTTTTGATTTTTTCAACAATTTGATCTAAACTGAATGAGTTTCATTTGGAATGAAGAAATAGTGTATACTGAAATTATTTGAGGTACCATTACCCTTTTGGGACCCTTTCTCTCTACGAAAGAGACCAACACTAAAGACCTTGTTAAAGGTATGTGTTATTTTTTTGTTAGTTGTTGGATAATATTTTATGTTTTTAATTATTTTAATAATGTTATTTTGTAGGGATGAATAACATTATTTTTATATCGTGGGAATTGAGACATAGAATGTGAAATTTTTACTAGGATGAATTTTTTTTAATTGGGTAGGTTGTAACACCCCAGTATTTTATTTTAGTGTGATATATTTCTTTGAAAAAATGATACAAGTGTTGAAAACATAGATCAATGTAGAGTACATTTTATTCAAAATAATACATGAACTAAGACTTTTTGTAACTCTTCATTACAAATTATTGAACATAATTAAGATGAAATAAATATAGTAAGATCCATCAATGGAAAAATTGGGTAGGAGGATTTGAACATTAGAATAAAAATATTATAACCATAATCATTTGGATCCACTATGAGTAAGATCCCACTAAAGAGTATAATAGTAACAATAAAATGTAATGGAAAGATAAGGACCATCTTTGAAAGTGACAGGTTTCTAATCACATAGATATCAATTTGTTAAAAATGATTTTCAAGTAGGATAAGTAATGAATAAATAATTTGGTTGTCATATTATAGTCATTATATAATTTCCAAATAAAGGATTACAGTAATGATGAAAAACAAATATAGTAGTTGTTATAATGTATATATTCTTATATAGAGATATTTATGATGAAATTTAAAATGAAATTCTAAATTATATAAATAATATGTCAAGTATTATATTTTTATATAACTAATTAATAAATTATTGTAGACTTTGATGAATAATATTAATTTTTAATAAAAAATAACACTAAAAAATGTTTCAAAAAAATTAAATTTAGTTTCAAATATTATTAAAAATATTGATAACATAGTGATAAATTTAAAATTGGAATAGTATATTTTAAGTATAAAATGATAATTTTTTAAGAACAATATAATTTATAGAAGCAAGAAACATGGATCGACCATCTTTTCAACACGTATGGGGAGCAAAATCAACCCACAAGGTGGTCCCTCCAAGACCAGATAAGCTGGTGGCTGGGGGAGGATAGGCACCTCACATGGATGGATTGGTTGGGCTTAGATCCCATATGGAATCATATAAGAATGTGTGCATAGGTTCATTGGTTCATTGGTTAATATCCCGCGAATACGTGTGGGTTTCCAGTTATCGTTTTTTGAATGAAGAAGCTAGTTTTTAGTTTATATTCAAGTAGGAAACATCCAAATTTATCAATGTCTGATTGGATGGAGAAATTATTTTTATACCCATCCTTAAAAAATAATGATATATCACATATGTTCAATCAATAGAACAAAATCTATATTATTTTTCATTGATCATCATATACCTATATCCCTTCATTGTTTAGTCAGCTTCCTTCAAATTCTAGTCTACTGTTTCCAACATCTTTCTTCCTAGATCAGTTTCCTCCTTCTCCATCTCCTTCTAGTGCTAGTAAGATGCATCCAGGGTGACCTACTGATTATACCCTACTCCAATACTATTTTCAATTGGAATAGAACCATATATCTTCAAATATAACCATTGTATGTGTTTGGGCTATAGAATCCCTGATCCTCCAATGATGATCCTTTCTTCTCAAAAAATATTGATTGTACACTATATATAAATGCATACACACACGCACACAAACATATATATATATATATATATCAAAATTTAATTCTAGTATTTTATTTTCAAACAAAATTAGTTCAATTGAAAACCATTTTTCATTGGGTTAATGTTAGGACCAAGATAATATGTTTGATCGTATTCAGGTGTTGTATTTTGTAGTGAAGTTTAAGAATAAAATGAATTTTAAGATAAAAATCACCTCATATTATGTTTAGTGAAATTCATACATACCATCATATTCAAAAATATCATACTCACAGTGGTTGAGAAAATACATCATATTGAGATGTTTTTTTATGGATTGAAAATATCATCGAACTCACCTCGGGTCCAGACTAGAAGAAAATATCATAATGGTGGAGAATAAGGGTCATTATGACTGCGATATAAATGTGATGATGATTTTATGAACTTGGATTTATCATAAATCATCGGTAGGTTTTAAAACTTATGATGAAATCTTGATGAAATAAAGGTGTTTTGAGAGAGATGTTTTCAATCGTACTCTGCCTGATCATAATCATGTCCATCATATTTTATTTTAGGAAGAAAGAAATATGTTGCTAGAGGAATAAGAGTTTACAATAAATCCCATTAAAAGTCATAATATGCTAATGTTGATCTTAAACATATTCAAATTCATGAATGAAGGAATTATACAAGATAAAAATTGTGAAAGATTGATTTTATTGAAGTGGAAGTTGTTGAATTCCTATTAATCATATATGGTATACCATCATATTCATAAGAGGTAAAAAAATTGGGTGTAAATTCAAAGGTATCACATTTAGAACGGAAAGAAGTTTCTAAAGCTAATAATACAGGACCATCAGATTAGTTATGTCATCATAATCATGAGAGGTTGATTTTTTTGGGACTAATGAATGAAATCAAGAATAATAATCTTACATAGAGAGAACTGGATGTGTAGTCAATGGGGAACTTAATGTTAGAATAATATTTTAGTTTTCATCAGTTGGTATAGTGCATCGTAATGAAAAAAATCATATCGACAAATCAAAATAGTGTGTCTTCCTTCATGACCTGAACCATCATTTATTTCAATCATAGTTTAAAATTTATATTCCTGCTAACAACTGTATATTTGGAAAGCAGGTTCGAACCTAGAAGGAAGGAAATTTTGACCAATAATTTTCTATAAAATTTCAAAATGCCCCCACTGTTGTCAGCATTGGGGCAGAGTTTCTATTTTTATACATATTTTTTATTATTCATTTAATATGAGGCAAAAATGAAACACCAAAATCTTTTTTTGTTTTTGTTCTTAACTGTATCAAATAAAAAATAGTATCAAAACTATAAGTAATAGAGATATAAAATGAGGATAAGTGAACAATCAAGAAAAACACGTTCGGGGAAAATACCAATTCTACTGGTTTTAAAAATATACCAATTCAAGAAAAAATTATTACAGAGTAAAACCTTTAAGAGAATTACCTCCCTCACCAAGAATTATGTCTGACAGGTAAATCAAGTTCAGATTTTTCCACTCTAAATAGATTAACTTTGATAGTCATTATTTTAAAATGACAATAGGACGAACTCACCATAATTCTTAAAGTCTTATGAATTTATTATCTTCAGAAAGGTGTTTCCACGATTAATCTCACCAACTGACTGTGTAATTTTGAAAATATGTTCTAGTGGTATAACCAATTCAATGAATTCTGCATTGAACTCACCGATCAATACTGAATATATCAAAATGATTAAGTGAAAATAAAATTAGAAGATAACCCGTGGAACTTAAATTTATCCCCGAACTAAATGATTCAACTAGAAAACATATTTATTATTATTACATCATTTGTAACATACTAAAACAGAGTACTAATGCTAGAATTAATATGGAAGATAAACTCCCGAGACGATGCTATTCTCTTGAACTCCTCCATCTCTAGGAAGTAGTTCAGGATTTGTCCTCTGATCTTCCTCTATCGGACCAAGATTATTCAAGGTGTCTCTCCCACTTCCCGAATCTGGTTTGTTCTTAGAATTCCCTATGAGAGTCCCCCCTAATCTTCTGCATGCACTGTTCTGATTACTAACTACCATCTACTACATAGTCACCCACAGACTCCACCGACCTAAAACTTTCATTTCATTACGACACCGTACATGTGTCACTTTTCAAAAACCACACGTTGCATTAGTAAAAAACTTGTAACTGACACACAGTGAGTTAGTTAGATGAACATGGACTTTTTAAAGTCCCCTAAATAAACCCGCACAAGAAAAACACACAAACCTGTAAAAAACCGAAGAAAATAAATAAATATTTAATGTTATTAATTTAATAAGAGGCATAAAAGAATTATTAATGTTTTTTTAAGTTATTGATTTTTATTAATTAAAGTTAATAATGTTAATTATAAAAATTATTATTATTTTTATTTTGAAAATGAATTTATTTTATTCGAATAACATCTATGAATTATTATTATGTACTTTATTAAAAAAATATTATTAAGTAATTTAATAAGCAATATTAAATTATTATTAATTTATTCAAATATAATTTTAAGAATTTCAATTAATTAATTTTCGTTAAATGAAAATTTTACTTAAGTTATCTGAATTAATAATTATAAATTATTATAAATCTTATGTTCATTATTTGTTTTTAAATATTAATATCGTTTAACATATTTTGTTTAGTTAACGTTTTTTAAAATTTTATATTATATTTTTGTTTCTTGTTAAATTTTATTATCATCATTTTTTAACACTTAATATTCCTCCCGAAAAAAATCACGTTGTATAAGGGGAGGGAAATATTTAGTTTCTTCTATGCGATGGTGGGTCTACGACCCCCCCCCCCCAGACGGCACCATTGGGATCGCCTCATCCTCCGCATATCGCAGCGGTGGTCCCCAGCTCAATATAGGCCTCATCTTCCCAGTAACCTCAACTATAGTGCGACTTGGAGTTTGGCTCGAACGGAAGTCAACGACGACTCTTGCAAGTGGTGGGGTGTGGCTTCAATTTCTAGATCCTTACTCAATCTCGGGGTGGTGGCCGGCTCAGCTTTGTCATGAAACGGCTCGGTCGACAACATGTTTGGATTCAGTGGAAGGTTCAGGACTAGTGAATCTTTAGGAGGTGAGGTTGAGAGATTTTTAGGACTAGATCTAGTACATTTCATAGGGTATTATGAATTGTTTCAGATTAGTGAATACAGTCTTCTTCTGGAATTTTGTTTTTGTGCTAGTGGTTTGTGATGATTAATTCTTTGTGAATATTTGATGTTTGATTCTACTGGGATAAGATTTGTCACCGTTCTTGGATTGGTTTCATGAATCAGATGCCAGTGTGGTTTTTTTGTTGTTGTTACAGATCTGAAGAGGTGATAAATGTTGAGGTAGGGGGTGATGCGAGGGAAAGGCATAAAGCCACAGAACAAGTGGTAGTGGGAGAGAATGGATCCATATCAATGAGAAACAGTAGGGGTAAGGCTATCGGTGAGATGCAGGGGAAGAGAAGGCTTGAAAAATGGACACTAATATAAAAAAAGGTTCACTATTGAAATAAAATTGAATGTCACAGTTGCACTACATAACAGGTCACTTGTGGTTAAAAAGTAAAAAAGGTTCACCTTTGAGGAAAAGGACTCCATTATAGATAATAATATGTTATCTAGGCTAATAAAAAAAAGATAAAAGGTCACCAATGATACCAAAAAATGGAGGCCACAGATAGTTAAAATTAGAAGGTCGCTGATGGTTTATAAAAAGTTAAGGTTGTCGATGGGGAAGCAAGACCGAGGCCGATAATCATTCGCAATGGTAACTTATTAAAAATAAAACTAACAGTAGCTTAAAAAATTGAAATAAGAGTGATATACATAATCTAAAACTGCATAAATTGAACTTAAAATTAAAACACTATTTAACTAAATAAAATTGTTGAAATTAATTTTTCGAATAAAACCATAAAATCAAAAAATAAAAAGATTTAAATTTTTAAATAAAAAGAAGGCTAAACATCATAAATTAAAAATATAATTTTTATTAAACCTTAAAATAAAAAATACAATTTATTTTTTTTAATTGTTAACACTTAAATTAAAAACTAGATAAATATTAATTTAAGTTGATAAAAGACTAAAATTAAAAAAAATATAAAGGGTCTACAGCGATTGAAAAAGGATAGCATCGATGACTCAACAGGTCACCGACGGCACTTTTCTACCTCACTAGTAGACTAATAACAAAAGTTAATGATTTAATAATTTAACTGTATTCTTAGGATTAAATAATTAATGTTTTAAAACTCTTAATTATTATTTAAATAACTAAGTGAATACTTAGAGTGAAAATTGCACAATTTAATTTAATTTAAAATCAAATTATAAACTTAATTATTTTTCAAGATGATTAAACATATTAATTAATTAAGTCAATATAAAATATTAAAATAAAGTCTAAGTTAATTAGATATAAATACAATTATTTAATAATTGTTTAAAATAGATCTTAATTTATTAAAATGTCAAGCTAATTTTAATTAACCAAACTAATTAAGAAATAATTAAATTTGAAAAGTAATGCAGGATTAAAATAATTAATTTAAAGAATAACAATGCATAATTAATTATAAAAATTGATTAATTAAAAAATATAATTATTAAATTAAAAAAATACACCTATTTAGAAATATGTGCTTAAATAGTTAATTAAATCATTAAAAATTAATTAAAAAGATGTGGAAAAAGTACGTAAAAATAGATCCATATCAAATTCCCACACACATAAGCATTGTTTATCCTCAAACAATTTATTGCTTTGTTATCTTTGAAAAACATATTGTAGTATTTATGATAATCCTCAAACTGTAACAAGTCCATCACTTAAAAATAGAGTACATAAGTGTCAATAGGATTTTGAGAAGATAACTCAAACCAAGTCCTCCATTAAACAATCTTTTATTCGTAATCAATAATACAATAAATCAAATATTAAGGAAAGGTTCATACCTCATTTGTGAATTTTCTTACTGACTCATTTCAATCTGGGCATAAGTCCAATGTCCAAGAGTGGCAACTGGATAAAAATCTATGAAATTAAGAACTTAAAAGAGGAACCTTGTACTTTGAATCATCACCTAGGTTCGATATATATATATATATACTGTGAATCACCAAAATGATACAACCTAAATGAATCCAATAAAAACCAATCGATCCCTTCTTCATCTGGCATTCATCATTCCCCTCACCTTAATGAACTCGTTTTTGACCCTAAACACATTATTTTAATTTTTTTGTCCAAGACATGTATCATGTGATGAGTACTATGCAAAAGCAAATATTCAAGGTGTACAGAGGGCATATAGTAAAACAAAACGCACACACCATATACGGTCTAAAAGACTCTCCATGGGATCCCAGTTGCCCAGACTACTCCAATTTCAAAATATTTATATGAAAATCATTTACATGGTCTCATTAAGGAAGTTACTTTAATAATTAAAATGAAATGAGTTCCCTAGAAACAAGATCAAAATTATTGTACCAAATATTATGATCATTACTCCACAAATAGGTCACCCATATCAATCTCAAAAATAGTACCTAAACAAAATTCATCTAAAACCACTTTGAAAGACCAGCCTACAATCATCCATCCTCATTAATTTCCAACTCAAAGCATAACTTTACTACCAATGAAAAAATATCCCTAAGTAAGACCCATTTGAGTAAAATGTAAAGCCTAAAATTATGAATGAAATTTGAAAAATTTTAACAAATTTTAACAACAAGGTTAAAGTTGTAGTGGGAATTGATGGGATTTCAATTAAGTATAGTTCAATATAGTCAATAATTTACCCCCTCCCCCACACATAAAAACCAAATTTTCCCCAACGTTGACATTCACATTTGGAGAAGATTAATTTGACAGTTTAAGTTCAAAACATATTTCCAATTTATTAAATCAATGAAATGTATAAAGGTTCTATTTGAAATTAAAAAATGTTTTTTTAAACAATTAATAACCTAACAGTAGGTTCATTAGCAAGTACACACATTAATATTTATGTCCAGTGAATAATTTTCAATACTGGTCAAAAGTAACTTGTGAGGTGTAAGTGCACTTTGTACTGCGAGTAAGTATTTTATTAGATTGTGTTCAATATTCTGTCCAATAGAGCCAAAACAAGAATGCTATAACACCCCGACCTAAAGAAGATGCAATACATTAATTTCTAGCCTGCATGTACCCCCCCCCCCCCCCCGCACTTAGTTTCAAGTAGTAAAAATATTTTAATAATAATGAAATTCAGTTTTCACCAATGAAGTACACTATTTACATAGTGACAGACAGTTGAATTTAATTCTAAAATAAGATGAATTTTAAACATAAGCAAATTTTTTTTACAGAAGTAAGAAATTCATTAGAATTTTCTAATACGAGTAAAATGTTCATAGCAGTAGCAAAATTTTATAAATTAATAGTCACTAACTCAACGATAATAATAACTGTGAATTAGTAGTGAATTTAATTAAAGTGAACAGGAGAGGGAAAATGAATATAGAAGTTGAGACACTTCCCTAAACAAGTGTGTTATTAATCATAGGATTGGGAATTCCACTCCATTAATTACACAAAACTAGCATCATATAATCATGAAACAGAACCAAGAGGCAAAGAATAAGAATTATCAAGGATATCCTAAAAACATAACACAAAAACAACACATTATTCAAGGGTAAAAATGAAACAAAGTGAAGGCAAAAAGAACCATGGGTTTCCTCCCATGTAGGGATATGTTTCGAAGTCTTCATCCAGACATTATTCAAGATCAGTTTTCAAGAACTATGAAGGTAGCCATACACTTTAGTTGTCCCTTAATGTACAACTTCACTCTCTGCCCATTAAACAACATGGGTTTGTTTCCATCACCTACAATTTCAACAGTTCCGTTCTTAAGAACCCTCACTACAATAAAGGGTCCATACCACTTGGACTTATGTTTTCTAGGAATGAGTTTGAGACTAGAGTTAAAGATAAGGACCTTCTATCCAGGTTTGAATACTTTGGTTTGAATTATAGAACCCTAAAACTTTTTATTCCTCTCTTTCTAAATCCTTGAATTATCATAACTCTGTCTCCTAATCTCATTATGTTCATTTAACTCAAGTAATCACCTCTCATCAGCACTCTTAAAATCAAATATTAGATCCTTAACTTCCCAGTATGACTTGTGTTGCAACTCCAAAGGTACATGAAAACATTTTCCAAAAAACAATCTATATGGAGACATACTTATTTGTGTTTTGAAAGAAGTTATATATGCCCATAATGCTTCATCCAATTTAAGAGATCAGCCTTTTCTAGAGGTTGACACAGCTTTATCAATTATATGTTTCAGTTCCCTATTTGAGATTTCCACTTGTCCACTAGATTATAGATGATAAGGAGTTCCAGTTTTATAAACACAACCATATTTCTCCATCAAAGATTAAATTTTTTATTTCTTAAAGTGTGTTCTATTATTAGTGATAAAAGATATTGGGACTCAAAATCTTGAAAAGAAGTTCTTTTTTAGAAACTCAAATATAGAATTTTCTTGATTGTTGGAAAGTGAAACGTCCTCAACCCAGTTCGACACATATTCAATAGAAATAAAATTATTCTCATTCCCATGAGGTGATAGAAATGAACCCATGAAATCTAAACCCTAGACATCAAAAATCTATAATTCAAGAATTACTTTTTGGGGTAACTCTTATTTCCAACCCACAATGCCTAACCTCTAACATATATCATATCCAAACACAAAGATCCTAGAATCCTTATAAAGAGTAGGAACATAGAAACCATATTGTAAGACCATTGCAGCATTTCTTTCACCCCCATGGTGACCTAGCCAAGGTGAGGAGTGGCCACTCTCTAAGATAGGAAACATCTCTTCTTCAGGCACATATCTCCAAAGGATACCATCAACACATCTCCTAAAAAACATAGGATCATCCAAAAGGTATTATTTAATCTTACAAATGATTATCGTTCTTTGGTTATTGGAAATTCTTTTGGGAAAGACAACTACTACCAGGATGTTGGAAAAATATGCATACCATGCAGATTGCTTAATAGAAATAGTGAGTGGATTCTCATCGGGAATGGAAGAGTTTAATTCCCTAGGATATTAAAATTGAGTAACAAGAACCCTAGATAGGTGGTTAGCAACTAAATTCTCAGATCCCTGGTTATCCATAATATCTGAATCAAACTCTTGTAGCAATATAATCCATCTAATCTGCCTGGGTTTAGTTTCCTTCATAGAATGAAAGTACTTCAAAGCATAATGATCGGTGAAAATGATAAATTTTGAGGCTAAAAGATATTTTATAAACTTTTATAAAGAAATCAGAATAGCTAGAAATTATTTTTAAGTGGTGGTATAATTATTTTTGGCACAATCTACTAGTCTAATAGCATAATATACCACATGAAATTACCTACTTTTTATCGGTCCAAGGGAAACACCTACAACCATTTAACTAGAATCACATACAATTTCAAAAGGTAACTTCCAATTAGGTGCAGTGATAATGGGTGATGTGGTGAGTTTCTATTTTAATAGATTAAATGATTTCAAATAGTTTTCATCAAAATTGAATGCTACATCCTTAACCAGAAAAGAACACAAGGGATTAATTATTTTTGAAAATACATTTATGAATCTTCGGTAGAAACAGGCATGCCCTAAGAAACTTATAATAACTTTAACATTTTTAGGATGTGACAGTTTTTGAATATCATAAATCAGAGCATAATCAACTTCCAAACCTCTATTTGACACTTTATTACCATGAACTACACCTTCTGTGACCATGAACTGGCACTTCTCCTAATTAAGAACATTGTTGGTTTCAGTGCATCATTCCAAAACTAACTCAAGATTTCCTAGACAAGAGTCAAAATTACTTCCTACAATGGAAAATTCATCTATGAAAACATCAATGATTATTTTAATCATGATTGAAAAAATAGCCATCACAGACCTTTGAAAGGTGGCTGGAGCTCCACACAATCTAAAGGGCAACCACATGTAAGAAAATTTTCCAATGGGGCATGTGAAAGTGTTCTTCTCTTGATCCTCTTAGGAAACAGTAATCTGGTTGTAACCAGAACACCCATCCGTGAAATATAAAAAATAATTTTCAGTAATACTTTAAATCATTTCCTCCAATAACGGCATTGGAAAATGGTCCTTCCTAGTTTCATTATTTAGAATCCTATAATCGATACGTACTCTCCATTTTCTGGCATTATTAACTTAGATTTCTTCATTTTTTTTATTTTTTACTATAGTGAAACCCCCCTTCTTGTGAACAACCTGGACAAGGCTGATCTGAGAACTATCAGAAATAGAATATATTATTCCACAGTCCAGCAACTAAATCACTTCCTCTCTCACAACATCTTTCATATTTGGTTCCAATACACTTTGACACTCTACCCTAGGCTTATGGTCAGGCTCCATAGGTATTTTATGCATGCATATTGAGGGACTAATACCATTGATATTAGTGATTATCCAGCCGATGGCAAGTTTAAATTTCTTCAAAACACTCAATAATCATTGTCCATGGTTTTCATTAAGCTTAGTAGAAATTTTAATAGGTAATGAGGAATTCTCACCCAAAAATGAATATTTCAAATGGGAAGGGATTGGTTTAAGATCAAGATGGGGTGTTTCTACACTAGAAGGAAGACTCTTAGGCTTGGGAGGTCATAGATCTTCAACATATATCTTATATGGTGTATTAAATGGTGAAGATTTTAAATTTCATGTTCGGATTCAGATATAACAGTGCTACTGTCCAATGTGGGTTGCATACTGTCCAGACATTCCAGATTAGAATTCAACAAGTTAATCAAAGAGAATCATCAAGTTGTCTTATATCATCACCCAAAATATCATCAAAGTGTTCAAAAAGGTTGTTTTTAACAGAAACACCCTCATATTCACTTAGAAAGATGCCTTGTTAAGAAACTGAGTAATTTTCTACAGCAGAAACTGGGCAGTCGTCCGGTTCTTGAAATTTTTCAAGATTCATTATTCAAGAATAATTTATAACTTCTATGATATATTTAAAAGGATTTTTATCTTCTAAATTATTTTCTTCCATTGATAATCAATTTTCATATTTTTCTGATTTTTCAGTTGAGTTTACATCCTCTAAGGACTCTACTATTGAACACCTTTAAGAAAAAATTGGTCTTTTAACATTTTTAATCACATTGAACTATTCATGTTGTTATCCAATTTTAAAAAATAGCTGACCCTTAGAGACATAAATAATAGCACCACATGTGGCCATGAAGGGCCTACCCAAGATGATGGGAACCTCTTGATCACACTCCATATCCATGACTAAAATATCAGAAGGCAGAAATAGATTCCCTACACCAACTAGAATGTCATCTAATCTTTCTACAGTATGAGTGTGATATCTATCATCCAACTAAAATATAACTATGTTGGGTTAAATATCACCCAACCACAACTGTAAAAACAATGAGTATGGGAGCATATTAATGTGAGCACCTAAATCACACAAACAGTTGATCTGATCAGAATTTCCTAAGGTATATGGAGTAAAAAAGCTACCTGGTTCATTTAATTTAGGTGGGATTTTATTTGGTGCATAATAATGCACTCTTTAGTGAGGTTTTATGTAGAAAATTATTTGAGGGTCTTTTTATTATAAATAGTTTTTTAGATATTTCAAGTAATAAGGGATTTGAATTAAGGATTGAATTAATGGAATTTTTACTTGAATTTTGGAAAGGATTACAAGGAACTGAAGAAGTTCATCCCCAGTGTTACTTTGAGGTTTCATCTTCTTAGGGAAAGGTATGTGTGGGGAAATTTTTTTAACGGATAGTGGGTATATCCCTCACCTCTTCCTAAAATTTTTATTTTCCTTTTTTCTTTTGATTTTTGGATGACTTTTGAGTTTGATATTCAGATGATAAATTCAACTTTCGACCATTATAATGACTTTCCTATGAATTTTTAGTATGTGAATAGTGTTTATTTTTATTACCAAATTCAAGTAGATTTTCATTTTGGGCATTTTTAAGGTCTTTTTCAGCAACAGTGTGATTATTCAGCCCACTTCTAGTTACCACTACCATGAAATTCTCTCAAGGGTTAAGTTCATTTTTACTTAGAAGTCTACCTTTTTCCCTGGATAAAAAATATCTAGCAAGATGGCCATGTTTTATTTCCATGTTCTTCTTTCTTACATCAGTTTTCATTGTATCTTACTCATAGTGATTTTTATATTTGGTTAGTTGAGTCATGTATATTTCCTCTTGAGAGTTAATTTTTTCATGATTAGATTAATATTAGAAGGCATTTTATTATCATTATTTTCTTGTGCATTTGAAGACTAATCCCTTTATTTATTCTAAAAATTTAGTCTTGGTTGATTCTGATAGTTAGGTGTAGTGGATTGTTTAATTATTCCTTGATCTTTGCTGGATAGATTTGGATGGTTCTTATCGGCCTGATTATTTTTCATTGAAAATGGATCTTCTTTAGGAGGAATTATAGGACCATAGTTAACAATTTTTGTGTTCTCTTATTGTTGGTCCGACATATCAAAATTAGGACAGAAGTTTTAAGTATTCCCAAATATACCACACTGGACACACTATTTCATTAAAGATTGATTGGTGTTTTGAAAACCAATTTGATTAATAGTTTTCTTAGAATTTTGGTTCATTAATTATTGCAATTTTTTGGTGATTTAAGCAAGTTTTGTTTGATTTTCCATCATTGAACTAGTGTTTGAATTAACATTTCTATTGACTCTCTTTCTTCATGAATCTTTATGATGTGAATTCTGGGAAATATTATTAAAAATTTGTCTCAATTATTCATATGTTTTATCAATGTAATTACCCCCAGCAGCATGATCAACTAGATTATGTCCATAGGAGGAAAACCCATCATAGAAGGTGTCCATGAGAAGGTGAGATGGTAGTTGATGATGAGGGCACTACCTAAGAAGTTCCCTAAATCTATCCCAAGATCTATGAAAATCATCTCCATCCTCTTGATAAAAACTAGTTATCATAGTTAATTATTTCACATTTATGTCATTGGGGATAATATTTGATTATGAAATAATTGAACACTTGATCCCAATTTTCAAAAATATTCTCATCTAGACTCAGAAACCAATTCCTAGAATTCCCTTTAAGGAAAACGGAAGGAATTTAATTCTATGTTCATTCTCTATGAGTCCAAGAAGAGGTAGTTACCACACATTATTATTGAAGTCTCTAAATAAGGCAATAGATTACACATTATAGAGCCCATTAAATGAAGGCAACATTGAAATTTGTGACTGTTTATGTTCATAATTACTAGCTCTTTCACTAAGTCTAATGGAAAATGGATTTCTTGAAACTTTAGGAATATAAAACTCCCTCATCCTAGGATTTTCTTTTTCATTTAAGTGTTCTGGTTGATTTTGGATGTTGTTAGGTGTAGGAACTCTCTCATCTAAATTTTCCATTTCAATTTTCTTTTTCTTTGTTAGTGGAGTGAGATGTCTGTCAAGTTCAAGATTTAGGGGCTCTAAACTACCAGAAGATGTACTTGTACTTGAGGAAAATATCATTTCTTCTTCAAAATCATTTTCTTTTCAAAAAATGCCACACAATTTTAAAATAAAAGTATTTTATTTAAAATAACCATGAAAAAATGTAGAGGAAGATTAATTAAAATTATGTGTTATGAAACTGTAAAAATCTATTCATGTCCTGTAAGTAAAAAAAACATTCTCCTCGTACTATTTCCGGAAAAGACAAAAAGTTCCTCCTATGGTAAAAAAAGATTCTTTCCATAACACAATGTAAAACTAAAAGAGGGGTAAAAATGACTTTAAACATACATGGAAGTATATTAAACACTTTATGGAAAACATTTTTATTGACATGGATGAAAAATATAACCCCGGTAAATACTTTCTTATAAACAATCTCAGATAAAAATGAGATTTGAAAAGTTATCCCTTACCTTAGGTATGATATGCTTCGTACGTATCTGAACCTCTTGTATAATGATTTAAATAAAGTCATTTACTTATTATAGAATCATATTAATTGTTATGATATCATATATGGTTCACTTATGACTCTATATTACCCATTATTTTATAAATTCAATGTTAATGTAGCGTTTTGGTTAAAATCATTTTATTTATCGTATGTGTTTGGACTTGTTGTTCTTGATATTATTATTACTTATATCATGATTTACTTACGTCCATAATTTAATTAATTATTTATATATCATATATATACATTATATATATATATAATAGATAGATGAATGAAATTAAATACACTGTTCATGGAGACGGTAGGTCGTACGTACGCATGAACGCTGTTTTCCTTTCCTTATTGACAAGAATGGAAGTAAGTAGATGACACATATATAAATATACATGAATCTAGTATCTTCATTATGTAATATATTTCATTGTTATTCATTATATATACATTATAATCATTCTTGAATGGTTAACATGGAGAATGAATCTCATCGCGTCGTGGAGACGGTAATCCGTACGTATGCACGAGCGATGATACCATTCCCATTATTATTGAATGGAATTGGAGTGGATTATATAATATATCAGAATCCATATGATGTTATAATAACCATATATAGTTATTTTTTACACCGTTATACCCATCCAATTAAGGTGGTGGTGGAAAAACATATTACACCACGGCGTAGAGACTGTATTTCGTACATACGCAGGCGTGGTGATTTTGTTTTACGTAGGATGGATAAAATGTGATATGGGTTTATTTCATATTTATAATAAAATATCAGTATATTAGTGATACTGATGTTATTACTTTATAATGAAACAACTAAAGAAGAATAATTTGAAGAAGAAAGAAACTAGAAAGAATCGGTAGAAGAGATTACCTCTTCTTTGACGCACCTCTTTTAAGATTCCTCTTAAGGCACCAGGGTTGGTCTTTTGAGGAGAACAGAACATCTATAATGTTTCTAGTTAAGTTGAGATGGTAAATGGCCAGGGTTTGGCCTATAATTAATGCTCAAAATTGTGTAAATAGAAGAGGGAGTAGGTTCCCTTTCTTAAGGGAGGAGAGGGGCACCTTAGGAAAAACTTAAAATATTATTTTATAATAAAGTCATATTCGGTTAATAATAGCTCCAAATTGACTTATTTAGAATCTAAAGTGGTTATGGGTCTATCTAGTCTCAAACAATAGGTTTTAGACAAGTTTAGGTTACTATTTTAACCTTATTATTTAGATTTTACGCTAAGTTAAATAATTTAACTTTTACCGTGTCTTCTTGTTTTCGTACACAATATGGTTAATAAAATTTCTATAATAAGTTAAAATAACCCTAAGTGGTTCCTTATTAATATATATATCCTTATCTAAGTCATTTGGCTAAACCATAGTTTTTTATAAATAGAATAACAATTAATAATATAATATATTTTAAAAAATCTATTTTATGTCAATTTTGACACTATTTGGTAATTGATTTTTTTGAAATTTATAACAGCATGATTAGTTCAAAAACCTTTAATTTAATCAATTTAATCATGTCATATTAACCTATAAAATTAGTTTAATTCATAAAAAGTCTCAAATTACATTTATTTTGGTATTTATAACATCAATTATATTAATATTTCATTAATAAGGTAATTACACTATCATCATTGCGTCATAAATAAATTAAATTATATAATTTATAAAAATTATAACTAAAATATAATTGTGTATTAAATTTCATTCTCTTTATAATTAATATTTATAGTCGAATGTATCTTATGTATAACCCTATATTAAAAATGTTTTACTTATTAAAATTTGATTTTAAGTCTTTTAACTCTTCGTTAAAAAAAATAATAATAAGTGTCCTAATCTAATACAAGTGGACCTAAATTGTCATATTTTATTTCTAAGGTTGTTTTTTTCTAATAAAACTTATCTAATATAATTAAGACATGTGTTTTGGTAATAATAATATCATTTTTACCCTTAATTACCCTATTTACTTTTAACAATGGTAAATAAAAGTAAAAAATAAATATTCACCAAATCATATTTTTATCTTATTAAACCACATTTTACTCCTTGATATTAACTGTGTCTCTCTGATTTTCTAAATTCAACTCATAGAAGTGGTAAAATTATGTTTTATGTTAATTTGTAAATTCTCCAAAGAGGTGGGTAAAAGACGGTGAAAAGTTCAATAAAAGTTTTATGTATATAAAGTTATTATAAAATGACTCCAATGAACTAAATTGAACTTATATAGGTATTATGTATCTATTTTGACCAAAAATAAATTTAAATAAAATAAATAATTATTTAAATAAAAATTCAGTTTTAAACTATAACTCAGTGTTTTTCACTGTTCATCAAAAATTGAATGTTTTTAGAAAAATACCAAAAATTCACCCTAGGCTAATTTTGATATTCTGAATCCAAAAACGAAGTCCATTTTGAAATATAAAATTTATAAAATTTCAAAAATTGGTTATTACTTTTCATAATGGCTAGTTCATAATAATATTATTATAACACCTAGTTTAGCGAAACTCGGTATTGCGTACAACACACACTATCGAGAAAGGTTTCTCTGGCATGAAACACAAGCCTAGAATAGTGTTTGCGTATACTGTAAGCTAATATGGTGTTGTGTATAGTTCAATATAATCTTGGTGTAGCATAAAACACAAGACATCAAAGTAATTAAAAATAATATTTCTCATAAAATCTCAGGGTGTTACATTCTACCGCCCTTAAAATAAATTTCACCCTCAAAATTCGTCTGTGTTATAAATCGTTTACTACTTGAAAGTTTCAAACATAGACACCCACATCGTAAAAAGGAATACTAAAACATAATATGAAAAAGTGAAGTATGAAACATAACGGTTACCCAAATTAACTCTTCACTGGGTATCCACATAGGAGAACATATGTGAAATATGGATATGGAAGAGAAATATAACCATCATATTTCGATGAAGAGTGGTAGAGAACATGGCCATGAAAAAGCCAACAATCAAAAAGCCATAAATTTGTGATAATCTAAGGTATCTTCTGATTCAACAGATATGAGGGCACTAGGACATCATTTTTCGTTTTCAATATCATTTCCCTAACGTTGAATATTTTTTGAATTAAAAGAAATACTTACATGATTTTGGTACAAACTCACTGTTGTTCGTGATTTGAACAATTTCCACTTCATATCTTAATTAAATGAAGTTTAATTTGTCTTCCATGAAGTGTTAGCAGATCAAGAAATTGAATGATAGGTCATTCCATATGTCTCAAACATAAGGTTAGAAAAAGTTATATACATTAGTCCATTTATAGTGATATTAATCGTATATGGTTCTTAAAATGGAATTATACTTCATATATCATACCTATTAATAAAATAAAACAAGTTTCTACTAACCAGGGACTTCCTGTAGGCCAGAGGTAGTTGATAAATACCTATCGCACTTCATTTGTGGGTTCGATTCCCGCAACCTTGTCCAACACGACAGGTTGTTTCCCATCCTGTAGGTTATCCATTTTTCTAAAATTGCAGTTCTATAACATTCCTTCAATAATATCAAAAAAAGTTCTATAGTTAAACAATTCTATCTTATGTCTAAATTAATTCATTCCAATCTTTAGGCTTATCCAAAATACTTCTGTCCAAGATCATATTATAAAGAAAATGATTACTTGGAAGGTCACATAACAAGCACTTGAATACCATTATTTATCCCCCATATATCATAAGATATATCTTGTTGGTCACATTCCAAACATGTGAATAGCTTAATCATGTATTCTTTTAAAACACGAATTACCATAGAACCTTATTGAAAACATGAATGCTTTCAAAAATTAACTCTTTCTGCATACCAAAATCACAAAAAAATTTATACTCAAACTATGATTTAACTTTGTCCTTATATCAGTCATGAGCTCATGAATACTATCAAACATTTCATTTTCTCCTTATCCCTTCATTATGCACATATCATCTACTTTCAAAAATCACTTTTCATGGTTACCGATACAATTCAACATATAATTTTAAATACATTAGGAAAAACAATAGTGTAACATTACTTAGATGTTTATTTATTCCATAGTACCATACATTATTCTTGATAAACATTTAATCGTTCCACTACCTTCTTAAACCACTAACTGAGCTTCATCATTTCATTCATCTCATTTGTAATTTGTAGTCTCTTCATCATCATCCACATAAATACTTCCCATGTGACCATGCTGATTCTCGTCATGAGATTTTTGCTTAGTTAATTGGTTTGCATAATGCCCGTACATTCCACATTTGAAACATTTAACCATTGTTGATGTCTTAGCAATATCATTATCCTTGTCCATGGTGTTAACTGAACCTTTTCCTTTACAATTACTAGATTCGTGTCCTTATTTTCCACACCCAAAGCATCTTCCAGTTCCTTTGAAAAATTCTCCCGGAAGCCTCTTCACACATGATTTACATGAGGGAAATTGACCTTTCTATCCTCTATGATCATCATGAAAAGCCGTCATTCTCTTTTTAGCTAAGTCGGGAAACATAACAAAGTTAAGATTATTGATAATATAATCAGATTGCTGATTAGGCATAATAACATTATGTGGACTTCCATAACCAATATCATTTGGAATCTCATGATGAATATCATTCCATTGTCTATCGTATCCTCCATTATCGTGAATCTTCTTATTTCCAGCCATTTTCTAAAACCCAAAAAGAATAGTGTGAGGAAAAAATCATGCTAAGAAAGCAACATAATAAAGGGGGTGTACCTTAAATATCTAAGATATTAGGTTTAATTATATGATAGTAACCGTAATTCTAGGACTATAACCTATACTTATACATAACATTAGGGACATCCCTAGACATACCTTAGAAATATCTCTTGGGATATCACTAAAGTTCTCACATCCTAGTTTCCAAAGGTTGATTAAAACTTTCCTCTGATACCAACTGTAGAGAACCAATCTTGACATACATGGACATTACATTAATTTTGTGGAATACATAATACATTAAAAAAAATAGACACCAAAGGACCGTCATATTTTAGTGACTTTGGAAACTTGGAACATAATCTTCTAATCGTGGTGAAAGATCATCATCATCTCCCATAAAGATCTTCCCATTTTTTTCTTACCTAAAACCTTTCTTTATATCCTGGGGAAAAAGACATAAAAAGGGTGAGCTAAAATGATCAGTGAGGGTAAACATAGAGAACATAAAACAATCCATAAACATTTGAATGAAAAAAAGAGAATATAAAATCTAAACATCAAAATCTTGAGCAATGACATAAATCTTGGAATTATGTAAGGCATATATCATAAAGGAACATCAATAATTATAAAATAACATGGTAATAAAACATGTAATTGTGGAAAGACATTAAACACATGATATGATTTCCATAGTAGCCAAGGCATTGCTGCCAAGACCATCTTAGTGGACAAAGTCCCTTTCTGAATCGAGTTCACTCCTTATTCCAGTCCTGTATCACTGAACCAGATTAACTTACCATTCCAGCCATGTCTATCTGATGAGATATAAATCGTTACCCAATTAATTTTAGGGAGATATATGCCTCACCCATCTCATAATGAAATCATTCTTACTTGTGCCACAAAATAAACAAAAAACATTCATCATAACCCAAAGAATAAAATGGGTTTCATAAACATCATCCCATCATCACATAATCCATATAAAACAAATGGATTTCATTTATTCATAAGAAAAATAACACCATATAAATAATAGAGACATTATACTTAGAACATAAACATTCTAAATAATGTCATCTTAGATGGAAAGTAGTTTTGATAAAACACTTGAAATGAATTCTTAAGGAAAATATCCTTTCTTCTTTAAAATCATATTCATTTCACAAAATGCGACAAAATTTTAAATGAAAAGGATTTTACTGCAAATAACCATGATAACTTATAGAGTATGCTTCATGAAAATTATGCATTATGAAACCATAAAAATCCATTCATCTCATATAAGTAAAAAACATTCTCCTTTTACTTTTTCTGGAAAAGTCAAAAAGTTTCTCGTATGGTAAACAAAAGAAAGATTCTTTTCATAACACAATGTAAAAGTCAAATAGGGGTAAAAATGACTTTAAAAATACCTGTAGGAATATTAAACACTTTATGAAAAACATATTTATGGACATAGATGAAAAATACAACCCCGGTAAATACTTACGTGAAAACAATCTCGGATAAAAACGAGATTGGAAATGTTATCCCTTACCTTAGGTCTGATATGCTTCATACATATCCTAACCTCCTATATAATGATTTAAATAATTTCATTTACTTATTACATAATCATAATAATTGTTATGATATCATATATAGTTCACTTATGACTTTATATTACCCGTTCTTTTGTAAATTGCTTGTTTAAGTAGTGTTTTGGGTAAAATCGTTTTATTTATCGTACGTGTTTGGAATTGTTGTTCTTGATATTATTATTACTTATATCATGATTTAAATACTTCCAAAATGTGAATAATTATTTATATATCATATATATTAAGTATATATATATATAATAGATATATGAATGAAATGAAATACACCATTCATGGAGACAGTAGTCTGTACAGACGCATGAATGTTATTTTTCTTTCTTTATTGACATGAATGGAAGTAAGTAGAAGACATATATATATATACATTAGCTTAATTATGTCATATATTTCATTATTATTCATTATATATAAATTATAATCATTCTTGAATGGTTAATGTGGAGAATTAATCTCATCACGTCGTGGAGACGGTAATCCGTACGTACGCACGAGTGATGATATCGTTCCCATAATTATTGAATGGAATTGGAGTGGATGATATAATATCAAAGAATCATTATTATGTTATAATATCCATATATAGTTATTCTTTACATCATTATACCAATCCAAGTAAGGTGGTGGTGGAAAACAGATTACACCATGGCATGGAGACGGTATTCTGTACGTTCGCACGCACGGTGATTTCGTTTTCCGTAGGATGGATAGAAGGTGAAATGAGGTTGTTTAGTATTTATAATAACATATAATTATATTACTGATACTGATGTAATTACATTATAATGAAATAACTAAAGAAAAAGAAGTTGAAGAGGAAAGAAACTTGAAAGAATCGGTAGAAGAGATTACCTCTTCTTCGACACACCTCTTTTAAGCTTCTTATTAGGGCACTAGAGTTGGTATTTTGAGGAGAACATAACATCTATAATTTATATATGGAATTTGAGAAGCGAAATTGGCAGGGTTTTTCCGAGTTTGAAGGCTCAAAATTGTGTAAAGAGAAGAGAGAGTAGGTGCCCTTTTATAAGGGAGGAGAGGGGACCTTAGGAAAAACATAAAATACTATTTTATAATAAAGTCATATTCTCTTTATAATAGCTCCAAATAGATTTATTTTGAAGATAAAGTGGGTATGGGTCAAAATCCTTGCAACCAATTGATTTTAGATAAGTTTAGGTTTCTATTTTAACCTTATCCTTTAGATTTAACTCTACGTTAAATAATTTAACTTTTACCAGGTCTTCTTGTTTTCTTACACTATATGGTTAATAACCATAATATAACAAGCCAAACGAACCCCAAGTGGTTAATTATTAATATATATAACCTTATCTCAGTCATTTGGATGAACCTTAGATTTTTAAAAATAGAATAACAATTAATAATTAAATACTGTTTTTAAAAACTATTTTATGTCAATTTTGACAATATTTGGTAACTGATTTTTGTGAAAATAATAACAGCATGATTAGTTCAAAAACGGTTAATTGATTCGATACTAACATGTAATATTATCCTATACAATTAGTTTAATTCATAAAAAGTCTCCAATTACATTTATTTGGGTATTTATAACATCAATTTTGTTAATATTTCATTAATAGGGTAATTACTTCGTCATCATTGTGTCATAAATAAATTAACTTTTTTAATGTCTAAAAATTATAAATAAAATACCATTATATATTAAATATTTTTATCTTTCTAATTAGTATTTATAGTCGAATTTATCTTATGTATAACCCTATATTAAAATTATTTTAGTTATTAAACTTTGATTTTAACTCTTTTAACTCTTCTTTAAATAAAATAATAATAAGTGTTCGAATCTAATCCAAGTGGACCTAAATGGTCATATTATATTCCTAAGGTTTTTTTGGTCGAATTACACTTATGAAATAGAATTAGGACATGTTTTAGGGTAATAATAAAATCATTTTTACCCTTAATTACCCTATTTACTTTTAACCGTTGTTAATAAAAGTAAAATTTAATATTCACCAAAAATTATTTTTATCTCATTGAACCACATTTTACAACTTGATATTGACAGTGTCTCTCGTATTTTCAAAATTCAACTCACAGAAGTGGTAAAATTATGTTTTATGTGTATTTTCAAATTCTCCTAGGAGGTGGGTAAAAGACGGTGAAAAGTTCAATAAAAATTTTATATATAAAAAATTATTATAAAATGACTGAAATGAACTACATTGAACTTATATAGGTATTATGTATCTATTTTGACCTAAAATAAATTTAAATAAAATAAATTATTATTTAAATCAAAATTCAGATTTAAACTATAACTCAGTGTTTTTCACTATTCATAAAAAATTGATAGTTTTCAGAAAAATACAAAAAATTCACCCTAGGCTAATTTTGATATTTAGAATCCAAGAATGAAGTCCATTTTGAGTGATAAAATTTATAAAATTTAAAAAAGTTGGTATTACTATTCATAACGGCTAGTTCATAATAATATTATAATAATCTCTCGTTTAGTGAAACTCAGTATTGCATACAACACACGCTATCAAGGAAGGTTGCCCTGTCCTACAAAAAATCCATGAATATTGTTTGAGTATACTGTAAGCTAATACAGTGTTGTGTATAGCATAAGATAATCTTGTTGTAGCGTACAACATAAGACATCAAAGTAATTAATAATAATATTTCTAATAAAATCTCGAGGTGTTACAATCATTCTGTTGTTGATCACAAATAATGTCATGAGATTCGACTTTCTTCCTCAACCTAGGATTATATTTTTGAGTATCTTCCCCCATCAATAGAAATATCTATGTTTGGTTCTTCTTCTTGAGTAGGATTACAATTTTTTACATCCTTATCAAAATTATAATGAAATGTTTCCATATCCAACTCAACTTCCTTATCTGCATGAGTCATTTTATCTTCCTCTCCCTTTTCAATAAAATTCTCATCACCAAAGGAAAATAATTGTTCCAAATTCATTGTTAAATCATTTATATCCTCTTCCATTCTATGAATATCCAAGAAATATTCCATCATCACCTTTCTCGTAAAACATTCCCTAGTTTCCACATTATGTATGGACTCCAAAAAACACTTAAGTGATTCAAACATTGATTTTTCCAAAAAAAAAATCATATGGCGTCTTATCAAAATACTTCCTATAGAAACATTGGTTTTGAATATATCCATATGTACTTATATCTTTCCTCATAAGTAATGAGAAATATCATGTTCAAGTAACATAGTTCTCCCCATTTTCACCAGACATCAATTCTTCTTTTATTCATCCCCCTTGTGTTGAGGAGTATAGTGTGAAATATAATCATGCAAAATTCCATGTTTATTAGGATAAAATTAAAATTATTCATCTCTATATTCACCGCTAGTTTTAGTTATCACCTTCTTCAAAAAAATACTCACATTCTTTCTCATCATTCCTCAAGAAACTTTTAAACATTTTCAAAGAATCTTATTTTTGATTCATATAAATGAAACTAGTAATACAAGTATGGTTAGAAATGAAAGTGATGTAATACTTATCTCTATTTTTTTATTTTTTTTCATTGGCCCACAAATATCGGAATGAATAAGATCCAATGGTTTTGGAACAAATGTCAACATTCTTATGCATTGAATCTTTAATCCTTCAATTATGAAAAATATTGCAACACTAATGTCTTATTCATGACATATTAAAAATGTGTCAAACTCGGTTTCTTTTAGATAACATTCTCATGTTTCTATAAAAAAATTCCTTTCATTTTATTCCTTAATTTATTTTCTTCCACAATCCCAATGTAATTAGAGTTTTGTACCTCACCAACATGAAATATGTTTGGCTTTTTATATTGGCATATTGTAACTATATTTCCATCCATCTCAATTTTCAAAAAAAATCCATCTTTCTTAAAATTAACAATGTTAAATTCATAAAACAAATTGAAACAATCAACATGTTACGTTTCAACCAATCAATAAATTAATATTTCTTGGATTTCAACTTTTCTTCTCTAAAGATAGATAATCCAACACCTTTAATTCATAGTGATTCATCATTGTCAAATTTCACAGTTATTTGTTTTAAGAATTTTACCTTATTCAAAAATTTTAAATCTCCTATAATGTGTCAGCAACACCCACTATCAAGAATCCATGTTCATTCACCTTTAATATCTTTTAGGGTGGTTTAAAATATAGAATTTTAATGTAAAACATGATATAAAAATTCTTTGAGTACAAAAAAATTATAAAATATAATCGAATGTCCTTATTGATAAATATTGACATAAATTAACATAATTAGCTCTTGGTTCAAATATTCTAATAAACCTATGTTTATTATTCATGACTTTGAAAAGTGATTAAAAAAATCGGGATTTAAGGTAGGGGATTGTCAAACCCATTTTTTTCTTTTGGGTTATCACATATTTCACATTGATTTTAGTATGTATATTCCCCTAACATAATAATAATTTATTTTCAAAATAATTTTATCTTTTTTTTGGGATGTACATGTTCTTACCTTAAAAAATGATTTCTAGGCCAATCTCAATGTTTTTTAAAAAAGACATGATTTTTTAAATACACACCATTGACTCCTCATGATTAGTTTCATACTAAAAATGATATTTTATACCAAAGTATGGTCTCTCTTTTCTATTTGGAAATCACAAAGGATGTTCCATATTGTATGATATGTTAAATCCTTTATTAAGCCCACTCATTTCCATGTTTTTTTCATGAATATGATTATTATATGTTTCATGTGGCAAGCATGATTATTAGAATATTATTATGTAATAGGTGAGCCTGGAATTATATTTCCCTCCAATTCATTGGGTAATGTGAGGTATCTCATTAGATTATGTGAAATATGTGTAAACATGAATATATTTTTGTTCGCAATAATGATGATGTGATTTATTCATATGTGATAGGAGTGAACATGATACTCGGTTTAGTGGTACTTGACCACTATGACATGATGTTTCATTTTTTTTATATGCCACATTTTATGCCGTTATTAAATTATACTATCATGATTTTGATGATGATCTTATGCTTATGATATGATGACATTGATTGTTCTCATCCATGATCTTTTGATTTGTATCTTATATTCCTCTACTTATTGGGATTTTATTTAACCCCTTTATTTGATGTATATCCTCATTTGGATACTTGGATTAAAGAGATCATGAGATATTTAGAAGAATAAAATTGAATTATTTAAATAATGTTTATGTTTAATTATGTACAATTTGTGTATGAGCCAAATTTTCTTAAGATATTATACTTTTGGATCCTGTATTGTATCACTATTATATTCTTTATATTAAAAAGGATGTCATAGTCAAGAAATAAAAAGTTAGGTCCCTATACAGAAGTTACTCGTGTGGAGAAACAAGAGTGACTTAGATGTACATGGAAAAACCTAGTGGAATTTGTCAAGAGCAATATGAAGATTTGAGGTTTATATTGAATCAGCATGCTTAAGGATTTTTTTGGGATAGGTTTATGTAGGGAACTGTTAATATTTTAAAACATAGGTGACTATTAGACTTAATTTTTTTGTGTGATTTTTCATCCACTTGAAATATTGAGTACATGAATTGAGAAAGTATTTCTCAATAAATGTTTCTTTATTATAAAAAGTGACAAATTGAGTTTCAACATCATGTGAAATGTGGGAATCCTAATAAGATCACTCGAACTCCAATAAACTTGTAAGATAATATAGTGTGTATAATAGTAGAAGAAGAAGATGATTATAATCTAAGATATAGATGATCAGAATATTACTGCTGAATTCATCAGAATTTTGTAACTATTTAATGAAAACTAAGACAATGGAGTTAAGATCATGGAAATTTTATGCTCATTATAGTTTCATCATAAGAATAAATAATTCTATAAGAAATTTCCATAATATTAATTGATAAATATAATCATAATTTTCAAAATCGTGATTAAAGATCATTGTAAGAATCAACTTTATAAGGATGATCTTATGAATACATAAAAATCATTCCATATCTTCATATTCATCTTGTATATACTAAGAATATAAACATCATCATATTAATGATTCATTGACTCTAAAAACATCATCTACATAAAAATCTTCGTAAGGATGATTTATTCTTCATTGAAATCACTTTTTGAAATTTTATGAATAATTAAAATTCAAAAAGAAGGAGTTGAGGGGATAAAAATCCTTGGGAATAATAGGAGAAATTATACCTATTTAAATCTAGGTAATATGAAAATAAATAAAAATATTTATCTTGATCGATCTATCTTGATTCCATAATAAATTGGGAAAGTTGGAATATAGAAGAAATATTTGGAGGATTATTTCACAATATAAATGAATATTACATAGTAAAAAGTTTCTCATGTATAAAAATAGTGACATAATTTATAAATACAGATTTTTTTACCTAAGGAGAAGGTGTGGGTTCAATGACAGAAATAAGAAAATAATAATAATTTTGGTGTTACTAGATATGGTTTTTCAATAGTTATGGAAACATTCAATTTTTGGGGGAAATTTATGAGAGATCTATGAATTTATGAATTTCAAATAATAAGGACCCAAAATTATGAAAAATTTTAAAGATTATAGATTTTAGGGATTAAAATTAAAGTATTTAAGAGGTTATGTAAATACTTTAATTAATATTAAAATTAATTTGTGTAGTAAACTGACATTACAGCATCATATATAATTGTTTGTTGTTGAATCATATAATAAATTCTTCCTAAAACTCTTCTATTTGAATGGAATATTTCAGTATTAAGAAAGTCTTCTCCAGCACACCATTCAACCTATATAATATTTGTGTGTTAATGTAGATGTAAAGAAGGGGATACATTGTAGTTTTGTAGGGACTGAAGAAAAATTAGTGAGATGTGTTGACATGTGTTGTTCATTTTTGAAAATATTGTAGTATTTCTCTAAAATAATAAAGGTACCACTTATATTTTTTATTGAATAGGAATAAATCATCATGTGTATCATTGTTTACATATAAAATAAAAATTTAATGCTTGTATTCTACTGTGAAATAAGAGAAAAATAAAAGAAGAACAATTAATCATATCAACAACTAGTAGAAGTATAAATGAATGATGTATACAGTTGTTACCCAAACTTATATCCATATAAACAGAAGGATTCACTTGTGTGAAGGATACAATGAATAACTTTCATGAGACATGAAAATTTCATTTTCATGGATAAAATATGTTCCTCTGTAGATCGTAGGTCAGTATTAGTTGGTAATGTGATCATGGAGGAATACATCTCACACTAAGGACTATCCTTATCACATTGAGTGGTAAACCTTTTAAATCATTGTTCTTTTTTGTGTGTTTTTGTGTTTGGGTATGTTTCCTACAATTAAAAAGGTAAGAACTATGAAACATAGAACTATACTCCATAAGTAGTGATATAGGTATAAAGGAAGAGGGAAAATATAAATTGGATTTAAAGTTATAAATAATTATTTACCCCCCCCCCCATGTGTTGAATACATTCCTAATTGGTCCCTATATCTACACTACCAAATATACTTTTCCCTTTTTTGTTTGCATAATCGACATCATGGGTCTGTACCCTCAAAAAAACATGGTAGTTTAATTTTATTATTACTACAACCAATATCTTCTTAAAATTTATTTAATTCATCAACATGAATAATGTCAAAAAAAAGACTAATATATACTTTTTTAAATAAAAAATCATACATTAATTTATAACAACTCATAGTATTTTCAAAGATATTGGGACTTATTTTTTGGTCCTCATAGATGATGAAGAAGTATGATAAGTATCACATTAAATCCAAATACACTTACCACTATCATAAACCTATAAATTCATTGATCGAGGCATTCAAAAAAATGCTTCATAAAATTCGGTAAAAGATTGTGGATCGGAGGAAGAAGATTTAGACTGAAATTATATCCAATTATTTATAAGAATATCAAACCATAACTGCAATGTCTTCCAAGGAAACCAATTAATCTCAAATATGCAGAATTGAGGAAGTGTTTCCCATTGAGTTTTAGTTACCTTCTATCTAGTAAATAATATATAACTGACTGCTGTATTATTATTGTTCACAAGTCTGGTAGGAAAGTTTATAATCCCCTTTTGAAAATACTTCATGGGAATTTCACAACCTCAATGTTCATCAAAATCATGTGGATCAAGAATTTAATATAAAATTATACATTTAATATTTTCACTAAGTTGATTTGGTATTTAAATTAATGAAACCAATGATATCAGATAGAAAATTTTCAAAATTTTAACCCCAGTTACAGGGACCCTTTTTTGTTGACAGGGTTTACTTCAATAGTGCATATTCATTTGTCTCCATGAATAGATAATGTAACACACCACCCACTAGTGTAAGGTTCCTATAAAATTATAATTTATAGATTATGTTATTATAATCATTTTTCTATATGGTGTGAAACTATATGGTACATGTCCTCATCATATGATGTTGAACCACATGATTTTCTCATTATCATATGTTTATAATCTTTGTGATTGTTTTTGTCTGAAATGCACTAAAATGGATATATATTATTGTATAATATACCCAACATCACATACTATGATATTAATTTGATTCATATCACATATTATGATATCCTTACATTGTATAAGTCATGTGATGCATCTATTATAAGATAAAATATGATTATTATATCAAGTTCATGGATTTTACAACATCTTTCACAATGTTTACCATTAGTTATGAACCAATGGGTTGATTTATTTATAGATACACATAATCGATTGAAACCATAAAATGATTATGAGGTTTCAACTGGAATGTGATATGGGTAATGAATTACATCTATTATGAAATATCATTCAATACATGACACTCTTCATTAAATGAAGGGAGAATATTTAAGGGAATATGATCCCCCTATTGTACATACACGATTCGTACATGATATAGTCAAAGATATCTATTCCTACTTATTGTTATTTTCATATTTATAGAGAATGAACTATATAAACCTTTAGTGTTTTGGATCATCTCAATACAAATGTGGATCCTAGTGGTTGGTGGCATCCCTTTAAAGATGAGACTGTATTGGATGTCTCTAAGGGATTAAGTTCAAGAAATATATATTGGGTTTTGTCATCCAGTGGTCTTTTTTATTTTAGGTGCACATGGTATTTTATGTTATCCACACTCTATGTTGATGTGTGAAGACATATTTAGTACATTAAATTGTTTTTATCCACTTCCATGACTATACGATGATCATCGAAAACCCAATATTGGTATTAAATGCACTATCATCAAAGAATCAATAAGTTATTTTAATAATTGTATAAATAAAATGAATATAATAATCTAATTGAGGCCATATAATAGTGTATGATATATAATGGTTGAGTAATTTTTTTTGGAATCACACTTCCTCACATTATGTTTTAGGATAACATTGTGTTTGATGATAATCAAATGGTATGACTAATGTGTATCATAAGGTATAATACACTCAAAACCAATGGTTTTGTTCTGTGTCATAAGCTATTATATATATGATATCACAGTCTATGATTGGAATAATGATTTCTTATAAATATATCATCAATTCATATTTATGATATAATGTATATTTTTAATGATGATCATCCCATATTTATGAAATTACCCTATATGTAATGTTTTTCCTTAAAGTGATAAATTTTATTATGTATCGGTTACCTGATGTGTATGTTCTCTACCATTTTCATATATATTTAATGTAAATTTTAGTATATATTATAAAACATGAAAATAACATAAATAAAAAAACTTATTTTAAACCCCTATCAATTTACAAATTACTGTTGATATTGTGACTACCAATCGCATAATAGGAATTAATCCAAAAAAGAAATTTGATATTTTCTATTAAAATTAATATAGTTTTTAAATTTTTAATAAAAAATAATTATCTAGAATTATAAATATGAAATCATCATTCCAAAATGGAATATGAAATATTCTTATTAATACCTCAAGTTTGAAAAATAATAATTTTTTTATTTATTTTGGAATTCCTTTTAAATATTCGTCTTTATAAATTATTTAGGATAGAAAAATATTATTTATGTTATAATTGTTTTGACAAATTTATTCTTATAAATTTTCATTTCAATGCATAAATTCTAGCTGTGATAGTATTAGACTAATATTTCAACTACCTTGACCTTGTTTTTTAATTAATATATTTATCTTCAATTTAGTTACCGAATATAGTTTATACATATTAGGTATTAGAGTTATGATGAAATATAATCTATCTTGATTAAATTTTCCATGATTATAGGGACATTGGGTCGAAATTCCCACTAGTCTAGTATTTTATGCCTTGTTCTAGAAATGTGAGGGTTATAAACTATGGCACAAGACTTACTCATGTGGGGATTATCAATTTCTTATATTTATAAACTAATACCTGAAAAGTTATTTTACCTTATACAAATAATTAATTTAGATATGTGTAAATATATTTTTCTTCTATTTTATGGGGGAGTAATAAAAATTGTGGCATGTGTAATTAGTTACACATTAATATAGTTGAACCTATTTATTTGGATAATGGGAAAGGGATTCTAAATATAAATCATTATAGGTTTTAAAAAATAAAATAATAAAACATTATTTAATAAATACTTTATGGGATGAAATAGTTTTGAATTTAATATTAATTTGATTTGTATCAAATTAGTGATATTTTAAAATAAAACCTCTCAAATAAAAAGTGTAAGATTCCTTCCAATGAATCACGTGAAAAATACTCTATCAGCCAATAATGAAGTTTAACACTAGATAGCGGTTCCCATAGACTATCTTTAATTTGGTATAGTAGATGTATCTCACCTTAAAAGTTAGGTAACCACACCCCACTATGATTTTTGGGTGAAATTTAACTGGAATCCCCTAAGTTTTAGGACATAAAATAAACAAATTTGATTATTTTACATATGATGGATATGGATACAGAGCTTCCCACTCAAATATCCTAGAGTCATATGTGATGTGATCTCAAAGAGAACCATTTTCAAGTATATTACAATCATGACCAACAAAACTATTCTATATTGGTATGTAAGGTTGAGATGTGATCTCAAATAGAACAATTTTCGATATATGAAATTGAATGTTATAAATATCAATTTCTCTTACTCTAAATCATGGAAATTAAATGTTAGATGAGCATAAAACATTTGTGCTGATAAAAAGGGACTTAAGGATAATGGGGAATTGAAAAAGGTGAATTATATCAATATATTGTTAATGGATAAAGAGTTATGGTATTATAATTCACTATCTATGATCTAATTCTACCATTTGGATTAGTTATGGAATTGGAAAACTGGTATTATACACTTTCCCTAAAAATATTTTTTATTTCATTATCTTGTTTAGATAAGATGGAATTTTCATTCATTATTAAGAGAAATATTTATTTTATATACATTAATTAAATGTTTAATGTCACCGGGAATATGTTAAATGGTTTATACATTCTGGAAATGGATAATCAAATCTATAATAGTCATAATAAGAAGATCAATGTTGAATCTAATTCCACTTACCCTAGTAATATTCTCATTAAACATATTAATTAGAAACACATATAAAGACATTATTGAGATATATTTTTGGAATGTTTTTATAATGAATCATTTGATAATATAAAAACTTGTTTGTTGGTAAAAATGACCATATTACATTTTAGTAGATGAGTAGAAAGAGATAGTGGGCTTTTAGATTTTACATATAGTGATGTATATAGACCATTGCTTACTTAAGAAGGTGATGGGTTTAGGTTCTTTTTAAATTTTATTTATGTATTTAGTCAATATGGTTAATTTTTTCTTAGGACATACAAGTATGAAACATTTTAAAGACTTACAAAACAAATTATATAATAAACTAGGAAAAATTATTAAGATTATCCAATCAAATTGTTGTGGTTAATAATTGATATAGAGATTAAATGATAATATAAAAAATTGTGGAATCATTCTATAACTCATGACTCATATAACACCATTGTGGAACCATGTGTTTGATAGGAGGGTTCATAAACTATTGTACATGATATGATAATTTATTGGTTAATGTGGACTTCTATTTTCATTCTGATGATATTCTCTATGAATTATTGCATTCCAACATAAGTTAGTTAAATTTACAGTGTTAATAAAGTCTCTACATAAGAAATGAAATTTAAAACATCCTAATATTTATTTTATTTGGATTTGGGGTTGCAAAGAACTTTTATGATAATTGAAATCCTAAATTAGAAAAATTCATATTTATTGGTTATCCGAAAGAAATAATGCGATATTATTTTCATACATGTGTTAAATTCAAATTTTTTGTGACCTAGAAAGGTGTTTTTGTTAAAACGGATTACATTAATCAATTAGTATATTACAGGAAAGTTGAACTTGGAGAAGATTGGAACCAAAAAACAGGAAGTCTTCCTTAGATATAAGTTAAGTTTATTCCATAATGTTTTTTAAAAGAAGACCAACATGGTTTACCATATAACATAAAAGGTCTGTTAAGATTCATTATGTTCTTAAGAAATATGGGTTTTATAGTGCAAATGATGATGATGTAATATTCATAGGTGACGAACCTATTACTTAATGAGTTTTCATTGAGATTTTTTATTCTAAGTGATGTATAAAATCCATTGTATCTAAAATTGAATCCATAAACACTAACCATGTTTTAATGTTAGTGGATATACGTAATGAGATGTGGCCGATTAGGTCAATGTTTGTTTTTAAAAAAAATTAATATTAATGGTAGTGTCTCTACCTATATAACATGTCTGGTGTAAAAGGCTTACAAATAAATTCATGGTTTTACTATAAAGATTAATTTTCACCTGTTACAATGATAAATTCCATTTGGATATTACTTTCCTTAAAAGCACATTATGATTATGAAATATATCAATTCGAATTAAAATCTTATTTCTTTAATGGGAATTTAGTAGAGGATGTGTATATGATACAGTAAATTGGTTTTTATGTTCCAAATTAGTTTATTTGTGTCTTAATGTTTCAAGACTCTAATTATGGAATGATAAAATCCTCCTGGTGTTTGAATTTTAGATTTGATGAAGTAATAAAAGAGTTTCATTTCATCTAAAACACATATTATTATTTTGTATGAAAATAAATTTATGGGAGTGTCATTTTATTTCTTATGTTTCATGTATAAAGAATTATTCTTATAAAAAATATTATCATAACCTTATGCATTATAAATATATGTTTCTCGATTAAAGATATGGGTGAAGAAGCCTACATTCCAAGTATAAATATCTGTAGAGATAAATTTAATAGGTTTATTAGAATGATTTAGAACACATATATTGGAAAATTACTAAAGTGAATTAGAAAATAGAGCTATAAAATGGGCCTTTTGTAGTTTATCATATAATGAATATTAAGAAGATTTAATATCCTCACAAAGTGATAGAATTGATGGATAAGATTCTTTATTTGCCCATAATAGATTCTATCATTTAATTTATGTTTTATACTCATCGTGATGAGTCTTATTCTTTGAGAATAACTAGTATATAGTAGTCTAATCATTGGGAGAATCAATATATTAATATAATTAACATCCTTAATTACGCATGTAAAAGTAACGATAATTTCATAGTGTTTGGATAATATGATAATCTTTATGTAATAGTTTACACTAATGTTACTTTACAATACAAAAAAGATAATATTTGATCTCAATACGTTTTTTCTAAATGGTTGAGATATTAGTTGAAATATTTTCAAAAACTCAACCATTGAGCTCTCAATAATGAAGGAACTCGGGTGACTAGTTGAAAATGGTGGGCTGTGTATTGATAAAATTTCACCAATTATCGACATAGGAATTTCATTTCCGGTGATTCACTGCCCTGGTATAAAGTCTAGGATCACATGTGTAGAATATTAAGAACATTAAATAAACCACAAATACCTTATTTGATCTCAATCCACAATTGACATCTATTTTTCTTCGATGATTTGTTATTGAAAAATCCTATGTCAAATTACTCTATATTTTTTACACATGCTTCGAAAATATATATGGGAATGCCAAACGTTGAATTTTGGGTACTACCATAGAGATCCAATGATGCCTTTGAAGCCCTGATGATCACCGCATCAACATACCTTCTATATAACAGGGATATCTCAATATGATCACCTAGATCGAGAAATTATTTCTCTAGAAAGTCGTAGCAGAGAGGATCTCTTATGATATGACCATAAATAGTCCAATGGTGACTCCATCCCCTCCTATTTATAGTTTAAGAAAAAATTACCCAAAAAGGATCCATATCCCCCATATATTTAACACACTATATGAATGATATATTATGACTATTGTAATGATTCATTAATATCATTTTTATTTTTAACACTCTTTTAAAATATAATAAATATAATATGTGATAAAACAAAATCCATTAACTCAAAAATTTGTTACTGAAAATATTAAATGAACCATGAATATTTATAAACTGATATTCATTCATATAATGTTTTCATATATTTACTTTTATTACTTAGAAATACATTTCATACATAAATTCAAATCCAATTATTCTTAACTTTAGTGATATGAATTTATTTAGTCCGTTGGTGATCGAACATCCTTGGACGAAACACATACCCCTATAGTGGGTCCCACCATGTCCTATAAACATATTCACTTGAATATGGAAGATTCTTGAATACTCTACTCTATTTGACCATCAAGGACATTATGTTTATAATGTTTAATAGTATTCGAAGACTAAAAGAAGAGTCTAGAAACCCATAAATACCCCTAAAGAGATTTGGAGAAGCCATAGAAACAAAAACCAACCTAGGAGCATACACTGTGTAATATAATCTCTTTGTAGTTAGATTTTTCATAAAGCAGGATACACACACATGTAATCAAACTTTCTTGCTTTATTTTTTTGATGTAACTGGACAGATTTAACATGGTCTACAAAAAATACTAGAGATAAATTTATAACCATATTTGATAGATCCCATATGATTACGGTTAGGTTTCTATTTATTCATGACTTTACTTGTTGGATATACTCCATTTATATTGTGAGGAAGTTCTACCAAGTGTGACCTCACCTCCAAGAGTAAAACTTCTCAATAGATGGTATCCAAAATTATATCCCTTTTCAACTTCAAAACACGACATCTAAGGTAGTAAGAGTATCAGAATTTATAATATGTTAATAATTTACTTACCAGGGTTGATTCCAAGAACCTGAACAAATAATTGAATTTATATTATTCTTAGTTTCCTGAAAAGATTCAACATACTTAGTATTTGTAGGTATGGATATCACTTTCTTGAATGGGATTATCTAGATAATTAATGAGGATTTACTATAATATCATAATTTTATAACTTCTCACTTTTAGTTCTCCTAAATATAATTGATATTCTCCTACTATAAAGTATATCATGTAAATAGAAATTATTTCAAGTATCATGGAATAAAATATTCATCCATCACTATTTCTTATGGAATTCAACTCACCACATTAATATCCTCCTATGTACAAGACATGTCTACATGGGGAGATATATTCCATGTGACACTAGTAGAAATTCCCTTTTAAATTATTTTAACATTTATTTTCATAATAAATTGTCAATATATGTACAGTTGAAAAGGTCTAAGAAACTGTTATATCTACCTCAGTAGATCAGGTGTCCTTAAACTTAGGTTGCTAATTTAATTCAATCTCTATAGTATTTCTCTAGTCCTGGTCTTAGTTAACTGTAATACTAATAGGTGTTTTCCATATGAAACCAAACATGTTTACTTAGAAAAAATGGTGCTCCCACTAACCTCTAGTAAAAATATAGAAATTATTCATACAAAAATGAATATTCTTTGATCTTGTTTCACACATTATCCCAAAACTATATTTGAGTAACTTTCACCCCTTATATTCATTCTATGATGCTATCATCCATTTCTGGTTGCATCAAATAAACACCTTCCATGATTGGTGGTCCTAACATCAAGTGCATAAAGAAATGATCCTTCAAATGAGATATGATAAGAAAAATTATAATTTATTTAGGCTCAATGTCATGGTGTTGAAAATAAATCCTTATTTGTACTATGCGTGTACTATAAAGGTATACTCCCATTTGAATACCCACAACAATATTCAAAATAATAATCCCCCTTCACATTGATACATGGAATCCATTATTGAATTTCAATTGATCTTTCCAATCTCAACAAATTCCATAATAATAATACTTATAATAATTATTATTCTCAATAAATAATAGATCACTGGGTGAGGTGAATAAAAAATCATCATCATGGTTTTATCCATCCAATACAATATGTTCCTCTAGAACGTCCCTCTCTACATGAACTTGTGGAACTGATTCATATTACAACTATTTATGTACCTTGTTCATTTACTAATCCCAAGTCAATATGGTTCCCGCGATCTCAAATAGATATTAGGACCCTTACATAAAAATATACTCTCTAACTTGACTATATCTTTCTATCATAGGTATTTCCGTAACATCCTAGCAAAACTATAGGATGATTACTTTATATGCACATTATGTTTTACTTGAAGAAATATTGTTTACATCCAAAAAAATCCTTGAATAATTACATTTTTCTTGTGAAATAATGGATTTCCATCATACTATGACCAATATGATATCAATTTTTCATTATAGTTGGAATATAGTTTTAGATAACACCATTATTTATGAATAATTCCTTAAACTATAATTGAGGTTTCTAGAGTGTGTATGTTTTAAAATTGATGCTCCTTCTACTTACATCATATCTCCATTGTGAATAAAGAAATGTGTGTTTAATAATATCTACATTAAAATAATTATCAATTTTAACATTTAAGAGTCTATCATCAATCCTACTTATTATCATCATAAATATGAAGTGGATATGGTAATGTGTGTTTGTGAATTTCTCCATGCTACATTATATTGAATGATGAATGCTTGGTCAAGATATTATTTGGTTTACCATCCCCAACTAACTTATATCTTCTTCCCAACATTTACCATATTTCACTACTAAATTCTTTATTAAACACATAAAGTAATCCAATGAATTATATTTACAACTCACGTACCCTTGGAATAGATCATGATCTCTTGTTGAACTAATTCTGAAATATTTATGTCTGACCATTATTTCTAAAGGTTTATTTGTCCAAAACTATGTATATAATAAAATAATACCTATGTTTTTTAGTGTTAATGAGTCTAAATACCATACTATATATATCATGTATGACTAGTTTAAATTTTTCTTGATAAAGATTTATCATGCCACAATTGGTTATATGAGTCTTAAATTTATATATATCACATAATTCCTATTATTAATATATCATTGAACTATTAATTGAATAAGGAAGATGAAAACATCATTCATTATTGAACTTTTTATAATTCCTCATATCATCTAATAGACACATTAGATAAATATTTTTTTTACAATCATCAATTTTTCTAGTTTTAATCAATTAAAATTTGACATAAGAAGTCTGGTAATTCTCAAAAATGAAATAGGAACCACCCTTTCTCAACTTCTTAGAGAATACACTTTACATCTAGTAATGTTTCTATATTTATTTTATAATTGTATTTCAATACACATATATGATAAGAATATTGTATATAATACCCAATATGTAAAACTAAATCATTAGTTACATGATTAATATTCACTAAATAAGAACTGATTACTTTCATATTCAGTTACGTTCATTGCATTTTTCTTCTATAAATTTATTTCATGATATATGTAATAAACAACCTATTGTTTAATACCTCTTTCTTTTAGGGATGTTTTTAATGATCCATTGGAATATCATTTCCCATTTGGCCTTCTCACCTTGTATTTCAACTTTTTCACAATAATAACTAAAGATTAATCTTTCTTTACTATTATTATTGTCTAGCGAACCTCGCATAGAATGTAACGAAGAGTTTTCTACATAAATTTCATTTTTTTAATCTTAAAAAAAATTAAAATAGGGGTGAAAATGATATTGGAATATGATTTATTGAATGATTATAAGCCTTCTTTCAATTTTCATAGATCCATGGTAATCATTATCTATTCATATACATTATTCACTTTCTCCTAGAAAAATTCATTGAGATGATACTACATGTAATATCATTCATGTCTTCATGTAGTGAACACAACTGATATTGGACTTTGATGTTAACATAATGACATAACCATCACAAGCTTCATACATGAGTCTCATGAACTACTTTTTAACATCATTTCTTCCTTAGGTGGATTAACAGGTATTGGGGACCCCAGCACCTTGAATTTACTATATGATTGTATTGTGTGCAAGCACCTATACTTTTCTTTGAAAGTCATGCTGGAATAGAAATAGACAGTGTCCTATAAATCTCATAGTATTTCTAGTTTTAGCACTTTCCATTTTCTACAAAAAAAAATAAATAGAGAATATTATTACTTTTTATCTTGATTGTCGATTTGGATATTAACAAATAATTAATTAAATCATTAAATGTCTCCCACAATTTTAGAGAATTCAAGGAACCCACTATACTAAAGTGGAATACTCTATCACTTGAGTATTTTAGTGGAAAGGATCCTTGATCATCCCATCATAGTCTACAAGCTATGGTTTTCCACTAATCATAGTGTTCACATTAGGCGTTTGACAAGCCAACTATATTAAATCTTGGGTCCTTGATCTATGGAGTGATGTCCATGTTTCTCGGTATCGTAACCTTAATCCTCTCAATGTTATTTCTCTAAAGTGACAGAAGTTTAGCGATGTATAATCCTTAATACAAACCTTAGCTAATTAAACCCATCATTCTCATAAGAACTCCCTAGTAGTAAGAGGCGCCCTCAACTATGGCTAACCTTTTACCACAAACACCTATATGTGTTCAAATTAAAATGACAGAAGGAATTTACAACTTTATAAATATTTTATGGTTGTATTAATATTACATGATGAAATGAAATCATTTTCTATCTTATAAGCATGTGCTATGTGATCTCACTCACAACTAACCATGAAGTAAATTAGAAAATATACATCATGTAACATGTTAATTTTTTCTATTCATGCTTGTTTATTATTCTATATAATCACATGTAAAACCCATATACATAAAATAATAAACCGTACATAAATAAAATGGTGTGATCATGATCTGATAAAAAAGGATGATTCATTGAGTGAATAATTGATCAAGCTAGACCATAGGGGAAACTCCTTCAGTTGTGCTTATTGTGTTGTGAGTTGCAGTGCTCACCCATCTGATGCGTCAAACTCATTTCTGGTGGGTCCCCATAAATTATTGTAAAGTACATCATTGTTCATCATTGTCATTATACAATAATATTCACACATAGGTGAGGGGTCTCAGAAGTACAAAATAAAAATGAGAAATTGGACACGTAGGGAATAATAAATATAATGACAAAAACGACTCACTAATCATTATTTATTAAAGTAATTATTACAAAAAAACCATTGTGATATTTTAAAAAATAAATCAAACATAAATCAAACATTCATTGGTTGGTTTATGACTCATGATCAGTCAATACACATTAAACTCACAAATTTAAATTAAATTCAAAAATAAAATTAAACATCCATTAAATTATTTCTTAGGTAATTCTATTGAATTAAAAAACTCACTCTTATTTTTAACTCAATATTTAAATCATTTAATCATATTGATTAATTTCATTTTAATATAAAAAATTAATTTATTTAATTTATTAACTTTAATTCGTAAATTAAATCAATACATCCTAAAGTATAATAATAATTTTTTTTTAAAAAAATAATTTTTATTTTTTTATTTAAAAAAATTCATCTAATTATTTTAATTAATTTTTTATTAAATAATATTACTTGGGCCCCTAAAACCCCGTCGAAGTATTGTGCGGGTTTGTATAAACCCGTTCCAGCCTATTCGGGATGGTGCAGACCCTATACAGGGGTATCCTAGGCTAGACTGGACCACCCAAACTTGTTTTGACACAACTTGGGTTCATGTGGACCTGTAGTAGGAGTTTCCTTGCGTTGAGGACTCTAGCAACATGAATTTCGAGAGGGGCAGTGAAGGCATCGATGGGTTGGTCGACGGTCGGTCCGATGGGCTACAACCAGGGGAGTTGGCATCGGTTATCTCATGGTGGGAAGAAGGTAGTGTGGATGAGCTTTTAATGTGGCAGGGTTGGATGCAAGATGGTGTGTACAAGAGGAAGGTTGGTAGTGATTGGCCATTTGAGGAGGAGCTCTGCATAGGTAGGGGAGGTAGACGGCCCGTGGAAGGTGGAGGTGGCCCATTGGAGGTGAGGGTAGTGCTGGGATTCAGGATCAGTAGCCTGCCTCAGTAGGCAAGGGAGATAGGGGTGTTTGGCTATGGGTGGTCGTCGGCTAGATCAAAGGTTGGCGACATTACTTAAGAGTTCTAGGGTCATAGTTGGTGCATTGGGGGATTCCTATGGAAACTACCTACCAAATACATTTTTATTAAATAATTTATCTTTTTTGTAGACAAAAATAAATGCGTGGGACTATTTAAAATCACTTTTTCTTATTTCATAAAATGTTGTTTAGATCAATCTCTATTTTACACCATACCCATAGTCATATAAATATAATATTATTATTTTTAATTAATTCCACAATTGTGTCAGATTGCGAGTACTACTACAAAACATGGGTTTAACTGTACTTGTATTTCTCAACACTTTTTTAGTGCTGCTAATGGGTAACCTTTATCAGTGTTATATTTTTTAGCACTCATAAAGTAGTCCATTATCAGTGCTTTCTTATCACTGGTAATGGTTTGAATAAATAATATGAAAAATTTAAATAAACACAAAATATGTTTATTAAAAATAGATTTCCACTTTTATTAAAAAAATAATTATTGATAAAAAGGAATAAATTGATATACTATATATAATTTATAAATACTAATAAATAGTATATATTAAATATATAGATATACAAAATAAAAATTAAACAAATTAAAAAAAATAAGTAAATTGAGAAAAATATTAAACATTCTATTTATTAGATGATTATTGATAATGTTAATAAATTATATATATTAAATATATAAATATATATTAATGTATGAAGATTTTATTTAGTTTTTAAAAAATATTTTTTCTCTTTACGATAAATAGTGGTATATTTATTGAATAATGGTTCGTAATTAAAAAGTAATAGGAAATAAAAATATAGTCTAATTGCATAGAGTAATGGACATATAATTGAATGTCTTTTTATTTTTCAATTTAACATATATCAAAAGTGTGTTATATTGATTTCACATATATGTAATTAATTCATTTTTAAATACAATTCACACACACAAAACGTATCCATTCTTTCAATATTATTAACGTGTACTTATTTTTAATTTATTCAATTTAAATCATTTTTAACACCCATGCACTTAAAATTAGATATATATTAATAATGATAAAAACATATCTGTAAAAAATATTTATAAATAAATTTATTCATAAATAAATTTATTTAAAAATGTTCAAAATATATTTATAAAATTATATATTTATAATTATAACTAAATAAATATTTTTTTTAAGGTATTTATATAATTATAAATAAATAATTATATATATTTAAAAAATTATTTTATTTATAATAAATATACATATATAATGAAAACATTATTATATTTAAATTTTTATAAATTTATTAAATATATATGTATAATTATCTATATATATAATGATATTAATTTTATTTTCTAAAAATATTTATATAATTATAAATAAATAATTATATATTTAAATAATTGTAAAATATAATAAATATATATAAATATGGAATATATTTAAAAAATTTATATTTATATATATTTATTATGTGTATATATATATTTAAAAATTTGTTATTTATAATTTTATTTATAAATCCCTTATCACCCCTTAAGTAATAAGCGCTAATAAAAAATCCTTTTATCAGTCCTTTAAAAATAAGCATTGATAAATAGACACTTTATTAGTGCTTTTCAAAAAATGCTAATAAAAATGTGCTAGTTTAATTAGAAAGCCCTAACCAGTTGAGAACCCTTCATGATATAAAAATATTTCAGTAGAAGCCACCCATTATCGGTGCTCCTCCTCGGTAAATCGAAGCTCGAATCACACAACCCCGCTCGAATCACACAAATCTACTGCCTCCAATTTCTCAAGAATCATCAGGCATTTAGTGTTCATTTATAGTTAGGGTTTCTGAAGAAAACATGGAGATATAAATCTGAGGTTCGTGGATTTTCTTCAATCTAGCGAGGTTGGCCTATGTTTTCCTTTGTATGTTCCAATTTTCTTTTTCTATTTTCCGTTATGTGATCTAGATCAGAGGGTTTCCAATTTTCCTTTGTAGGTTTTGATTTTATCTATGTATTTTTGCTCTAGTTCTTGTGCTTTGTTTTCATTTTTTTATGATATATTATTTTCTTGACTACTATTTTGGATATCATATTTTGGCCTTTTGAAATTGTTGTTTTGAATCAATTTTCTTCATTGTATACATCTATACCTCAGATTTCTTTGTTGTTTTGAATCATTTTCCTATATATATTCGGACCAAATTTATTTAGAAATCCAATTCTTAGTCTAATGATGGTGTGAAGAAACAATATAAGAAGATTTTATACAATTCATGTAAAGGGATTTATGTATTAAAATTCTTTTTTTATATTCTGATGTAAGGGTTTTTCATCAAAAAATTATTTTCACTGAATTGTGTTGTTTTATTTAAAGATAAATCTTAGTAAGGGTGATACCATATTTATTCATTTTTAATGGATATCAATTTTCAATATTAGTATGGGGTTGTATTTATTTTACTATGTATTGATTTTTTCTATAAGGATGATATATATATTTATAAATTTTATTTTATTTTATAAATATATATATATATATATGTATTTCTATCAATATATATGTTTTTACTGAACATATAATGTAAGGGTGATTTTATAATTATTTATTCACAAATTATAGTTCTATATTTCCAAATTATGAAGGGATTATATTTATTTTCATTAAACATTATGTTCCAAAGTGAATTTGTTTTGAAATTATGTGTATTAAAAATTCGATGATATATATATATATCTCTCTGTGTGTGTTTAAATGTGTATGGGATATAAGTTGCAAGGGTTAGTGGGTTTTTCTTCTTTGTTTTTGATATATCTTATTGATGTGTACTATTGCTTTATGCCAACTTATTTATGGACCTCCCTAGAATCACATGTATTGTAAATGCATATTAGAGAATCGCCCTAGAATACCTAGATTCCAACATCATTTGTTGGATGTTATCAAATTATATATATTAGAAATTATTTTTCGGTATTCATCATTGTAGGTATCTATATATATATATATTAAATCTATATATAAATTTAATTAACAGAAATATAATTTATACTTAAATAACTAATAAAATAAAGTAAACTCGTGTTACTTTCAAAATAATAAAATTAGGTAACTATATATACATTTTTCTGAAATAATTAATATTTCCGAAAATTAAATAATTATATTTTATACAGAATTACATAAAAGAATAATTATTTATAATTAATATAATTTCAAAATTATTAATAATAGAATTTTTGTAGTGGAATTAGAAAAAATAGTTTTATATATACATCAAATAATATATTATATATTTAAATAAATTTAAATATGATAAATAATATACACACATATATATATGTAATTATATTCAAATAATGTTACTAATATAACAAATATTTGTACTTAATATTTAGAAATATTCACATTAATTATCTATGTATCAAATGAGGACTGGCATCCATTTTATAGTTTTTGATAATGGAAGACATGAACCCCATTCAGGTTTATTTCATTTCAAGGTAACTGCGAATGAAGTAAAAACCTCCATCGAAATATTCTTCCAATCATATAAACAACTATTAATTTTTTCAATAAAATAAAACTATTTAAAAAACATCATTTTATCTAAAAAACATTAAAAAAATCCTTAAACAATTATTTTAATAATGTATTATTCAGATACTTGTGGATAAATTTGGGGGTAAAAAAGAAATTAATTCCCCATTCACATTGACTCCATGTCAAATAAAATAATTTAATTTCAATAAAATACACTCATTGGATGAAATTACATTGTACCAACCCAATACCTCCTAGTTGTGGAGCACTATAGTTGTGTATTCTGATTCTTTAGTCTCCACACACTCCATTTCTTTCCGACCCTTCACACTATTGTTTCTCTGGTTGTGTAGATATTTTCTCTAGTTGGGGTTGGTGGAAATGGAGGTATCGAGTTAATAACTAGTATCAATGGTGTAATTCACACAAATGGGATGTATTTCCCCTTTTAGAGAACAGAATGAAGTAAATTAAAGGAATTTCCCCTTATACTTCATTGTGTTCTCTAAATGGGACAATGCCTCCCATTTGTTAGAATTACACCATTAACACAAGTTATTAACTTTGTGCCTCTATTTTGGAGAAATCCTTCAAGATAAAATTTTGCACACAACTAGAGAAATGATATATTTAATGGACATAAATAAACAGAGATGGTGGTGATGGAAGAATCAAAATACACAACTATAGTGTTGTGTATCCTACGGTCATGGGTTTCCACAGTGTCATTCCCGCAAACAAATGTATGTTACTGAAATTAATTTATTTTATTTGATGTGGAGTCATAGTTAAGGATGAATTACGTTGATTTTTATCCCCAAATTTATCCACAGGTATCTGAATAAAATATTAATAAAATATTTGGTTGATGGTTTTTTATAATTTTTTTCGATAAAACAAGGTTTTTTAATAGGTTTTATTTTATTAAAAAAATGAAAGGGTTTTATATTATTGTCAAAATAGGTCTATGGAGTCATTTACATCATTCAAATTAAGGGAAACAATTCATAATTCAATTGAAACATGTAGGAATCATCCACACCTCAATTCAACGCATGGTGTTACCTCTATGACTCAATGTGTCCATTATCAGTTTAAATTCAATAGTTTAGTTCAAAAAAATTAAGTCACTAAAAACAAGTAAAACTTGGTCATATTTTCTTAATAATTTAGGAAATGAATTCATAATCTCTTTTTGATGTGTAGGAATTGGTATCGCATCAAACTGATACACGATGTGATAGGTATAGGTCAATGTGTGTGTCTCGAGTTTAAAATTACAATTTTGTAAAAAAAAACAAGTGACTTAATCTAAATAGTATAAACACATTCATATTGATTTCAAAAAATTTCATAACGATCCATAAGACATTTGAGACATGTAGGAATCAGTTGTACCTCAATCTAATGCATGGAGTGACCATTATGACTCAAATTGCATCCTTTTATTTTAAAATCGCGTCAATTTAAATAAAAAGGAAAACTGAAATACTCTAAACTAAGAAAAAAACATTAATATTGTTTTTATATTTTTGTTAAATTATCAATAAGTCATTTGAGATATGTATTAATTAGCCTCACCTCAATTCAATGAATGGTGTGACTATTATGACTCAATGGATCCGTTATCAGTTTAAAATTGATAGTTTTGTTAAAAAAATCACTTGCTAAAATATTGGAAAATGCACTCATATGTTTTTGATAATTTAGGAAATATATTAAAAAATAATTTTTGAAGTGTAGGAATCAGTCTCATGTCAAATCAATACACTATGTGATCTGTATAGGTCAAAGTGTGTGTTTCCAGTTTAAAATGGAATTTTAGTGAAACAAAATTGATGTACTCAAAACCAAGAAAACACATTAGTATTTATTTTATAATTTAGTAAAATGATCCATAAGTCATTTGAGATGTATAAGAATCATATGTAACTCAATCTCACACATGGTGTGACAAGTATGACTCTACGTGCGTTTTTTATTTAAAATTGAAAACAGTTTAAATATAAAGGACAAATGACCTAATCAAAACAAATAAAATGTTTTAAAACTGTTTACATTGTTTAGTTAAATTATCCATAATTAATTATTGATGTTTATGAATCAGCCTCACCTCAATTTGATGCATTTTGTGCCTGGTTTGTCTCAATGTGTCTGTTATCAGTTTAAAATTGACAGTTTAGATAAAAAACTATCACTCACTGAATACTGAGCAAACATGCACGTATTTTCTCAGTAATTTTCGAAATTTTTTGAAAGGTGATTTATTACATTCTATAATTTTTTCTCACATAAAATTGATACATTATGCGATGGTTAAGAGTCAAAGTGTGTGTTTCCAAATTAAAATTACATTTTAGTAAAAAAGACAAGCGACATCCTCAATCCTGAGTAAACACATTAGGATTGTTTTGATAATTTATGAAAATGATCCATAATTCATTGTGAACATGTAATAATTAACCTCACATCAATCTAATACATGGTGGGACTTGTATGACTCAAAGTGACTTTTTTATTTAAAATTAACATCAATTTTAGTAAAAAGGACAACGCTCCTACTCAAAACTGAGAAAAGACATTCGGATTGTTTTGATATTTTAATAAAATGATCAATATTACATTTTTGACATGTAAGAATCAAAAAGACCTGAATATGATAAGCGGTATGGCTAGTATGACTCAGAGTTAATTTGTCCAATTTATAAGTATCATTTTAGTTTAAAACATGCATCCCATTGCCAAAACTAAGAAAATGAGCCTAGTTTGTTTTCTCTTCATTTGAATTTTTTATTCAATCAAGGATGATTCATTCATTGGTACATCACTATCAGTTAATGTAGGCCCCAATGCTGATAATGTCTTGTATGTTATAGGGGATTACAAAGAGGGTATTTGGATTCTTGATAGTGGAACCAAATCATTGATACTTTTAAAAAAAGAAAGAGAGGTCAATGAGAAGGTAATTTTTTAAATATATTTTGATTTTACACATAATATTATATTTCTTATAACAAATTAACATAATCAAAATTTAATGTTTTACTACTCATGCAGATAATTTATTTTACACATAATGGTGCTACGAATCCCTCAAAAGAAGAAACTGTGATGAAGGAAACCCTTTGGAAAGATGTAAAAGTAATGTTACAATATAATTTCTCTAATTTACTAAAAAAACAATAATAAAATATTGATTTAATTTTCATTATTCCTTTCATAGTTCATTTATTTTCGAATATTTTTTCCCATGTTTCATTCCATTGTTTGAAGAGTAACGATAATATCACTTCTCAATCACAGAGCTAATCTTTATTTTTGTATAGTAAAATCATTTTCTGTATAATTAATGTATTGTTTAATAATTATAGTTAACTTATTTATTTTTAATATTAGTAGCATAATAATTGTTTTATTATATTTTTGGATTATTTTATTCATTTTGGGGTGGTCTGCCATCATTCATGTCTTTCTGCACCAAAACATCAAAATAAATCTTCTCCCTAAAAAACTTTTCACCCCTTCAATGGTGCATTTATCACTTTCTTTCATGTTACCTCTAATGCCTTTGAAGAAATAGTAATGAAGAGGCCTTTTCACAATTATAGAGGTAATCATGATGTTTTCAGATTAAAATAATTATCCATAGAATTAATGTATTGTTTCGTATTTATGTTTAATTTATTTCTTTTTAGTATTACTCCCATAATAATTATTTTATTATATAGGTCTAATATTTTTTTGAAGTTTGGGTTTTATGTCCATCTTTAATGCCTTTATGAGCCAAAATATCCACATACTTCTTCTCCCTCAAAACCATTTCTCCCTCGCAGTGGAGCATTCCTTACTTTCGCTAAAGTAACCTCAGTTTCCTTTATAGGAAGATAAATGATGATGAATCTGCTCATTTATAGAGGTAATATTGTTTTTTTAGAGTAAAATCATTGTCCATATAATTAATGTATTATTTCATATTTATGTTTACTTTATTTCTTTTTATTATTACTCCCATAATAATTATTTTCCTATACATGTGGATTCGTTTATTTAAGTTGGGGTGTATTTCCATCTTTCATTCCTTTTTTCACCAAAACATCCACATAAATATTCTCCCTCAAAACCTTTCACCCCTATAGTTTTGAAATTTATACCTTTCCTTCAAGTTCTCTCCACTTCTAAATCACAAAGATAACCTTGATTTTTGTTCAGTAAAACAATTATCTATATAATTAATGTGTTATTTCATATTTATGTTTAATTTATTTATTTATAGTATTACTCAAAATAGTTATTTTCTAATACAGGTGGATTCTTTTTTTTCAGTTGATGTGGTTTGTTCGAAGCTTCTCGTGCAGTGTTGGATGATCAACAAACAAAGTCAATGTCAATAATTTTAACAGTGACATTTAGGATTGTTTTGAGCCTTTGGGATGTGTAGGATTCATTTTCACCATAATCTGACACATAATATTACCGGTATGACTCAAAGTACTTCTTTAAATTTAAAATTGACATTAATTTTAGTAAAAAAGACAACTGACTCAATGTGATCATTATCTGTTTAAAATCGACATTTGACTTTAAAAAGAGTCACTCCCTAAAAAATGATAAAATGCACTCATGTTTTCTTGGTAATTAATGGAATCAATTCATAAATCATTTTTTATGTGTAGGAATCATACTCACATCAAACCAATACATGATGTGATCTTTATGAGTCAAAGTTTGTGTTTCAAATTTAAAATGACATTTTAGCAAAAAAGGCAAGTGACGTACACAAAACCAAGAAAGAACATTCAAATTGTTTTGATACTTTTGGAAAATAATTCATAAGATATTTGGAATTTGTAGGAGTTAGTTTTACCTCAATATGATGCATAGTTTGATAGGTATGACTCAAAGTGCCTCTTTATTTAAAATTGACATAATTTTTAAAAAAAAATTAAGCTACTCAAAACCAAACAAACATTTTCATATTGATTTTATAATTTATGATAACAATCAATAAGAGATTTGAGACATTCATGAATTAGCCTCACCTAAGTCTATCTCATGGTGTGACCGTTATGACACCAAGTGCGTGTTTTTATTTAAAATTGACATCAAATTTAGAAAAAAGGCTAACTAACCTACTCAAAACTGAGAAAAAGAATTAAAATTATTTAAATACTTTATGAAATTGATCCATAAGTTATTTTGGATATATTGTAATCAGTAAATTGTCAATATGATACACAATAAGATCAGTATGAGTCAAAGTGCATGTTTCTGGTTTAAAATGGAATTTTAGTAAAAAAGACAAGTGATATACTCAAAAACAAGGAAAAACATTCATATTGTTTTGAAAATTAGGAAATCTTTCCATAGATTATTTGGGATGTGTAAGAACCAACTTCACCTCAATCCGATGCATAGTGTGACTGGTGTGACTCAAAGTATATCTTATTATTTATAATTCTCATCGATTTTAGTAAAATGGACAAATGTCATACTCAAAACTGAAAAAACACATTTGTATTTTTTTGATAAATTATAAAAACAATAAATATTTCATTTTTCATGATTATGAATTATCCAAGCCATAATCTAATACATGATGTTCCATGTACGGATCAATGTGTCCATTATTAGTTTAAAATGGACATTTTATTTCAAAAAGTTCCACTCAATTAAAACTGATCAAACATGCATAGATTTTCGTGATAATTTTGGTAAATTATTCATAAGTCATTTTTGATGTATATGAATCTATTTCACATCAAACTAATACATTACAAGATATTAATGAATAAAAGTGTGTGTTTCTGTTTTGAAATAACATTTTAGTATAAAAGATAACTGACTTACTCAAAACTAAGAAAACACATTCATATTGTCTTGATACTTTAGTAAAATGATCCACATATCATTTGAGACATGTTGGAATTAGCTAGACTTCAATATGATACATGGTGTGATTGGTATGACTCCAAGTGCATCATTTTATTTAAAATTGACATAAAATTTATTTAAATTAACACTTTCTATTAATTTATTTCTGTATATTAGCACAAACATAAAAAACATCTTATATGGATGTGTTATTTTTTTCAAACATGGGTGGTTCATTCAGTAATAGGATGATTTAGTTCAAGATTAAAAGAACAAGGGGCATTGATGTTTTTGAATGTACCTAATAATTTTTATTTATATTATTTTATAAACTAATCTTTCAAAGGTCTATAATATAGTGTTTTTCCTTGTGTTTGTGTGTTAAATTTCTTTTCATTTAAATATTTTTTTGGGAATTTTTATTGTTGATATCTTGTGTTTTTTTTGTTGTGGTGTTCTATTACAGCACACGACAGTATGGCCCTTTATTAGCGATTCTATGATTGTTGATAAAAATTCCTTAATCAGGGCTTTTATAAGCATGGATAAAGGTATACATTATTAGTGATTCTATAAGCACTGATAAAATATCCATTATTAGTGCTTTTATAAGTGCTAAAAAATGGTTCCTTTAGCAGCACTAATAAAAGACCATGGATTTTAAACTCACTCATGTAGTCAATACTTTTCTTGCACTGATAAAGTCTATTTCTAGCACTATTAATGGTTTATTTTGTAGTAGTGGAGACATCCCTGAAGCACTATTTTTTCCACTTTTCCACCACTAGAAAAACCCATAAATAGATAGAATTATCTTCTACCGACTTCCATTAATAATTTCAACATATAAATAAATATATGTGTTCATCAATTTAATACTCAAAAACATAGATTTCAATATGATTTAAAAAACCTCGGATGGCCGCAGACTAGCCATCCGATAATGGATTGAAATGACGTCTATTGCATTGGGACCAAAATGACACCCTCTGTTAAATTCAGTGAAACATTAATTTTTTTTCTTGGCTTAAAATCTAAACACATTCCTCTGATACCTATTAAAGATACCGAGGCGTACAGAAGAAGTTGATGGGAAAAAGATTTAAGATTTTTCACCAATGATATATGTAACAATTTCATCACCATTGATACACTACCATGGTATAAGCCTAAGGGTCACATGTGAAAAATATTAATCACAAAAATTAAAACATTAATACCTAGTTCAATCTGAAGTCGTTCTCAATATCTACGTGTCACCGGTGATCGCAACTGAATAATCTGAAGTATAATTCATCTAGATCATCCACATGCACATCAAAAAAATGTTGGAGTACTGATGGTTAAATTCAGGTTGCTTGCATGGAGATCTAATAATGCCTTTAATTCCTTGATTATCACCTCTTAGACATACCTTCGATGTAAGAGGGTGAGATCGAATAGATTACATTGATCAAGAGGCTCTCTCTATATAAAGTGGGAGAGGATAATGAAGCTCTCAGGAAATCTCCAATAATAGTTATCTAGTGAGATCCAATCCTCCTATTTATAGTGTATTAATAAATGACCCAAAAAGAATCCCTAACCCCTGTATATTTAACACACTATTTGAAAAATATATATTTTGATAGTTTTACTAAGTCAAAAATATAAATAAAATTTTATCACATTATTGTAATAGAATAAATCTATTACATGATAAAACTAGAGCCATTAACTTGATTATTTTTTCCCAAAAAATATTAAATGAACATTGAATATTTAAAAAATAATATTCATTCATATAATATTTTCAAGTATTTAATTTTAATACTTGTAAGTATATTTAATAAATAAATTAAATTATAATAAATATTAAGAAGAATAATATAAATTTATTTAATCCATTGGTGTGCCAAAATCCTTGGAAGAAACTCAGTCCCATGTAGTGGGTCCCACTATGTCTTATATACCTATTCACCTGAATATTGAAGATTCTTGAATATGTTATTTTGTGTGACCATCAAGACCCGTATCTCAATAACAATGAATATTATTTATTAACCAATATAAGAGTAAATAAACCCATCAAGGCTCGTACAGTGATGAGAAGTATTCATAAAAATGAAAACCAACTTACGAACACACAATATGTAATATAATATCTTTGCCTTCAGATATCTCATAAAGTAGGAAGCACACTCATGTCATCATCCTTTATTGTTGTATTTTTATTGATCTAACGTTTTTAATATACCTAGGACTAACATGGCCATGGATTTATCATGGTACTACCATCCTGATCAACCAGACCTAAGATATATTACTTCCACAACTAGTAAGTGAAAAAATATATCTTTCCCATTCATGAAATTTCATACCACCAATGATGCATCCAAAAAAAGTTGCCTCTACATGATTTCATTATCATGATTTCTCCTCGCATCAATATACATGATCAAATGGCACACATTGGTAACAATATCAAGTCAAGAGACCAATGTACATGTTCATAGATAGTAACATCCAATGACTTCTAAAACATGTGGTCTTCATATTAGGGGGTTTATCCTCATGATCTCACAACTAGATATCACCATGTATGAACTTCATGAGATGAAGTATTAATGATTATTATCCCCCAGAACCTGATAGTCAAACATCTAATGTTTCCAGTCGGTATCATTTATCTAGACTATATTATATATGTTTAAGATTAATGTCATAGTATCTCTAAGTTCTCATTATATCCCAGGATCATTTATAACCTTTTTTATAAAAGAAATAATCTATGTAAATTAAAATTTAAAATTGTATGTTGAAATGTATACTCTATAATGGTAAGTAAATAACATTAATATCTCACTATATCCATGATATGGTAATCAAAATTTCTGTAAATATTGAGTCTAGGGAACCCACTATTATGTCAAATAGTTGATCAAGAGTACATCTCTACATAAAATGTTGTGTATGAGAATATATTGATTTCAGAAGTCTGTCACTAAACTAATGGTGGTTCCTAGAATCCAGGAATAAATCAAGACTCATCATGAAAAAGATGGAGCTATTTCTTAGTCCAAAGAACATGATCACACCAAAGGACCAAACACACTCTTTATAGGTACTGTTTTATTCATGAAATCATTGAGAGGTGAGATGTAAAGATCAGTTAGGTGGAAAAAAAATTAAAATTTAGTTGATACATTGGAAAACAATTGTCATAGATAAATCAAAAGTTTCATGCTACCTATATTGGTATAAGATAAATGAATGATTCAGTGTAATTGGTGTAAAATGTATCATGATTTTTCAATAAATGAAATATTTATTTATCATTCATTCTTGTGAACTATATTTATATTAAGTGAACAATTGAATTATAATATTCCCTAAAAATATTTTAGTTTTACCGAATTTATGAACCTCACAGAGTATTATGGGTTGTTATGATATGTTATGATTAATGTGATTATAATATTTTAATTGATACAAAGAGTTTCATTTGATATTCAATGAATAATATCTTGTATTAATAAGTAAATACTTATAATATGTATCAGAAAACCAAAGTATATCACACGTAATGTCATATGGTCAATGATATACTTAGGGTTTTATGGTTATTATGAATCATCATTTTTGAAGGTTTTTGATATACCTATAATAATAACATTTATAATTGTGTACATTTATTATGAAAAACTTGAGGATTATCTAATTAAGGGATGTTTGGGTATGTTTTTTTCATGATTTGAATTGAAGCCCAACCGATATGGGATTTTTTCAATCATATGATGAGTTGAAGAAATCTAGACCCGTGATTGAATTTGACTGAGGAATTGAATGGTCGTTATTAGTTAAGAAACACGTGATGTTCTAATCTACATGTTGAATTTCATATGATGTATTTATTGACCAGATCGGTGAATTTTAAATAATAAAATAATGTATGAGATGGACTATACTAGATTATCATGGTTTATGTCTTGTGATAACTTTATTAAATTGATAACGAGATTATATATTTATACATATGATATATATGATACATCTTTTTGTGGAAATTCCCATTTGTAGATAATAGTTTGTTTGATTAATATCACACTAGACTCATTTATAGCTTGATTAGAACAAATGATTTTCTAGAGGCCTCTCTTTTTATATATTTATCAAATTAAGATTTCATGTTTACTTAAATTCTACAAAACCCTGTAGTTTCACGTAGTAAGGACTAATTATAAGGATTATGTTTTTTATAAATAGATGTTACCAAATGAATAATGTTTGATAAACTTTATCTAAAAGAGTTTTAATGGATTCAGAATGGGTTGTAAATTATTTCGTAATGTTTTTATGAGATTTTAGTAAAAGTGGGATATTATTATAATTCCACTAAAATGGGCATATAATATTTTTTGTAATATCATGAGTCATCACCTATTATATACATGTGATGGATATCATAAATTATGATATCTTGGTATTGTATATGGTATTTGATGTATCTATCAAATCATACGATATGATTGTGATATTGACTGTATAGATTTTCCAAGGTCTCAAATATGGTTTACCATTGAATTTTAATCAATAGGTTTACTTGTTTATGGACTCACATGATCATTTAAAATGGTGAAAATTATGAGTTTCCATCAAGCATGCGTTATGGGTAACATATGGTAGATGACATTCAATGGAAGCTGATGCTCAACTCCCTTCATTTAATTGATGAATCCAGTATAATGTGATGAAATTGCTATGATATATATACAATATTATTCCAAGATATATCTAAAGATCTCTCTTACTCCACTTTCACCATTCATCTTCATGGAAATAGTGATCACACATTTTTTTTGTTTGGGTCTACTCATGGTAAATTAGGATCATAATGGATGGTGTCATCCTTATGTAATTGAGAGTCTTTGGAATTAATTAAGTGTTTATTGTCAATAAAAATTCTTTGAGATCATCATGAATAGATCTTGCATCATTTTATATATGTCTGTTATTTTATTCTCTTTATAATACATGTTCACTTATGATGATATATCATACACATTAAATGTGTTTGTTCTATTTATATGATTATATGGTGATCCATAAAAACCCATCACTTTGATCCTCACAAAATTAACCTAAGCTTTAAAACTGATGTCTTTTTTTATATTGATTGAACTATATAATTTTATATATTTATTTTCTTAATAGGATACCCCTATATTTTAGAACTGGTTTCATATTTCACTTTCACCTTCTATAAGTGTCGGTAACCTATGATACCACTATAAAAGAACTACATGTGTCTTTATTCATGTTTTAAAGAGTTAGAACTGGTACCCAAGAACCAAATTCTATTTACTTTATGATTACCTATATTCAGGGTTTTTTATATTAATAAATGTCATATCAAATAATGATTGTTCTTATGTGTGATGTTATATGTGACAGTGTCTTAAGGGTACTTGTTGCACTAAAAGTTCAAAGTTTTTCTCTGATATGATGATAACCTAGAAGTATTGTGAAAAATTTATAAAATATATATTATATTTTTAGATGATAAAATTTGATAAGAGAAAAATGATACCTATTAGAATGGTATGTCTGAGTATGATATTATCTACAATACCAAATGTAGGATTGAATATATATAATTAGATACAAATACAAGAGGGGGGTGAATTGTATACATTAAAAAATTCCTTTGGAATTATTACAAATAACCAAAATTCACAACACCTCTAACTTATATAAACATTCTTGATTATGGAAAAGGGGTTCCAGAATTGAAACTTTACAAAAGATTACACCATCTAAGATTCTACCTTAAAGCGTTTCGAATCCTATAAAATTAGAGAACAAGTTTAAAGAAGTATATGAATGTTATACTTTCCTCAACAACTAAAATATACAGCAGAAATCAAAATTGTAACACTAAAAGTAACAAGTAGAAACTCTTTTTACCCAAAGAGGAGGGTATCCAACAACCCTTGATAAGAGGTCCCTTGATTTAATATTTCAAGAATGTCTGCCTTACCCAAACCCAGGTAAGCCCTCAATCCGTAGATTGGTATCTATATTGCTATCCCCGAAAGCCCTCGATTTTTAAGGAAATCAGCACCTCTAACTTCACAACCCGAAGTCTCTAAATTCAAGGAAATCGAACCTCTACATGAAGCAAATTTGCACGATGAAATGTTTGAACAAGCAGTTCAAAACATTCTGCATGAAACCTGATAGTTTATAAGAGCGTCTCTCTCTAGAAATCACTTCACCATAACTTTTTCAAAGTTCTCAAAAATTATTTATCTCTTTTAAATGAGCTTCTATTTATAGGCACAACTCCAACAATCAGCTCCCTCCTCCTACAGTCATATTCTTCCTTGAATTTCAAAGGGACCTGTACATGTGTCACTCAAAAAATAGTTAGTGAGTAACTAAAAGCACGACATCGTTTTGTTGCTAAAAAAGTGTAAGTATATCTAATATACAATATTCAGAATGTAAGGAAATGAGAGTTAGAAGTTTAACCAAAAAGGAATTAAGAATTTAAGTAGATGCGAGTTAGGAGTCTACAAAAGAATGATATTTGGATTCTGTTTTGTGGGAATTTAGAACTTGCATTCTATAGAATTCCGGAGTCTGAATTTTGAGGAAATTTGGGGTCTGGTTTCTCAAGAATTCAGAACCAGAACTTACAATGTTCGGAGTCAAAGTTCATGAGAATTCGGAGTCAGAACTTTATAAGAGTTTGGATTTTGAATTTAGAGAACTCAGAGTCAGAACTTAGCGAAGATTGTAAATGGAATTCATAATCAGAATTCAGAGTCAAAACTTAGAGAAGTTCATAATCGGAATTCATAATCAGAATTCATTGTAGAACTTTGCATATGTTTATAATCAGAATTCGGAGTCGAACATCATGAAAGTTCATATCCAGAATTTGTACTTGAACTTCACAATGTTCATATCCAAAATTCGGAGTTTAACTTCATGAGAGTTCGTAACCAGAATTTTGAGATGAAATTCATGATAGTTTTTAATAGGAATTTGGAGTTGAAATTCATTAGAGTTCGTAAACAGAATTCAGATTCTTAAACAAAATACTTCATATCTATGTATTATATGATTCTGAGGTTTTTTTGGTTAAAATCTGATTTTTACACTTAGGAAAAATAATGATTTTAGCAATGAAATCTAGGTAAAGGTAAATTTCTTTGGGGAATGTAATTTTCCTTATAGAAGTATAACAGGGGTAAAAATGAGTTTTTCCTTAAGATAAGGTGTTTTTTATTTTCAAAACAAGAGTTTTGGTAAATTCATAATGAAATTTTAATGACTCAACAATATCTGCCTTACATGAAGGAATGGAAAAGTCATTACGAAAACCTTATTGACTCAACAATCTCCCACTTTTGGGATAACACAAACATCCTTACAAAAAATAATATATGGACTTAGAATAAATTTCTAGACTTTGAAATTAAAGCTTATCTCCCTTTGTTCATGGATAATGGTGAAAAAGACTAAATCCCCTTAAGTCTTTGGAACTCTAAGGATTGTATTCTATATTTACGGAATGAGAATTTTCATTTGAATGATGAAATCTTCATAATGAGCACTCCCCCTTAAATAAACTCCCACTTACTTAGGGATATATCTTCTTTACTTAGATATCTTTTTCCATTCACCCCTTTATAATTCTTTTTTATTATCCCCCTTTTTTATTTTCAAAAATATTTTCAGGGATTGGAAAAGTAATATAGTACCTGAAATATTAGTATAGACATGAAGACAAAAAAGCATCCACAATTTCATTGAGAATAGAAGTATTAGTAAAAATACAGCAAAAGATCAGAGTGGGATTTATTTTGCTTCTTTTTCCTTGTTCATTTTCATCTTCACAATGGTCTTCATCTCTTTCAGATCTTTGTGATCCTCCTATGCTTGCTTTTCTAATGCCTTGATCCTGTCTTCCTAAGCCTTCATGGCCTCTTCCTGAGCCTTCAGCAATTCATCTTGCTTCACTAACTTTAATTGTAACTCTATCTAAAGATCCTTTTCCATTTTCAAGATTTGAACAACATAACTCAGCTTCCCATTCAGATCTTTCAACTCTTGAATTCGAGAATTTTGTTCTAGATTATGATTTTCCTAAAAGTTGTCTGAAATATTTTTGATTTTGGAATCTACAGTACCAAAGGCTTCCTTGACATCTTCTTGAAATTGATCAAGAACATCCATATCTTCAAAGATTTTCTTAGACCATATGGTCATATTTTTGCAGGATTTTCTGTGAGCTTCATAGTTGATTATAAAATTCTTATGTTCGGCCTCAATATTAACACATCTTTCTATCACCATGGATACGGAGTCTGTTTTCTGATTCATGATGTGCTAAATCATCTGGAATTAGGATTCAATTATTGGAAATATTGGAATGGTATCCACCAGCTTCTTCAAGTACTGAACCATTAAATCATGTCCTAAGGCAGATGACTCTGAATCAGACATTTTACTAGGAGATGGTTCTTACTCTAACTCTACCAGCTTCCTCTTAGAGGTTCCTCCAACTTCTTTCTTCCTCGGAATGTCTTTGGTTGGGGTGTCAACAACCACTTGTTTACCCTTATTAATTTTCGGAATTTCTTTCTCATCAGGAGATTCCTGCTCACATCTAGATAACTGTACAATTTTATAATCATCAACTTTTTTCTTCTATGCTCTAGCTTCAATATCCTCAATAAGAATAAAGTCATCATTATGACTCTCTACCTATGAAAACTTATTCACTTCCTCTTCTTCATGCTTCTCATCAGCTGTATGGGTAACAAGTTTTGAAGATCTGGGTTGAGAAGTCCAGATTGACAACTTCTCGGAAGCACTTTCCTTTTCATGATATTCTTCAACCTGCTTTATCACATCATCAGAACCACCACTAGTCTCAGATTTTTGTACTTCTTCTACAGCTTCCTTCTTATCTTCCTTTTCTATGACTTTTTCTAGAGACATGAACTTCTTACCTGGAGTCTCAGGTAAAGGTTCCACAAGGAAGGACTTCGGAATAGGGATATTCTCAAATGCAATTTTAGTATCCCTCGGAAGGGATTGACAAATTTGAGCCTATGACATCTACTTCTTCAGCTTGTTTTCCTTGTCTTGATATTATAGTTCATCATCTGCCTTTTCATTCAACGCCTTTGCCTTAGCAGGATCCAAACCGAACTATGGCTCCCCTACTTTTCTATTTTTCTTATCCTCCATCCATTTTTCTACCTCCTCATCTGGGTAGGATTTTCGCTTATTTGGTTTAGGAGTTGCATATTGGACTTCCAAATACTTTGGAGTTTTGTTATTTGCATTAACTTCCTTTAACTTTCTTTTCATTATTTCCTTCTTTGATGGTTCATCTTTTTCAACTTTTTCTAGAAGAGCTTCTTCCACTTCCTTAGGTAGATCAATAAAATATCTTGACTCTTTGGAGAATACAACCTTCATCCTCTTGAGGGTGTCATCGCTGATCAACATAACATTGAAATTCGTTGACTTGGAACTGTAGGGGATCTTGAAAGATTCTAGGCACCAAACTATCAGCTTTGAAAGTAAGGCCGGATACAAGATAATCTGAGCTCTCAAATTCCAATTTTTAATATTCTCTATCATAAGTAGAATGTGCCTCATGAGGTTGGCATTCCTTAGGTTTACCAAAAAGTCCAGGATATACATGTCACTTTTCATAAGGGTGTCCTTATCACCCATCCTCGGTACAATAAATCCTTGATCCCATAGCTGTAGAATCTAATTGTTGGTAGATAGATGGGAAATCTTTACGGTCTTGACATCAGTAATCCCAAGACATTACATATCCTTTATCTTAACAATGCTCTCTTGAACCTCTGGCAATTTGTGAGAACAAAACTCATCTTCCCCTTCATAGGACACCCCAACCAAGCTCGCCCCCTTGTTATAAGAAAGTGCATATGCCTTTCTATAACTTTTGAAGGAGAATTTTTCCCTACAATATTCTTTGAAAAAGGTAACTGATTCATAAAATTCTATATCAAGATCCGGATAAACTACATCCTGAGCTCATGTCTTTGAGATGGCTACACTCTCCCATCCATTGAGTGTGATTTTCTTGGATATAATTGAGTCATACTTAATAAAGATGTCCAGATGAACTAACCTCTCCCTTTTTATTTTACACTCTGGAATCAGCTTAATAGTAAACAAATCCTGAGAAGGAGCTTCTACAGACATTCGGACTGGAGTACTTCTGAAAAGTTATGATCAGGCTTTTGTAGATGTGAAGAGCTTCGAGACGCAAAATCATTGATAATCGATGTGGGACAACCATCGTGGGTCCCTTTATATAGGCAATGAAGTGACGTTTCAACTTCCAAATCCAATCTAATGGTTGGGAAACCTTCTGATCTGATCTAACAGTTGATATGATAGCTGCATGGGATTTGTTTTTAAATCCGATCTTTTGAGGTTTTCAAAGTAAAACATTAGGATTAAGGAAACAAGAATCCAAGAAATTTTTTTTAAAAAAACTAACAGCAAGTAAAACGTAATTACGAAAAATCAAGACAGAACCATACCATTCGGACTACATGGGAAGATTATCCATACTGAGGAATATTCTTCTTGAAGAACTTTTGATTCCAAAAAAACATGAATATGAAAAAAAAACATCACTATGAAATTTTTAAATCCAAAAATTTCCATTACGAAAATTTCAGATTTGAAGATTTTCATTAAGAAACTTCAGGTTCGATGTTTTCCATTACAAAAATTTCAGGTCTGATAATTTCCATTATGAAAAACATCAAGTCCAAATATTTTTATTATGAAAACTTCATGTCCAAAGATTTACATTACAAAAAACATCAAGTCTGAATATTTTCATTATGAAAACTTCAAAGACTGACTTCGAAAAAAAATATTACGAAATTTCTGAAAAATCCAACTACAAAAATTTTGAAAACATCATTACGAAATCTTTTGAAAACTTTATTACCAAATAATTTTGAAAACTTCATTATGAATTTTTTCAGAAAATTTCATTACGAAATTTTTTGAAAAAAATTCAATAAAAAATGTACTCCCCTATGAAAAGGAGTTTATTACTGTAAGGAGAATGGTTCAATATGAAGTTAATTAACGAGGATTACCTTACGGTTATCATTCCTAACTTCTTTTTAATATATTCAAATCTATCGTAAGGTAATGATTTTGAAAAAATATCAACAAGTTGATCTTGTGTTCTGATAAACTGAAGAATGATATCACCTTTAAGTGTGTGATCCCTAATAAAGTGATGCCTAATATATATGTGCTTCGCATGAGAGTGATGTGTAGGGTTTTTACTAAGTGAAATGGAACTTGTATTATCACAAAAAAAAATTGTTTTGGTAAAACTCAAGCCATAGTATGTGAGTGTCTGTTGCATCCACAACACTTGAGCACAACAACTTCCAGCTGCTACATATTCATGTTCAGCAGTGGAAAGTGCTACTAAGTGTTTCTTCTTGAAAGACCAAGTAACTAATGAATCTCCTAATAAATGACAAGTTCCGGATGTACTCTTTCTATCCATTCTACATCCACCAAAGTCAGCATCATAAATACTTTTTAGAATAAAATCATTTCCAAAATTATAAAAGTGGCCTAGTCCCATGGTTCCCTTTAGGTAGCAAAAAATAATTTTCACTCCCTTTAAGTTAGATTCCTTAGTATGGGATTGATATTTTGCACATAAGCATTCTAAAATCATTAAGTATGGATGACTAGCTGTCATGTAAAGTAGACTTCCAATCATACCTCTAAAAGTTGTTTGATCTACTTGTTTCCCAGCTTCATCAAGATCAAGTGTGTTTGAGGTACCGATGGGAGTACTTATACTTTTAGTGTTTTCATGCCCATACTTTTTAATAAGATATTTAATATACTTATGCTGTGATATATAGATTCTTTCTGGTTTTTGAGAAATTTTAAAAACAAGAAAAAATGTTAACTCACCCATCTTACTTATTTCAAACTCAGATTTCATTAGTTCCGCAAAGGAATCAGTTAAAGATTTCTGAGTTAAACCAAACATAATGTCATAAACATAAATTTGAATAATGAAAACATTTTTCTTATCTTTTTTTTATAAAAATGGTTGGATCTGCATTTCCCTTAACATAGTAATTTGGAAGAAAAAATCATGTAAGAATATCATATCAGGCTCGAGGTGCTTCTTTAAGACCATACAAATCTTTGGTAAGTCTGAAAACATGATTACAATGTTTAGTATATTCAATGAAAGAATGTTGTTCAACAAAAACTTCTTCTTGAACATAACCATTAAGGAAATAGCATTTCACATCCATTTGAAAAAGTTTGAAGTTGAAAAATGCTGCAAAGGCAAGTAAAATATGAATAGATTCAAGTCTAGCTACTGGAGAATAGGTGTCTTCATAGTCTATTCCTTTATGTTGATTATAGCCTTTAGCAACTAATCTGGCTTTATTTCTAACAATGATTCCACTATAATTTCACTTATTTCTGAAGACTGATTTTACTCCAATAACAGAAGTTTCCTTAGGTCTTTCAACCAAGGTCCAGATTTTATTCCTTTAGAATTCATTTAGTGCATCTTGCATGTCTTTTATCCAATCATTATCACCTAAAGCTTCCTCAGTGCTTTTTGGTTCTAATTGGGAAAGGAATTCTAGTTGTTCTACTTCTTTTCTTAAGGAACATCTAGTCCTTATAGGTTGATTCACATCACCAATGATACTATCACTGGGATGATTCTTAAGAAATGAATGATTTGGGTTTTGAAAAACCTATTCATCAACATAGGGTAGGAAATATTCTAGGATAATGTTTCAGAAGTATCTTCTTGGACATTTTTCTTATCAAAAGGATCTTCTATCATTGGTTGATAATCAGTTTTGGAAAACACATCTGAGGATTTAGGTTGGGATTTTTTAAAAACAAAAGGACCAGTTTCATCAAATTTAACATGTACTGTCTCTTCAACAGTACAATTGTTTTTGTTGAAAACTCTATATGCCTTAGATGTTGTGGAGTAGCCTAAGAAAATTTCTTCATCAGATTTTGATGCGAATTTATGAATATTGTCTTTAGTATTCAGAATGAATACCATGCAGCCAAAAATGTTAAAGTAGTAAATTCTATGTTTTCTACCATTCCTTAACTCATAAGGAGTTTTATTAAGAAAAGTTCTAATCAATAATCGATTTATAGTATAACAAGCAGTACTTATAGCTTCAGCCCAAAACTATTTGGAAACGGAATACTCACTCAACATGGATCTAGTTATCTCTTGAAGAATTTTATTTCTTCTTTCACCAACACCATTCTTTTGAGGTGTTCTAAGTGATGAAAAGATGGGAGTAATGACATTTCTACTACAAAAAGTTTCAAAATCGGAATTTTGAAATTCTCCTCCATGATCACTATGAATAGTTTTCAATGGAAGGATTTTCTCATTTTTGACTTGGTCTCTAAAACCATTAAAATAAGAAAAATCATCAGACTTATTTTCTAGAAAATAGACCCATGTAAATCTAGTGTAATCATCAACCATGACAAATATATAGTACTTTCCCCCAATACTTCCAATTTGTGTAGGACCAAATATATCCATATGCACCAACTGTAATGAATCAGTAGTTGAGACTTCACCAACTAATTTAAAACTTCATTTCTATTGCTTCCCATATTGACAAGGGTCCCAAACTTTTGAAGAATCAAATATAAGCCCCAGTATATCCTTAACTAGTCCTTTCTTAGAAAGTTTTCAATAGTTCCTAAGGTTACAATGTCCTAACCTTCTATTCCATAACCAAGAATGGTCTTCCATTGCACTAAGGCAAGGTAAATCTTGGATCCTAAGGTCTTTGAAGTTTAGTGTGTAAACATTCTCTTTCCTATTGGCAGAGATAATAAATTCTTCCTTGGAATTATTTACTAAGCACTTATCATTCCGAAAATTCAGAAGGTAACCTTCACCGCATAATTGGATTATGCTAATGAGGTTGTGCTTATGACCCTTAACAAATAAAACATTTGAAATCAATGTTTTTTCAAGAAGAACGATGTAACCTATACCGATAATTTCTCCCTGAGCATTATCTCTGAAATTTACTTTTCATCCTTTCTTCTGGATAATCTTTTCAAAATATTTTTTGTTACCAGTCATATGTCAAGAACATCCACTATCCATGTACCTCATATTATTGTTGATACCTTCTTTATTTTCCTGAAAACCAAAGAGTTAGACTTTAGGAATCCAAACATTATTCGATCTGGAATTAATAGAAAAAAAGATTTTGGGTATCCACATTTGTTTATAAAAATAAGATGTATGAAACCCAAGATATTGAACTTTATTCAAGGAGCAATTTTTCTTTCAGTGCCCACCACTTTGACATTTTCTACAAAAAGGGGCTCTAGGAGGAACAAAATAGTTGTTTCTAAAAATTGGTTTTTGGTGAGTATAACCTCCACTAGTAGTGTTTATTTGAGGTTTAATTTGAGAATACAGCTTGTCAAAATTTTCCTTCCTAGAGGTAAAGTTTACAAGAAGATTCTTAAGAGGAAATATTTCAGATTTTAGTCTGATGACAAAATTCTTATCCTCAGTAATCATTTCCTTAGAGTTCTATTTTTTCTCAATAACTTTTATCTTTAAAATAACATTCTTAAGATCTTTAGAATGATCTTCCTTAATAGAATTTTATTTCTAAATGTCTTTAGAATGTTTTTCTAAAAGCTCATATTTATTTATAAGATCTTTAGAAAGATATTAAATTTCTTTTGTAATAATTTCTTCCCTAGTATTTGCCTTGTCTAATTTCTTAGAAATTTTACAATTTCGTGCTTCAAGTAACTTGGAAAATCTATAAACTTCTTCATATAAATGTATTTCTTCATTTTCTAGGGATGAAGTTTCTTCATTAGAAGTAATATTTTTGGAATAGTAATTATTATCAAGAGATAAATTTGTTAAATCCTCGTTAGAGTGTACCTTTTCCATAAGACATGTATTAGGGAAAGAAGTAGTATTAATGAATCCCATATTCTTCTGTTTTGGTGAATCATATTTAGAAGATTCACTTTATGAAGAGTCTCCATATCTAGCACTCCAAGTATCATTAGCTTTAAGACTTTTCTTGTGCTTTGATTGATAGAATATCTTCTTATTCCTTTCTGAATTCCTTTCCTTATTTACCTTCATTTTCAACATAAGAAAATCAGGACTGATATGACTATTCTTCTACATTTATTAAACATAACTTCTCTATCATTATTATCTCTGTAGTCTTTCTTCTTATACTTATTCTAATGGTTCTTCTGAGCTACAATCTTGTTCATTCTCTGAGCAAGATGGCTAATTCGTTTTCAGACATTTCTGTGTCACTAGATTCTGACTGAATGATGACTTTCTTTATCTTTGATATAGTTACTCTTACTGGGGTCTTGGCTTTCCTATGTTTACAAGTGGTTTTAAAAGCAACTCCTCCATTCCCATTCTTCTTCTTAACATTTTCAGCATCTCTCTTCATTCTGGTTTCATGCTGAAGAAGTGTTCCAAACAACTCATCTAAGGACATCTGAGTGACTTTCCTGTTCTCATCAATAGCTATCCGCTTGGTCTCCCATTCATTTGGTATGATATCTATGATCTTTTCAACAAATTCTTCATCATCAAAAACTTTTTCTCTTATAGATTTTAAGCTATTCATGATAGTCATAAACCTTTGTTGTACTTTGCTTATAGGTTCTCCATAAGGAAAGTTAAAGCTATGGTATTCAGCTCTAAGCATAGCTCTTCTTGTCTCTTTGACTTTAGATGTAAAAAAATGTGTAACTTCATTTTTCTTTCAGATTCTATTTTTAGATTCACATGATGATATTTTACTATAGATGTTCCTAGTCATGGAACATAACAATTTATTTCTGACTCTGAAGTTTTTTTGATATTCTGGTTTCTCCTAATTTATAATGGTTCTCAATTCCTTATCCAGAATCTTATAATATCCAATCAGAATTATATAGCTTTCAATTCCAATACTGAAAAAAAATTCTTCAACCTATCTCTCCAGTACTCATAATCATTTCTATCAAAAATAGAAGATCTGGTAGGATTACGTTATCAATTGAACCAACATTTAAACCTACCATTCTTAAGAAAATATTTGGCACACAAACTTGTTAGTAGAATGAGTTTGTAAACAAGAGAAAATATCCTAAGAAAGATACTGTATCTCAAATAAAAAAAACTGAATCCGAACTATATGAGTCCGAAAACCAGATTCTGAAAAATTGTGAATCTGGGAATTTCAATTCCGAGAATTCTCTTCTGAATTTAATCGTGAGATTAATTCAGAAATAACCAATGATCTGATACAAATTGTTAGAATGGTATGTCTGAGTATGATATAATCTATAATACCAAATGTAGGATTGAATATATAAAATGAGATACAAATACAAGAGGGGTGAATTGTATTATTTAAAAAATTCCCTTGTAACTTTTACAGATATCCAAAATTCACAACACCACTAAGTTCTATAAATATGTCTGATTCTAGAATATTGGTTTTGGAATTGAAACATAAAAAATGTTTACACCAACTAAGATTATACCTTAAAGTGTATAGAATCCTACAAAATTAGAGTACAAGTTTAAGGAAATATATGAAAGTTATAATTTCCTCAAAAACTAAAATACACAGTGGAAATAAAAATAGTAACACTACAAGTAACATGTAGAAACTCTTTTAACCCAAAGAAGAGGGCATCCAAAAACACTGGATAAGAGGTCCCTTGATTAATACGTTCAAGAAAGTATGTCTTACCCAAACCCAGGTAATCCATCAATCCAAATATCGGTATCTGTAATGCTATCCCCACAATCCCTTGATTTTTAAGTAAATCGGCACCTCTGACTTCACAACCCAACGTCTCTAATTTCAAGGAAATCAAACCTCTACACGAAGAAAAATCTACATGAAGAAATATTTGAACAATTAGTTCAGAACTTTTTGCATGAAGCCTGAGAGTTTATAAGAGCCTATCACTCTAGAAGTCACTTCACCAGCACTTTTTCAATGTTCTCAAAAAGCCTTGAGCTCTTTCCAATGAGCTCTTATTTATAGGCACCACTCTAATGGTCGGCTCCCTCCTCCAATGGTCATATTATTCCTTGAATTTCAGAGGGACCTGTAATCATGTAACTCAATAAATAGTTAGTGAGTAACTAATAGCATGACATCGTTTTATTGCTAAAAAAGTGTATATATAACTAAAATCCAATATTCGGAATGTAAGGAAATGAGAGTTCAATGTTTAAATAAAGTTGAATTCAGAATGTAACTAGATGAGAGTTTGGAGTCTACAATACAAGCATATTCGGATTCAGTTTTTTTGGAATTCAAAACCTAATTTATATAGAATTCCAGATTCTGAATTTCAAGGAAATTTGGGGTCTAGTTTATAAAAAATTCATAACCTGAACTTACAAAGATCAGAGTCCGAGTTAATGAGAATTCGGAGTCAGAACTTCATAAGAGTTCGGACTCTGAATTCAGAGAACTCGGAGTCAGAACTTAGAGAAGTTCATAACAAGAATTCCTAATCAGAATTCTGATTCAAAACATAGAGAAGTTTTTAATTGGAATTCATAATCATAATTCATTGTCGAATATTGCATACGTTCGTAATCAGAATTCAGAATCAAACTTCAAGAGAGTTCGTATCCAGAATTCTGACTTGAACTTCACAACGTTCGTATCTAGAATTCAGAGTTGATCTTCATGAGATTTCATAACCAGAATTCAGATCTGAACTTCATGAGAGTTCATAACAGGAATTCTGAGTTTAACTTCATGAGTGTTCATAACCAGAATTTGGAGTCTTAAACAGAATACTTCATATCTAAGTATTATATGATTCTGAGGTTTTTTTGGTTACAATACGATTTTTACACTTAGAGAAATATTATGATTTTAGCAATGAAATATTGGTAAGGGTAAATTTCCTTGGGGAATGAAATTTTCCTTATAGAAGTAAAACAGGGATAAAAATGAGTTTTTCCTTAAGATAAGGTGTTTTTGATTTTCAAAACAAGAGGAATGGTAAAGTCATAAGTAAACCTTAATGACTCAACAATCTCCCCCTTACATGAATGAATGTAAATTAATAAGGGAAACTGTATTGACTCAAAAATGCCCACTATTAGTGGTGTATACTCATAGTAATTTGAGACATTGTCTCATTGTGAACACCCATGGTAATATCAAGAAAGAACATAATAAGAACATGTCTTGCTAGTAGGAAATCCATATTTATATGTGTCATTAGATGTTATTATTTTTTGGATGTGTATAATTATCCTTAAAAATTAATATTATTATTATTTCACATCATGAGACACATAAATTAATGTATTAATGAAAATAGTGATAAAATATGTTTGTGGTGAGGAAGGACATGTTTGGTGTTTCTCGACTGATATTGAATTAATGAATAATGTGAGATAGGAATTTCCCATAATATTATTTGGGTAAGATGATATTTCATTCCATTTTATGAGAACATAAATAATCGATTAATTCCATGGCCATATATTTCAATTAGTAAGGTCATTGCAGAAAAGTTGAAGAAAGTGGAATTGATTACATAGGTTAATTACATCAATATGAAATCTTTTTTATTAAAGGTATTAAGATAAAGAGTTTATATTAAATGTTTTATTTTCAAATGTAGATGTATTTCATTATTACATTAACTTATTTCTCTATTTTTGATTTTTCTTATTGTTAAATGCTAACATAGGACTTTAGGAGGTTCAATCTAACGCCACTAAGGAAAGGTCATACAGGCTCATACACTTTGTGTATTCGAAACCATTGTTAAATTTTATATGATTTTAAAATTTTGATTAAATATTTTTCTCATACATGGTTTTATAATTATTCATGTCTAGATTTATCCAAATTATCCACTGACAAGTTATTTGAGAGAATATATGTGAGTTTAATAATTAAAAAATATGCATTCACTGTTTTTTTATATTAAATTTATTTCTTTATCAGTATTAATGTAGTTATACTTATTTCTTAATATTGATCACGAATATCTAATGACCAGTTATTTGAGATAATATATTAAGTATTATTTTAATAAATGTTAATTTTTTTATTAAAGATAAAATATTTATTTATTCCTAATTCAAACACATGTCATGTTGATAAGAATCTTATTATTATTATTTAGACGTTGAGTTCTTCTATAACTAAGTGAATAATAAGTTCTTATGCATAATTATTATTCACTAACCGTAGATATATTTAAATATGATTATATTATTCTGAACCCTAATGATCATTGTGTATAAAAATATTCTAGATAATTTACCCAACCCCTAGAGATATATTCTCCTAGAAATCTATCAAAAATAGATAGTGATCCTCCTCCCCCAACACCTTGACTCTTGCGAGAACAAGAATAATCCTTTTTAACATGAAGTTATTCTTGTGGAAATCATCAATGAATTACACAAGCATCAAAATCTTCCATAGTAGAACCAAATAATTTCTAGAGAGATGTTTCTCGGTTCATGGTGCACGTGTCGATCACCAAAAGAGGGATTCTACCCTTAAATCCTGCAATGGAAATGATGGTACAACAATAAGTGGTCTAACAAATATTAAATGAATAAATAATTCCAACACAAAGTAATTATTTATTTATACAAATTAATTTTAAATTATATGGGATGGTCATGTGATCTTGGAGATGGAATTTATGTCAATTGATATTTGAATTAATTTCAACAGTCATAACGGTCTTTGGAAAGTACATATTATATTATTCCCTTGTTATGATAAAAATATGAGTTAGAAACTATCAAAAGGGACTTATTTTGTGCTAAAAACCTTGATAGAGGATATTCTATGATTCCCAGATATTTTATCCCAACAACAGCCTCAAGTATTTCCCCACCCCCAATGTCAATGTCATGTTTTGTATCCCTTTAATCACATCAGGTTTCTTCTACCCACTTGTCCATAAGATATCATTCTTCCTTAGGGAAATAATATAACCCTATAACCCAAAATTATGACCTTCCCATTTGTTCAAAGAAGAATGACCTTAAAACAACACAATCATGGTACCCTTTTACACGAAGCCAAATATTCCACATTATATAACACTAAACTAGAAGCTACCCATTTGGTATAAGATTTTCAACCCCAACTAAATTTCACCCATTCAGTCTGAGTTATATGGACTTAAACCATTTAGATAATTGGATCATACCGGTCCCTTTTAGTGCATGATCGATTCTTTGATCTCATGTCTCTCATTAGGTTGGCATTTTTTCTTCAATGAATCATGTGATGGGCTATATTCCCCCATTTATACCGGTTCACCTTGTAGATTTTATTAGTGTACAATGGTGTGACCCCAGAGTGCTATAACTCATTTATAAAATTTTCCCTTTCTCCTACAAATTTATTTTACATCCTTTGGGTTTGAATAATCACCAAAATCCTATATTTACAAAATAGACTCCCCTCTTTTTATGGAGACAACACATCCACCCTAATCTCCTCCTTCCATTACCAATCCAAGTTACAGATATTAGATAAATAATTATAGGATACAATATTATTTATCTAGTTTTTAAAACATGTTAAAAGAATATCCTCATCTAGTTTACTAATTTCCCATCAATAAGGTAGTATAACCAATATTTTGAATATGTATTTGATGGAATATCTTTATTTTTTTCATTATCACTTCACCCAATGATTAAATACCTCTAAATAAAAATTTATTCATTTACCAATTTCACTATGTTCAAGTGGATTTTAAAACCATTGGGGTTTCACCCCTTTATATTTTCATTTTTTATACATAAATCATTTTTTTAAAATTGTATCTAGACTGATACATTGGTTATTTCTAGGCATGTGATAGTGGTTAACAAACAATTATGACCCAAATTCCTTAATCCTTTTTATTTTCCCTCATAAAATATTAATTATCTTATGTTTCCTCTTATTTTTTAAGGCAACCATATATCAGGTGGTCTTAGGGGATTTGGTTGATCTTTTTTTATGGGATTTAAATTCATTAAATTTGGAAATAGGAAATTTTGGACAAGTAATAATTTCATTACTTAGTGATGTAAGGAGGATAATTCAGAAGATAAATTCTATCCTTGAATACATGAAGAATAGTAATGAAAGTTCCCTAGATATTAACTTCTCGAGATCAATTATCCTTGTTCATTAGGATTTGTTAGCCTATCACATTAATTTAGACTCTTCAGCCTCATCTACTTCTTGAGGATGGAGTTGGTCCATTTGTGATTTGTGTTCACCCTTTTGCACATTTCACTCTGTTATTGAGGATATATCTTCGGATAGTTCAAACATGGTAGCTACTAGTTGATTTATCATGAATGTAATTGATCTTTACCTCACCAAATTGATGACCTAAATCAAACACTCCCCATATCATCTGTCCATGTACAATTGAATTTTCTACAAGGATTCTTCAATATGGACTGAGATTCATCTTGTTATTCTTTCACTCACTTTAGCGTAATGAAAACGTCGTGGATTATAGCATGAAGGGAGAAATAGTAAACCTTTATGGTTCATATTTTAAATATCTAGTAATTTAGTTGACCCGTAGAACTATCCTTTATATATAAAAGAGTTTTCCAATCAATACTTAAATCTTTCCCAACATCCTTTATTGGATCACAAAGTTTTCTGTAGTAGTTTCTAAGATTGAGTTAGCTTCTAATTAAGGAGAAATATCATAATCCAGAAAATTATTGATTAGTGGAGAGGGAATATTGAATACAAGACCCACATGAATTGGATTGAAGGTGTTGGGAAGTATTTTATTAGTCAATGAAATTAATATAGTACTTAAAATAGATAATGGTAATTACTCAAAATGATGATTAAATATGGATTCTTAGTAATTTACCTTCATTATTAGTGTTACGAGCATCCTTAATATGAGAATAAGTTTTATCAAACCACAATCTAGGTAGAGGAAATACTCTTTGTTTCGTTCCCTACTCATCATTTTAGGTTATTACATGCCCCTATGATATGATATGAACCTAAAATTCTCACTCCCCCTCCAACTCCACTACAAGCATAATGATAGGTTCCTCCTCTATGTCAATGGGAAAATGAACCTCATAATCACTAGGGATGAGGTATAAAATGATAAATTAATTATTAGTCATGATAATAGTAATATAGTTATGTGAGTAATCATGGACATAGGTTTCACTCTCCTCTAAAATAGCATTGATCTTATCCTTCTCCTATGTCTTAGATAAAAAGTCCATGAACCCTAGTGTTTCCATTATCTGGCCTAGTCTATTCACCTTATTGTCTAATATATGTAGGTCAATGTTATAGGACACTAACTAAACAGCCAATGACCCCTATACACTTGTGGGTATCCTTGACACCACCATATAAGGATCTTTATATTAAGGAATTAGCTCTGAAATGATAAATCCAGATGCATTAATAGATGTTTCTCTTAGTAAGATTAAAAGTAAAAATGAACTTGAACTTACCTAGATGATCATGTCATAGATAGATCATCAATGCCTCTAAACACTCAAAGCATAAAAAATATTTGGTGGATGATGATTCAAGTGATGTCTCAGAGGTAGTAATACCTAGACCACTAGTAATACTATGGAACCAAGAGGTCCCTCCATTACTTACCAATCACTTACAACATGCACATCATCCTTTAAAAACATGTTGTATATTGTCTGGTCAAAATTAGATTATTCTAGTGGATACTAAAATAATGAAATAATAGAAATATAATTTATTTCAATTATGATCCTTAGAAGATAAAATTTTGGATTTACCCAGATTGGATACACCTCCCTGGGTTCCTCGATATATTTTATTTCCTCACTAACCTAGGAGTCCTTAACTACCTCAATCATCTCTATATATCTAACTAGATCAACATCACCAGCCAAATAAAAATTTCCTAGGCCTTATTTTGGTTTCCCATAGAAGCATTTTCCACACTTCATTGGTAGGGATAATACTATATTGGCGGGAGTATATTAGCGCATATGGTTCAATGATATTCACTATAGCTTCCTTATACTAGGCCCCAATGAAATATTAATCAGAGCTTTAATAAAACCAATATTATATTGGTATAATCATACAATTTAGATTTTATTCCATATAATCCACCAAAAATAGACTCTCTATGTCCCTTCCCACATTGCCCAATCCTAGGGGATCTAGCATCATTTGGGATTCCCCCATTGCACCTACACACACATTCCTAGTTTTACCGCTAAATGGTCATGGGAGTTCTTGAAGCATTACAATTATACTAAGTTAACTTCCCAATAAACCCCTCATAAAATAGAATTATACCCCTAAATCCATATCGTGGAATTTGGTAGTAGTCATTTCAGGTTCCTCTTAAATGGTTGTGGTTTCAAAATAGATTTTTTTTCATAGTGCCTTCTTAGTCATCGTTCATCGCCCGCCAACCTCTCCTTAGTCTAAACTAACTCCTCTATCCACAACACCAACTCCATTAGTATGGAACCTTGGTTTTTCTACCTAGTTTTGGGTGTAATATGAGATTATTCTAATCATGTTTTCCGCTATTGGTGGTTTTATCTGAGTTTGGGTGTTCTCATGAGCCATCATGTTCAAATTTTTTCAAATTATCATCGGATTACCCTCATGTTAGACCTTTATTCTTCCTCATGGGGTGACCCAATGGAGGTAATGAAATTAGTAAACATGTAAACATGACTCCTCCATCAATGTGTGTGGGTGGGACCCTTCCACTAAATTAAATAATATGGAAACCCTCTTCACAAGATCCACCATCATTATATATGATGGTACCGATTTGAGTATCAAATGGGGTAAAAGAGAGACATTTAATAGACCACATGGAGACAATGATTCTAACCCTATACATTATCATGGGCCTCAAACTGATCATTATTTATTAGGTGATGTTTTGGATTATTTTGAGGGATAATGGGGATTTAATTCTCATATTCCTCAAAGTGAATCATGGCTCATCTATGCACAAACTTAAATATCCCAAAAATGTGCAATAGAACTTCTCCCAAGCTCATGTTCCCTAAATCCTGTACATCATTTCTAGGAGTGGGATGGAAATATTGATACACCTCCCATGTTCCAGTTATGTTTCCTTTACAATGTTTCAAGGAATCACACAAATATTTGTGATCCATAATAGAAATTTTAATCCACTTAGGAATTTTTTGAAAAAATATACCAACATGAGGTTGGGGGATCTAAGTTTATTATTCAAGGAATCTCCATTCCTTGTATGGATCCTCTACTAATATCAACCAATGAATCCTCAAAAAGTTTTAAGAAGTTCATGTTAGACATTACTTCACCTTCCCAACCATCCACTTCTATGGAACTTCCCAGAAAATAGAAAACCATTTTTTGAAGGGATGTTAGGTTATAAAAAAGGTCCCCTTTTATAATTAATCCTTATTTCATGTATTATCACATTTTTCAGTATGGGGGTCTTCCCAAACATATTCCCAACATTTGATGTCGGTAGAAATTTTTCATAAATTTCTCTATGGATTATGATACCTATAATATTATAAAGACCTAAAAATACCATCATGTCCTCCCCATACAATAGATAAATGGTGGTTGTGTCATTATACAACCTTCTAAGGAGTGTTGATACTATATATGTTTAGTATAAAACATATAACTGTGACACCCATATGACATAGTATAGTTTGATTTCATGAAAATAGTCTCTAAAGATGTTGCTATAATTTCCAACATAGAAGGATCATTCAAATTAATCCATGAACTTCCCACCAAGGAAAATATCCTAATTAGTTCTATGGACATACCACCATTAAAATATTCTAGATTGAAATATCATTGAGTAATGTGGGGGTATGGGTTCGGTGTTTCAAGCTTCACCATTCAATAACTAGATTACATTCCATGGTGTGTAAGCTAGAGGAGCATAAATTTCCTCTACAACATTGTATTTTTCTGGAAATAGTGGTCTTTACATAATTTATAATGCTTTATAACTAATATTTAGGGGAATAAATGTTGGATTTTGGGAGTATGATAACATATTGTATACTGAAGCTATATAGTGGTAACCTCTTTAAAAGTGAGTAGTACCATTGGTCCTAGACAAATTTAATTTGATAGAATTTGGTATCTCAGCTTCATTTATTGTTTATGAAACACTTCAGATTTCTCATCCATATCCTTCCCTTTTAAATAGGGTTGTCTATAGTTTATTGAGATGAAATATAAGTCATGATTTATGTTCTGAAAATAATTGGTTTCAAATTTATTCAAATTCCTCTACTTTTTGAAAAGTATCTCTTTTTAAAATACTCTTGATCGTGAAAACTTTCTCTTGTTAAAATTCAAAAACTCAAGGAATGGTTTTTCACATAAAGAAGTTAGTTTCAAAAATACCATGTTGTTTTAATATAGCTTCAGTAACACAAATGTTGGGTTCCAAGAAAAAATGGATCTACTAAATTTCAAATAAAAATCAATGGTCGCCCACAACAAGCCCATACCTTTATATCAATAGTTAGGGGAGACCTTTCACTTTCTAAGTTGTGTGAAAAAAATGCAAAACACTGGAATGACCTTAATTTTCTTGAAAATGCTCTCCTTTTTGTCTTGATCATGTCAAATTTTGAGTGGGGGAATTTGTTGACACTCAAAAAACAAATCTAATATAAATATAAGAGGTTAGGTGATGATAACCAATAAAAATATTGAAAAACATAGAGAATCATGTAAACCAAATCCTTTATGTGACTACTATTTGAGTTTTTATTAATTCTACATGTTGTATGATTGTGTTAAATGGTCTTCAGTAACAACACACATTGCTAATTCTATGAGCTATATGCCTATACATACCCCTCAACTCACGATTTTGAGATCTCTTAAAGGATTCGATGAAGGGGTATCTTTCTTAGCACAACTATGACTTCTATAAATCATTCAAAACCTCTAAGACTATTCAGGGTCTTATCTAGGTGGGAATGTAACATGAATTATCTCACATAATACCTTAAAAGAATTTATATTTTCATGAGAGTGGACCGCACAACCACCTATATGAAGAACAAACATTACATAAGCCATATTTATTCATGTAAATAAAGGTAATTGGTAACCTATGGTTCATGAAAACACATGGTGAACATAATAATATGATATCTCTTCAATGGATAAAAATTATGTAAGAGTTATGGAATGAGTGAACCACATTCACCCAACTTCAAATCATACACACCAACCACTTCAACGTGAACTAAACAGAATCCTCCCCTATTTTGGCCCTTTTTATTAAATATGGTTTGGTAAGAATATATGTAAATCTCATGCATAGAGATTTCCTTTGGGTATCCCAGATGAAAGATATAGGAATATTCCCTTGTTGTCTCCCCTTTCACATCATAATAATCCTTATTGGAAGACATTAAACATCATGTACCGGTCCTATCACACAAACATAATCTTTAAAACTCAAAATAAATGGGTTTCCATTATTATTTATGATAGGATATATAGGATTCCTATTTGAGGTTCAATAAAAACATATATCAAAATATTCATCATTTTTTCTAATAAATATCAAACACCTGATTTCCCACCTATGAGGAATTATAATATAGCATTTCCCCGCTAGAAGTGAAACTATGAGTGTCCCCAAAAGACATTAAACTATGAGTTTACCCAATAGATTTTAAACTATTAGTATTTTATATTAATTTAAACTATGAGTGTCTCTACTAGAAATTAAATCATGAGTGTCCCCATTGAACTCTAAACTGTGAGTGTCCCCACTGAACTTCAAATCGTTAATATCCCTATGGGGATCTAAGATGTGAGGGTCATACCAATACATTAAAATGTGAGTTCTTTTATGTACGAATTTAAATTAGACAGTGATGCACTATCTATATTCAAATCATATATATAGCCTCTTGTTAGGTAAAAATAATATTACATCTTGCTCTATATTTTGGAATAAATAGTAATATCTATATGTACATCTCACTTAGCCCTATGGCCAAAGGTCTTTTCCCTATTAAGGAAGCATATGATGTAATTAAAAGATGACCAAAATGATTAAATCATGAATATTTTTTTAATATATTGGGTATTACATGACTATAAAATATGATCCTTAGTGGAAGGATCCGACCTCACAGTATCTTATCTAGTGAAAGGACTTTTCTTGATTACACTGATGGTGAGAGACTACCTAAATTTGGAAAATGAGAATGTGTACTGATTGAAAACACATCCAACCCACTGAAAAGAATAAAAAATAGATAAAAACCCAAGGGTTTTGAATATATAATAAATTCTATTAATATTTTCAAGAAACAATTATCTACATATGGGTTGAATTAATCTCCTTAATGTTATAATATTCATTTTTTAATGATTATATCAATGATTTTTAATTTATTAAATGTTAGAACCACATGAACAATACACTAAAAGTGGGGGCACGGGATTATCGTGTAAAATTTTTCTTGTATTATAATAGATCATGTTATAATATTGGAAAGAAAAAATCATACCATTAAATCATGCAAGCATGAATAATATCGAGATTTTGAAATCAAATATAGACATACAAAGTTTTTACTTGGTTCACCGGACTGGGATAGTCCAAAGAGCTTCTGTTGATGGTTTGTCAATATAATAGGGGATAAAACTACATATTATATGAATTAAAATAGTTTATGAAATATTAAATGTTGATATTAAGGGAAATCCATTATCTTATCTCCATGATCGCTACTTTGATACAAAGAATAAAAATGAAATGTTGCCTGATGATCACTCATAATGAATGTTTATAAAAGATGAATTCATAACCAATAAGGGTGTTGTTGTTGTTATTTTATTCTTATTTAAATTTTCTTGTATTAAATGATATTTTACCAGTAGTCTTCTAATTCTAATTTTTTTATATCCTCCAATATTATCATCTATATTTATTTCTTTGACTCCATGATATTTATATAGAATTACTGTCTGTATTATTTCTCTTCTAATTATTCTACTTTTTTTTATATTCATAAAACCATGTGGTTATAATTTCCAAAATATTTAGCACCATTATTTTATCCTTATTTATTTCTCAATTATTTCACATGAATCTACCCACCATGATCTAAAAAGTATTTTATTCTCAATAACTCCCCATAACTACAGTTAATTTTCTTCCTTAAAATATATCATAATAATTTTATTGTAATCCTCCAATCACGGCAGTAAGAATAACAAAAAATAACACTTAAATTAACATTACATAATATTTTTATGAAAAATTATCTTTAAAATAGATTTTATCACACTTTCTTTCCCATTTTCCTTAAACTATAGAAAACATGGCACTTGAAACATATTCCATTTTGGAATCATTATTATCTACATTCTAGTCTCAATAATTCTTACATATAGTTATTAAAAATCTCAAAAACACCTATTGTAGACCACCCCTTGTTTTATAGGTATTAATTCAATGAGAAATTCCATGTTCCCTAGTTTGGAACTAATCTAACTTCTATTTTAGTTAGGTCTTTCACCACCATGATTACAAAGATGCCTAGTAACATTAATTGTATATCATTTCATCGTCTATAGATATTCCAAGATCTGTTTAACTAACAAAAATATTATACAAAAAACTAATTATTATAATAAAATTTTTACCACTTTATCAATAATATATTATGATTGATAATTACATGTATATATCATCTACCCCCAGCTAGTTACTTTTACACATTTCATCCATTTTCCTCACTCTATTACTTCCCACAAACATTTACTTTTATGTTTAAAGGGAATGTTCTTCACAGTAAAAAAATATCATTTCCCCTTGTAGGATTTACTATTATGTATATAAGAAAATATTCTCTAAGAATTTTCCATTTTCTTCAGTCTTCTCAATAATTATTACTTCTTTCTAAACGAGGAGGCTCAACACTTGGATAATTTTCTGATTTTTCCACAATGCTCCCGAAATATTTTAATTTATTCCTACCCTCTAAAATAACATTAAAATATCAAATTTTTGAATCACATAAACTCATCATAACTTTTTAAAAATAAATTATATTATGTATGTTGAGAAAAATAATACCTACATAGGGTATTGTTTTTCCATATTTTTAATTTATGTGAACAATAATTATAGTGTGATACTAGTGCTAGCATCATGTTTTATTCTTATATATTCTAGAAATACTATCACACTAATATTATAGAACACAACCACTTCAAATGTAACTTTTAGATATCTAAATATCCATTGAGTAGAACAACTCCACTTCTGAATCACCTTCCAAAACTTATCCTTTCTTTTATTCCTATTCTCTACTTATTTATTATCACAAAGCAGCTCGGGTACCCAAGTAACCCAATAACCAGGCCATACCTGACATATCTCAAAGGGTGTTCTCGATATCCATGGGTTGATGATTATCACATGGCATCATACAACATGCATGTGGTAATGTATTTTCTACAAAACATAGTGGAAAAAAGAAAAGCAGGTCTATATGCATGCAAAAGAGGATGCACTGTGAGCAATGAATGAGAACTCAATAGGGAATTAATGCCCAAAGTACTATAGCCTGAGTACCACATAGGAAAAAACAACCCGATTCTTTAAGGGAAAAACTCACCACCTCCAAGTTTCAATCGTTGGGTCCACCTCCAAGATATCTTTCCCCTTGCTCTAACCTGGAAACAGATAATCTTCAAACACCTGAAGGCAGAAGTAGGCTGTGAGTTAAAAATCCTAGTAGGGTCTCACCACAGATTCTATACCAGATTCCAAAAATATATTAGCCAAATGAATTTTTTCAATTTCAGAATAAATAGGTTTGGAATTTTAAATCATATTTAAACAAATCATGTTACACAATTCAATTTAAAGAAAAATACTTTAAGCAACTACTTTACAAGTGATGGAATATTTATAAAATAATAAATTAAATATGAAATTTTTATAAAATAGTTTATATGAATCTATAAGTAATGTAATTATGTTTTACAACATTGGAATACATTTATATCTCAAATATAAATAGCTAGCGAGAAATTAGGTCACATTCCAAATAGGTAAAAAAATCGAAGTTGTATAACTCTACACTCTCTAAGTGGTCATGGAAATATGTGTATACACACATCCCCATGACACTGGAAAAAAGTTAATCATCACCATCCCATCATGGATATGGCCTACTTCATTAATTTATTATAACATTGTATAATTGTAGATTGTGTCTAAATATCTCACAATGTATCTGAGGCTTGCATCTTCTATTAAAAAATCAAGGATGGGAAATTTATTTTAAGACTGATAACAATAAAATTAAATCAAATTCCTCTATTTTAAAATTCCAATTTTACATTTAAAAACCAAAAATGGTTTTTAATCAAAATCATGACTCTTTTACAAGATAAAACTAATGGGTTTCTATCAAAACATTTTATGCCAATTTCACGAGTTTTAAATAAATTCATAAAAAATTATGTCAATTTCACAAATTTATTTACACAATTAAATAAAACAATTTAACTGAAATAAGATTAATCAAATTTAAAATTAAAATTAAACAATTAAAATGAACCAATTTCCACAAATGCTCCCCAATTCAATTGAATTAGGGATTTTCCCAATTTTTATGCCAACCCCATTACAAATCTCCAAATTAACTAGAATTGGGTTTTATCAAAACAATTGAAATAAACTTTGAGAAATATAATTTAAATCAAAAACTGAAATAAATCAAGTAATTCAAGGTTGAGTGACTTTTCCTAATGGGGCAGAATCACCGACCTTTTTCTCAAAATGATACACTCGCAATGACACCCTTAAATGAGAAAAAATGTGTATAAGACATCAAAACACAACCTAGAGAAAATATTCTACATCATAGAGCATAGATCCATCAATTTTAGGGTTATATATAGAAATAAAAAAGGGATAGAAAGAGTTAAAGATGAATAATGATGTAGAAATCTTATGCATGAATTATAATAACAATGAAACAATTATCAAACATCAAACGATAGTTTTCTAAAGGGTTAGAGAGCTTCAAGATCTCTTGGCCTAAGGATTTGGTTCTAGAAGAGAAAAAATTGGAGAGGAGCCAAAAATGATAGATTGGTTGTGCTGCCTATTTTAAAATAGCGGTCATTGTATTACATGATGTGTAACAGCATTTCACATCCGAAAATAGTTTATATCTGAAATCATTTAAACAATTATGGCTGGAATTAAAAACAAAATCATTAACTTAAAAATTCATCTTAAATTCATTCATGACGTGTAATGGATCTTTTGGTCGTGTACCCTTCACATCGTGAATCCTTCCATGACTTTCCTTTCACTATGGTCTGAATACATAGTAATCTTTTCTTAGAAAAGGTAGTTTCTCTAACACTTAAGTGTGTGTATCACAATTTCAAGTTCAATGTCATGGGTAGGATAATTCTTCTCATGTGGCATAAGATTATGAGAACCATATGATACTACATGATCTCCATGCATAATAATTCATACCGAGCTTGAAATTGAGGCATCAAAAAAGACCACATAGCCCTACCCATCCTCTGAATGAGTCAACACTAGCATAGTGTCCAAAATATGTTTCATATCAACAAAATAACTTTTCAATTTATCATCAAATAAAGACATCACGCCCTTCCAAGTTAGAGAATCCATTTCAGAAGACAACTTTGAGAATTCCTTCATGAACCAGTGATAATATCTTGGTAATCCCAAGAATCTTTGAATCTTGAATACAATATATGGTTGTTCCCAAGTCATAACAGCCTTTAAATTCTCATGACAAACTCATTTACCCTATTTAGACACCATGTGTCCCAATAATTTCACTTCCTCAGTCCATAAATTACACGTTTAAATAGTGGCATAAACCTAGTGATTTCTTAGTAGACTCAGAACTATTCTAAGATGATGCATATGATCCTCCTTTGTCTTGGAGTAAACAAGGATTTCATCCACAATGACTACCACAAAGGTATCGAGATGCTCCCAGAAAATCAAGTTCATCAAATCCAGGAAAATTGTAGCAGAATTTGTCAGACCAAAAAACATAACAAGGTACTCATAATGGTTGTATCTGATCTAAAAGGTTGTTTTTTTAATGTTAGATTCTTTTATCCTCAACTAATGGTAACCAGATCATAGGTTGATATTTGAAACCCACACCCCCCTTCAACTGATCAAACATATCCTCAATCTATGGGAACCAATGGTTTTTCTTCACCATAACCTGATCGATCATTCGGTAGTCAACACATAGGTGAAGAGAACCATCGGTTATCTTCGTGAAGAGAACTGGTGTCACCCATGGTGACACACTCAGGCGTATAAATCCTTTCTCAAGAAAATTTTCCAATTGGGTCTTTAGCTATTTAATTTATATTGGATTCATGTAGTGAGAGGGAATAGAAATTGGTTTAGTGCCATGAATTAATTCAATGGAAACTTCAACCTCCCTTAATGGTGGAAAACCAAAGAAATCATAAGTAAATGTGATGCGAAGCTCGATGACAACTGGAGGAAAATCACTTCTCAAATATTCCAACTATAGATCAAAAGAAAACAATGATATTACTTTCCCCGGCTCTAGATTAGAAGGTCTAGCTCTACATGACCTTGGGTCCCATCTTCCTAGAAATAAAAAAGACACGCCACTGGTTGTAGCAAGGTACACCCACTAAAGATAAAAATAAATTATGGATTTATTGGTAATGACCCAATCCCTTTCAAAAATGATATCAAAATATTTCAATTTATAGAAAGGAAAACTCTAAACCATCTCAACATCTTAAAGAAAGAATACACAAGAGGAACATCAGAGACCATGATCTATCTTCGTTCTAAGGGGTGTAGTAATATTCAATGCACAAGATAATCTAACCAAAGGAATATTTTTCATATTAACAATACGGGTTAAAATAAATCAATGAGATTAACCAATATTAACTAGAGAAATAACTAATGATGAAGATATAATAATAGTACCTCTCATTGTCACTGGACATGTATCCACATCCTCTGGACACTATTTTACTATGTGAAGTATCTTTATTCTGGATGCATGTGGATGGAAACATTTTATATGTGATGAATCAGATTTACCACATATTATTAGGTGGGGATAATGATCATATTCCACTATACAGGATAGAGAAGTTATGGAAGAATATCTATAAGTTTCTATAACATCCACATGAGCTACAGTTATTAGGTACCTCATAGAAAACCCTCTTAGAATGTCTAGTCTTTCCACATTTATAGAAAATAAAAGGACTTACTCTTGGAATTTTAAGAGGTGTATACTATCCATTTCATTCAGAAAAACCTTGAAAAACATCAGGATTAAGATTTACCTTGATGGAATTGTCACTTCCATAGGGAGAAAAAGCTATACCTATCAAACTTGACTTTCTATCCAGGTCCATCTCAACCATCATCACCTTATCTAGAACATCAGTATAAGTGGGTAGCTTTAACAAAAAAACATATGAACAGATATCTGATTGAAGTCCCAACTCAAACTGTTAATCGTTCATCATCTCATTATATAGAATCTCAAGAATCAAATGAACCAGCTCAGTAAAGTGATTTGAATAATCAGCCATGATTTTTTCGGTCTACCTGAGCTTTAGAAAATACAAAGACTTTTCAAAAACCATTGACTATGGATGGAACTAGTTATTCAAAAGATCCTTGATTTCATTCCACACCAAATCCTCATGTTTCTTTGTCAACACCATCATTTCTCACCATCTCCTACTCGGTCCCTCTAGCATGAAGGTGGCACACTTTACCTTGATTTTTCTTGATGTCTCCAAGAACTCAAACTGACATTCTATCTTGCCCAACCATTCCTTATCATGTTTCTGATCAGTAGATCCTTTGAAAACTAGCTGCTTTTGGTGAACGAACTCTTCAGAATGATTATGTAGAACATATGCCTAAGGATCCATTTCCAGATCCAAAACGGGAACTGGAGGTGATTCCTACCCCACATCTTGGATTGTGCACAAAACCAGCTCAACTAGATTTGGGTCCACTAGAATATTCACTTGCTAAAGTTCAACAACAGCTCCATCTTGGACTCGATGTGCATTTCTTCTCAAAGGTATGGTGCTACAAAATATCAAATAAAATCAAGGAAGACATCAAACTAACACTCAAACTAAGAATCAAGGGATATTAATCCCAACATATTGGACAAACCAGATTTTGATTTCACTCTATTCAAATCTCAATCGGGAAAACACTAAAAATAAACTACAAGAAATCTTTCCCTAACTTCCCCTAGAGACATAAGGTTCATTGAGGTGATAGATAGAAAATAACTCTATAATAACTACCTCTTAAGTCCCGACAATATTACTCATGTGCATACTGACTTTATGACAAATGCTAACCAGCCTCTTATAATACCACTTTTTCCTGAACTAGCCCAGGTACATGGGTATCCCTATAACCGAGATGGCCCTAACATATCCTGAAGGTCATTCCCATTCTCGACAGTTTGGTGACAATCACCTGGTCTCATTCCACATTCATGTGTGAATGATTTTTACACAAAATATAGTGGAAGCAAGACAATAAAGATAGAATACATACAAAAGAAACTCAACTAGGAGTAATGTAACAGAAATCAATATGGAATTAATGACAAAAGTAATACAACTCGAGTATCGCACAGATAAAAACAACCCATATCTCTAAGGACACAACTCACCATGTCCAATTTTCAACTATTGGAACCACCTCTAATAGATCATTTCCCCTTACTCGAACATAGAAGGAGGTAATCTACAAACACCCGAAGGAACAAGTAGGGTGTGAGCTAAACATACAAGTACGGTCTCGGCAAGGATTCCATATTAGATTCCTTTAATTGTTTAACCAATGTAATTTATTCAATTTTATAATAAAAAAGTTTTCCATTTCAAAGAATATTTAAAACTATACAAATAAAATGACAGAAAAATACTTTAAGCAATGGCTTTACAAGTGATGGAATATTTTTAAAACACTGGATTAAATAAAAAAATTATATAAAATAGTATATATAAATCCAAAAGGTATGTATTGTAGTTTTACAGAATTGGCATACATTTATATCTCAAATATAAGTAGCTAGCATGTGACAAGGTCATGGTCCAAATAGGTAAGAAAGTTACATGTTATAGGTCTCTTCACAATATTAGTGGTCATTAAAATATGTTAATACCCACAACCCTATGACACTTGAAAAAGAAGAATCATAACCATCTCATCAATGATGTGGCCTACTGTATTTTTTTAGAACATTGTATATGCGTAAAGTGTGTTCAACTATCTCAAAAACTACCTAAGGCTTTCACATGCTCTTACAGAATCAATAATGGGAAATTTATTTGAAGACTCAATACAATAAAATTAAATCACATTCCTCCCATTTGAAAATCCAATTTTAAATTTAATAAAAAATGGTTTTTAAAACAAAAACATGATTCTTTATCAAGATAAAATCTCGGGGTTTCTATGAAAACATTTTTAACCAATTTCATGAGTTTGAAATAAATTCATAAAAAAATTTCATCAATCTCAAAATTTTATTTACACAATTAAATTCAAAATTTTAATAAAAATCACTTTAATAAAATTTACAATTTAAATCGAACAATTTAAATGAAAAAATTTCCACAAACTCTCCCCAATTCAATGGAATTGTGGGTTTTCCTAATTTTCATGCCAAACCCATTACAAATCTCCAAATTCACTTCAATTGGGTTTTATCAAATCAAATTAATTCGAGTTTGAGAAATCAAATTTAAATAAAAAAATTAAATAAATCATGCAATTTAAGGATGAGAAATTTTTCCAAATGAGACATAATCTCTTACCTTTTTCTCAAAACTCTACACTTGTAACGACACCCATAAATGAGAAAAAAGCTGTATAAGTCCTTGAAACACAATCTAGAGACAATATCAAATAACAAAGAGAATAGATACATCAATTTTAGGATGTCATATTGAAATCAAATAGGGAGAGAAAGAGAGAAAGATGTAAGGTGAGGGATAAATTTAACTAATGAATTACACTACTAAGGCAATGACGATCGAACATCAAATGATAGGATCTGGAAATGTTGGAGAGATTCAATATCTCTTGGGGAATGATTTGGTTAGATAGTTTTAGACACCGAAAAAGTCCATAACTACTAAAGAAAGTTTTGAAATGACGAAGCGAAGTTAAATTCAGACCCGGAAGGCCAGTACGGAGGGCCCGGAAGCGGTGTGAGAAATAAAGGAGGATGTGCGCGAAAAAAGTATAGGCATGCGAAAGGAGTCCGGGATTCGTGAAAGGTCCCTGGCGCCAGCACGCAATTTTGCGTGCCTGCCCCCGCGCGACTCCCGTTTTCACGACGTCGTCTCTGGCGCGCAACATTTCACCCGCCGCCTATATTTCGTGATGCCAGGAGCCTATAAATAAAAGGATACCCCTTCCATTTTAGGTTTGTGTAATTTCAACTGGCTCTAGTGCGCAAAATAGTACTTCCACGCGCGCCATATGGCCTTCAGGTATTGACCCTTTTCACGCATCCTCGCCCCGGGATCCGTCTTTGCGTACAATACCACTGGTTTAAATAAAATTCCCAACTCAATAGGGTTCCTCCCTTGCATGTAATTCCTTCCATTGCACGCAAAAGGTCCAATTGCGCCCAGCCCCTTCGGTGGGTGTGGCCTTGCCTTAGGGTTCGAACTTTGCCCCTTGTTCACAATTCACTTCCTTTGCGAGCAATTCACCTAAGTCGCGCTCAATCCCTCTGTCCCAATTCCATGCCACCCCGATGTTTTGCACGCAAACCGTCCCTTTGTGCACAATCCCCTAGGGCCCCCATCTTGACACCCCCTGGATGCCTCCCTGCATAGGCGCCCGATGTACCCCATACCGAGCATGCATGCCATGCGCTGTTTTCCCGTACGGCCTTCCAGCCTCGTACGAAGTAACCTCAAGTTCCCTTGTGTGGTGTTTCTCGTTGTGTTGCTTTTCCTCATACTTTTTCTCATAGGCACGCTAACGACTATTGCTTCTTCATATAGCCACGCTAACGTGGACCCCTCGATGGTTCGCCCGGTGGCCCCCCTTTTCTATGGCCTTGCTAATGCCTTCCCTCCCACCAGGGGTAGAGGGTACCAGTTATATAAGTCCTAGGGGTGTGGAGCGAACCCACCTCATTCGAGCTGCAAGACGTTAAACTTTCAAGCACCTCATCCTCAACACATGACGTTAAACTGTGATCCGGCCCCATGCCTCGCACACAAGGTCCCCCCGTTTCAGACAGTCTTTACACTACTTGTCTCAACGAGAATGGAATCTTCCTTACATGGAATGATACCCTCCCTCTCAGAGTGGCGTTTTTCCATTGGGGAAGGGAAGCCACCTTGGTGTAAGCCCCTAGCCTATCTTATGGAAGTTATCACCCATGCACCTCTGTAGTTCCCCACTACCAAGGCCAGCGGAGGGTGTGATAGGGAACGAGGCATCTCCTTTGTTCAGTCCCAAACCCCTCTCCCTCTGCGCTTTGTCGCAATTTGGGCCTCCATCCTGGAGTATGTCCCGACACCAAGGGCCTCTCAACGTGTAATCCCCTCTTCACTTCTCACGGTCGCACCTGTCGCGGCATGATCGTCTGGTCCCTGCTACCTCTTGTTTCTCACACCGAGCATGACTCACGTGGGCTTAGAGTGAGAATAAACCATGACATCCTCTTATGGGCTGCCTCAGAGCATAATCCACATCCCAGTGAACTACATGGACTTTGATCCATGTTAAGGCATGGTACGTAGGAATCCTCCACAAGGTTCAAACCCACCACTCAGTCATTCTGATGCCTTCGTGTCGGTATGCCTACCCTGTGGGCCACCTCAGAGCATAAGCCTCGTATCCATCATTGCGGGCCGCCTCAGAGCGTAAGCCCCATATCCACCCTATGGGCCACCTCGGAGAATAAGCCCCATATCCATCATTTTGGGCCACCTTAGAGTGTAATCCCTATATACAGCCTGTGGGCCGCCTCAGAGAGTAATCCCCATATCCACCCTGTGGGCTGCCTTGGAGTATAAGCCCCATATCCATCATTGTGGGCCTCCTCAGAGCGTATACCCCAAATATCTCCATCCCGAACGACGTTAAACTGTATACCCAAAACTACAGGGACTTTGATTCCCTACCATGGGGATATGTAGAAGCCTCCACGAGGTTCAAGACCATATTCACTTCATCACCCATCCTGGTTCTTACCCGGGCCGCCACATCCCAGTGGGATCATGCCACTTCACTCCACTCCCTAGAATCCGGGAAGCCGCCCACGTGTTGGCCCCAACATCGGAGTTCCCTTCAGGGGTTTCGTTAATTTGATGCACTCTTAGTGTTCTGATCAGTCTGATCCATCTTCTCTAGATGCTAAACTCGCGGCATACCATGTGTCAAACACGGGAAGCTAAGGAAAACCTCAGAAGGCACGCTCATGGCGTAACAGTCTCTGCAAGACGTTAAACTCATGGCATACCCCATGTTAAGCATGGGAAGCTTAGGAAAACCTCATATACATGTCGATGGAATTCCATTCCCCGCATTCGATGTGGGATGCCTCAGGCTTCCATGCCCTCGAGAAGACCTATAATAAGGGATAGAAGACAGACATGCCAATCCCCCAGCATCAAGACACGCCAACAACACCTTAGCGTGACCACTCTCCTTACCAAAGGTTCCTGCCCCGACTAGACCCCATGGAGCGTCTCGATGGAAGCATCTTAATTAATTGGTTTCCATGAAGATATGGCTGCGGGAACGAGATTCACGAACCTGTCTTAAATCTATGAGGGAGACCCGGACTAGGTGACGAGCTCCGAGAAGAAATCCACAGAAGGAAGAACTGACATCCCATCATCCTGGTTTCAATCATGGAGCAGACGTCCCTGAATAAGGAACGGATGCCGCCCACCTTTGGAAAGGAGGAATGCAGTTCAACAAGCCGCACATCCTCCCCTGCATGACGGACGCACACATGCCCCGGTGGAAAGTATCAGAAACAAAAAATGGTGAACCAGACGTGAATCTCTTCTCCTCCATATGGATGTTGGTAGTGTTTGGGGTGTCGGAAGATCAGCATGTCACCAGGTCCGGATACCCAGTACTGGAACGTGAAACCTGCCAGGGGTTGGGGCAGTGAGGACGTTGATCACTTTGTTCTGTGACATTGTTACCGCCAATCCCTCTTACCAACCACGGATGACGGAATGGCACTGGGATATTGGATGTCAATTTATTTTCCTATTATTGTTAATTGGTTCATCTCCCTGCTTTCAGGAATCAGATCGCTGCATCCGGAGCTCGGTCGCCACCTACCCACCTGCACAGGTACAAGGGCTATACCGACGCGGCCACCCCACGTGGTTCTGCCTTTTCCACAGCTGCTCCGACCACCATGAATGTCGGGCGCTCACACCCCCTCTCCCCATCAGAGATTATCCAACGGAGGATGATCAACGACCTTGTTCGTAGGTATGAGGATGAAGGGGTCATCCCCACTAGGGACATGGCCCGTTTGGATCTTGAGGTAGCTGCGCATCATCTCTAAGGCCGCTCTCGAGAGCCGTGTAGGGATCCACCACTCCCCACCCTGACGTTCCACCATTTTAGGAGTATATCCCTGGAACGCCTCGACACCTCCCTTCCCTATACCGATGAGCTAGGGGATGTCTGGGTTCGCCCGATCGGAGACCCGCTTTAAGGGTTCATAGTAAGGACCCCGCCAAGACGCGTTGATGTCGCTGCCTGACTCCCTGGGCCGAGGAGCAGGAAATTCTTGTGCCCGCACCCCCGGCTTCAACCCATCTGACTCGATGCCAGCGTCGGGCACGAGCGGAAGAAAATGCCCGCCCTGGGGAATCAACATCAGCAACCACTGTGGCCCGAGCCATTGCTGACTCCTATCATCAAACCCCTGCACGTGTTGAGAAGGGGCAGTTATATTCCTGATCCGTATTGAGGCCCCAACTGCACCACGGGCAGGTTAGGTCGACTCTTCCGGTCGCTGGCACAAGCAATGGTCGTCGCATACCAATTCACGGCAGTTCCATCCAGCGCGAAGGCCTACTCTATGCCACTGCTTAAAAGGTGTGGGCCCTCCCTTCTTCCAACCTCAGCTCGATGGCCTGCCTAGAACCACCCTTTCCATAGGTAACGGGCTTCCCCATAATAGGAACACTCCGGGTAGGGCTCTCTCCAGCGCCCACTAAACAGGGTGTGGGGTCCCTCCCCCTACCGCAGACCGCAAGTATGGAGCTGTTGCATGTCTGATCACTTGCTCGCATGGAGGCCCACTCCATGCCCCTTTCGACATTTTCCCCAGTGCTCCCCACACCCTGCCTCTCAGTCCTCTCAGCTCCGGCGCTAGTGCGGCACGAGGACTCCATGATGGAAATCAGCCCCGCCCCGAAGAGCAACCTAGGGGAATGAAGGCAGGACATCGTCGTCATAAGAGGAATTCCAGGGAAGGCTGAATGGAAATCAGACCATTCGGTTTCTCTGATGCCGAGGCGGAGTATGACTCAGCGATGGAGCCCTCCCCTCATTCCTTTGAGTCAAGGGCTGGGATAGGGACGTGGCGTGTCAGCCTCATACTCCCCGAATATGAGATCCATATGATCCCCACCTCCCTCCAAAGGTATATCCAGGATGGAGAGGACCTGGCATACCCCTAGGGATCAAACTTTCAGTCACCATCGGCCTCCCTAGAAGTGCCATCCATCTCGGCCAATGGCGATGAAGACTTTTTTTGGGGGTCGATGGCGAAAGATCCATGACATAGAACATTCCCGGAAAGCACTGGCACTGTGACAGGAGGCCCGTTTGTCGGCCCATCATATCCTGATGTGGCAGCTAGGACAGTGCAATACTTGGAGGGCAGCTTAGGATTCGGCGGCCAGTCCGCCTATTCGTCGTATTCCCCAACGACCAGCCCACTAGGCCAGCGACCTACCTCGTCCCCGCTTCCAATTCCCCAATCACTCCTAGTTGATGAGTGAGGCTATCAAGGGGTGGATCCTGAACCTGAGCCATGGAGTTTCTAGACCATCCTCATAGCAGGCCACTTCCTCGAGAAGTTTTGGCCAATTGGAGGGTCCGATTTTGATACACCAAAATCGCTCACCCTGAGAGAGCTTGAATTTTTCCGCCAGACTCTCTGGGCGACTCACTCTCGTCCGCGCCATCAACAAGTACCCTATCCCGGGATCCAAGCACACCTCGAGGATATCGGTGAGAAATGTCATCAGGTCGACCTGACCACACTACCCGCGGTTCGGCACCACGAATCACTTGGCCACCACAGGGCCCTCCAACAATAATGCATACAGAGCTTTCAAGTACTCCGCAAAGTAATCGAGGAGGCCACCCCCCCCCCCCCCATGCACACATCCATGGATCGGGGCAGTATGATGCCCTCATCTTCAGTGGGATTCACTGGCGCCTGAATCACTGGGCGGCTCTATGGGCATTCCCCCAATGGCAGTGGTGGTCAACATGGATGATCTGTCAGGAGAGGGGGATGGTCTAGAAATTCTTGATGGGGACTCACCCCCTGAGGAAAAGCTGTTACTAGACCCATCAGGGAGGATTACTCATTAGTAGAGGAACCTCCTAGGTATCCATGTGCCCACTGAGGCATTAACACTAACCCGGAACATCGGTAAGGGTAAAGAGCACGTTGGCACTGTCAAGCTTGCCGACCCATATACCTCAGTGTAGAAGGCAGAGGAAGATCCCAAGAAGGTTGCGCTACACTAACAGCTTGCTGAGCAGAAGACGTTGGTCTATGAGCTCCTGGCTGAATGCATTGTAGAGTGGCGACCTGATTACGGTGATCCTCGGCCGGGGCAGCAGGGGAAGGAACAACTAACCCTCAAAGAGATTCTCATAGGCCACCCCGATCATGTCGTGTTCGCTGATAGAGGAGAGGGAAGATCTCATGGTAAGAGGGAGTGATATGTTTTTTCAAACCCTCCTGAGCGGCATGATCACTCAAGGGATCCTACTCAGGTTCCTCTCGTCGTGACAATGGTCTCTCCACCAGCTGATCCACGAGCTGCTGATCTTGTCTACCGAATTGAAGAGCTGGGAAATGTGATTGTGGTTAGGGATCCTCGTCAGGATAGGAACCTGCATCCATATGATCTGATGGCGGCATGCATCGCCCTCTTAGAGGCTTTGTAGACTCGGCAGGTGGTGATCCTACCAGATGTAAAGTCATACCCAGCATGGGTGGATGATATGCCAGCACCTCCTGGATTTGGATATCCCACTTTCACCCCCTTTAACAGGATAGGAGACCCACCACAACACCTAGCCCACTTCAAACCGAGGTGCGGGCCTGTGTTAGGGGCTTCAGCACAGCAGGAGGCCGCCAAGCTCTGTTGCTTTGTTCAGACACTAGAGGGGCCGACATTCGTCTGGTATAGTCAACTTTCTCTCAGATCTGTGCCTAGCTAGGAGGGCCTTCGAAGGCAATTCCTCTACTAGTTCAGTTACACAACCCGGAAGACGGACATCATAGAACACTTCAGGTGCAAGCAAAGGCCTGATGAGCGAGTCGTGAACTTCATCGCCTGGTGGAAAGGGCTCACGTACTACCTTGACATGCTGTTAACGTAGGATAAATTACTGAAAATTTTTGTAGGGAACATGAAGGCATATCTGGTTCCTTCCCTGATCACTCAGAATTACCCCGGGGGATTCCGGGACTTTTCAGATAAGTCCCAGTTCCTCGAAGAATCCCGGCAACAGGCTAGTCAGGCACGCCCGATGCATCCTGTAATCCCTGCAATGAGAGATTCCAGAGACGAGCCAACTGATGTGGCCCAGATTGAGGTTCCTAGGAAGCTAGAATTGCTTCTAGTGAGGCCAGCTCTGTAGCTAGATAGGGGTCCGCCTCCTCGGGCACAGCTTCCATCCCAGCAACGACTGCCTCAAAATCGGCAAGCGCCTCCGCGTAATACACCACCCCCACCTATGGGAGATAATCATGTTCTGCCTCCTCAGCATGCTCCTCCATCCCCTCATCAGGGTCAGCCTCCTAGAGCCCCCTTTATGGACAGAAGGAATTGGACCTACCTGTTTGATGAGGCTCAGGTCCTCGGTTACTTCTGTAGTGATTTGGAGCAGAGGACTGTGCGACTGCCTGAGTACCAGAAGCCAGAAGAGGCACATCTTACTAATCACCCCAACTATTTCCCTTATCACCGAACCCTGGGTCACACCATCTAGTGATGTTATGTGTTCAAGGACTGGCTCCAAGACCATATTGATAATAATGTAGTTAGGTTGGGCCCAGCCCCGGCACAAGTGGTAGGTGTCTTTGGAAGATCAGATGGCAGTAGCGGCGATGAGGATGAATGGAAGCAGGTTTCTGACTGTGGGTCCCAGAAGTATAACGATTGTATAGCTCGGAAGATGGTCACCCATGCCCATGGCATCTTCCATGGACTCTTGAATTAGCTATAGCCCTTACAAGCTATGGTTACTACTTCAGCATCGTCATCACAGCTAGCCTCTTCCCAGAAGTGAAAGCGGTGGCGGCACAAGAAGAAAGAACATGCTATGTCAATGTCTTCATCATCCCACACTCTTGGAGACTTTATGCCCCCAGAAATTGGGATTCCTCCCATAATCCATCCGGTGGCGGATGACTTCTTAAGTGACAGTCCGGGGTACTCTTCGGTTAAATCCGTAGCGTTGGTAAATCCATTTTTGACACCTGATGATGAGAACGTTGTGAAGACCATCCCAATGTCCCAAGCCGTCGCCAACGTCATCGGAGCCGTGGATACATGAATTGTCGGGGCACGATAGTTGGTACCTCTAGCCAAGCTGTACACACCGCTGAGACCAAACAGCATGCACAGTGTAGAGCTCAGGACACACGACCCCTTCATCCGGTGTCAACAGGTCCACCTCCACCACCATTTGTGTTGCTGGATCAGGAGAAACCACCTCTGTCCTGACGCAACCAGTTCCACCCTATCACCAGCCAACTACAGCCTTCCGGTCCTCATCTGGTAGCCAGTCTCCAGGATTTGACTAGTGAGCAGCGCAGTGTGCCTAGTACCAGTCAGCCCCCAGTCTAGCTGTCAGGGCCCGTCATGCCTCCAATCGCAGAACGGAATCCTGTAAGCAGTAGATCATGTTTGACCCAAAAGTACCATGTTCTGAAGCACCTGACCAGCATTCTAGCAAGGCTTTCTATCCTGGAGGCTCTTTGCCTGTCATCCAAAATGTGTGAGGCACTCACCGAGTCCCTAAGGAGCCCCCTCTAGTTTGAGACGGAGGTAGCACCTACAGAATCCTTCCACGCTGAGGCAATTGAGGACGTCGTACGCTGGGAAGTTATCTCATTATCTGGTGATGATGAAGACCCACCCATACGGGGGGCACATTCTCCCGTTGTACATAATTGGCCAGTTCAATGGCATGGAAGACTGCCGCTATCTTGTCGACACGGGTTCTGGGATTAACATAATCCCAACTCAGACACTGCGAAAGCTGGGGCTGCCTGAGGATAATTTAACTCCCTCTAACCTCTAAATCCAAGGGTATGACAGGACCAAGCAGACTCCAGCCGGCAAGATTCGCTTTAAGACCCAGTTCAGTGGCCTAATTTCCAGCACTGAATTCATGTTTGTCTCTCAGGACACCGCCTACAATGCATTGATGGGAAGGTCATGGCTCCACCTTCACATGGAATTCCCCTCATCGTATCACCAATTCCTCAAATAATCCCTTAATGGTCAACAAGGAATGATCCAAGGAGATGTGTCTCCTTTGGCCTCTTGTGAAGCCCCTTATCTGGACACTGACTATTACAAGAGCAAGGATAAGTAGATTCTGGGAGGTGAGATCGAGCCATTCACCGAAAAAAGTGATCCTTGGGTAGGTCTGAATGGTGCTTACGTCTTCTCTATCCATCAGTTGGAGGCCACCACCCCCGATATGGGGCAGTGCATTGTTGTTTTGGGTGGAAGAGGAAGGTATATACCCAAGTCCTAGTGACGTCGGGAAATAATCTCGTACTCCTACACCAACCTAGCTCAGGTGATCCCAGAGCCCCCTACTCCTATATTGTATCAGGATGTTAGGGTCATGGAAACGACTGTACATCATACATGTCTGTTTCGCTGAGCTAGAATTAACCGGCCCAAGCTGACGTTCCACTACTGCTTTGATGTCATCATGTGTGGCCCCTTGGGCTGATGACCAGATGGGATTAGATAGATTGTCTTCATCGTTATGGTCTCAGTGGCACATGAGTCTCCTGATATGATGACCACCGCCGCCCAGGCCAACACCATCAACCCATCAGGGTTTAGTATCCTAGAAGCAACTCCCCCCGTGGATGATCCCTCCACAATTGGAGAGGAGTACATGGAAGATTCACCCTCCACCTTTGAGGAGGGTGTATCCACCATGGTCAACGAGTTGGTACAGGTGAACCTCAGTAGCGAGGTGGACCCGAGACCCACATTGGTCAGCGTCGTGATGCCCCCCGAGGAGTAGCAGCGTTTTGTGGAATTCCTTAGACACCACCGTGATGTGCTCTCTTGGAGTTACGACGAGATGCCAGGACTAGATCCTCATGTATCCATCCATTGCCTTGGTCTCCCGGCAAACCATCACGGGTTCAAGAGGCCTCTAAAAAGTATGCACCCTTCTCACGGTGCCATGGTTGAGTCTGATGTTGATAAGCTCATCAAAGCAAACTTCATCAAGGAGGTCCAGTACCCCTGGTGGCTGGCCAAAATTATGCAAATCAGGAAGAAGAACGGGCAGATCAGAGTCTGTATCGACATCTGCGATCTCAATCGCCATTGTCCGAATGATGACTTTTCCCTTCTAGTGACAGAGCTGTTGATTGATGTCACGGCTAGGTTCCAAGCCCTCTCCTTCATGGATGGATATTCCGGGTACAATCAGATCCAGATGGCCCCCAAGGACAAGGAGTCCACTGCCTTCAGGGAACTCCAAGGTACCTTCTGTTACCAGGTTATGCCCTTCAGCCTGATGAATACAGGTGACACCTATCAACGGGCCATGCATCGCATATTCAAGCCGATTCTGGGAACATTGGTGGAATTCTACGTGGACGATCTAGTAGTAAAATCTCACCAGCACCAGGACCTTCTCAGGGATCTTGAGAAAGTGTTCGGTTTCCTTCATTCCCACCACCTAAAGATGAACCTGTTGAAGTGTGCCTTCAGGGGCACCTCCGGTAAGTTCCTTGGCTTCGTCGTCAGATAACGAGACATTGAGATAGACCCGGAGAAGATCAAGTCCATCAGTCAGATGCCTCCCCCGAGGAATATCTGGGAGCTTTGGGGTCTTCAAGGCCATTTAGCCTACATACGCCGATTCATTGCAAATCTGGATGGTAAGTGTAATCCCTTTTCCCAGATCATGAAGAAAGGCACCACCTATGAGTGGGATGAAGAGTGTCAGACCGCATTTGAGGAAATCAAGCAGTATCTGCTCCAGCCCCTGATCTTGATGCCACCCTTCTCCAGGAAGTCGCTGGTCCTTTACATGACCATCCTGTAATGGTCCCTTGGTGCACTTCTCGCCCAGAGGATTAACGATGGAATAGAGAATAACCTCTACTACCTCAGCCACATGCTCCTCAATGCGGAAATTAGATATTATCCCATCGATAAGAGCTTCCTGGCACTCGTATTTGTCGTACAAAAAATTTGGCACTACTTGCAGCACCACAAGGTATAGCTTGTTTCTCGAGTACACCCATTGAAGTACATCCTGAATCGACCTATACTGACAAGCCGACTAGCACGGTGGGAAATGATCCTCCAGTAGTTCGACATCAGGTTTGTGCATCATAAGGCTATCAAAGGACACTCATTGGAAGACTTTTTAGTAGCCCACCCAACCTCTGTGGATTAGCTGCTGGACCAAGGTTTTTCTGATAAGGAAATCCTCTCAGTCAATCATGTCGTCCCATGCTGGAATATGCACATTGACGGTGCCTCCCAGATCCCCACCGATAGGAGACTCAACGATCCTAGGCTCAACAAAGTGGGCTTGGGTATCGTCTTCATCACCCTAGAGCAATCCATTCTGCCATATTCATTCCTGTTGTTAGAAGGATGAACCAACAATGAGGCAGAGTATCATTCCCTCATCACCGGCCTCGAGCTGGCCCTCGAGATCAACGTTCCCCACCTGCATGTGAAAGGGGATTCTGATCTGGTAATCAAGTAGGTCAATGGAGACTTTTTTGTCAGGAAGTCAGAACTCGTACCATTTTTTGAATGCACCCTCCATCTAATGGCCCAATTCCCTTCTCAGCTGGAGGTCATTCATGTTCCCCAGTCATAGAACGGTCGAGCAGATGCTTTGTCCATCTTGGATGTGTCGCTTGCAGACCCCGAACAGGATGACCTGATTATCCAGGTGGTGCACCGGAGATTCATCACTCCCGTTACCCCAGAGGACGGTCGTGGCCCGTGGGTAAACCATCTTACCACTGGTTCCCTTATGTCAGGAGCCCCGGGTGCTTCAGATACAGTGATTGAAATACTTCACGATTTGAGGACACCCTTGGTTAAGTACCTCCAACACGACAATCTCTCGGTAGACCGGACAAAGCGTGAGCGAATCCGACGCCGCGCGCTACAGTTCCCCCTTCAGAGTTGTCCCAGCCTGGAGCATATCCTTTACAAATTTGGATTTGATGGTGTTCTCCTCTGTTGCCTTCAAGGAGTCGAGATTCCACAGGTCATGCAAGACGTTCATGCTAGTTCCTGTGGATCCCATCAGGTCGGGTCAAAGTTGTCTCACCAGATTCGGAGACTGGGATACTTCTGGCCCTCCATGATCCATGACTGCATCGAGTTAGCCAAGAGGTGTCATGCATTCCATGTTCATGCTAACTTCGTGCATCGGCCAGTGGAGCCTCTCCACACTACCACGTATTCTTGGCCCTTTGCAGTCTGGGGGTTGGATGTTGTAGGACCTTACCCACCAGCAACAGCCCACCAATGACGATTTATTCTGACTGCTACGGATTTCTTTTCCAAGTGGGCAGAGGAAATTCCACTTATGGAATCCAAAGCCTGTTATTTCACTGAGTTTGTGAGTTCCAACATCATCTTTTGATTTTGAGTACCTCATGTGATCCTCACTGATAATGGGACCAACTTCCAAGCGGCTGCACTGAAAAACATTGTATGCCAAGTACACCATTAGCTATAACCATACCTCCCGCTATCATGCACAGGAAAATGGGAAGATTGAGGAATTTAACAAAAACCTCTCTAACATCCTGCAAAAGATGTTTGGTCAGAACAAGAAAAGTTGGCCGTATAAACTCCCCAATGCCCTCTGGGCTTATCAGACAACGACCTGTAATTCCACCCAGGTGACCCTGTATTCCCTGGTGTTTGGAGCTGAGGTCATCCTTCCCATCAGGATTCAGTTTCCCTCATTACGCATGGCAGTCTATGACCAGCAAGCGCCAGATAGAGTTTCCAAAATACATCTAGCTGAATTGGAAGCGTTGAAAGAGAATAGGCTTCGTTCTTTGCACAACTTGGAAAGGCATAAGAGCAGGATGGCTCGAGCTTTCGACAAGAAGGTTCACCTTCACTCCTTCCTACAAGGTGACTTGGTACTGGCCCTCAGGACGCCAATGATTCCCGGAAGGAAACCACCCAAGTTGGAGCTAAAATGGGAGGGACCTTACATTATCCATAAGTTTTACTCCAATGGAACATAATCCTTGGTGACCATAGATGGTGAGTGTATAACTCCTCCCACCAACGCCAAGTTCCTCAAGAAGTACTTTTCCTGAGCCTTCAGGTCCAGCATGACCCTAAACTATTACCCCGGGCCCCCACGACCTTAAACTGGATCGCGGTCCCCCATGATGTTAAACTGTATTACGGTCCCGCAAGACCCTAAACTGCATTTGGTCCTACAGTTGGGCCCCTATGGTCCCCCGTGACCTTAAACTGTCCCACGGTCCCACATGACCTCAAACTGCACATTCGTCCTCACTGTAACACATTAAGTTGCAGGCTGATCAGGCCTCCTGGACAGAGGCCCAGCCTTAGGCCCCTTGGCCTTCCACGACTCAGTCTCTCATGTGGGATTGTACAGTGTGGTGTAATATTATGTCCTCATTCACATACGGTTACTCACCACACCATGCCTATCCCCAGATGAGATGTGTCCCACATCCTGAATGACGTTAAACGGCACGCTCGTCCAATATGACAATAAACTGTGCTTTTAGAAATACGTGTATCGTGATTCCCATCCTTATGGGATACGTAAGACTTCCTGAACGTCTAGGTTTCAGGTCAAGCCCTGTCTCTTAAGAGATCCCACGATCTCCCGGTCACCACGGCCTCTTAGCCTGTCCCTCCCCATGGGGGGGATATATAGGTGTGGTACAGTGTTCTTGGCGTTATGCCCCATTCTCCCGAGAATCCGCCATCTTTTGGCCACTCTCAAACTGAGCCCTTTGACCCTTTCCAGTGGTCCGCTAATGTGTTTATTGTACTCTGTTCTAGGACCTGGAGTGTCAGATTCAACTTTGGCAAGTTCCGCCCACTTTCCAACCTTCGTGCTCCACTTCATTCAGGCCCCCATTTTCTTTCACACCCAGAGAGACCCCAAAGAAGGGCCTAGATACAACGCCTAAGGGATCTCCTACCATCACGGGCCAATGCCCCCGAGTTATTTAGACAAAAAATTGATACAAATTCCGTGTTGCGAATATGGTCAGCGGTTGATGCTCATTTGTTTGTCCCCAAGGCTAAAATGACAGGATGTTGTGTCGTGAACATGGTCAGCAGTAATACTCCATCGTCACGCCAACTTTTTCAGCCCCTAAATGTTGGTTGTATGATTCACATTATGTTCCACCCCATCCGGTTAAGGTGGAATCTTGGCACTCCTTGTACTAACCCTCAGTGCACCTCCACACGTCAGGCAAATAAAACTGTGTTACGGTGTCTCTCGGGGCTCCTGCGATCTGAGCGCTAAGATTATATTCTTGGGTTTTTCTCTAAGGACCATGCACAGCTTGACCCTCACCCCCATGGGAAAAGAGGAGTCACCCAGACATTGCCTCTCGGGCCCAGCTCAGCTGGAAGCTAGCGTCTCCTTCCCCTAATTGTTTGACACTCTCCGGCTCCTTGGGCCAAGGCTCCTCTCCCGGAATCGCGCACGGTGATGGTATGAGGTTATGTCCTCATCTATATCAGGTATTCCATATCGCATCATGCGTTTTTACCCAGGTCCAATCCATACGACCTTAAATTGTGATGGTTCGTCTTACCACATGACCATAAATTGTGATGATATCGTCCTGGCTGCCCGACATAAAACGGAACTGCATTGTGGTGACCTCTCCATAGGGTAATTCACGTTGGGTATTGGTTAATTACCGTACCATTTTTCAACACCTGTATATGGCTTGATTATTGTGGCGATGCCAGGAATTTCTACCCTAGGCCGGTCGTTCCACAATAGAAAAACCACCTACCATCAAGAACAGACAAGATTCATCAAATACCGCTTCTTTTAGTGCGAGGGCTAGACCCGCACGCCTCTTTAACCCTTTTCACAGGTACCATGTCATTCCGGGACACCCTTTCAAGAACTACATGCAGCTTGATCCCCAACCTTATGAGGTAAGTAGGAATGCCGAGACCTCTTTTCCTTGGGTCCATCTTGAGGTCCGCTAATCCGTCGTGTTTGTCCCGCCTTTGGGACCTCGACTACTGGATCACGTGGTGTGGTGTGGAATTATGTCCTCATTCATGTTGGGTTTGCAATGGTCCCCCCGAGTACACCCTGTTATGAGAATTAGCCCTCCTGTTTCTTGTCCTGCACGATGTTAAAAGGCACCTCTGAGAACTACGTGTTTCTTGATTCTCATCCTTATGAGGTACGTAGGAACACCCGGACATTTCGTCTTCGGTCCAGCCCCAGGGATTACCAAATCCCAACCCTCCTCACTATCGGCCCCTTGGCCTGACTTTTTGGGGAGTTGTGTAACTGCATCATCTGCCCCAAATAAGTTCGGGATGCCCCATAGTGATGTTGGGAAGTGACAGTTCTCTCGCCAGAGAGGTCCTGTCTAAAATTAGGGATGATCTGGGATCAGATTAATAATTCTACCTAATGTGCCTCCACCACAGTGGCATAATTTTGGGAGTGTTGGATTCTGTTTGAAGAAACCACCACTCCACATTCCACGCTTTTCATTCCCCTTTATTCAGATCCTCATCCTCTTTCATTTTTGATGGGACCCCCTAACGATATGGATGCTTGACCAATGGCCCGCATTCTGTAACAATACTGATGATGGACCTATGGTCTGCCTATTGTAACCGTATGAATGATTGACCCATGGTCCGCCTGCTGACCTAGGAAAATGTTCTGGAGGATAGGTCATGTTTGATGGGACCCCCTAGCAGTATGGATGCTTGACCTGTGGTCCATCTACTGTAAAAATATGGATGATAGACCTTTGGTCTTCCTATTATAACAGTGTGGATGATTGACCCATGGTCCACCTACTATTCTGGGCCAACGTTCCGGAAGACTGATCGACGATATTTGAGTTAGGCCCCATGTCATGAACATGGTTAGCGTTCAGCACTCACTTTTTGTCCCCATTTCAGGATAATGCAATATGGATGCGGCATTTCTACCACAGTCAACAACTATCCTACACCATTACGCCCCCCATAGTGTTCTGAATTTGGGTAAAGTGATTCACCTTTTTCATATCCCTATGTTCGGATTGATTTCAAGGCCCCCAGCATTGCCCTCCTCGTGCGTTGGATCACGTTGAGGAGATGTTACATTGATTGGTCTAAGGTCCCCTCCCTTCAGTTGGTCCTCCATTTCCTCCTCAGAAATATGGCCCTGATTTTGGATGCCTGAAGTTTGGTTAAAGCCCAATAGTCGGATGAAATGATAACACGAGTATCCTTTGTTTCTCACATTGGGTACGACCCACACAAGCTTAGGGGTGAATTGTTATTTATTTCTGGATTATGGTTGAGCGTGTTAAACCAAAGGGTATAGATAAATGGATTTGTCCATACAGTGGTTCGAAATGGTGAGCAGTAAAAGAAAGAAGTTCATGAGATGGCCAAAACAGATCCCTTAAGCATCATCGTCCTAGATTGATCTTTCCAACGCTGCTACCCTTTGGACGGTAGCCTCCAGGACTTCTTCTCGCTCCATGAAGACTCTTTCTTCATCAGTGATCATAGAGTGCAGTTTTCCAATCATATTTTGTACTTGCACCCGATCGGTTTGAAGTACGGACATCTGGTGATTCACCTCCATCAGTTGTTCTTGGGCGTCAGCCAGCTGGGCCGTCAGTTGCTCCACGAGCTCAGAGCATGTGGCGATGACGGCCTCCTTCTCTACTGCCTACCCTTTAAGGTGTCAGGCTTCCTGTTCTGCCCTCAGGAATGCTCGGGTGCTCGCTGATCTTTCCCGACACTGGGAAACATCGGTGCGCCGGATTCTCTCTTGTATCTTCTTGACCATGTAATCACTGATTGTCAGCTGAAGGCATTGAGCATCATCTCCTCCGGCACACAGGAAACGCAACCATGTCTAGAGTGATCCCAATCCCCTTATCCAATCCATCTGAGGCTGCCTGAGAAAATGCTGGATACACTTCCACCCTTTGCGTCGTGTCATCTGGCTCTCCTTGGCCACTTCCGAGTCTGAGTCATCTATCTCTTCGGGATCAATGGTTTGGTATGCTGGAAAGGCAGCCAGCAGATCAGCAGAAGGGTCTTCCTCGAGGATGTGTTCATAAGGAATAGGATCCTCGATGTCTGGGCGACCTTCCTCTTTCACCCCATCAACGGCAGTGCCTTCTTCAACTTCCGGCCTCGCTCTAATGATAACACCACTGATGTTCATCTCCCCTTACTCACCCATTGTCGTGGGAGACTCAGTCTATGAAGTATTTTCTGGAGGAGGTGGTACGTCTGCCACTGGTTCGCTTATGGACGGCCTGGGCTCAGCAGCCCGACAAGCCTCCAATGCCGATATCACTAAACAAGGAACATCCCGATTAGTTGAGTTCTCTGAGAGTAATCACTAGTAGAGAGTCAAGGAACATACGGGAACCCAGAGTATCAGCCTCTTGTGTTTTGGCCGCTGTAGGGGCTATTGTGGCAGGAGACCCCTCTGCGCTTGTTAGTTCGATGATAGGCATCGGGTCCCCACCCTGTCCCATCGGCGCCTCTTCTCCTTACTCTATGGGGGATTCTTGATCAATGCCTATATACTCCTGAACGAGATAGATAAATGAGTCACAAATTGAAATAGGGAATGTACAAAGGAGGAAGATTAATAAGGATAGAGACATACCTCGAGCAGCTAGGTTATGTCCATGTCAGAGCTCATGATCTCGCCGCTCTCTTGCAGGCTCCCTTGGTGGGACCCTCCCTGAGATCCTTCGTCTTTTCCTGTCTCCTCCTCTCCCTCTGACTCCTCATCGCTGTCGCCTTCTCCCAGTGGAATCACTTCTGGATCATGCTCTTGGACGAGCGTCACTTTCACCAGGAAAGGTGTCTCCACACACTACCTCCTTTGGCGCACGTATGTGTCCATGACCATCAGATAATAATACCACCGATGAAAATTCACCGGGTCGGTAACCCGGATGAGCCAGACCTCTGGCAGCTGGATCCCATCCTGCATTTTCTTTTGCTAGAGGTCTTCAACACTCATTGATTGTCGCAGGGTCATCCAGGCCGACCACAACGCTGAGAATATTGCATCATGGGAAGGTTCGAGCAGGTATCTTATCTTCTTCTCGGGTATCTCTCTGGCCGCCTCATTTGACCCCCCTCCGGGCAACGAGGTCGCAGCAACACCATGCGATGTCCCCGCTGCTGAGGTCCCGGCCTGTGCACGCCTCGCTGCCTGATGCGCCCCTGATACCCCCTTCTAGCGGCACCTTGCATGCTCTCTTGTCGCCTGGGTTCCACGTGGGTAGTCTCGAGTTTCCAGACTCACTTGCGTAAAAGCCCCTCAGGGTAAGATATAGTCCAATGCTCTTCATACTCGGTTGACAGGCCAGCGTCGACCGCAGTGGGAGGAAGGGTAATGACGTCACCAGAGCCATAAGTGGTGAACAATAACCACATCTGGCGAAGGACGCAGGGATTCTTCTCCTCCCCGATATCTGTGAATACCTTCTTTGGAATTCGCTGGAGGCACCCAAACTGCATGGGGAATCAGGATGGTACGTAAGGCTCACAGATGATCCTCCGGTCAATCCGAGCCACAAGCACCCTACCTCGGATGCTATGGAAGTATTCTTGTTTCTCCACCGACCCTTTCCCATTGTCCACCATCTGGCCAACCAGGGTGGGTAACGGGCTGAAGTTGAAACTGGCGTGGTTACCAATTTAGATCCTTAGGTCCTCCTCGTTACGCGTCATCGGTGCAACCCCAATAATGTTTAGGAGAGATGGTCGCAGGCCGTTTCTCGGGGGAAGAACGGTGTTTGGGAAAGTGTATCCAACAAGATGAGCCTCCACCCAGCCGTGAATGATCTTGAAGGGGCCACACACCCTCTATGGTGACCCCCCTCTAGAGATGCGTCCCTGAATGGCGTGCAATCGAGTCAACACGGGGACCCCAAGATTGAACCTTTTGTTGGCGTCCATGGTGCCCGCCATCACTAGAGTTGCTGGATGGACGCCCATCCTCACGTCTCGCATCGGCAGGAGCCACCCGCTCATGAAGTTGGAAAGGAACCCACATATCGGACGTTCGGGTCCCGTTCCTTATTAACACGGTATCCCCATGACTGGTACTTCCCCGTCTCCAAGGTCCTCTAGTATGATCCATTCTTGCCCCTCTGAGCCGTGGTTGGGCACCGTTTTCACCGTCTCAGCATCTTCACTACCGGGTCCTTCTCAAGGAATAGGATGAACCTGTCCTTATAGGAAATGTCCTTCAAGATGTCCTTGAACTGCAGCCTCTCTTTGGCTAGGTCCATCAAGTGCCACGTCAGCATGGGGGTCTGTGATCTGTCCTCCCAGGTGTTCATTGGGGGAAGGAACTCTTCATATTGATATCCATTCAGTGGTATACCTCTGATGTAGTGAACGTCCCAGAGGCTGATGCCAATATCCCCGTCATGAACATGGAACATGTTGGTGTCAGGGGACCATTGGGTAAATAGCTCCGGCCCGAGTTCAAGTTGGCGGTAGAAGTGGAACTACGACGTCCACACCACCTCGAATAGACTGATGTGACGTAGCTCGGCCCCAAATTGGTCTCATGTATGGCATACCAAGCATGCCCAGGACCACTCACTAGTGAAGTTGCCTCTGATCTGCAGGTCCCAATCCTGCTGCCAGCCCTTGGTGTCATCCGTGATGCTCTGACAGAACGTGCTTGTGTAGAGGGCCGGAGAGCTCTCCGCAATAGGATCACCCCCAGAAATTGTCTTGGTCCACGGGTTCAGAACATAAACATCCATGTCTCTGGTCTCCCTGGCAGGATGACCATTGTTGGTGATGTCGTATCGGGGAAGGTTGTCCTCCCGGGTCAACCATGACCGCAGTGTGTCCACTTCAAAGCCCAGTAGTGGAACCTCCTCCCGGATGCTGAAGTTCCAGAGCAGGAGGTTGTTGGATAGAGGATACTCTTTCTGGGCAAGGGTTAGCCGGTTGAACAAGGTAAGGTTGTTTGAAACAACCACCTTGGCGCCATAAACCTCTTCATTCGCCACCAATTCGGTTTTACGAGCTGCGACTTCCCCCTCATCGACATGGTTCATAGCCATATTGAGTTCTTTGGGAGTTGCGTGAAATGGGGAAGAGTTGGGCGAAATCAAGAGCAGTGGCGCGCAATTTCAGAGTTGGGGGAGAAATCAGAACTGTCAGCGTGAAATATACCATGTTGCGCATAAATGTGGCCAAAACTCAGAAGTAATTCTGCACTAACACAGCGTGGTTTTCTGCGCAGTAGCAAAGTAAATTTTGTACGTGAGAGCTCGAAGCCTATCACGTGAGAAAGCTTAGGTACGGACAGAGGGAACTAGCGCCCCTTTTATAGGAGAGGCCAGGGTTTCGCACCACGTGGAAAGTGAATTCCGTACCGAACTAGCATTTTGCGTGCCTCAATGGATTTTTCACGCAAAGGGCCCACGAAATCCAACACTTCAGCATTTCGGTGTTTCCCTTGGATTTCAATCGTTACGACCTATCACCGATCTAATTCCGAGGGGGGGAATTTGAAGATGCCAAAAAAGTCCGTAACTACTGATGAATGTTTCGAAATGACGAAGCGGAGTCATATTCAGACCTGGAAGCCCGATCTGGAGGTCCTGGAAGCGGTGCACGAAATAAAAGAGGATGTATGCGAAAAAAGGTTAGCCGCGCGAAAGGAGTCCGGTATTTGCGAATGGTCCCCACCACCAATGCGCAATTTTGCACGCCCACCCCCATGCGGCTCCCATTTTCACGTTGCTGTCTATAGAGTGAAAAATTTTGTGTGCCGCCTGGATTTGGTGACGACGGGATCCTATAAATATAAGGAGACCCCTTCCATTTCAGTGTTGCGGAATTTCAACCGGCTCTCGTGCACAAAATAGGACTTCCGCGCGTGCCATATGGCCTTCAGGTATTGACCCTTTTCATGCAACCTCGCCACAGGACCACCTTTTTGCACAATCCCATTGGTTTAAATAAAATTCCAAACTCATTAGGGTTCCTCCCTTGCACGTAATTTCTTCCATTGCGCACAAAAGGTCCAATTGTGCGCAGTCTCTTCGGTGGGTGTGGCCTTGCCTGAGGGTTCGGCCTTTGCCCATTGCACGCAATTCACTTCCTTTGCATGTAATTCTCTTAATCAGTGTGCAATCCCTTTTCCCCAGTTATGCACCACCCTGGTGTTTTGCGTGCAAACCATCCCTTTGTGAACAATCCCTAGGTCCCCTCATCTTGAAACCCCCCGTGTGCCTCCCTACGTAGGCGCCCGATGTTCCCTATACCGGGCATGCATGCCTTGCGTTGTTTTCCTGTATGTCCTTCTAGGCTCATATGAAGTAACCTCAAGGTCCCTTGGGTGGTGTTTCCAATTGCGTTGCATTTCCTCATTATCTTTCGCATAGGCACGCTAACGGCTATTGCTTCTTCGCATAGCCACACTAAAGTGGACCCCTCGATGGCTCGCCCTGTAACCCCCCTTCACTACGGCCTTGCTGATGCCTTCCCTCCCACCAGGGGTAGAGGGTACCGATTATTTATGTCCTAGGGGTGTGGAGAAAACCCACCTCATCCAAGCTACAGGACGTTAAACTGTCAAGAACCTCATCCTCAACACATGACATTAAACTGTGATCTGGCCCCGCGCCTCACATGCAGGTTCCCCCTGGTTTGGACATTCTTTACACTGATCGTCTCCACGGGAATGGAATCTTCCTCACATGGAATGATATCCTCCCTCTCGGAGTGGAGTTTTTCCAAAGGGGATGGGCAGCCACCTTGGTGTAAGCACCTAGCCTCTCTTGCGGAAGGTAGCACCCATGCACCTTCGTACTTCCCCACTGCCAAGGCCAGTGGAGGGCATGATAGAGAATGAGTAATCTCCTTTGTTTGCTCCAAAATCTCTCTCCCTCTGTGCTTTGTCGCGATTTAGGACCCCATCCTGGAGTATGTCCCAGAACCATGGGCCGTTCAACGCATAATCCCCTCTTCGCTTCTCATGGACACACCCATTGCGACGTGATCATCTAGTCCCTGCAGCCTCTTGTTTCTCACACTGAGCATGACTCACGTGGTCTTAGAGTGAGTATCGACCATGACACCCTCTTATAGGCCACCTCAGAGTGTAAGCCCCATCCCAGTGAACTACGTGGACTTTGATCCATGCTAAGGCATGGTACATAGGAAGCCTCCACGAGGTTGAAGCCCACCACTTAGTCGTCCCAACCCCTTCTTGTCGGTACCCCAACCCTGTGGGCCACCACAGAGCATAAGTCCCAGGTCCATCATTGTGGGGCTCCTCAGAGCGTAATCCCCGTGTCCAACATTATGGGCCGCCTTAGAGCGTAAGCCCCATATCAACCATGTGGGCCACCTCGGAGCATAAACCTCATTTCCATCCTTGTGGGCTACCTCAGAGAATAATCCCCATATCCATCCTATGGGTTGCCTCAGAGCCTAAGCCCCATATCAACCCTGTGGGATTCCTCTGATCATAATCCCCATATCCATCATTATGGGCCGCCTCAGAGCATAGGCCCCAAATGTCCCCATCCCGCACGATGTTAAACTGTATACCCGAACTATGAGGACTTTGATTCCTTCCCACGGGGATATGTAGGATGCCTCCATGAGGTTCAATACCTTCTTCACTTCATCACCCATCATGGTTCTTACCTGGGCCGGCACATCCCGGTGGGATCATGCCACTTCACTCCACTCCCTAGCATCCAGGAAGCCACCCACGTGCTGGCCCCAACATCGTAGCTCCCTTCAGGGGGTTTGTTAATCTGATCCACTCTCTATGTTCTGATCAGTCTGATCCGTCTATTCATGATGTTAAACTCGCGGCATACCCCATGTTAAACACGGGAAGCTGACAAAAACCTCGAAAGGCATGATCGTGGCATAGCCATCTCCACAAGATGTTAAACTCGCGGCATACCCCATGTTAAACATGGGAAGATGAGGAAAAACTCAGATACATGTCGATAGAATGCCATTCCCCACGTTCGATGTGGGATTCCTCGGGCTTCTGCACCTTTGAGAAGCCCTATAATAAGGGACAGAAGACAAACATACCAATCCCCCAGTGTCAAGACACACCAACGACACCTCAGCATGACCACTATCCTAACCGAAGGTTTCTGCCCTGACTAGACCCCTTGGAGCATCGCGACGGATGCCGCGTAATTAACTGGTGTCCATGAAGATATGGCACCGGGAATGAGATTCATGAACCCATCTAAAATCTATGATGGAGACCCGGACTAGGTGACGAGCTCCGAGGAGAAATCTACAGAAGGAAGAACTGACATCCCATCATCCCGGTTTCGATCTAGGAGCAGACGTCCGTGAATAAGGAATGGATGTCGCCCGCCTTTGGAATGCGGGAATGCGGGGAAACAAGATGTGTGTCCTTCCCTGTGTGATGGAGACATGCGCACCCCGGCAGAAAGTGTCAGAAACAATAGTAGAAAATAAAACGAGGGCCCAAAATTTATAAATTTACTGTGTTTATTGTTTTAAAACTGTAGTTGGAATATTACATGATGTGTAACGCCATTTCTTGTCCTGAAATAGTTAATATCTGAAATCGGTGAAAAACATGTCGCCTTGAACTAAAAATTGACGTCCCAACTTAAAAATTTATGTTTAATTTATTCATGATGTGTAAATTATTTTCACATAGTGTACCCTTCATATAATAGAACTTTTCATGACTTTCCACTAGAAACCATTACATGTTGTTTAACCCAGTTACATGGGATGGAATCACCTACCGTTTTTTCTAAACTCAAAACATGAAATGGCACTGGTCAATGAGAACAAAGGTGTATAAGACCTCAAAACACAATAAAGAGACAATATCCAACATCACGAAGCATATATCAATCAATTTTAGGATGGGATATTGAAATACCAAATGAGTACAAAGAGAGAAATGCAAACAATGAGGGAGAAATATTACTCAAGAATCACACAGCCAACGCAAGAATGATCAAACACTAAACAAGAAGATATGGAAGGGTTGGAGAGATTAAAGATCACCCGAGGAAGTATTTGGGTCAAGAGGACCAAATTAGAGAGGATCCAAAAGTGATAGACTGACTGTGCTTCTTGTTTTAAAATAGCATTCAGGGTATTCCATGACATGTAATACCATTTCACTTCATGAAAAAGTTGGTATCTAAAACCACCATAAAACATGTCACCACAAAGTAAAAATCGATGCTTCGACTCAAAAACAGATATTTAGTTCATACGCAACATGTAAATGATCTTCACATCATGAATCTGTTCACGACTGGCCTCCATAAACCATTACACATCATGTAACCTAGTTACATGGAATGTAACCTAGTTACATGGCATGTAACCCTCTATAAGCCTTCAAAAAATACCGATTAAAGATGTGAGAACAATAAATCTATGAATTCACCATTATAGGTATCCCCCCAATTCATTCTTAACAATACACAGTCAATGAAAAGTAAAAACCATTATAAAGTTAAGTACACACCTATCTAATCAGTAATGGGATGTTAAATTTATAAAATCAATAAATTTTGAAACATCATATCCCATAATCATAAAATACATGTATGTCACTTTTATGCCTTAAAAAACAAAAACAATATTCTAATAAATTCCAATTGAAAAAAATCCACATACAACCCTTTTTATAACATTATTCCCCTTTATATTTTGTTGTTAATCCATCCATGTTAAATCTATTCCATGCTATTCAATATTCTCATTAAACTATCCATTATCCCAATATAGAATCTCTCTCTCCCCATAGTCATTCTTCTCATTTGATAAGAAAATTTAAAGAGTATCTCTTTAAAAAAAATTGGAACATATCCAAGCATTCAGATGCTATCATTATTCCAAAACTAAGAAAAGATCCATTAGTAATTTTTCTAATTCTATGTGAGTCAATTCTTGTTATAAGAAACAAGAAAACATGTCATCATCAATAATTTTATATATTTTATTTTCTTTGATTACTCTTATCTCTTGTAATAATTCCCCATGGATTGTATTTGATGGAGATACACCTAAAGCCTTTACACATGTGATATATTTTTCAATATCATAGTGTATGACATAAACATGTCATATTGTATGACATGAATAAATAAAGGGTATTTTATATACCTTATTTTAGGCACATCATTTTTTTGATATAGCCAAATCATATAGCCCTTACCTTATCAATCATATTATAAAATATGGGGTAATATTAAAGGAATTAAATAGAATTTCATGCCTCTACCAATCCTATTGTATTATTTGAGGATATCGTATAATTAGTATCACATGAATTCCGTGTACTCATAGGATATGAATAACCACTACCCAAGGAATTGCATTAATACTATGTCATTGGATTTGATAGTTTGTGTGACTCAGATATTCTATACTAAATATCAAAATGAGTTGTTTTATAATATTAAATAGATAAGGAGTAAAATTTATTCATCCATGAGTTGGATAAATAATTTAATCATGCATTTTAATCCTTGAGTAAATGTGACAGTAAGGTAGGAGTAACCTTGAGGTTATATATAAGGAGGTGGTGTGTTTTATTTCTTAATACTTAATAAAACCACATTATCACCCAATGATCCCTTTTCCCACCACTTTTTCATATCAATTCACTATCATAGAATGGTGGGTGAAGGATATCACTCGTGTGATGAGTGATTTAGGAACAACCTATGGATACCTCCTACCGTGGGAATCTTTTGACAAACACTCTAGTGATATTCATCAAACCCATACAATTAGAATAGAAGATACTGAAGTGGAACAATGGTGTAAGGTATGATTTTATACTATTATTTACTTATAGTTTCTGTGTGGATTCACATATTCCTAAATAGAGAAATTGGTTTAGTATTCCTACTCAATTTAACTACTTTTAATAAGTTCTTTTAGATCCTCGATGAATCCTAAATGCGGTATCAGAGCATACTATTCTTTTAGATTTCGGAATTCATGTTGTGAAATGAAGAAATATTTATTGCTCTACTTACTGTAATATTTATCATAAAATATGATATAGGGTTTTTACCCATTTGAATCAACAATTAAGAAATGTTGATATCTTAAGCAATGACTCAATAGAAACCCATAGTTTTAAAGTAACCATATTTTATGATATCAAGGTATCAAAAGTCATGATTTTGGTGATAAGTTTTTCAAAATAGAGTATTGTATATATTAGGAATCATTCTTAAATGTTACATTATCTTAAATTTTTAGTCAATAATTTATTCACATGCATTTTAGGATCGTTATGGTTTTGAGTTTTATATTATTTGACATTTCCACTATATAAATAAATATTATATCACAAAGTTGAATGTTTTACATATTATCTATTTTTTCACAAAAAACTTATTTTTTAAGGTATAAAAAAAATTTCATGAAACATCTTCACAATTATCATTTTAACCTCATCCTTCCCCCTAATCATTCAAAAAACCGTATAATTTTTTTTAAATGTGTGATGTCCAAAAAAATATATGTAAGCTGGATATAAAAAATAAATATATTGTTAGTCCATGAATACTTATAAAAATATTTAAAAATAATGTCTAGGAAAAAACAGTTTGTTTCTCAAGAAATCTACTTATCTACCAATTATATTTCAAAAAAATATTTATTAGAAATATTAGTGGAAAAATAAAACTCATATAGGTTTCTTTAAAACCATCATAAAATCATGATAACTTTATCACAATGTTATGATTTCAACCGTTAATAAGTGAAAAATATTTTCATTTAAACATATTCTTACTAATATTCCTTGGGAAATCATGATGTTTCTGTTAAAACCTTGCCTAGTATGAATAAATCATATATGTAAATATGGACATCATTTACAAATCACTCTTACAAATAGAATCTTACATCATAATTTTTCAGACAACATAATCATTACCCAATTCATTAGAGTGTTATAACGAACCAATCAATCATTGGATTATAACATAACCACCAATCCTTGGATTATAATAATACCACCCATCCTTGGTTTATAATGGAACAATGTTTCATCATAAACAATGAGAAAGAACTATTAAATAATCATAACATATCAATAACTTTTATTTTAATCATTACACTCATTAATATATTTGTTGCACCCATAAGAAAAAATTTCCCGACATTGAAATATGCATTCCATTTAATGTCATTTTTTAAAATATCTAGAAATAAAAAAGGTTAATTTTTCTTTTAATAAAACATTTAATATTATATATAAATTTAAATATAAAATAAGTTTTTTATGTATTGGGAGAATCCATATTATCATATATGTTAAAATTGAACATTCTTTCTTTTCCATTTTAATGAAAGTAAAAACATTCCATATATAATATTTAAAAATATTCCTTTTGAAATCATTTTAAAGGCAGTAAATAGCGGCATAAAATTTCCTTTAAAATTATTATTTTTCCATCCATAAAATTATTTCAATAGTATGGAAATAGAATAAAAATATTTATAAAAATATCTTTAAATCATTTAAATCTTGGTTTATGTTAAAGTGTCCCTTAACCCGACTCTAACTCATCACGCACATTCGTAATCTTAATGAATAATAAAATTAAGTTAATTTTTTAATTATTAATATAATTTTTTATGTTTAATATTCATTTTATTATATTTTATAGCATATTTTATTCAATTACATAACCGATAAATTTCAAGTCATACATTTTGATGATATACATCTCATAAGTCTATAATTACATCGACTTGTTGACTATGGTCAATAGGTTCATTGTTTAATTATCTATATAATAACAATCACAACATAATTATCATTTTTACACATCAATTATAATTTTAAAACCAACCATTAATGTTGATTTTGAAAAATGAACTATGTTACAATCCTCAAGATGATAAGTTGTACGTACGCATGTGTAAAACTCAAAATGAAATTATCATCTATAGTAATTATTCATAATGACCAAAAATAAAAAGGGTCTAGTTACCAAATTACGAAGACATAATTACAAATATGGAATCCATGTTTAAAGATTCAATTTTATTAAGTTTTAGAAATTAGTTTTATATTAAAACTCAATATGCAATGAAAACATGTTTTTAGAAAAATACCTTTTATGAATATAAATATTTTTATAACTATTTAAAGTATAAAATTCATTAAAAATAAAATAATTGGAATAATTTTTATCCAAAATAACTAATTATAATTTAAAAATAATCAAAAATATATTTTTAGTTTGTAAATACTTTAAAAGAAAATACACTTTTCAATAAAAATCAGAATCTTTCAATATTCATTGAAAAATAAAACTTCTCAAAAAAATATCAAAATATCCACATAAACTTATTTTTATATTCTAATTTAATAAAATATACATGTTTTATATCATAAAAAATTCTAAATGTTCTATAAATTAATTATAATATTTTCTCAAAAAAAGTAATGAATTCTATTTTTGAAGAAAATGTATTTTTGAAGAATAAAATGACTTCTAAAAATTAAGTGATTTTATTTTATTATTTTATTTATACTAAGATAAAAAATATTATTTTAAAAAAAGGGTGATTAATAAATTCAAAATGACTGAATATTTTTACAATAATTATCATAAAAAGGAAGAAGATCATCAAGAAGGACAACCAACCAGGTCGTGTCCTGGTTGACTCCCTTATTAGGAAGACCCTCCGCCACCCTGGTGTCTTCGCAGAAGGTGTGCTTGAAAATTTAACTGATCTCTATGAGTGAATGGGGATAATTCATCCATCAGGTTATAAGTGGGAAAAAAAGATGCACCACTCCATTCCACAAGGCCTAGACAATCGTGGTCAAATCACTTTCAATCAAAATATTGTTCCAACCATGTTGTTTGGTGTAGGAAACAGCATGGATCACACCCAACATTTTATCTTCTAGGGACGAGGCGATTTCACATCTTTCATAGAAACAACTTAGGCATTGCCCAAGGTGGTCCCTGAAGATAGCACCATAACCTGAGGGACCCAGATTTCCCTTAGAAGCATCTTTTATATCCACTTTAATCCATCATGGGAGCGGGTATTTCTAGAACACTTTAAATGAATTCCAAGGAAAATGAGAGATACCATCATTCTGTAGGTGGTGAAGAATCTCAAAGTCTTGGATAGAGTTGTCACAACAACCCCTATAAACTGAGGTACCTTCATGTATAGTAATGAGGATCTGCATCCTACATTAATTTAAACAGAATGGGGTATTTCTATAAATGAGGGAATTTCTATCATATTATGTCACATGAAGAACCTCTGCAAAATCAGCTAAGAAAAGATTTATAATTTGTGGAGATGTTTAAATTTCAACATAGCATTTCAACCATAAGTTGATAGAGTCAATCATAAGCCATCTACAATAAAAAATTTCAAAATTATATTTCTAAAGGGCAGAAGTTGTAGTACATGATAGAAAAGGACGGTTAGTATCTTCTCTATTATTCTTACAAAGGATACATTTAGATCAAAGATAAATCCCAAAAGCATGAAGACAGAAATTAGTACGGACTCTGTTGTGTGAAATATTCCAAAAAAGAGTAAGCCTTGAGGGATATATCCATGTATTATCAAAATATTTTAACCATCTGAAATTGTTATCCATATTTTTAATGTTGTGACTATAAAAAACTGAAATTTAGAACACCATTATGAGATGGTTCCCAAATAAGGAATTCATCTGAGATAGAATAGGGTTAATTATCAATGATGTGAATAATGTTATTTAGATTGTTAGAGGTGTGATAATGTAACACCTCCATAATAGTACAATTAGTGTTTTATGGTAAATTATTAGGAGGAAACATGGAGATTAAAGGGTACCAGTCCAATTTTCTATGAACAAATTCATGGAAGAGTCATTAATGACCATCCATCTCAAGTTACTCATGATATTGGTGAAGGCCTATCTAATGGATGGACAAATAGAAGAGTTAATATAACTCAAGTTTCCCTTCTTTACCTTATCTATGAATTTTATTCTATGAAAATAAATGGAGTCTGAATCATTTTGAAGGAGGTTCCAAGTTAGTCTGGCTTGTAAGGACACATTGAAAATATTAATGTACTTAATGCCAAGGTGGCCTTTTTCTAGAGGCTTACAATAGGTATTCTAAGGGATGGTAAAAAGTTTATCTTCTAGAATTCTCCTAGTCAAAAAAATTCTTAATGTATACATTTGTTTTTTAAAGAGACAAATAGGCCATTTGTAGACCATCAAAGAGTAGGCCATTTTAGAGATAATTGCGGATTTAACCAGGCAGATTCTCCCAGCCACATAGAGGGATTTACCCTTCCAATAAGAGAGATGATTGAGACTTTTTTCCACATAGTTTCAAAAATATCTAGATTTAGGCCTTCCCAAAAAATAGTCACTCTATTATAAGTGAAGGGGAATGAGACTTCTCTAATACTTAGAAGATTTGTAATGGAACTCCTTCTTGAAGGGGTGAACTTTATTCCAAATAAAATAAAGCTTTTGTTCATGTTAATGTTTTAACCAGAGATATCTTCATAATGGGAAAGGTCCTTTGAAATTTCCAATTTTCATTTTATCTCCTTGTTAGAAGAGGATAATATCATCAGTATAGGGGAGAATCGTGAGAACATTTATGTTTCTTGAAGCCTGAATATGTTTAAGATTATTATGATCATCAATGTAAGTAAGTAATCTAATAAAGCAATCTTCCACCATAGAGAAAAGAATGGAACATATGGGGTCACCTTGCTAAACTACCTTGGTGAATTTAATGTAACCCTTAGTGGAACCTTTGATGAGGATAGAAATAGTAGCCGAATTGAAAAGAGTCTAAATTTTACCAATTAAGGAGTCATTGAAGCCAAAGTTTTGAAGCACATTGAAAATAAATTTCTATTCAATGGTTTTAAATGACTTCCTAATTTCAAGTTTAATTGAAATATTTCCTCCTTTGGTAGACCTATTTACGATGTTAGTACATTCAGAGGCAAGACAAATATAGTCTTGAATTGACCTTCCTTTGAGGAAGCAAACTTGATTCTAGGAGACAATTCTAATTTTTATATCAGTAAGCCTATTTGAAATGATTTGGTTGATAATTTTTTAAAGGGAATTTATGATATAAATAGGTGTGAAAAGATGATTCTCATAGGCATTTATCTCTTTGGTAATTAAAAAGAGAAATTGTTCATTCAACCCTTGGGGTAGCTGACCATTGAAAAAAAACGTTTTTATCCATTTTTAAAACATCATATTAGATGAAAACCAAAAATGGCTGATAGAATCCATTATTGAATCCATCGAGACCAGGGCCATTGTCCAGTTTGAGACTAAAGATAGTGTCTTTGATTTCATGGTCAAGAAGAATGCCTAGGAGATAAGCGTTTTCTTCCTCATTAACCAAAAACAGAATGAAATCTGGTAAGAGACCCATATTGACATCATAACCATTAAAAATATTTTCAAAATAAGAGATATCATGATTTTAAATGCCTTCCATAGTGTCAATGAGGTTGTCTCCGTCTCTAAGAAATGTTAGAGGACTAATAACTTTTCTAATTCATTAATGAGAACTGTAAGATTTAGTATTTTTATCACCATCCAAAATCCATTTAGTTTTGAATACATGTTTAAAAAGTTTTCATTAAGGTAAATTAAAGCATTAAGTTTTATAAAACTACTAATTTAATGTTGAGGATCCAAAGTGAAGTTAGAACTAGTGTGGGCATTTTGAAGTTGGCTATGATCATTTTCAAGATGGGCACTGTAACTGTCAAATTTTTTAGATTTAGTTAGATATAACCCTTTAAGAAACTATTTGAGATGTTTGAGTTTGATAATATAAGAAAAAGTGTCATTGTGATGTTTCATAGATATCCAAAAAAATTATAATGCTAGAATATTCAATATCAAAAGACCAATCATTATTAGATTTTAAAGGAAGAGTTTGTTTTGTTATTTTAATATTAATACTATCAAGTATGGGATGATGATCAGAGTTTATCCTTGTAAGGGTTATGCTAGATATAATGTTCCTATTGTTCCAAGAAGATTCATTTGTGAGAGATATATATAATTTACTAGAAACCACCTTATTGTAATTACATCTTTACCAAGTGAAATTGAAACCCATAAGGTTGATTTCCAAAAGAATTTTATCCTTGATCGAAGCTTTAAACTATCCCAAAGAGATAGATTAGTGATTTGGGCCCATTTTCTCACTTGATGGGAGGGTGGAATTGAAGTCACCAATCACAAACCAAGGCTCATGAATATTTCTACACAAGAAAGAAAGGTCATTCTAAAGTGGACTTCTATTTTGGTATCTATTCATAGCATAGACCATATAACAAAAAATGAAAGAATGATCAAACTAATAATTGTAAGTAAATATATGCTCAGAAACATGGAAAATATTTACATTTTTAAGTGAGGTGTGATAAAAAAACAAAATGGTTTCATCTTCATTATCCTCATTGAAAGAACATAAAAATTATAACCATAAGTACAAAGGTGCATGGTTTTTGAAGAGAAGTTAACTTTAGGTCCAGTAATAGAAAAAATCATAGGTCTATGTGTATTAAGAAATATTTTTAGAACAATAAAGGTTTATGTGTTTTCGATTCTTTGATTGTTCCAAAAAATAAAATTCATTGGAACTTGGATTTGGAGGAACTCCCTTTTTTACTTCCAGATCCCTTACACCTAAATCATCTTTTAACATTTTGGGATGAGGCCATACTATGTTTCTTACCCTATTACCATAAGAAGAAACATGAAGGTCATTAGTAGAATCATTATATGAATCTTTATCAGTTATCTTATGTGGAGAAACCTTTAATTGAGTAACTATTGGGCTGCCAATTAATGTAATTGGATGATGTTCATTAGAGTTCAAAATATAAGTTGTACAGTGTGTGCCTAAAGTCTTAGGAAAATAAGCATGAAAATAATTATTAGGTGTTAGAACCAAAATTAAAGTAGGATTTGAAATAAGAAAACATATTCCATCAATAATGTCAATGGGGTTATCATCATCATTGTTGTCATTCGGTTTTGAGGGGGGAAAGGGGGTTTTTTCACTATGATGAACTCCTTTGGACTGGAGCCTGGTTGAGTTGAGGCATTCCCAGAATCCTTGAGGGATTTAGGTCCCTCAACCTATTGAATTGTATGAATGCCTATTGAAGGCAGTGAAGAGGATTCCACTACCTTTTCTTTCATTAATGAAACCTTATCGTAGTGGTCTCCTTTATCCTAATCATCCATAGTGGTACATTATTGTCCAGAAACTCCAGATGAGTCCTTAAGGGACTCCTCCAAAAACTTCTCAGAATGGTACTATTCAATGGTCACCCTCATTGGTTTTTCAATTTATTCAAGAATAACCTTCTCTACATTAGCATTCTCCTCATCTTCTATAATATCATCCCAAGTTTTACCTAGATTTTCTCCAGATTCATTTAGGTAAATTGGATTCTTTACCAAAACTTCATTCCTTTTCTTGGGAGGCACATGTTTGTCAATAATAATTCCCCTGTGTTTCTTGTTTTTTCTTACCTCAGCCCAGTCATTATCCTTTGTACAGAAATCTTGGTTTTTCACCACCCTATATTCTAGGATAGAATGACCCACTATCTTACATTGCTCGCAAAATGGGGGCTTTTTCTCATATTCAATTCTAACATCCATTTTATAATCATTTTCGTTGAAGCTGGTAATCATCAGGAGTTTAGAATCTAGGTTAACTTCCACCATGACTCTTGAAAATAGGCATAATTCTATATTTATGGTACACTAATCTAACTTAAGAGGGTTACCTATACAGGATACTATATCATTCAATATCCTAGGATGTCAGAAGAACCAATTAAGACCGTAAAAACAGATCCAAACCTGTGCCATTGTGTTCTTATGTGTATAAGGATTAAAATCAAAGTCTTATTTAGATATTTCAATATGAACAAGTTTAAGATGAATATTCCTTATCTTCAGACCATGATCTAATTCCTCCTGAAATTTCAATAATATATGAAAATTCTTATGGCCTATTGGAAGCAATTCCCAATAAGAGAAACCCCAAAAGTGAGAAATTCTCAATTTAAGCTCAGTATATGTCCAATTTTTTTATATCTAAAGACCCTTTGTTGAAATATCACACAGTTAAAAACGGTTAATAAAAATTATTTTTAAAAGATCAAAAGGGGAAATTAAAAGGTTATATGGAATAACACATTCTATGATTCCAAATAAAAGAATGTGAGTGGGAACTGAAAATACGGATATTTTTAAATAAAAACATAATTACGAAGTAATTATGTAGAGGGACTGAGATAATTTATCACAAGAAACAGAATGATCATAATAAAGTTAATAGACACCAAACCAAAAAATAAAGAGGTGTGAAAATAACCATTGATTCATCAAAAATTAATGTAATGGAATAAAATTTTGTTTCAAGGAATATTTTCTAGAGTTAAAGAATTTATTTACCCTCCAGACTGATAACATAAAGAAATATACTTACTTGACATGTATAATTTGATACTTTAATCAATTTCCACCATAATATCATCTTTTACTCCAAATGATGAGTATTCAAGATGAATTTTTCATGCCTGAAGAACTAAAATGAACTAATAATGGATAAAATAAACCAAAAAGGGATAGAAATATATTACTCTTGTCTTTAATAATTAACTAAATTAAAAATGGTTGGAATAATAAAATTCTAAAAAATGAATAAACCATCAAATAAATAAACACAATTTTAACCACCAATTCCTCAACTATAACTCTCAAATGTCATCATAGAACATTTGGTTAATAAGTATGACTAAATTATTCAAAATATTCCAAAATAATAGTTAGACCAAGAATATAGATTTATTTCATCACATATTCTTTTGAGAGTAATTAATCATTTATATCCAAATAACATCAATCTCATTCAAAATCTCATACCAAAAATCTACATGTTTTAATCATATAATATCAAAGATATTCTAATAATTTCACTTTAAAATCATATATCATTCCAAAGATAATTCAACCTTTATTACTCATATTGAATCCAATAATATTATGTTTACCATAATCATATAAGGTTTCCGAAGTAGTGAAGTTCTTCTAAAATATCATTAATCACTTAATCACCAAATCACATTAATCCCATGTTTATCTATATGATAAAATAGATGTTCCCAAAATAAAATAATTAATTATTTTTTAAATCTTTTAAATGAAAAACCTATGTCATACTAAACCAGACATCACATTGGTTAGTGGTATGTGGTTCACCTTTGTTTCCCTTCAATTAGGGGTTCATGACCTATAACCCAGCTAAATGTGATAGGTTTTTTCCGGGCCTATGGGTTATTCTTTCACTAAAACTATTTGAATATAATTATAATAATCTTTACAAAATATGATAAAAATATTTAAAAATAAACATAATATATTTAACATTAAATAAAATTTTGACCACAAATTGTTTCTCATATCTTTCATCTTGGATCCCCAAAAATGAAATAGTATACTTTTGTAATAATACTTTTTAAACCTATGCGGTAAATATACCTCGACATAATAAAAAAAGTATCCTAAAATATCATTAACCACCTTAAAATATCATCATATAAAAACTCAAAAGGGGTGTCTATATCATTTATGTTATGATTGTCACTTAACTTATAAACCCATAATGGTATCAATAACTCTTAATCTCACCTCAAATTCAAAAATCTTAATCTCCAAAGTTATTTAAAACTATCATCTAATGCCAACTATAAGGTACCAACAATAAAAAGTAATAATTTTGAGTTTAAAGTCATTAATTCATTCTCTTACATTTTTGGATATTTATAGTATATATTATTAGATGATTAGTATGTGACCCTTACATAAATAAATATTACAATGCAAATTAGAAACTTTAAAATAGTATCACATTTTTTCACAAAATAAAAATTTTAAGGTATAATAAGTTTTCTTTTAACGAAATATCTTTATAATTTTCATCTTGACCTAATTCTCATTACTTATCATCATTAAAAATATTTTTAAAAACATTTTAAAACAAGTTATAAGAATAAAAATATCCACAAGGGAAATTTGAAAATAAACAATGAAATGTGTTAGCCCATGTATACTGAAAAAAATTGGTTTTTCAAAATGATATTTGGGATGAAAATAAATATTTTCTTACTCAAAAAAATACACCTCTCCACCTATAGATTTTTATAAAACATTTCATTTTAAATGGTAAATTAAAAAATTACCTATAAAGGTTTTTTGAAATCATGATAAAATCATGAAATATTTTTCACACAGTTATTCATTTCACCCTTAATAACTAACAAATACATTCCTTTAAGAATATTATTATTTTTTTACCTTATGAAATTAAGAGGCTTATATAAATACCATAGTAATTATAAATAAATAATATAGGTATATTGGGAAATAATTTTCATTATCTCTCATAAAAATAAAATATTCTATCATATTTATCCAGATAACATTATCCTTACCCAATAATTTTGAAGTCTATAACAGACCCACATCTCCTTTGTTTATAATGTAGCCACTCTTTTTGGGTTTAAAATAGAACCACCCATCATTGGTTCATAAGAAACCCACAAATCCTAAGTTTATAATGGAACCACCCATCATTATATAAAATTCCCAATATGTATAAAATAATCATTAAAATGAAATCTTGTAATGTTCAACATTACATTCAATAAAATATTAATTTCATCCATAAGAAAACATTTCAAAATATTGAAATGTCCATTCCATTTAAAACCTGTTTTAAAAATAACCAGAATAAAGGGAAATAAAGTATCTCTTTAAAAAACCAAATAATGTTATAAAGGATATAAAATATAAAATAATTCTTTTGGCGGCTGTAGAATTCATTAACACCGTATACATTAAAATATTTCATTCCTTAACAACTTTGTAAATAATGTCAAAAAATTACGTATAAAATAAATAAATAGATTCCTTTTGAAAACCAATGAAATAAATTAAAAATTTACATAAAATATCATTTTTAATTATTATATTTCCACCCATAATATAATTTCAAAAATATAGACATGGAAGAAAATTATTTTGAAAATAAAGGCTTTAGAATTTTAAAACTGGGATTAAGTTATATTATCCCTTAGCCCAAGTATGACTCATCACAAACATTATTTATCATCCTAAATAATAACGTTGTGTAAATTATTTAGTTTCTTAAGATACTTATTCAATTTTTTATTCCTTTTAATTTATTTAATACCATGTTATATTCAATTACTTAATCATTTATGTTCACATCGGTTGTTTTGATGGTATTGGGCTCATACATCCAAAATTACTTTGGTTGGTAGACTCTGGTCAATGAGGTCATTATTTAATCATATCCATAATATTAATGAATTCACAATTATAATTTATATACATATATAATACTCTTAAAACCTACCATGAATTATTTTATGAAAAAATTACTATGTTACAATCATGGAGAGGGTAAGTTATACATACACATGAGTAATGTTTCCATTTTTCAATGATCGAGATAAAAAGAATGTTCAGTTATTTTATATTTATAAAATTATGATTATGTGACAATATAATATTATTTATTTTAATACACTGATATATAGTAGTAATGTGATGTGGTTATGAAAAAACAATTGTATTTCTTCGTAGAGTTGGTAATCAACACGTAAGCATGAGTTATATTATCATTTTTCAATGGTTGGGTAGGAAAAAATAGATAATTTATTATTATTCAAAACATTAAATAATTTAATTAATATAATAAGTATATACATGCAATACATCATTAAAACCATCCATAAGAGGTGGTGATGGAAAATTAATTATATCAGTTCATGAGGTGGTCATTTGTCGTAAACGTGAACAATGATTTCATTTCCCATTAAATGGAAGAGGATATAGATATACGTTATTACATTAAAAAAATATTAGTATATTAAAGATACTAGTTTTATATTTCACAATTTCTGAATAATATTTGAAGAATGTGTAAGAATAATTAAAACTAAAACATTTGGCCAAAGACTATACATCTTCTTTCAGACAACTTCCTTTTCATTTCACTTTAAACCCTTAAACGTTGGTATAATTCCCAAGAAAATACCTCTATAATGTGTGAATAAATATTAGTAAGGTATTTGGGTATATATTTTCTAAAATAAAGGAATTTTTTTGTTTGATGAAAAGTGGTGAGTATGTACCCTTTTATAAGTGAGGGTAGAGGCACTCTTGGAATGTTATAAAGTATTAAATTAATTTAAATTAGTTTTCATCTTAAAATAATTAAAAAGTGTAATAATTAAAAAAAATTGTTATTATGGGTTAAAATAAAATCATTCAATAAAATTTGGACATGTTTAGATTATGTTTTTTCAATTATGTCTTTGTTTTAATGGGTGTTAACCCTTTTTGACAATCACCACGATAATAATGTTTATACTCTTTATGGGTCAATATAGTAACAAAAAAATTAAAAATTGGTCCATAAATGGACCATATTTAATATTTTTAAGAATATATTAATCAATTTATGAATATATATATTTTTTAATTTTAAGTCACTTAATAATATATTATTTATTATAAAATAACATTAATGAAATTTTCTGAAATTTTCAATTAATTTGACATTGAAAACAACGTAACAATAGTGGAATTAAAATTTAATCCTTTGAAATAACCATAAAATGTTATATTTATCCTCAAAATTCATATAACACAATAAGTTATTAAAATTATACTACTTTTATTGTTTTTAAAATTAGTTCTTTTATATTTTTATTAATTGAATAAATATTGTGTCGGTGTTGCATAAACATTTAAGGTTATTATTTAATCACTAAAAATTATAAATTAATAACCATGATATAAAATATACTTTATATTGAATAAAAATTTTATAATTTAACATATCAACCATTTATCCCTATGTAAAAAAAATTATAGATAATAAAATAAAGAGAATGAGTTTTTCCCATTTTCATTACATATAATAATAAAAGTTCAAAATCAAATAATGATGGAAAGAAGTTTCAATATATTCGAAAATTTGATAAAAATAAATTAAATCCACCCATAAAATAGGATAAAGAAAAGTATTAGGGTTAGTTTTATACATTATCATATTATTTTTAACCTTAATTACATGATTTACCCTTACTTTTGTAACAATTATTTACTATAGTTACTATTCATAATAACCAAAATTAAAAAAAATATATTACATACCAATTTTGATCTAATAATGCTAAATATGATATATATTTTTTAATATTCAATTTTTATTAGTACGATAAATTAATTTAATATTAAAAAGTAAAGCATTATTAAAAATAGTTTTCTCGAAAAATTCCTTTATAAGTATAAAAACAGCTTTATACAAAATTAAAGTATAAAATTACTTTAAAATTATTTAAGAGGATTATGTTTAATCAAATGAAACTAACTAAATTAAAAAATCAAAATAGAGTTTTATTTTGTAAATAATTTAAAAGAAAATACAGTTTTTAATAAAAATAATAGTTTTCACTATTTGTTGGAAAATCAAACTTTTCAAAAACATCTCAAAATTTCAGCATTAGATAATTTTGATATTTTTATTTAAAAAATAATATCCATTTTATAAAATGTAATTTATAATATTTCTCTAAATTAATTATATTATTTTCTCACAAGAAGTAATAAAACCCATTTTGAAGAAAATGTATTTTTGAAAAAAAACAACTCTATTAAGAATAGAGTGACTATTTAATAATAATTTATCAAAAAAATTATAAAAAGTAGGACCTTTATATATATATTTTTTTAAAAATATAATTCTATTCATACTCTCCAATTCATTGGCTAGGTAATAATAGTCATATTTAAATAAAAATATTTCATGCTTCATTTAGGCTTAGTGTTGTGTGTCGTATACACTATCGAATATAGTTTTATTTTTAAAATCCTTGGGTTTTATAGTATTATAAATATGATATCTCCATGTATTATAAAATATAATATGATATCATATGAAATGATTGGAATGACTATCATAAAATTTAATTACCTATCATATTTTTTGATTGGTCTATTAGTCATAAAATACAACTAATACCAGATGAAGTCTCTACCTATATATCATAAAATATGACTCAACGTGGATCATAACATATGACATGTATCATATTCTATGATTGGTACTGAATCATTAAATACGATTAAATGAGAAAATTTAGTTTTTCTTCACATTAAATTATAAATTGAATTATGTTATTTTTAAAATATTTATAAATAATTATAAGTAGTATTTGGAGATAATTTTTAATTTTTAAAGATTTTATGAATTAATTCATTAAAAATAGTTTATAATTAATTATTAATTTTTTATGAAACATTTCATAAAATTTATTACAAAATATTAAATGTTAATATTTAATTACACTTTATCAAATTATATGGAATGACTTAAGAAGTGGAAGTAAAGTGTTTATATAGTAATCATAAGGGGTTATTTATAAATTTGATATAAGTTAAAATAAAAGGAAACATATAATGTTTTTATATTTAAAGTATGAATTGTTCGTAAATATTTAATTAAATTGTTCAAATTAAATATGTATATTGAGATATTATTTAAAACTCATCAAAAAATAGTTTTGATGGTTAATTTTTTCATGGTCTAAATAATGTTAAGTACGTGATATTTAGATTATATAAATAGTTTTTGTAATATAAATTGGTTTATGATGTTTTTATAATTCATAAAATATCATATATTTATTGTAATATTCCATATAGTGAATAATATGATGGATTTCATGTTATAGTTGGAATAATATGTGTTTATATTCAATATTATATAATGTATAAAATTAATGATATTGAATTTTAATGTTTTTTTAATTTTATACATCTTAGGAATTTTTTATAAATGCTTATCTCATGTTTAAATTTGTAAATAGTACATTTATTTAAATTTTACTCACATATATAAGATTCATGGATATAAATTTTTTATATATTCTAAATAGGTGTATACATTAGTTTAAGTTGTTAAAATACTTATTATTAATTTCCATGTATTTCATTACATGTTAATCATGATTAAAAAAGAATTGGTTTTTATATACCTTGAACATGGACTATAATTATTGTTATTATCATGGATTTAGTAATTTAATATAGTTTATACATATTAGGTATCAGAGTTATGATTAATTGGAATCTCTCTTGAGTAAAGCGGTTCTCGATAGAGGAACTACTGGTTGGACTTTTATTTATTAAAGAGGATTATTCATTATTATAAAAATTTGGGGGTTGACTATTTGTGGCTCTAGGATTACTCATGTAAATATTCTTAATCTTATATACCTATGAAACATTTCATTATAATTTCTTATACCTTATTCTTGAGATGTGTTTGGATATGTGTAAATATATTTGGATTTTATTTTGGTTGAGTAACACAAATTTTTTGTTGTGAAAAGAGTTACCCAATAATATGTTTTGAACATATTAAATTTTTGTATGGAATAGGATTACAAATACTAATTATTTTAATTTCACAAACATAAATGGAATAATATGAGATAATATGGTCGGATTAATTCCCTTTTGAAATTTTAAGTGTTATATTCCTTCTAAAGAAGAACATGTAAAGACCGTGATTATTCAGTATTTGTAACTTAACTATTAGGTGCCCATGGATTATCTTATGTAAGGAAACTAGGTATTTATATAAACCTCACCATCATGTGTCTTTTTCTATTAATTTTATTTTGGTTACACTTAGATGTGGAATCCTAACCATTAATATACCAAAGTATTAGAGTTTGGTTTATAAATTTTTGATAGATTTTGATAAAGTTTTATCCAATAAACTATCCAAGTTTCATATATGATATAATTTAAAATAGTTTTATACCAAATATAGTCATGAATTATTTAACTAAAACTTGGAATAAGTCACAATGAAATAAACCAATTGTCTTAATAATGTGTAACATCCCAGGTATTTATAGAATAATAAATTTTCATATCTTTTAATATTTGTGAATAATATAATAATTTTATGTTAAGGGGATGATTTTTATGATAGCGTACTCAACACGCAATAATGTGTTTCTCTGAAATATTACATTTCCCACAACATTGATTTTTACCCAAAAATAATACAATATTATTATTACTATTTTAAATGGTATTTAACGCCTAGCCGTTGTATCTGTGATAATGAACAAAAATAACTGCACTATGATTAGACATGTTTGTTAAATGTTTTTTTACATTTATCCAATAAATTTTAGTGGCTTAAAATGAGAATGAATCAAATTTTAAGAATAAAAGAATATAATATTTTTAAAAGGCCTTTTTATAGACTTTTGATGGAGAACCCTTCTTAAAACTATTTTTTGTCACTTGTATATATTATATTTGAAAAACTAAACTTCTTATTTATAATTAGGACATAAAAATTTATATTGGTTTAATTTCATTATTTTTATGATAAAATTCATTTTTTTAATGAATAGTTAAAAATACTGCATTTTATTTCACAACATCCTTTTCGTATCATTTTTTTATTAACTTTATAATGGGTTTTAATGTATAATCAGATTATTATTTTTTCATTTATTTCAATGTTGTTCATTGGATGTAATTTCACATTTCAATTTGACATGAACACATGTCTATATTTTTATAGTTTCTGGTTCTTAAAAATACACTTTCTGGTTTTGACAATTGGAGATAACTTTAAATTAGTTACTACAATTTCTTTGTTTTGAATTTGAAAAAATTGATTCTGTATCTGGAATTAGAAGGTCCAATTTTTTTAAATAAGAACCATTTATTTTATCACATTATGAAAAGTAAATTCAGTAATTATTTTTATTTACCACAGTTAAAGAGTAAATTAGGTATTGAAGGGTAAAAATAATATTATAATAATACAAAATAACCCTAAAAAATATCTCAACCTTATTGGATGAGTCATGGGAGACCAAAATATCCTCATTCTAACTTTTGGGAATTTGGGAACCACTTGGGTGTGATAATGACAAGTTAAAATAATTTATTTAAAGTAAAGAGAAATATAACATAAACATGTATCTTTTTACTAAAACAATTTTATTATGGGGTTATATAGTTGATATGTTTTTACTATAAATAGTTATTATAAAGATAAAACTATTTAATAAATCATGGTATTTTATTTATAAATTTTACACATTAAATAAATAAATTTATTTTGGACACAATGATTATGAAGTGATTAACTAATTAATGAATGATTCAAATATATGATATTATAAAAATTAAAATAAATGTAATTCGAAAATTTTTATGTCATTGATGAATTCAAGAACTGAAAATCAACAAAGGAAAGGCTTATATAGGTAACTCAATGAATCCTTTTGGCTCAAATCAAAAAGGGTTACCTTATTTAGATGTAACGACTTCTCTCAATCTCTATTAATTGTTATAACATGGTAATAAGTTATATAAAATGAATGATAAACTCAAAAAGTGTTCTGAATCAAGTATAAATTAGCCTTTGTTTATTATTCATGAAATTAATGAATGAACAGGACATGTCAAACTCATTGTAAGGGATTTCATCTCAATCTCCAGTCATGTAGGCATATTTTGATAATATACATCTCCTTATATTATACAGTCTATAATAAACCATTTTAATTTTAATCTCATTCTACAATTTTAAAAAGGTAATATTTTTATATGAATCATTTCACTAAATGAAAAAAAAGAATTTTTTGGAAGTATGCAATGATAATGACATCACTTCCACCACGAACATTGTTTAATATTTCGCCTCCTTTATAAGACATAATGTTTTTTACAGAAGAATAAATATTATATACCCTTTTCAAGTATTTTGGTATTGAAAATTGTTTTGATAAAGTATTTCTTATGTCCACGTCTTAAAATGATCTCTTGTTATTGCAATATGGAAATGTTATTTTTCCATTATACTTGTTTTATGTGGTATGATTATGTTATGGTACTTTGACATTTGATGGTTGGTTATGTGATAAACCATATATATTTGGTTAAATGATAAACCAAATACTGGTGGTTTTGTGATAAACCAAGGAAGGGTGGTTACATTATGACCTCCAATTCATCGGGTATGGAAGTTGGTCAAATGTCTTTTCAATTTGTAATAATGGTTTGTGGATGTCAACTGTATGGTTATTCAATTTAAGAAATATTATGTCCAAGGTTACATTGTATATTTTTTTTGTGATTTATATGGGTTTTATGGTGATGTTTTCTTACAAAAAGGTTAATTAATGAGCATATATTTAGTGAAGAGTATTTACTACATCATAAGGGTTAAAATAATTTCTTTATGACAAAGTATTCATGGTTTTCATGTTTTTGAAAGACTAAAAATTTTCAATCATTGTGTATCCCTTACTGATATTTTTATTCTCACCCCATGTTTTGAAATGTTTTTCATAGGGCATAAAGAAAAATATAGTCAAGGATGGGATCAAAGAAAAGTTATGAATTTTAACCATGAAAAGAAACCATGTTTCTTTTAACCATTTTTTATTTATTTTTTCAAATAAGTGGTTAGTTATTAGATGTGTTTACTAGTAATTTTTATGTTTTTATATATGAGTTATGTCCACATCCTCTAAAACTATAATCCTAAAAATATTCTCAATGTTAAATAAAGTCAAATTATTGAATTTACTCGAGATTAATTAATGATTAATGTTGGGGCCTTATAGTTTGTATTAGAGTTCACTTTCAATAACTTTAGGAGTTATAATATTGTTAATCGAATATCCATAAATTATTTTTACTTTATGTTCAAATTGAAATGATATAGCATGTGAATATTATCATGTTTCTTTGTCTAAGATATGTTTTCTTAGAATGATTTTTTGCAGAGGAAATAGGGAAACTGTGCTGGGAAGGCATACAGAGGAAAATATCTTTACAAATCAGCATCTTGAGATGTTTGTATTTAGTACTGGATAGTTTGTTGCAGTGATGGATCAGTTGAATCAGGTGATAAATGGTGGTGGATCCCATGCATGAGAGAAACTAGACCAACCGTAGAGATGATAATGATTGAACTACAGTATCACTCCAACTCTCGAGCCCAAAAACAACCCAGTCCACTCTAGAAAGAAGTAAATCACATCGATGATAATGATTGAAAATCAAGACTCAGCTCACACTGGTATACATATTTCATATAGTGATAGAGATGTTCAGATGTAGTCACTGATTCATATAAGCTTTCAGACCCACGTAGGATACTAGACCAGCTAAGTTGTCGGACCCACGTCGGATACTAGACCAGCTATTCTGTCAGAACCACTTAGGATACAAGCACAGAAGTCAAACTGTTGGACCCACTTGGGATACAGGTACAGTAGTCATTGCTGTCGAACCCATGGAGGATTTCAGTACAGTTGTCGTCATAATTGAACCCATGGTGGATTCAAGTACGGTAGCCATCGTCATCGAACCCACGGAGGATTCCAGTATGGTAGTCATCACTGCCAAACCCACGGAGGATTCCAGTACAGTTATCATCATTGTCGAACCCCCAAAAGATTCATTCCAGTCTCATTGCTGATGAACCTACGAAGGATTAAGTCCAGTCTTGTTGCTGTCGAACCCACACAGGATTCCAGTACAGTAGACGTCGTAGTCGAACCCATTGAGGATTCCAGTACAGTTGTCGTCGCTGTCGAACCCATGGAGGATTCCAGTTCGTTAGCCATCATCATCGAGCCCACGGAGGATTCTAATACAGTAGTCTTTGCTTCCGAACCCACAATAAATTCCAGCATAGTTTTCATCACTTTCAAGCCCATGGAGGATTCAGTCCAGTCTCATTGATGTCGAACCCATGGAGGATTCAGTCCAGTCTCATTGTTGTCGAACCCACTGAGGATTCCAGTACAGTAGACATCATAGTCGAACCCATGGAGGATTCCAATACAGTTTTCGTTGATGTCGAACCCACGAAGGATTCAGTCCAGTATCATTTTGGTGGAACCCACAGAGTTTTCAGTCTAGTATCATTGTTATTGAACCCACGAAGGACTCTAGTACAGTAGACGTCGCAGTCGAACCCACAGAGGAATCCAGTACAGTAGACGTTGGAGTCGCATCCAGCTCTCGGGTTCTCGCACACAGCATGTTCAATTCTGGGAGGGTTCACCCCTCGTGCCAAGGGGTCAATACATCAACTATCACAAAGTGCTGAGTTGATATATCCCAAAGTTCTGTCTCATCAATAGAAACCCAATGCGACGGAAGGCGCCTCAATTGGACGCCAGGTCTGAGTGTTGTTAGTGTTTTTGTTCGAGGGGCCTGATTGGAAATACGCTCATTCCAAACCCGGTTGTCTTCCAAAGTCATCCAAAACTCACTTAGAGTATCTCAAAAGAACCAACTCGATGCAAGGGTCCCAGTGCCATAGACGGCATGTCGATCGAATGCGCGGTCTTCGAGTTATTCTCCTTTAAGTGAAAACGGGTCGGGCCCGTTAAGCCCATTGGGATGGCGGGTCGGGTTGATCTGATTTTAGCGAGTCTGACCCGGTAGAGGGTTGGACCGGCTCGGTGATTCGCACGGCTCGGCCCGAGGGGTGCGGTCCAAAATGAGGGGGCACGGCTCGGCCCAGTGGGGTGCGGCTCGGCCGGCTGACTGAGCGGCTCAGCCCGGGTGGTCGAGCGGTCCGAGGGGGGTGGGGGCGCAGCCTCCCACTTTCCCGAACTGGCGGCGCCGAATGGCGTCGTCCTCCCAACCTACCGGCCGGCCTTCCTGGCGCAAGCAGCTTGCTCGGGCGGTCCGCGGTCTTGCTACGCGGCACCTTTAGGTGTCGCGACTCCTTCACCCGATCGGCCGACGAGCCGACCGGTTCACCACCGGAGCAGCCCGCGGAGTGCAGGCTGCGGTCCTCCGTAGCGCGACATCTCTTGTGGTGTCACGGTCTCTCCGGTCCGGCCGGCTTTAGTCGTCCGGTTCTTCATCGGCCGAGCGTGTAACACCCGAGACGTTTATAAGAAATATTTTGTTTTTATTTTATATAAATCATCAAAGGAATCTGTCACTACACACAACACTATCTTGGCTTGATTTACACGCAATTGCGACCTTCCTTGGTAGCTTGCGTCGTACGCAATAATGAGTTTCACTAAACAACGATATGCTATTAAAATATTATTAAAACTAGTCGTTATGAATAGTAATAACCACCTTTTAAAATTCTATAAATTTTATTTTTCAAAATAGACTTCGTTTTTGTATTTGGAATATCGAAATTAGCCTAGGGTGAAATTTTGGTATTTTTCTGGAAACTTTCAATTTTTGATGAATAGTGAAAACAATGGGTTACTTTTTAAAAACTGACTTTTTATTTAAATAATTTATTTTATTTAAATTTATTTTAGGTCAAAATTGATACATAATACCTATATAAGTTCAATGTAATTCATTGGAGTAATTTTATAATAATTTTAGATATATAAATATTCTATTGAACTTTTCACCGTCTTTTACCCACCTCCTAGGAGAATTTGCAAATTTAGATAAAACATAATTTCACTGATTCTGTGAGTGGAATTTCAAAAATCCAAAAGACACGATTGATTTCAGTAAGTAAAATTTGGTTCAACGAGATGAAAATAATTTTGGTGAATAGTAACTTCTTATTTTTTTACCACGGTTAAAAGTAAATAGGGTAATTAAGGGTAAAAATGTTATTATTATTACCCTAACACATGTCCTAATTCTATTGGATAAGTTTAATTCGACCAAAAACAACCTTAGGAATAAAATATGAACATTTAGGCCCACATGGATTATATGAGGATATTTATTATTAATTTATTTAAAGAATGGTTAAAATAGTTAAAATCAACATTTTATAAGTAACTAATTTTTATTATAGGGTTATACATAAGATAAATTCGACTATAAATATTCATTAGAAAGCTAAAAGTATTTCCTAAATAATGGTATTTTATTTTTAATTTTTAGACATTAAATAATTTAATTTATTTATGACACAATGATGATGCAGTAATTATCTTATTCATGAAATATTGACATAAGTGATGTTATAAATACCCAAATAAATGTAATTTGAGACCTTTTATGAATTCAACTAATTTTCTAAGTTAATATGACATGTTAGTATTGATTTAAGTAACTGTTTTCGAACTAATAATTCTGTTATGAGTTTCACAAAAAATCAATTACTAAATAGTGTCAAAATTGACATAAAATATTTTTTAAAACAAATATTATATTATTAATTGTTATTTTATTCCTAAAAATCTAAGGTTCGGAAAAATGACTTAGATAAGGTTATATATATTTATAATAAAAAACATGGGGTTCTTTTGTCTTGTTATAGTATGTTTATTAACCTTATAGTGTAAGAACACAAAAAGACACGATAAAAGTAAAATTATCTAACTTAAAGTTAAATCTAAATGATAAGGTTAAAATAGTATACTAAACTTGTAAAAATTATATTTGATGAGAGTATTTAGACCCATACCCACCTTAGATTCGAAATAAATCAATTTGGAGCTATTTTAAACCGAATGTGACTTTATAATAAAATAATATTTTTAGTTTTTCCAAAGGTGCCCCTCTCCTCCCTTATAAAAGGGCACCTCCTCCCTCTCTTCCTCACACCACTATGAGCCTTCATGCTCGGAAAACCCCTGACAAAGTCTCTTCTCCACTTACCTAGAAACATCCTAGAGGTCCTGGTCTTCTCCAAAGACCAATTTTAGTGCCCTAAAAGGATGTCTCAAAGAAGCGCTTCAAAGAAGAGGTAATGTTTGTTACCGATTCTTTCAACTTTATTTCTTCTTCCACTTATTCTTATTTAGTTGTTTCATTATGAATTAATAACATTAGTATCACTCATATACTGATATCTTATTATAAGTATAAATCAACCCTATTTCACCATCTATCCATCCTACAGAAAACGAAATCATCGCGCGTGCATACGTACGGAATACCGTCTCCACGCCTTTGTGTAATATATTTTCCACCACCACCTTACTTGGATGGGTATAATGGTGTAAAGAAGGAATATAAATGATTATTGTAAAGAGATATTGATTCTGAAATATTATACATACACTCCAATACAATTCCACGATCATGGGAACGATATCATCGCTCGTGCGTATGTACGGAATACCGTCTCCACGATGTGATGTGACTCGTTCTACAGGATTTTCATTGCATAATGATTACATAAATTAATTGAGTGAATAAATATGATATATATTACACTAATACCAATCTGTAAATGAGTAATCTATAACCTAAAAAGAAGAATAAGAATTTATTCGACAAAACACGCATAAGAACAAAAAGTAATAAACACCCGAATAAGAAGTAGCAATGAAATATTACTAATAATAAGTTAGAATATGACCATATATGATATCATAACAATGCGTATGATTATGAATAAGTCAATAACATTATTTAAATAATTATACAGGAGGTTCGTACACTTACAAGGCAAATCGGACCTATGGTAAGGGAAATATCACAATCTCATTTTTATCTGAGATTGTTTAAACTTTGGAATTTACTGGGGTGTATTTTATCATACAAATCCATGTTTCCTCAATATGTAATATTATTTACATCCACCTACAATTTTTTAAATCCAATTTTACCCTTCGGTGAGTTTTTAGTAAAAGATATGAAAGGAATCTTTTTTCGTTTTTCGTACGAGGTACTTTTTGACTTTTCCGACAAAAGTACGAGAATAATGTTTTTTAACTTATACGGCATGAATGGATTTTTAAAAAATTATTTCCAAGAATCTTCCTTTACTTGTTTTCAAGGTTATTTTTAATAAAATTTGTTTAGTTTAGAATTGTATGACATGTTAAGAAAGGAAAAGTGTTTTTAAAGTAGAAAGGATATTTTCCTCAAGAATGGAGTTCAAGTATTTTATCAAAATTATTTCCCATCTAAGATAATAAAGTGTTCTATTTCTATCTGTATTATTACATTGATTTGATTATGTTGTGATGGAATTATTTTTATGAATCCCTTTATCCTATATGAATTTTTTATGATGTCACAATGTTTAAGAATCCCATTTTTATTAAATGGGTTATGCTATGATGTATGGTTTATGATTTTGTGGCACACATAAGAATGGTATCATTATGAGATGGGTGGGACCTATATCTCCCTCCAATGCATTGGGTAAAAATTTTATATCTCATGAGATAGACATGGCTGGAATGGCAGGTTATACTGGTTTAGTGAAACCAGACTGAAATGTGGAATGAACTCGGTTCAGAAATGGACTTTGTCCACTAAGATAGTCTTGGAAATGAGTCTTGACTAATAAGAAATGATTCTCTATGACTATGTGTGTATGACACAAAGCTTCATGTTTTAAGTTATGATTATTGGGATTACATTTCACTACCATGATTTATCCCATGTTATGAAATTATGATCTCTTTTGCATGTTAATATTTCCAAAATGTTATGTTCTTATGAATATGATGTGATTGATATTTCTTTTGTTTACCCTTACTGAGCATTTGAGCTCACCCTTTTGTATGTTTTCTTTCCCAAGGTTAGGAAGAAGGTTATTAAGTAAGATATGCCAAAAGGGACTATAGATATGATTAAATAAATGAGAGACAATGTAGATGCTTTATGAACTAGTTGTTAATGTTTCCCAGTTTCTAAAGACACTATACCTATACGGTCCTTTCCTAGTTTTGTTATATTTTGTAATAAGTGTGCTTCAATTTTGAAGTATTAACAATGTATGTAATGTATGGGTCGTTATAGTTGGTATCAGAGGAAAGGTATAGTCAACCTTTGGAAATTAGGATGTGAAAGCCTTAGTAAGAATCCTAAGGATAAGTCTAAGCATAAAACACAATCTTATTATTTTAGAAATGGCCATGAATAACCTAGGATAATACCTTAAGTGTGAAATTTTATTCTTGATTATGTGGTTTTCCTATTATAATTAGTGTTTCTCACACTATTCTTCTTGGTTTTAGTCAATGGCTGGAACCCGAAGGAACCGTGTTAATGTGGAATGCGACGGGAAATGAAATGATTGTCCCCCTGAGTAACCAAACGTTATGGGAGGTGGAATGAAAAATCTTGTAGCCATGCTCACACAACATTCTCAAGCTATGAATCATGCAAGACTTCCAAACGAGGAAAGGAAGGAGAAAATTCTGTTGAATCCTTCATGAGGCAGCATCCACCTTCATTCAGCGGGTCTACTGATCCATTAGTTGATGAACAAAGGATTAGTACTACTGAAAAGATATTTTCAGTTCTTCAATGTTCTGAACATGATAAAGTCATCTTATCAGTGTATCATTTGGAAAGAGATGATGATAAATGGTGGAATCTTATTAAGAATATGAGGCAAAGGGGTGAAATTGAGTCCATGGAATGGGACGAGTTTAAGAACTTATTTTTCAGTAAGTACTTCCCTCGTATTCTCCAAACAAAGATGGAGAAAGAGTTTCTTGAACTAAAGCAAAAGGATGATGAATCTGTTGGTACCTATGAAGCAAATTTGACAAGACATGAAAGGTACGCTTCTGGTATTATTATCCAACCTGAGAGTAAGATCGATCGATTCTTTATTGGCTTATAACCAAGTCTTAGAAGGGCCTTAGCCCTAAGGTACTTCAATAGCTACAAGGAAATCATTCGATGTGCTCTCAAAGATGAGATGGAGATTGGAGTAACCCATCAGTCATATGGGTTTGATAAGAAGAGTAAAATGGAATTCAAAGGAAAATCTAAACAGCACACTGAAAAAAAGATGAGCTTTCCCTTATGCTCAAAGTGTGGAAAGAAAAATGGAGGGAGTTTTCTTAAAGGGACAAGTAAATGTTTCAAATGTGGAAAGGAAGGTCATCAGGCATTTGAATGCCGTAATGATGGGAAGAAGATGTCTAGTGATGCGAACAATGAAAAGGCTACACAGTGTGCACCTCCTATACTTAAATGTTACAAGTGAAAGGAAATGGGGCATTATTACAATCAATTCCCTAATACAAGGGTTGTTGATGATGATCAACATCAACAAACTCTTAAGGCTAAAGACAAAGGAATGTCACATGAAATTTCTATCAGCAATGTGGAGTACGATAACGAAGTGGTGAAAGGTACACTTACTTTCCACTCTAAAGTAGAAAATTTTTTATTAGATTTTGGATCCACCCACTCCTTTATTTCTGAAGAATTTTCTAAGGGTATCATCATATTACCTCACCAATTAGATGTTGAGTTAGCTGTGACAACCCCTAATGGCACAACACTCGCATCAAAAGTTTATAATTCTTCTCTGATTGAAGTTTGTGGGAAAGTGCTTCCTGTAAATTTTGTGATCCTCCCTATAGTGGAATTTTATGTGTTTCTTGGCATGGATTGGATTTATCTATATGGAGCTCATATCAATTTCCAAAGAAGGGAAGTCACATTTCATATTCCAGATCAGTCTTTGATCATCTATCGATGCAAGGATGAACATAACCTTCCAGGGGAAATTTCTTCCATCTTATGGGTCTTGATTCCACTAAATGAAGATTATTTATCTAAAATGGTGGTAATAAACTCACGATTAAGAAAATTCCCATTGTACAAGAGTTTGATGATGTCTTTACAGAGGAATTGTCGGGTCTTCCACTAAATCATGAAGTTGAGTTTTCAATAGAACTCATATCGGGTGCTTTACCTATTTCAAATACACCTTATAGAATGGCCCCAATTGAGTTGTAGGAATTGAAGAAGCAACTCCAAGAGAATCTTGATAAGGGGTTCCTACGCCCTAGTGCATCCCCTTGGGGAGCACCTGTTCTATTTGTTAAGAAGAAAGATGGATCAATGAGACTCTGCATTGATTATCAAGAACTTAACAAGATCACTATCAAGAACAAATATCATCTCCCATGCATTGATGACTTATTTGACCAACTATGCGGAGCTCAATACTTTTCCAAGATTGATCTTCATTCAGGGCATCATCAATTAAGGGTCAAAAGGGAGGATATACCAAAGACGGCTTTCCGTACAGGGTTTGGACACTATGAATTTATAGTGATGCCATTTGGTCTTACTAATGCCCCTGCTATCTTCATGGATCTGATGAATAGAGTATTTATAGACTATCTAGATCATTTTTTGGTAGTCTTTATAGACGATATTCTTGTATATTAAACGAGCAAGGAAGAACATGAAGATCACTTGAGAATTATATTGAAGACCCTGAGAAAGAAGAACCTTTATGAAAAATTTTCCAAGTGTGAATTTTGGCGTCAAAAAGTTGCATTTTTGGGTCACATAATCTCAAAAGAGGGGATATCTGTGGATCGAGAAAAAACAGAGGTTATCAAAAGATGGTCGAGAACAACAACAGTAACTGAGATCCAATTATTTCTTGGTTTGGTTGTATATTATCGATGTTTTGTGAATGATTTTTCACGATTATCTAATCCAGTCACCAAGTTCACTCAGAAAGGAGTTAAGTTTGTTTGGACGGAGGAATGTAAAGACAATTTCAAGGAGTTAAAAAGAAGGTTATCCAGTGCACCTGTACTCACACTGCCCTATAGTGGGGAAAGGTTTGTGATCTTGAGTGATGCATCCAAGAAGGGTCTGGGGTGTGTTCTTATGCAAAATGATAAGGTGATAGCTTATGCCTAATGATTGTTTAAAATCCATGAGCAAAATTACCCAACTCATGATTTGGAGTTAGCTGTGGTAATCATTTCATTAAAGATTTGGAGGCGTTATCTTTATGGAGAAAGGTGTGACATTTATACTAATCATAAAAGTTTAAAGTATATTTTCACACAAAAGGAGTTGAATATATGCCAAAGAAGATGGTTGGAGCTGATGAAGGGTTACGACTGCTCAATTCATTACCACCTTGGGAAAGCAAACAAGGTGGAAGATGCATTAAGTCGACAAGACCATGCTAGTTTATCCATGATGAGGATCACAAATGATCCAATAATTAAGGATTTACAAAGGATGGATCTTGGAATTATAATGAAAGGGGAAAAATCGTATCTTTCTCAAATAAATGTTCAACCATCTATACATGTTAAGATTAAAGAGGCACTGAAAGAAGATGTAGAGTTACAAAAGAAGGTGAGAAATGTTCCTGAATTCAACCTTGATTGTGATGGGATAATAAAGTTCCAGAATCGGGTTTGTGATCCTCCCATCCCTGAATTAAAGAAGGAGCTGCTGGATGAGGCTCATAGTTCTTCATTATCTATTCATCCTGGAAGCACGAAGATGTATAGGGACCTGAAAGAGTACTTCTGGTGGGATGGCATGAAAAGAGATGTTGTTGAATATGTCTCTCGATGCTTGGTTTGTCAGCAAGTTAAAGCTAAGAGACAGAAGTCTATGGGGATGTTACAACCATTACCCCTACACGAATGGAAATCGGAAAACATCACTATGGACTTTGTAACAGGACATCCTAAAAAATCCAAAGGCAATAATGCTATCTGGGTCATAGTTGATCGTCTTACAAAGTCTACACACTTCATTGCTATTAGAGAGGATTTCTCTCTGGATCAGCTTGCCAGGATATATGTAAAGGAAGTGGTAAGATTGCATGGAGTACCAGTTTCTATTATATTTGATCAGGATATGAGGTTTACCTTAACGTTCTGGAGAAGCCTTCAGTATACTCTAGATACAGAGTTGAGTTTCAGCACTTCTTATCATCCTCAGACAGACGGTCAGTCTGAGAGGACAATTAAAACTCCAGAAGATATGTTGAGATCTTGCTCTATGGATTTAAAAGGTGGTTGGGATCAACACCTACCATTGGTGGAATTTTCTTATAATAATACCTTTCACTCCAGTATTTATATGGCTCCTTATGAAGCTCTCTATGGAAAGAAATGCAGGACTCCAACTTGCTAGGATGAAGTTGGGGAAAGAAAGCTATTAGGACCTGATCTTGTTGATGAGATGGCAGAAAAGGTCTGATTTATTCAACAACACATAAGAGCTGCTCAAAGTCGACAGAAAAGTTATGCCGAAAACTGAGAAAAGACCTAGAGTTTGAAGTTGGTGATAAAGTGTTCTTACGAATATCTCCCTGGAAGACGGTCATGAGATTTGGAAAGAAGGGGAAGTTGATCCCTAGATATATCGGTTCTTTCAAAATACTGGATCGTGTTGGAAAGGTAGCTTATCGATTGGTGCTTCCACTGAATCTCTCTCAAGTTCACGATGTGTTCCATGTATCTCTCCTGAGAAAGTACATATCTGATCCTTCATATGTAATCAGCTTAGAAGTTGTACCACTGGAGCAAGATATTTCTTATGAAGAACAGCCGATAGAGATTCTGGATTGTAGAGAAAAAGTCCTACAGAACAAGACCACTCGCTTGGTGAAGTTTTATGGAGAAACCACCAATTAGAAGAAGCTACATGGGAGCTTGAGGATATGATGTGGGAGAGGTATCCTCATCTTCTTGTTACAAAGTGACGAATTTCGAGGGCGAAATTCATTTTAAGGGGTGTAGAATGTAACACCCGGGACTTTTATAAGAAATATTTTGTTTTTATTTTATATAAATCATCAACAGAATCTTTCACTACACACAACACTAGCTTGACTTTCTTTACACGCAATCGTGACCTACCTTGAAAACTTGTGTCGTATGCAATACCGAGTTTCACTAAACAATGATATGCTATTAAACTATTATTAAAACTAGCCGTTATGAATAGTAATAACCACTTTTTGAAATTTTGTAAATTTTATTTTTCAAAATGGACTTCGTTTTTTGATTCCGAATATCAAAATTATCCTAGGGTAAAATTTTGGTATTTTTCTGGAAACTTTAAATTTTTGATAAATAGTGAAAACACTGGGTTACTATTTAAACACTGAATTTTTATTTAAATAATTTATTTTATTTAAATTTATTTTTGGTCAAAATTGATACATAATACCTATATAATTTCAATCTAATTCATTGGATTAATTTTATAATAATTTTAGATATATAAAAATTTTATTAAACTTTTCACCGTCTTTTACCCACCTCCTAGGAGAATTTTCAAATTTACATAAAATTTTATTTTACCGCTTCTGTGAGTGAAATTTCAAAAATATGAGAGACATGGTTGATGTGAGTAAGTAAAATGTGGTTCAATGAGATGAAAATAATTTTTGGTGGATAGTAACTTTTTACTTTTTTTACCACGGTTAAAAGTAAATAGGGTAATTAAGGGTAAAAATGTTGTTATTATTATCCTAAAACATGTCCTAATTATATTTAATAAGTGTAATTAGACCAAAAACAATATTAGTAATACAATATGACCATTTAGGCCCACTTGTATTAGATTAGGACATTTATTATTAATTTATTTAAAGAAGGGTTAAAATAGTTTAAATCAAAGTTTAAAAAGTAAATAATTTTTAATATAAGGTTATACATAAGATAAAATAGACTATAAGTATTCCTTAGAAAGCTATAACGATTTCCTACATAATGGTATTTTATTTATAATTTTTAGACATTAAATAATTTAATTTATTTATGACACAAAGATGATGCAGTAATTATCTTATTAATGAAATATTGACATAATTGATGTTATAAATACCCAAATAAATGTAATTTTAGACCTTTAATTAATTACACTAATTTCTAGGTTAATATGACTTGTTATTATGGATTTAATTAACTTTGTTCGAACTAATCATTTTGTTATGATTTTCAAAAAAAATCAATTACTAAATAGTGTCAAAATTGACATAAATATTTTTAGAACAAATATTATATTATTAATTGTTATTTTATTCCTAAAAATCTAAGGCTCTGCCAAATGACATAGATAAGGTTATATATATTAATTATAAACAACTTGGGGTTCGTTGGGATTGTTATAGTAAGTTTATTAACCTTATAGTGTAAGAACACAAAAACACATGGTAAAAGTAAAATTATCTAACTTAAAGTTAAATCTAAATGATAAGGTTAAAATTGTAAACTAAACTTGTCCAAATTCTATTGGATGAGATTATTTCGACCCATCCCCACCTTAGCTTCGAAATAAATCAATTTGAAGCTATTTAAAACTGAATGTGACTCTATAATAAAATAATATTTATAGTTTTTTCAAAGGTGCCCCTCTCCTCTCTGATAAAAGGGAACCTCCTCCCTCTCTTCCTCACACCACTTTGAGCCTCCAATATCGGCCAACCCCTGACAAATTCTCTTCTCCAATTCCCTAATAACATCCTAGAGGTCATGTTCTTCTTCAAAGACCAATTTAAGTGCCCTAAAAGGAGGTCTCAAAGAAGCACTGCAAAGAAGAGGTAATGTTCGTTACCGATTCTTTCAACTTTATTTCTTCTTCCACTTCTTCTTCTTTACTTGTTTCATTATGAATTAATAACATCAGTATCAGTCATATACTGATGTGTTATTATAAGTATGAAACAACCCTATTTCACCATCTATCCATCCTATGGAAAACAAAATCACCACGCATGCATACGTACGGAATACCGTCTCCACGCCGTGGTGTAATCTATTTTCCACCACCACCTTACTTGGATGGGTATAATGGTGTAAATAATGAATACGTATGATTATTTTAATGTTATATTGATTCTGAACTAGTATACATACACTCCAATACAATTCCACGATCATGGGAACGATATCATCACTCGTGCGTACGTACGGAATACCGTCTCCACAATGTGATGCGACTCATTATACATGATTTTCCTTGCATAATGACTAAATAAATTAATTTAGTGAATAAATATGATATATATTACACGAATACCATTATGTAAATGAGGTATCTATAACCTAAGAAGAAGAATAAGAATTTATTCGACAAAACACGCATAAGAACAAAACGTAATAAACACCCGAAAAACAAGTAGAATTGAATTATTACTAATAATAAGCTAAGAATATGACCATATATGATATCATAACAATGAGTATGAATCTGGAATAATTAAATAACATTATTTAAATCATTATACATGAGTTTCGAACCTTTATGAAGCAAATCGGACCTAAGGTAAGTGAAATATCACAACCTCATTTTTATCCGAGATTGTTTATACTTTGGAACTTATTGGGGTGTATTTTATCATCCACATCCATGTTTCCTCAATATGTAATATTATTACCATACACCGACAATTGTTTAAATCCAATTTTCCCCTTCGGTGAGTTTTTAGTAAAAGATATAAAAGGAATCTTTTGTCGTTTTTCGTATGAGGTACTTATTGACTTTTCCGACAAAAGTATGAGAAGAATGTTTTTTTAACTTATACGACATGAATGGATTTTTAAAACATTATTTCCAAGAAGCATACTTTACAAGATTTCAAGCTTATTTTTAATCAAATTCTTTTAGTTTAGAATTTTATGACATGTTAAGAAAGGAAAAGTGTTTTTGAAGTATAAAGGATATTTTCCTCAAGAATGGAGTTCAAGTGTTTTATCAAAATTATTTTCCATCTAAGATAATAAAGGGTTCTGTTTCTATACCTATTATTACAATGACTTGATTATGTTGTGATGGAATTATTTTTATGAATCCCTTTATCTTATATGAATTTTTTTATGATGTCACGATGTTTAAGAATCCCATTTTTATTACATGGGTTATTCTATGATGTATGGTTTATGATTTTGTGGCACACATAGGAATAGTATCATTATGAGATGGGTGGAACCTATATCTCCCTCCAATGAATTGGATAAAGATCTTATATCTCATTAGATAGACATGGCTGGAAGGGTAGGTTAAACCGATTCAGCGAAATATGACTTAAATGAGGAATGAACTCCGTGCAGAAATGGACTTTGACCACTAAGATAGTCTTGGCATTGAGTCTTGACTAATAAGAAATGATTCTCTATGATTATGTGTATATGCCACAAAGATTCATGTTTTATGTTATGATTATTGGGATAACATTTCACTACCAAGATTTATCCCATGTTATGAAATTATGATCTCTTTTGCAGGATAAGAGTTCCAAAATGTTATGTTCTTATGAATATGATGTGATTGATATTTCTTTTGTTTACCCTTACTGATCATTTGAGCTCACCCTTTTGTATTTTTTCTTTGTCCTGGTCAGGAAGAAGGTTATTAAGTAAGATATTCCAAAAGGGACTATAGATATGATGAAATAAATGGGAGACAATGTAGATGCTTTATGAACCAGTTGTTTATGTTTCCCAATTTCTAAAGACACTATACATATACGGTCCTTTCCTGGTTTTGTTATATGTTGTAATAAGTGTGCATCAATTTTGAAGTATTAAAAATGTATGTAAAGTATGGGTCGTTATAGAGCGGCTCGTGGTTGCATGTCGCAGTTCTTCCGCATGCGACAGCCGCCTTCGCTCGCCACCGCCTCCCTTCGCCACCCCCTCCCGTTTGCGAATTAAAGAAAAAATAGGAATGACGGAGAGTCATCGGGCTGTGTTTGTTCGGCCCGCGCCCTCAGCGTTAGGCGGTAACAATCGTCTAAAGGTAATCCAAAGAAAACATCACTAACGGGATAATTTATTCACTTATAAATTATACGAAACCCCTACCTCGCAATTGACTTCGCACGTCATCGAGCTGCAGAAAATGTGTGTCACGGTAGAACAGTGTCGTCCCGTCAATGATGAAGAAAGAGCCGCTGTCATAGGCGACGTAGACTCTTTGACGTCAAGGTGAGTCCGAGGAAGATGCATCTTTAGAAGAATTCCTTCGCGTTCTTCGTCGGGGAAGTTCTTCATTGAAGAATAGTGTTCTTCGTCCAAGGAGGATCACCACTCTTCTAAATCTCCAGAGCCTTCCCCCATAAGTGATTTTCCAATGAAAAAAGAAATAAAATGGATATCTAATTAATATAGTTTCCATGCAATTCAATTTTATTCAAAAGAGGTGCCGAATAATTAATTTCGACATTAATTATATGAGTTGGCACAATTTATGGGTATAGGTAGGTGGAGAGGCTCCCATTTAAATGAGGAGTTTTCAAAATAAATAAAAGTAGGTAATTAATGGAGAGTTGAGGGGAGGTGAAAGGGTTCGGGTTCGTGTGTGCCCCACCTCACAAATATCGGCTCATGAGAGGTTATGTGGGTGTGGGCCCCACCAAAAACATCCCCATGTAGGATTTAGCTACCCAAGATAAAATTAGATTGTTCACAACAATTTTATTTAACTTTTTTTGTTAAACCCTAAAAATTTACTTTCAACCCACAGAAAACGCAATTGCAGTAAAGGTCCACTTAAGAGAAAACCGGCGGTGCGAGTTCATCGGTGCCCTCATATTTAAATTCTGAGCACCAGTTCAAAAGATAGAAAAACCCACACTTATGTTTACTGAACGTACATGAACAAAACTTGACAAATTGATTCCAGGCACACCAAGCATCAGAAGCAAGTGCCGTCAGAAACCATAGACTCATAAAATTCCAATGTATTTAAAAAAATCCTTGAAATTTTCAAGTCTTTAAATTACTCCCACATCTGGGAACTACATCCTTGTTAATCTAAAACAAACACTATGGGAACAAATGGGGGTGTCGAGCATGCATCTGAGCCTCCCGCTCCCAAGTGATCTCCTGGAAGTTCCTGTGCGTAACGACCCAGATCCAGCTAGCCACCTGAACAGTGCCGAACAGGTCGTGTGTCACAGCCATAGGCGCACCTCCCCTAAAAGCCAAAGGTTGCTGACTAACAGCGAGGGTCTGTTAGGTATAGTGGGGAGGCTATACCCTCTTGGAGGAATAAAATAGTAATGGTCCAAGTATAAAAATAAAATATGCAGCAGAATATGAATGACTCAGCAGACTTGAACCAGACCCACGGAGCAGAAGAATAACAATATCAATAAACTCACAGAAGCAACATAGTACAATAACAGTAGAAAGTAAACAGAACATCAAACCAGCAATCAACTACAATAGCTACTGTAAACAACCAATCATCATGATAACATGTGACTACTACTGAAAAGTAAAACTTGCATCCAAAGCAGGTCATACTCAACTGAATATAAAATGGAGCCAATGGATAACCAACAGTAGCTACAACAAGTAAGCATGCTGATACAAAAAAGTAAAAAAAACAATGTAAACCCCATCTTGGTATGACCTCAAGGTCCATACCATATCCATGCAACAACTAACGTTGCCAAGCTCCTGAAGCTATCCTCTTTCCTGCACGTAAATCCATAAAGTCTACACGCATCCCGAAGGGCCCATGCTGGGTTTGAGACAAATCTCAGTAGGATACCACCCAACGGTGCGTACCAAATATATGGGATTAAGTAGTTCTGAATTTCTCAGAAAATTAGTAAACAATACAATGCACAAATAAACACAAACTCCACTGGTGCTCAACAGCCACCATGGAGTGTCACCTGCTTCGGCCAATGCTGGAATCTCTGTCATGTAACCCGGAACCATGTGCCACTGGACAGCTCGTGTCTCAAGTACCGACGTTCCGAAGGCACACCCAAAAAATAGTAACCCGGCACCAAGCGCCTCCTGACAACTCATGTCTCAAGTACTGACGTCCCAAAGGCACGCCCAAAAATAGTAACCCGGTACCATGTGCCTCCGGACACCTCGTGTCTCAAGTCCCAACGTCCCGAAGGCACGCCCATCCCCTGAAGGCTCCTCACCTCCCACATGGCTTTCTATGGCAAGCACCCCCAACCAGAAAACCTAACTGCAACTACGGGGGCATCTACCCACATGAGTGGTCCAAACCACCTCATCACGGAGTTTCTCTATGTGCACACTACTCAAAGTCCTGGGTGAGCGGTAATCATCAAAATATTCCCTAAGCCACCAAAACAACTGACACTTCGTGTCCCTGCGACCCTGTCACTCAAGTCTGATGGCATCGCCATCCTAGTAACCTGGTCCATGCCCCAACCTGACAGTCGTACTGCCTCAAGCTGACATCCATGATGCCCAATCCCATGGTCAAAATCACCCAATGTAACCTGGTCAAAGCCCCAACCTGTGATTCGCATCACTCAAGCATAACCGGGCCAAGACCAACACAACCCAAGGGGTCCAGCATTTGAAATTCGGCAATTGCATATATAACATATGTAAATAGAAAACGTAACCAGACAAAACAAACTAAATAGTTAAATTACACTATGCATTGTGTTGTCCCATACTAGAACTAAGGTCTTGAATGCCTCCAACAATTTATATGAAACATTAATAAATTAAACTAACAGTTTATAACATTAACATTTCAGTTAAAACCATATTGGCGTTCCCCGGCCAAAATGCCCCGACGAGCAACGACCCCTCACCCGGCCCTACACACTCCAACTTGTAACCGGGCATACCCAAAAGCATCCCAAAGGTCTCATAAGCAATACAATATGAAAAGGAAGATAAAACCAGTCCTGCTCAAAAATACCCGAAAATGATCTGAAGGTCGTGTCACCCAAAAAACTGTGAAAACACAAAATGAAGTATGAAACACCTACCTGAGACTTGTATGATGTTACTCCTCTAGTAACAGCCGCCAAGTCGCTCTAAAACACGGTAAATCTACAAAATATTTATACCCTCTCAAAACCCTATAACTCTTTCTAGAACGAAAATCAAAAAACCGGCCAAAGAGGAATGGAGGCCATACCGAGGGGGTTCCAACGCACTAATCAGAGCTCGAAACGGAGTTCGGACGGCGATCTGGTGGAAGAAACAAGGTCCGGCTGACTTAGGGGCGGAGGTTCTATCCATAAACTCAAAATGAGGCTAATGCCCATTTTAAGAAAAAATAAGAATGTACACGACATGTACTTTAGGACTACACGCCATGTATATTTAATTTAACTATTCATAAGACGACTGATTCCGCCGCCTTACTTTCCAGACCTGTCGACATGAGTACCCGGCGTGTACTGGGTTTCTCTTCCCTACCTTGCCGACTTTCCCACACGCCATGTATATTCCTCATACATGGCCAGACTACACAGCGTGTCCAATGGGAACACGGCATATACCTAGTTGTACCCAGCCAACGGCCTACACGCCATGTATGGCCACCACATGGTCAGGTATACACAGTGTGTTAAAAACTACAGGCCGTGTAGTAAGAAAATTCTACACAGTCACCACACGACATGTACTTGGTGAGCACATGACCAGTCACTCGCCTAAGCATACACGGTGTGTACATAAAGTACACAGCGTGTAGTCTAGAATTTTCCAAAAACTTCGCATTTTCTCCAGTTTTCTCAGAAACCAGTCAAAAATTCAAACATGGTCAGAATTTTGACCCGTTCCAAAAACTAGGGTTCTTAAAAACTCCCCACCTTAACATAACTCGTCCTCGAGCTACCGAACTAAACCCAGAGATGGCACTGAACACGCCCATCCCAGTTAAACAACCTGGACTACCCCATTCCCAAGGTTCTGGCTAAATTTCTCAAGGGGGATCCCCACCTTAGGAATTTCCTACTCGGTCTCAACCAAAAAAGCTCAAACCAACCAAGGTTTAATAACTTGTTTTCCGGACGCATAGTCCTCCCGTGATACATCGTCACCCCTGCACCCCATTGGTGATCCTGTGTCGCTTCCGACACCCAACGTATCCTGCACTGCATCGGTGTCTGCCTCCATGAGGTCCCAGTGCTGAGCACCTCTAGTATCTCACATCCTCAATGCCCTGATGCCCACAGAACCTCATGTAACCCGCATCCTCGATGCCATGATGCTACGCATCTCATATATATATATATATATATATATATATATATATATATCACGCACCCGATATGTTGCCAATCCCACTGACTAGCATCTAGTCGGTCCACATAGATCCTGTGCACTATGTGCCCTCAAAACAGACATGCCTCTCCAGGTCATGCCAAAAAGGAAACATGGAGATCACGGCCACACTGCGGTGTACCTCTAACTGTCATCAGCTCACCAGCCTGCTCAGCCTCTGGCAGCTCCAAAGTGTGTGTCTAGCCTGAAACACGGCTGCCTAATGCGTGACCTCTCGATGCTGCTCCAGTCACCGGCCAATGACCCCTTAGCTGGGTCCCACCATCTCTTTCACAATCTCCACATACAGATGAACCCAGATTACCCTCTACGGGTACCGAACCTGAACCAACTCCAGATGCTACAGTCTTTCCTGGTCCCTCCCTATCAGCTATCTGAGAAGGATGCCTGCAGAACCTCTCTAGATGCACGTCCTGTCCACATTCCTGGCACTCCTTCGGAGGCCTATCGCACTGAGACCAAACATGTCCCGGTTGTCCACACTAAAAGCAAATCACCGAAGAACTACCCTGAGGTGGTCTAGCTGAATCCCTGGCCTGACTGCCCTGCTGGAACTCGTCTCGTCCTCTCTTCTTGCTATCCAAACCATCACCTGAAGTTGTCACCCTTCCTAAGAAATACTTCTCTCTCTCATTTCCCTCGGCTATGAGTGCCTGATTCACCGCCTCAGAGAAGGAACTCAGCCTGAAGATATTCACCTGGACCCAAATGGCGTGTCGTAAGCCATCCTCAAAGTGCCTCACCCCAGTTGTGTCATCACTTACCATACCAGGTGCAATGCGAGATAGCTCAGTAAAAGTAGTTGTGTAGTCCATGACGGACATGTCTCTCTAATGAAGACTCAAGAACTCCTGAGCTCTCTCTACCCTCAGTGTATCCGGGTAGAAGTGCTCAAAGAACCTGTCCTCGATGTCCTTCCAAGCCAGTCCCTCATGCCTATGAGCCTGAACCTGTACGTCCCACCAACGCTTCGCTAGTCCTCTCAGCATGTATGTCGCCAGCTTGACCCTCCACCCTGGAGGTGTCTCGAATAGCTCAAAGATCATCTACATACTCTCTATCTGGTTCTCAGCCACCTGCGGACCACCCTCACCCTGAAAAAGTGGTGGGTGTTGCGATTTGAACTCCTGCATCAAATACGCCATAGAAGGCTCTGTACCTTGCACACCTCTGTCAATCCCCTGCAAGACACGTACCAGGCTAGCTCAGAGCTGCTCATCGAGCTACGGCCCGAATGATGCCAAACCTGGTTGCTGTCCTGCCTGCACTGGATTCTGAACCTGATCCCATCCCTGAGTCTGTACCTGCGTCTCGTGCTCTGCCTGTACCAAATTCTGACCCTGATCATGCAGAACTATATCATCTCCTGCCTGATGATCCATCGAGTTGTGAAGGAGTAACCCGTTGAATACCATAAATGGTCAGACAACCCATATATATATATATAACAATATATTATATGCAGATAAGGAAAGCAGTAAAATGCAGTGTATAACAACTACCCTTACTTCCCCTCACCGCAACCCATTCGCCACGGCATCCCAGCCTCATGGCCTCCTTACCCTCCCTCAATAGAGCTAAGTATCAAAAAGTACCTCGGGCCATGCCCGTACCGACAACTCATGTTGCCTCAAACCGACGACCGAGTCGCCCAATCCTGACAGTTACACTGCCCTAGTCATAGTATTTTCCTGCTCTCATAAGAGTCAGACTCAAATATCCTGCAACATGCAATTCTACAAATATATAAATCATGACACATCACATTGCAACAATGAGAAATTCTATCAGGAATTTCAAAAAATTACATTTCAAAGCATATAAAGCATGGAAATTTCTATTTCATTCACATGGTATTATCACTTCACAAAGAATACGTGCAATTACGAAATTGAAATACCCTTAAATGTGTCTATCAAAATCCAAGAAACCATGCCTTGCCAAACTGGGCCAAGGTCCAATTCTCCATTACCATACCGGGTCAAGGGTCACATATCACAATCACGAACATCACACACCAAGTGAGCCACCGAGGTGAAAATCATATAAACCGTAATCTGAGCAAAAAAAAAACAGCAGTTCCCACCTGTGGCAACTAGGTATATCCCTCTTACCTGGGGCTTCAGGCACCTAAGAACAAGCTAGAAACCCAGTCCCTGTAACAAACTATCTCTAGTCTACCATATCCCAAATAGTAAATCCAGCAGAAATAAACAGAGAAGTCTCTATCTCATTAGTATCCAGTAAAACACTGCTACTAAATCTATGTCAAGAACTACTCTGATACCACTATGTAACGACCCGGACCCATCCAGCCACCCGAACAATGCCGAATAGGTCGGGTGTCACAACCTTAGGCGCACCTCCCCGGAATGCCAAAGGCTTCTGACTAGCAGCGAGGGTCTGTTAGGTATAGTGGGGAGGCTATACCCTCTCGAATGAATAAAATAGTACTGGTCTGAGTATAAAACTAAAATATGCAGCGGAAAATGAATGACTCAGCATACTCGAACCAGACCCGTAGAGCGGAAGCATAACAATATCAATAAACCAGAGTAAGAAACATAGAACAATAGTAGCAGAAAGTAAACAGAACATCATTCCAGCAATCAACTGCATCAAATACTGTAAACAACCAAGCATGCTGATAAAATGTGACTACTACTGAACAGTAAAAAATGCATCCAAAGGAGGTCATACTCAACTGAATATAAAAAGGGAGCCAATGGCTAACCAACAGTAGCTACAAAAAGTAAGCATGCCGATACAGAAAAGTAAACAAAACAAAGTAAACCCCAACTAGGTATGACTTGAAGGTCCATACCATCTCCATGCAACAACTAACACAGCCCAGCTTCTAAAGCTGGCCTCTTTCCTGCACGTAAATCCATAAAGTCTGCAGGCATCCCGAAGGGCCCGTGCAGGGTGTGAGGAAAATATTAATAGGATACCACCCAATGGGGCATACCAAATATAAGTGTTTAATCAGGTATGCATTTCTCATAAAAGCAATAAACAATACAATGCACAAATAAAAACAAACTCCAATGGTGCTCAACAGCCACCATGGAGTGTCACCTGCTTCGGCCAATGCTAGAATCACTGTCGTGTAACCCGACATCATGTACCACCTGATAGCTCGTGTCTCAAGTACCAACGTCCCGAAGGCATGCCCAAAAAATAGTAACCCATCACCATGTTCCTCCTGACACCTCGTATATCAAGTACTGACGTCCTGAAGGCACACCCAAAAATAGTAACCCAGAACCACGTGCCTCCTGACACCTCGTGTCTCAAGTCCCGATGTCCTGAAGGCACGCCCATCCCCTGAAGGCTCCTCACCTCCCACGTGGATTTCTATGGAAAGCATCCCCAAATAGAAAACTTAAACGCAACTATGGGGGCCTCTACCCACACGAGTGGTCAAAACCACCTCATCACGGAGTATCTCTATGTGCACACTACTCAAAGTCCCGGGTGAGCTAGAATCACCAAAATAGTTCCTAAGCCACCAAAACATCTGACACCTCGTGTCCCTGCGACCTTGTCACTCAAGTCCGATGGCATCACCATCCTAGTAACCCGGGCCATGCCCCAACTCACAGGCATACTGCCTCAATCCAATGTCCATAACACCCAATCCCATGGTCAAAACCACTCAAAGTAACCCGGGAAATGCCCCAACCAGTGATTCGCATCACTCAAGCGTAACCGAGCCAAGCCCAACACAACCCAAGGGGTCTAGTAGATGCAATTCTGCAATTGCATATATAACATATGTAAACAGAAAATGTAACTAGGAAAAACAAACTAAACAGTTGAATTGCACCATGAAAGGTGTTGTCCCATACTAGCAATAAGGTCATGAATGCCTCCAACAATTTATATCAGACATCAATAAATTAAACTGATAGTTTATAACATTAACATTTCAGTTAAAACCATTTTGACGTTCCCCGGCCAAAATGTCCCGACAAGCAACGACCCCTCACCCGGCCCTGCTCACTCCAACTGGTAACCGGGCATACCCAAAATCATCCTAGAGGTCTCATAAGTAATACAATATGAAAAAGCAGATAAAACAGGTCCTGCTCAAAAATACCTGAAAACGCGCTGAAGGCCGCGTCACCCAAACAACCACAAAGACACAAAATGAAGTATACACCACCTACCTGAGACTCATACGAGGCTACTCCTCTAGTAACAGCCGCCAATTCGGTCTAAAACGCGGTAAATCTACAAAATATTCAAACCCGGTCAAACCCCTATAACTCTTTCTAGAATGAAAATCAAACAACATGGCCAAAGAGGAATTGAGGACCTACCAAGGGGGTTCCAACGCACTAATCAAAGCTCAGAATTAACTTCGTACGGCGATTCGGGGGAAGAAACAGGGTCCAACTGACTTGGGGGGGGGCAGAGGTTCTGTCCAGAACCTCAAAATGAGGCTACTTCCCATTTTAAGAAAAAAAAAAGTACATGGTGTGAACATTAGGACTACACGCCATCTATATTTCATTTAAATGTTCATAAGATGGCTGATTCTTCCGCCTTACATTCCAGACCTGCTGACATGAGTACATGGCGTGTACCTAGGGGTACACGGCGTGTACTGGGTTTCTCTTCCCTACCTCGCCGACTTTCCCACACACCATGTATATTCCTCATACACACCTAGACTACATGGCATGTCTAAAGGGAACATGGCGTGTACCTGGTTCTACCCGGCCAACGGCCTACATGCCATGTATGGACACCACACGGTCGGGTATACACGGCGTGTTAAAAACTACATGTCATGTAGTAAGGAAATTCTACACAGTCACCACATAGCATGTACTTGGAGAGCACACAACCGGTCACTCACCTAAGCATACATGCCGTGTACTTAAAGTACACAGTGTGTAGTCTGGAAGTTTCCAGAAACTTTGCATTTTCTCCAATTTCCTCAGAAACCAGTCAAAAATTCAAACAGGTTCGGAATTTTGACCCGTTCCAAAAACTCGGGTTCTTACACCGTGCTGCTAGCGAACACGCACCAGAGGAATCGACTGTCCACGTAGGACCCATCCCTATCGATCCTCGATCTCCACTGGGACCTCCATGAATGTTTCCCCGTCATCATTGTCAGGTCCCCATGATCGATGATGTGGGTCGGGTAGTGCACGTATCTCCTCAGTTGAGATGCGTGGAAGACATCATGCACCCGATGAAACTGAGGTGGAAGGGTGAGGCAGTAATCCACCTCACCTACTCTACTAAGGACCTGGAAAGGTCCAATGAATCATGGAGATAACTTTTCGCCCCGGCCAAATATCTGTAGACCTCGTCGAGGTGAGACCCGTAGGAATACGTGGCCGCCATCCTCGAACTCCAGTAGTCTCTGTCTCCTATCAGCATAGGACTTCTGTCTGCTCTGTGTAGTCTTCATCCACTCCTAGATGATCTGTACCTTCTCCATCTTAGCCTTCACAATTTCTGGACCTACTAGTGCTAACTCCCCTGGGTTTTTCTAGCACAGAGGTGATCTTCAATGTTGGTCATATAGTGCCTCGTAAGGAGCCATCCCGATGGTGGAGTGATAACTGTTGTTGTACGCAAACTCCACCAAGGGTAAGTGATCCTCCAAGACGCGACCAAAGACGAGGACACATGCACGAAGCATGTCCTCGAGAGTCTAAATGGTCCTCTCAGTCTATCCATCCATTAGAGGATTGAAGGCGGTGCTCAAACAAAGTTACGGGCCAAAAGCCTCCGGTAACACCTTCCATAGTCGAGAAGTGAAACTAGCATCTCGATCGGAAACGATAGTCGATGGCACACCATGAAACTATACGATCTCTTGAATGTAGAGGCGTTCTAAGCTCTCTATTGAGCCCTGCTCTTTGATCTGTAGGAAGTGGGATGACTTGGTGAGTCGTTCTATGATCACCCAGATAGAGTCATGTCCTCTAGATTTACGTGGAAGCCATGTCACGAAATCCATAGACATCCCGTCCCACTTTCACTTTGGGACCTCTAAGGGTTGTACCAAGCCTACTAGTACCTGGTGTTCCACCTTCATTTGTTTACAAGTGAGGCATCGTGAAATGAACTCTTCTACAGTGTTTCCCTTCCCAGGAGTATAGACTATCTCAATGTCACAGTCTCGGAGGAACTCAAACCAACATCACCGTCTCAGGTCCAGGACCTTCTACGAGAAGACACACCTGAGACTTTTGATATTAGAGTAAACCATAAATTGTTTCCTCAAAGAACTATTGTTGTGAGTATCCATTTGTAAAGAAATCGACTACACCCTTTTTCACTTACATCCCACAAGAGCTGCTAAGATTCCTCTTTTTCTGAAAAGGGAAATTCAGTTTTATCCCCTGGATGGACCACGTTCTTGCCTAATACAGTCAATCCTGACATGAACGGTATTATTTCATGCCATGGATGACATCGTAATGCCTTGACGCTACTACCAAGAGATCCATATGTTACTCTCACCTCCAAGGGTCGAGTCACACTATTGGTTGCAGTGTTTGGTCACTGGGTATCCTCCAGTAGGAATCTCAAATGTGAGGATCAAGTCAACGGTTTTAACAGGAACCTCTCAGTATTAACCATAAAAAATGGAAAAGGAAGAAAACGTCACAAGGAAAAGTATCTTTTATTACTGCAGCTCAATGTACAAAGACATAAAGCATCCACAAATAAGGACAACAATGAAGCTAGTCCCTCTCCTGTCCACTTACTGGTCGATCAGCTCCTCTGCCACGTCCACCCGCTCCTGGCCGACCTCCACGGTCAAACCTCTACCTCTTCCTGGAAGGTTCCTCTTCTGCCTTCTACTCATCTGCAGAACGGTTCGGGCAGTCTCGATCCATGTGACCCTACCTCCTGCATGCATAGCACTGTCTGCTCCTCGTATAGCTGGCTCTTTTTCTTGTGACCCGCACAACCGAACCTGTATCCTGAGGTCACCCACCTATTTGCCTAGTCCGCTTGGTCTTCTATGTCAACTGTCTACTGGAGGCTACAGAAGACTCTACTACATGTCTTCCTGTGGAGGGTCTCGCCACTGGTGACAGCTCATCGAGAAAACTCTCCACTAGAAGGGCTCTCCCCAGCACCCCCGCCTGCATCAGACTGTTGAGGGAGATCATCGAAGCCCTGATCTCATGCTTAAGTCCCTGCTCGAAGTTCTGGGCTCTGAAGAATAGGTCCCACACCATATCTGTGGAGTATCGTCATAGGTTCATGAACCTCACTGAATACAGAGCTACAGTCATGTTGCCCTACCGCAGATGAAGTAACTCCTGAATCTTCACTGAATGAAGGGTGCCTAGTACAAACTGTACCCAAAACAGGCTCTCGAAGTCTGTCTAGAGTAGTGATGCCTCGTCATGCACCTAGAGCATCAGGCTCCACCATCCGTCTTCCACTGCATGCAGGAGACTCACGGAAAGGATCACCATGAGGTCGGCGGGTGTCCCTACCATTTTGAAAACTCTAACGATAGCCTCCAGCCAATCTTAAGTTTCATAGGGGTCCGTCTCTCCCCATAACCTGGGTGGCCTCGGTATCTAGAACTCATACAATGAACTCAGGTGGTGTGCACTCTCTTCTGTAGGAGCTGGTGGTATCGGTGGCCCAATGGGTAGTGGTACCGCTGGTGCCTCTGCCGTGATGGGGCCCTGCACTGAGGCCTCGTCGCTCATTGGGCTACAATCTCGTAAGTAACTTGTAACCCTAGATTGCTGCCTTCATGGGGCCATCCTGAAAAGAAACATGTGTGCCACAGTCAAACAGTATACCTGGTGAGCTGACACAAAGTAATAACAAAGAAAACTTTTGAAACACACATGCAATCAGTGTTTTCGTGCACCGAGTTGGAAATCAGAGGTCAAGGTCCTAGTGTATGGATACATCGGTCGCCGCACCAACACTGGACACCCTGGACTGAAAACCACACTCAATACTCTTAACACTATTTCTCCACAGAAATAAAGATTAGAGTCCTGAGTTCTGTGGTAGAACCTCCCTCTAATACCAATTTATCACGACCCATCCTCAGGGCCCATGTCGTGACTACCCCAAGCCCGCCTTCCATAGGCCAGGGGCTAGAGACTAGAACCAAAGGCGTAATTCCTGATAAAAAGGGAAGGAATTGCCTTTATAAAAGTAAACAACACAACAGAGTACACAACTGAAGTAAACACTAAGTAAATTGAGTAAAAAAGTAATTGCTAAAATGTAAATGGGTCAGTATACAAACCCAACTGAAAGTACAGTACAACTGAAAGCTAGAACAACTTCAGTATAGTAAAAAATCAACCATTGAGTCATCCTCCGGGAATCCCACTTGAAGGGTGGGTACAGATGGCCTCCTCAGCACCTAAAGTCTATCTATCTACTCCATGTACGTCTCTCCAAGTGGTCCACCTTCGGGTACCATCCAACTCAACATGTCTGCACATCGATCAGTGTTGTCCGTCATCTACAACCAACACAACGTAGTGCGGGCAAAACCCATGCAGGGGTGACTATACGATACTCAATAAGGACCCCAAGACCCCTACTGGTCTCCCAGAAATCCACAAAGGATAAACCACAGAAGATAGATACAAACACGAAGTACCAACCAACCCTACTTTGGTATATGCCCATACATATACCTAAGTTATCAACCCTAGTACGGCTCCAACTCTTAAGACCAAAAACAACCCATTCCACTCCGGAAAGAAGTAAATCACATCGATGATAATGATTGATAATCAAGACTTAGATCACACTGGTATACATCTTTCGTATAGTGATAGAGATGATCAGATGTAGTCATCGATTCATCTAAGCTGTCAGACCCATGTAGGATACTGTACCAGCTAAGCTGTCGGACCCGCATAGGATACTAGACCAGCTATTATTTCGGACCCACTCATGATACTAGCACAGAAGCAAAACTGTCAGACCCACATATGATACAAGTACAGTAGTCATCATTTTTGAATCCACAGAGTATTCTAGTATAGTTCTCATCATCGTCGAACCCACGGAGGATTCCCATACGGCAGCCATCATCATCGAACCCACGGAAGATTTCAGTACGGTAGTCGTCACTGCAGACCCCACATAGGATTCCAGTACAGTTGTCGTCGTTGTCGAAACCACAGAGGGTTCAGTCCAGTCTCATTGTTGTAGAACCCATGGAGGATTCAGTCTAGTCTCATTGTTGTCGAACCCACAAAGGATTCCAGTATAGTAGACGTCGCAGTCGAACCCACGGAGGATTCTAGTACAATTTTTGTTTCTATCGAACCCATGGAGGATTCTAGTATGGTAGCCATCATCACCAAACCCACACAGAATTCCAGTACGGTAGTCATCATTTCCGAACCCACGGAAAATTCCAGTACAGTTGTTGTCACTGTCGAACCCACGGAGGATTCAGTCCAGTCTCAATGCTTTCAAAACCACAGAGGATTCGGTCCAGTCTCGTTGCTGTCGAACCCACGAAGGATTCCAGAATAGTAGACGTCGCATTCGAACCCACGGAGGATTCCAGTACAGTTGTTGTCGCTGTCGAACCCATGGAGGATTCAGTCCAGTCTCATCGCTATCAAACCCACTGAGGATTCAATCCAGTCTCGTTGCTATCGAACCCACAGAGGATTCCAGTACAGTAGACGTCGCAGTCGAACCCACAGAGTATTACAGTACAGTAGAAGTCGGAGTCACACCCAACTCTAGAGTTCCCGCACAGATCATGCTCGATTCCGGGAGGGTCCGCTCCTCAAGCCAAGGGGTTGATAAATCAACTATCACAAATTCCCGAGTTGATGTATCCTGAAGTTCTGTCTCATCAATAGAAACCCAACGTGACAGATGACGTGTCAATCAGACACCCGGTCTGAGTGTTATTAAAATTTTTGTTCCAGGGGCTGGTTGGAAATACGCTCGTTCCAAATCCTTACATTTTCCAAAGTTGACAAAAATTCACTTAGAGTATCATAAAAGAACTACCTCGACCCAAGGGTACCAGTTCCATAGACAGCGTGTCGATTGGATGCGCGGTCTTCAACTTATTCACCATTAAGTGAAAACAGGCCCAGGCCATTAAGCCTAGTGGGCTGGCAGGTCGGGTCGATCTGATTTTGGTGGGTCTGACCTGGCAGAAGGTCGGACCGGCCCATTGATTTGCATGGCTGGTAGGGCGCGGCCCGGATGGCCGAAGCTTAGCCGGCTGGCCGAGCGGTCTGGGGGGGCGACCCCCCGCTTTCCCGAACTGGCGGCACCAAGCAGCGCCTCCCTGCAATCAGCCAGCCATCCTTCCAGGCACAAGTGGCCCACTCGGGCGGGCCGTGGTCTTGCTGCGTGGCACCTTCAGGTGTCGTGGCTCCTTCACCCGGCTGATCGATGATTCATCCAGTTAGTCCCTGGAGCTGCCTGTGGAGAGCGGGTCGTGGTCCTCTGTAGTGCGGCATCCCTTGTGGCACCGCGGTCTCTTCATTCCAGCCGGCTTTAACCATCCGGTTCTTCGTTGGCCGAGCGGCCCGTGGTTATGGGCTAATGTTCTTCCACACGCGGTCGCCGCATTTTCTCACCACCGCCTCCATTCGCCACTGTCTCCCTTTTATGAATTAAATAAACAAGAACGACGAAGAGTCATCGGGGCATGTTTGTTCATCTCGCGCCCTCTGTGTTAGGCATTAACAATCGGCCAAAGGTAATCCCAATAAAACATCACAAACGTGATTATTTATTCACTTATAAATTATACAGAACCCCTACCTCGCAATTGACGTCGAACGTCGTCGCGCCGCGGAAGATGAGCGTTGCGGTAGAACGGTGTCGTCTCGTCAACGATGGAGGAAGAGTCATTGTCGTAGGCGACGTAGACTCCTTGAAGTCGAGGTGTGTCCGAGGAAGATGCATCGTTGGAATAAGTCCTTCGCATTCTTCGTCGGGGATGTTCTTCATTGAAGAACAATGTTCTTCGTCAAAGGAGGATCACATCTCTTCTAAATCTCCAGAGCCTTCCCCCAGAAGTGATTTTCCAACGCAACAAGAAATAAAAAGTCTCTCCAATTAATATAATTTCCATGCTATTCAATTTAATTCAAAGTGGTGCTGAAAAATTAATGTAGACATTAATTATATGGGTTGGCACAATTGATGGGTAGAGGGAGGCGGAGAGGCTCCCCCATTAATGAGGAGTTTTCAAAATAAATAAACAGTAGGGAATTAATGGGGATTTGAGGGGAGGTGAAAGGGTTCAGGTTCGTGTGGTCCCTACCTCACAAATATCCTCTAATGAGAGGTTATGTGGGAGTGGGCTCCACTGAAAACTTCCCCATATAGGATTTAACTACCCAAGATAAAATAAAATTGTTCACAATAATTTTATTTAACTTTTTTTTGTTAAACCACAAAAATTAACTTTCAAACCGCATAAAATGCAATTGTGGTAAAGGTCCCCTTAAGCGAAAAACAACGTTGTGAGTTCATCGGTGCCCTCGGATTTATATTCCGAGCACCGGTTCAAAAGATAGAAAAACCTGAACATACATTTACTGAACATACCAGAACAAAACATCACGAATTGATACCGGGCACACCGGGCCTCGGAATCAAGTGCCGTCAAAAACTGTAGACTCGTAAAATTCCAAAGTATTTAAACAACATTCCTTCAAATTTTAGGTTCTTTATATATTCATTATTTTATCCATCCTTTGAATGACAAGTTACCATACATGTGTACATACGGCTTACCGTCTCTATGTCGTGGTGTAATTGTTATTCAATACATTATTATTTGGATGGGTGTAATAATGATGTGTAATTGAAGTACATAATAAATATATCATGATAACTATTCTGTATATATGATATACCATCCAATTATATATTATTTTAATATCAAAATAATGATATTGTCTCTCGTACATATGTATGGATTACTATCTCCACGAACAAGATGGCATTCATTCCCCATCGTATCAATTCAAGTCTAATTGTCATTTGATGATTAAAAATAATATTTAAAGACTTGATATAATTCTGTATATGAATAAGATACATCCCATCCATAATGAATATGAATCACATTACAAAGAATATAAATTAAAACGAATCTTTGAACACCTGAAACAACGATAATACTAAGATATTATTGACAAAGCAATGCTAAAAGATCATATATGATATAATATTATTGTATATGATTTTTTTATAATTTAATAACAATTATTTCACCATTACACAGGAGGTTAGACTACCTTAGACCAAGGAAAAGTACAAGGTATGGGTTAATTTCTCAATCTTTTTATTATCCGAGGTTGTTTTTATGTAAGTATCTACAAGGACCTCTTTATCATCCACATCCATGATTCTTAAAAATGTATTTCAAAACATTCTTACTATTTTATAGACTATGGGTTAAAGTCATTTATACCCTTGTTTGACTTTTTAGAATATTTTTATTAAGGAATCTTTCTGTCATTTTCCAAACAAGGTCCTTTATAACCTTTTAGAAAATATTAAGCTAAGAATGTCTTTTTTAACTTATACGATGGGTGATGCTATTTTACACTGTTATGACATCACTAAAGCTTCCCTTACAAGCTTATATGAATATTTCCAAAATAAATGTTTTCTTTTAAATGGTTTCAAAATAGAAAGAGGCCTTTCTTTCAAATAATTTCATTTCATCTATGTCAACATCCTTTGATAGATTTTCAACTTGTATGAAGTGGATTTATTATGATACAAATCTTTCATATTGTATTGAAGGTTTTGTGATATGTTTGATTATGGATGTGTTATTTCATTCCATTCATGGTTTATGGATAAAGTATTGACATTTCATATGCTAGTTTCAATACGGATGTTTATGTTGTGTTTAACCCTTTTCATATGAGGAATGTATTGGACTTAGTATGTGATTGGTGGAGCTCGCTATAGCTCCTAGATGCATCGGTAGGTCTCATGAGACAAACTAGTGTCTTGGAACAAGGCCTTGAAAGAATCATATTTTTAGTCTTCTCACAAGGCCCTGACTATGTGGTTATGAAAGGCCGACATTTTGCATTCCATCATTATGAAAGTGGACATTGATATTGCATGTGATTATTCGACTAGTAAAATATCCATGTTTGTAAGTAAATTGAATTATTTTGATTTGTATTTTCCTTATTATGATGAATTTTATATTGAATAGGTTTTTTTTAGTCTCATACACTGTCGTAAATGCTTATGATTATTTATGAAAGTTTCTACTATATTGTTATCTTTACTGAGAATATGAGCTCACCCCTTTCTATGTTTTATTTTTCCCAAGATGTGAGGAAATATATTATGACCAACTTTAAAGTATATTCTATGGGATATCAGTGTTTTCTATGGAAACAATGTTGTTGTTGTTTTCTATTTAATGATGTAATGTAAACCTTATGAACGTTTCTAGTACTTCCAAGGCTACTAAAATAATCGGTCTTTCAAGACTTGATCTTTTGTGATCGTGCCAATGTTATTTAATAGTGCACCGACTCTGGGTAACTGGGGTCAGGGCATTATAGTTGGTATTAGAGGAATTCTAGTAGAAAACATGGAATCTAGATTTAGATAAACTGTGATTAGAGAACATAGCCTTAAGATATACTTTGATGATTAGTATATAATAACTTCCTAGATTTTGGTATTGTATAGATTTTGTGAGTTTTCAAATAAATACATCCTTGTCTAGATACGAGCAGGTAGAGGTGGCTCTGGCATAGATGTACCTAGGGGTAAAACCTGAAAACACCACTTCGATCTAGACTCAAACGGGAATTGGTGCACGACAACGGGTCTTGCTACACTCTTGGTTACGACACTCCCGAGGGATATTCTTAGGATAATTCTAATTTTATTTACAAACCATTATGAATGATTTATGAGTATATACTTCCTCAAAGAAAACATTTTTAGGATTATTGATTATATCCAAAAACTATTCAATTTATGTTAAGTGTTTTACAAGTTTGGATTTATGTGTTGTGATTCATAAAATAATCTAGTTTATGCCATTGTTCAAAAATGGTGCCTAGTGGAAGTAATGGAAACTGTATCAATGCAGACACTCCATGTAGGGATTTCCCACCTACTCAAGATAATTATAGTGGAGCTGGCAATGCAACTGGTGTTGATCAGCTAATCACCATACTGGGACAACTGACTAAGGTTATGAATAATAACCTTACCCGTATAGATCACCCTAATCCGTAGAGTGGAGTATAAAAGTTAGATTGTTTCATGAGGTAAAAACCACTAACATTCAATGGAGGTACAAATCCACTTCTAGTTGAGCAATGGATAAATTCCTTAGAGAAAATATTCGATGCCTTGGGAAGTAGCGAAGGGGAAAAAGATGTCATGGAAGTTTACTGCCACACTAGAGATGTTGATCAATGGTGGTCATTGATTCGAAACAAAAAGGAAGATGATGAAGTAAAAAATATGGAATTCAGAGAGTTTAATGATATTTTCTTAGAAAAATACTTTCCCGATGACCATCGAGTGGATATGGAAAGACAATTTCTGAGTCTGAGGAAAAAGGAGGATGAGAATACCAAAAAGTATGAAGCTAACTTTACAATGTTATAGAGGCATTCTGCAGATTATATATGTAACCCAAGAAGTACGATGGATCATTTATTTTATGGTTTAAAACCATTTCTCCATCGAGAATTTGTCTCACAATCCTTCATGTCGTATGAAGATATTGTCTCATGTACTATCAAGACAGAAAAATAATTCTCTATGTCTTACGACTTAAATTCAAAGCAAGAGAAAATATATCTATTGAACACTATGGAAAAGGAAATAAGGGGAAGAATGGAAAATTTGAATATCCATCCTACAGTAAATGTGGGAAGAAACACCCTAGTACTTTCTTGAAGGGAATGGGAGTCTGTTACAAGTGTGCTGAAAAAGGCCATCAAGCTCGTGATTGCAAGGGGAAAAAAAGAGGCTATCAAGGTTGAATGCTACAATTATATAGAAAGGGGGAATTATGCAAATGAATGTCCTAATCATTATGGGAACTTACCTCATAAAAGGCAAAGGGATCAATTCCAATATTATTCTATCACTACTACTGAGGTTGATGCTTCGAGAGACATGGTGGCTGGTAATTTAATGGTTTCCTAAAGTTTATCAAATGATTTATTGGATTCTGTATCATTGCAGTATTTCATATCTTCCCAGTTTTCTAAGAAAATTAGATATTTCCAATTTGATTAAACAAGGGAGTTGTCTGTCAAAACTCCTAAGGGAAGTATCATTACAACAAAGTTTTGTGAATTGGTACCCATTAGGGTATATAAATGTTCTTTATCTTCTGATCTCATGGTCATACCCATGATTGAATTTGATATATTCCTCAATATGGATTGGCTTTTAGACCATGAAGCGAAAACAAATTTGTAAGAAGGAGGTTATAATTTTTTATGATGATAAGGAGTACCTTATCTTTAAAGAAGAAATCTCACCACCTAATTCTTATCTAGATCCACCCCTAGTAACTCTAGTAAATTAAATTATTGGGTCGGATGAGAATGAAATAATTATGAGAGTGGAAAAGAATGATTGAATATAGGACGTGCCAATTGTAAAAGAATATGTTGATGTGCTTCTAGAGGATTTACCTGGACATCCTACAGAGTGAGAAATTGAGTTTTCCATTGATTTAATTTCTGGATTAAGGCCCATATTGAAGACCCCTTATAGAATGGCCACTGTGGAATTAGTGTAACTTAAGAAACAACTAGAGGAATCGAATAATAATGTATTTATTTGCCTTACTATTTCTTTATGAGGAGAACATGTCCTTTTTGTTAAGAAGAAAGATGGATCCATGGGGTTGTACATTAACTATAGAGAGATCAATGCTATAATAATAAAGAACAAGTATCCCCTACCTCGCATTGATGATTTATTCGACCAAATTCATGGAGCTCAATTCTTTTCAAAGATTTACCTTAAATCTGGTTATCATTTGTTGCGTGCGAAGAAGGAATACATTCGAAAATAGAATTTCGAACCAGGTACGGGCATTACGAGTTTACAGTAATTCCTTTTAGATTGACTAATTCACCCACTGTCTTCATGGATCTAATGAATAGAGTTTTAAAGGAATATCTTGATGACTTCTTAGTGGAATTTATTGATGATATCTTGGTATACTCTAAAAGCTATGACGATCATGAAAATCACTTGCACGTTATCCTGAAGACTATTAGAAGACATTAATTATATGGGAAGTTTAGAAAGTGTGAATTATGGCTTTAGAAGATTTCTTTTCTTGGAAACATTGCCTCTAAAGATGGAATCACTATTGATGCTTATAATCCCAAGGAAATCCATGAATGTCCAGCACCAATGAGTATAACGAAGGTACGCAGTTTTATTGGTTTAACAGGTTATTATTGGTATTTCGTCCAGATTTTTTCCAAATATCCTAACCCATTAACCAAGCTCACACGTAAAGGGGTTAGATTTGTTTGGAAAAAAGAGTGTGAAGAATGTTTTGAATAACTGAAGAGAATATTAGTCAATTCTATTATATTGACTCTACTATTGGGGAATGATGGGTTTTTTATAGTGATTCATCAATGAAAGGACTTGGTTGTGTCCTTTTGTAGAATGATAGGGTTACTGCCTATGCATCACAACAGCTAAAAATTAATGAGAAAAACAATCTTACTCATGATATTGAGTTAGCAGATATAATATTTTCTTTGAAGGTTTCGAGACACAATCTCTATGATGAAGATGTGAGATATATACCGATCACAAGAGTTTGAAGTATATTTTTCCATAGAAAGAACTCAACATGAGGAAAAGGAGTTGTCTTGAACTATTCAAATATTATGATTTCACTATACACTATCACCTGGGGAAGGAAAATAATGTGGAAGATGCTTTGAGTAGAAAGGATAATAGAGTTTTGAACAAGATGATAGTTAAAAAGGATCCTATATACATGTATCTAGTAATGTTAGATATGGGAATCACCATGGAAGGTGAAGCATCAATACTTTTTCAAATGGTTTCCAAACCATCTTTACTAGAAAGGATAAATAGTTCTCAGACTAGTGATGAAGAGTTTCAAAAGAAGATTAATGCTATGAATGATGCGAGATTGAGTGACTTTGTGTATGAAGATGGAATTTTGAAATTTGGGAAGAGAATTTGTGTTCCCAATATACTTGATCTAAAAAGGGAATTGTTGGATGATGCTCATAGTTCCAATTTCTCTATACACACTAGGAGCAACAAAATGTATTGATATTTGAAGGAACATTTTTTGTGAGAAAACATAAAGAGGGAGATTGATGATTTTGTGTCAAGAAGTATGGTTTTCTAACAAGTGAAATCTGGAAGGCAACGGCCTAGAGGAGTCATGCAACCTCTTCCCATACCTGAGTGGAAATGGGATGATATCACAATGGACTTTTTCATGGGCCTACCAAAGACTCTTTGAAGGAACGATGCAATATGGGTCATTTTTTGTCGTCTTACCAAGTCAGAACATTTTCATGCAATGAGAGAAGATTTACCACTTTAACATTTAGCAAGATTATATATTAATGAAGTTGTATGACTTCATGGAGTAACACTATCGATTGTTTCTGATCGTGATCCCCGTTTTACATCAGGATTCTAGAAAAGTTTTCTGAAATCCCTGGATACTGAACTTTGTTTGAGCACTACCTACCACCCCCAAACTGATGGAAAATCATAACGGACTATTCAAACCTTAGAGGACATGTTGATATATTTCTCACTTGACTTTCCATGTTTGTGGGAACAATATTTACCTCTGGTTGAATTATCTAATATCAATATCTTCCATTAAAGTATTCAGATGGTACCATATGAAGCGTTTTACAGAAAGAGATGTCGCACACCAACCTGTTGGGATGATGTTGGTGAAAGAAAACTCGTAGGCCCAGAACTTATGGAGGAAAGGATGGAAACTGTGAATGTATTTCAAACCCACATCAAGGCAGCTCAAAGTAGACAGAAGAGATATGATGATAACTAAAGGAAGGATTTGGAATTTTAGGTAGGAGATCATGTTTTCTTGAAGGTATCTCAATGGAAGGGTGTTATATGTTTTGGTAAGAAGGGTAAATTGAGTCTCATGTACATTGGACCTTTCGAAATTCTAGAACAAATTGGGGTTGTAGCTTACTATTTGGAAATGCTGCCAAGTCTCTCCAAAGTTCACGATGTGTTCCACATATCACTATTGAGAAAATATATACCTAACCCAACACATGTACTTACCTATGAGTAATTAGAACTAGAATTTGATCTATCTTATTGTGAATAGCATGTTAAGGTTATTGATACAAGAGAACTAGTGCTGAGAAACCGGACGACTCATCTAGTAAAAGTTCTATCGAGAAACCATAAGATGGGAGAGGTAATGTGGGAACCCGAGGAACTTATTATGAAGAACCACCCAAGTATTTTTATGCAGTAATATTCTAGAAATTTCAAGGATGAAATTATTTGGAAGAGGGGAGAATGTAACACCCCAAGCTTCCACGATATGGTTCTATTTGAATAATAGAGTAGTGTGTGTTGTACGCAACTTCGAGTTCTAACACACCACAACTAGTAAAACTAGCCATTATGAATTGTAATACCCACTTTTTAAAATTTTATAAATTTTATCATTCTAAATGGACTTCATTTTTTGATTCGGAATGTCGAAATTAGCTTAGGGTGAATTTTTGTTATTTTTATGAAAGCTTTCAATTTTTGATGATTAGTGAAAAACACTAAATTATAGTTTATAACGGAATTTTTAGTTAAATAATTATTTATTTTATATAAATGTATTATATGTCAAAATAGAAACATAATACCTATATAAGTTCAATGTAATTCATTTTAGTCATTTTATAATAATTTTTGATATAAAAAAATTTTATTGAACTTTTCACCATCTTTTACCCACCTCCTAGGAGCATTTAAAAATTCACAAAAAAGATAATTTTACCACTTATGTGAATGTAATTTAAAAAATCCTAGTGACACAGTTTATATCAGGAGGAAAAATGTGGTTCAATAAGATGAAAATATTTTTTTGGTGAATAGTAACTCTTTACTTTTATTTACCACGGTTAAAAGTAAATAGGGTAATTAAGGGTAAAAATGATATTATTATTACCCTAACACATGTCCTAATTCAATTGGATAAGTATAATTCAACCAAAAACAACCTTAGTAATAAAATATTAACCTCTTTGGTCCACTTTGATTAGATTAGGACACATTATTATTTTATTTAAAGAAGAGTTAAAAGAGTTGAAATCAATGTTTAATAACTACAACACTTTTAATATTGGGTTACAAATAAGATAAATTTGATTATAAATATTCATTATAAATATAAAACGATTTCATACATAATTCTATTTTATTTATATTTTTTAGACATTAAATAATTTAATTTATTTATGACACAATGATTATGCAGTAATAACCTAATTAATGAAATATTGAAATAATTGATATTCTAAATATCCAAATAAATGTAATTTAAGACTTTTTATGAATTAAACTAATTTTCAAGGTTAATATGATATGTTATGGTTGGTTAGATGAATTGTTTTCGATTTAATAATGCTATTATCAATTTAGAAAAAACAAAATACCAAATAGTGTCAAAATTGACATAAAAGAGTTTTTAAAACAAATATTATATTATTAATTAATATTCTATTCCTAAAAATATAAGGTTCTACCAAAAGACTCATATAATGATATTTTTATCATTAATGAACAACTTGGGGTTCTCTTGGAAGTATATAGTATGTATATTAACAATATAATATAAAAATACAAGGAGACATGGTAAATATCAAACTATTTAACTAAGAGTTAAATCTTAAAGCTAAAGTTAATATATTAACCCAAACCTATCTAAAACATATTGGTTGAGTGGTTTTCGACAAATCCCCACCATATCCTTTAAATAATTAGTTTTGGAGCCATTATAAACTGAAAATGATTTTATTATAAAATAATATTTCTAGTTTTTCCTAAGGTGCCCCTCACCACTCTTATAAAAGGGAACTCCCCCTTCTCCCTAATTCACACCTTCAAAGCCATTTGGCTCGGCCAATCCCTTTACAAATACCCTATAAACTATCGTACCTTCATCCTAGAGTCCTTCCTTTTGTCAGAAAGCCAACCTAAGGAGCCCTTTTTATCAAATCAAAAGGAAGAACCCGAAGAAGAGGTAAATATCTCACCACCTCTTTCATGTTCATTTCTTCATGAACTTCATCTTTCTTTGTTGTTTCCATCCTAAAATAATAAATCCAGTATCTTCTATATACTCTGATATTATTATATATATGGTACAACAATATTCATTATTCTATCCATCCTTTGAATGACATGTCACAATACGTGCGTACGTACGGTTTACCATCTCCACGTCGTTGTGTAATTGTTATTCAATACATTATTATTTGGATTGGTATAATAATGATGTTTAATTGAAGTAGATAATAAATATATCATGATAATGATTCTGTATATATGATATATAATCCAATTATATATTATTTTAATATCAAAATAATGATATTATCGCTCGTGCATACGTACGGATTACCATCTCCACGAATGTGATGAGATTCATTCCCCATCGTAACCATTCAAGAATAATTTTCATTTGATGACTACAAATAATATTTAAAGACTTTATATCATTCTGGATATAAATAATATACATCCCATCCATAACAAATATGACTCTCATAACAAAGAATATAAAGTAAAACGAATCTGTTAACACCCAAAACAACGATAATACTGAGATATTATTAACAAATAAATGTTAAAAGATCATATATGATATCATATTAATGTATATGATTCCTGCATAATTTAATAACAATTATTTCACCATTATACAGGAGGTTAACCTACACCCGACAAAGGAAAAGTACAAGGTAAGAGTTAATTTCACAATCTCTTTATTATCTGAGGTTGTTTTCACGTAAGTATCTACTGGGACCTCTTTATCATCCACATCCATGTTTCCAAAAAATGTATTTCAAAACATTATTACTATTTTATAGACTATGGGATAAATTAATTTATACCCTTGTTTGAATTTTTATAAGATGTTTATAAAGGAAGCTTTCCGTCGTTTTCCAAACAAGGTCCTTTATAACCTTTTCGACAAAATTAAGGTAAGAATGTCTTTTTTAACTTATATGACAGGTGAGGATATTTTCCGCCATTATGAAATCATTAAATCTTCCCTTACAATATTATAAGAAGATTTCCAAAATAAATGTTTTCTTTTAAATGGTTTCAAAATAGAAAGAGTCATTTCTTTCAAATAGTTTCCTTTCATCTATGTCAACATCCATTGATAGATTTTAAACTTGTTTGAAGTTGATTTATTATGATACAAATCATTCATATTTTATTGAAGTTTTTGTGATATGTTTGACTGTGGATGTGTTATTTCTTACCATTCATGGTTTATGGATAAAGTATTGACATTTTGTATACTAGTTTCAATATGAATGTTTATGTTATGTTTAAACCCTTTCATATGAGGAATGCATTGGACTTATTATGTGACAGGTGGAGCCCGCTATAACTCCTTGATGCATCGGTAGGTCTCATGAGACGAACTAGTGTCTTGGCACAAGGCCTTGAAAAAATCATATCTATAGTCTTGGCACAAGGCCTTGACTATGTGGTTATGAAAGTCTTTCATTATACATTCCATCATTATGAAAGTGGTTATTGATATTGCATTTGATTATTCGACTAGTAGAATATACATGTGAGTAAGTAAATTGAATTATTTTGATTTATATTTTCCATGTTATGATGAAGTTTATGTTGAAAAGGCTTTTGTTTTAGTTTCATACTTTTCCTTAAATGATTATGCTTATTTATGAAAGTTTCTTCTATATTGTTATCCTTACTGAGCATCTGAGCTCACCCCTTTATATGTTTTATTTTTCCTAGGATGCAAAGAAGTATATTATGACTGACCTATAGGGATATTCTATGGGATCTCAGTGTTTTCTATGGAAACAATGTTGTTGTAGTTTTTTTATGATGTAATGTAAACCTTATGAATATATATAGTTATTCCAGGGCTACTAAACTAATCGGCCTTTCAGGACATGATCTTTTGTGATCATGCCAATGTTATGTAATAATGAAACGAATCTGGATAACTGGTTTCGAGGCATTACAAAATAAAGGTTCTACAAAATGGATCAAATGCATATTAAACTCCCTTAAAACCAAATTCACAACCAACAATTTAATCAAAGACCTTGAAAAACGTAATTAATATAAACAAGTTAATTCATCTAAGATTGTTAGGACATGGAACCACCTACCTTGGCGTAAGAAGACTTCACAAAGTTGGTGTGAAAAAATACATAACACACCAACCACACCTCAAATGACCTAATTAGACACTTAAAACAAGGTACTGAATCAATTGAAACAAAATTGGACTGACCACAACCTAAAAACCCAAACCAGAAATATAAAAAATGGAAGAAACAACCAATTGAGGTAGAATGAGCCTATGAAAAGGGAGAGGTAATCCAACCATGTATGATGGGGGTTCTTGTGGTGAGCCTCACCAAAATAAATTCAACAAGAAAAGGGAGATCGGAGTGAGGGGAGGGTTGTGTGGCTGAGGAGGTGTGCATGGGATGTAGGGGAAGCATACCGATGATGCAAGGGGGTGGTGCACCACTGATTGTTGAATGCAAGGAGTGATGGAAAACCTACCAGAAGTGTAAAACGACGATGAAGTGCTAGCCAAGATGGAGGAGAGAGCGGGCCATGGGTAGGGTTTGATATAGTGTGTTGCGCAACGAGGAGGAGGGAGTCAGTCGAGCCACAAGGGATGTGCCAGAGCAAGGAGAGGCTGGGCGTAGCGGGTGTGGGGATGTGCTTATGATACTCCACTAACAGGGAAGGGTGTTATAGGGGATGTGTGTCATGCATGGAAGAGAAGGGGGGTGACGCCCCCCCCTGGGGGGTTTCAATCATTATTTTTGATACTACTAATAAGAATTATTGAAATAATAATAATAATAAAAATTAATTTGTGCATTTCATTTCAAAACATAATGATATTGAAAAAAAATTTATAATAATTACATTAATAAAAATTTTAGTGATAATAATATTATTAAAGCATTTTAATAATATTGATATTATTATCTACACAATAATATTATTATTATTATGTCTTAAATATTTTCCTCATTCTAATCTCACCAAAATTTTTATTTTATGTAGTGTGTAATCACAGGGGCACCCGGGCCAACCACATAGTTACTGCGGACCGTGTGTTGCCTATGCACTAGTCTGAAACCCACCAAAAATTATTAAACATATAAAAATTCGAACTAGGGCCAAAACCCAACCTTGACCAAACAATGTGAGACTACAAGAAGAATAGAATAAAAGGGCATCTGAGGTTGGGTTGTGATTATTTTCCCCACCATAGACACTTTCCCCCCATAAAATGGCACTAAAAAAAATAACTAACACAACTTGAGTCCATTCCCAGAGAAAACCAAAGGAAACTGAGGGCCTTGGGGTGGTGATTCCCAACACACATCTCCCCCAAAAAATTAAAGAAGAAACCAAAGAAGAAGAATGAGTGGATAACACGATTGGGTTCTCCCAAGCACAAAAATTCCACTAAAACGGAGGCCTTAAAATTTGAGCAAACCACTTCCAAGGGGGCCAATGCAGGAACTCACAAACCTAAATCATTCAATTTATCCCCATGGGCCAATTAAAATCCTTACTACATCCAAATACTAGGGAATTCCTAGCCCAAACTCAGCCCACTTCCTCAATGTCAACAGAACATCTCCACCACTAGGGTTAAAACGATTACAGGGAAAACTAGCACATTAGGACACTAGGAGTGTGGAATCCACTACAAATCTGAAATACCCCTGAGGAAAACCCATAGAGAGGTTCCCAAACCAAGAAAGGTCCCCAAAAAACCTCACATTAATTTCACAAAACCAAAAATCTCCCAAACAAACACAACTAAGATCAAACACAAAATCAAAACGTGTCTATTTATGCATGGGCCAAAAAGCCTTCAAGGAATCCAAATGATTTAAAAACTACAAAAAATCATATAAGGATACTTTAATTGGGGTGGAATGAGCTCATCGCGCCACCACAACAAGGATTATCTTACAACAACGATAATAATGGAACAAGGAAACATTGGAAATATCCATCCCAAATATTAGAACATGATCTAGACCATGGGTCCACAGAACCTCGACAACTCTTGACTACGCATGAGCTTCACCCCGAGACTTGTGGCTGGGGCCCTAATGGCTGAAGCATCTTCTGCCTCACATTCAGGCACTAGCAACCCCTAATGACCTGAATGTCCATAATGATAGAAAAAAAATCAGAGATTTACAACATGATGTCTTAGAATTCCCAAAACAGCCATAATGATGGCACATCCGAAGATGGTATGACAAACTAGATGTCAGAGCAAACTAGGATTGCTTTTTGAAGACAAGTTCATTTTGAATTCACTCTCTACCAGATGACAAACCTTAATGAGATCCATCCACCATTAACCACACCCAAAATTCAATGAGTGTGAGACATCCCATCTTTATGAGTCCAGAACTAGACCCTCAGACAAACAATATATGGTATGAACCATAACACCCTCGAGAGTTCCCCATAACCCAATGGCACACTCTATCTCCATGAACCACACTACTGCCTCTAACGGAATTCAATTACTTTGATAAATAGCAACACAAAAAAAGTATCAGGAACTGGGCATTGCTCATTAACAAATTATGAAGACTTTCTGGGTGACATATATTTATAAGAACACAAAAAAACACAATCGAAAATAACATCAATCCAAATCTCAATCAAAAGAAAACACACCGAGCTCAAAACAACCGGCTTAGAAGCCAAGCAAACTCAAACACAACCAAAAACATCCTTTCCAATATCCCATTTCATATTAATTTTAAAAATCACCACATTTTCAAGCCACTCTCAAAATATCGGAAATCTCCTTTTAAACCTGTAACGCCCTGACCCCAGCTGCCCAGAGTCGGTGCATTAATTACATAACATTGGCATGATCACAAGAAAGATCAAATCTCAAAAGACCGATTGGTTTAGTAGCCTTGGAAACACTAGATATATTCATAAGTTTTACATTACATTATTAAACGAAAAACTACTACAACAACATATTGTCTCCATAATCCACACTCATATCCCCACATAATATCCCTGCAGGTCATTCATAACTTACTTCTTCACTTCCTGGGAAAAATAAAACATAGAAAAGGGGTGAGCTCAAATGCCCAGTAAGGATAACAATATAGCGGAAACTTTCATAAATAAGAATAAACTTTTAAGGAAATGTATAACTAAAACAAAAACCATTCAAACATGAACTTTCAACATGGTATGGCATAAATAAAATGAAATAATGCCATTTACTTATTCACATGGATATTCTACTAATCGAATAATCACATGCAAAAATCAATAACCACTTTCATAATGTTGGAATGCATAATGCCAGACTATCATAACCACATAGCCAAGGCCTCGTGCCAAGACTACAAATAAGATTTTGTCAAGGCCTTGTGCCAAGACACTAGTTTGTCTCATGAGACCTACCGATACATCGAGGAGCTATAGCGGGCTCCACCTGTCACTTATTAAGTCCAATGCATTCCCATATGAAAAGGTTTAAACATAACATAAACATTCGTATTAAAACTAGCATACGAAATGTCAATAATTTCACTATAAACTATGAATGGTATAAATATAGCACAACCTTAGTCAAACATATCACAAAACCTTTAATTCAATATAGAAGTTTTGTATCATAATAAATCAACTCCAAATAATCTTAAAATCCATCAAAGGATGTTGACATAGATGAAATCAAAATTCTTTTGAAAGAAGTATCTCCTTTTATTTTGAAATCATTTAAGATCCATATAAAATAAAACATTTTCTTTGAAAATATTCTTATAAGCTTGTAAGGGAAGCTTTGAAGATTTTATAACGGCGGAAAATAACCGCACCCGCCGTATAAGTTAAAAAAAACATTCTTACCTCAATTCTGTCGAAAAGGTTAAAAAGGACCTTGTTTTGAAAACGACGGAGAGATTCCTTTATAAACCTCTTATAAAAAGTCAAACAAGGGTATAAATGACTTAAACCCATATTCTTGTAAATAGTAAAAATGTTTTGAAATACATTTTTAAGAAACATGGATGTGTATGATAAAGAGATCCCAGTAGATTATTACGTATAAACAACCTCGGATAATGAGGAGATTGTGAAATAACCCTTTCCTTGTACTTTTCCTTGGTTGGGGTAGGTTAACCTCCTGTATAATAGTGAAATAATTGTTACTAAATTATACAAGAATCATATACATTAATATGATATCATATATGATCTTTTAATATTGATTTGATAATAATATCTTAGTATTATCGCCGTTTCGGGTGTTAACTTACTCATTTTCTTTATATGTTTTGTTACATAAGTCATGTTTGTTGTATCTTATTCATATCCAGAATGATATCAAGTCCTTAGACATCATTTTTAAATAATTAAATGATAATTATACTTGAATGGATACGATGGAGAATGAATCTCATCGCGTTCGTGGAGACGGTAGTCCGTACGTACGCACGAACGCTACTTCCATTTAATTTTTATTTTAAAAGAATCGAATACAAATGATACATAGGTATATTACAATTCCATTATAATATAATATTTTATATATGTTACTTAAGTTCATTAACACCATCCTTTATATGTTCCATGTGTGGTATGAACGAGTCATATCATTTTAAGGGGGCGGTAGTCCGCACTTCCTCAAATGAAATTATCGTATGTATATACAACATGAAACGAATAATGGTATGAAATAAAATGGAATTACAGAAGCTTATATATAAAATATATATCATTAATATCATATTTAATTACAGTGCCATCATAATGGCCACCATGAGAGGCGGTAAGATGTATTTGAACAATCATCGTTTCGTGAGGTGTTAGTTTTCCATCCACAGAAACATTATGTTCATCATCCATTAGATGGAGTTGTGTGTATGTGTAGTTTGAATCCTTCTTATAACAACATCCTAGTATATTGAGGATACTGGTTTTGTTACAAAAGAAAGGAAATAAAAAGAGTTTGGGGGTTGGAGAAGCAAAATAAATGAAAATAATTTAAGAGAAATCGTTACCTTTAATTTAGGTAACTCACTTTGGTTAGAACCAAAGGACTTGTTGAAATGCTTTATGCCTAAGGGGAAGCTTCAAGGAGGAGGAGAGGGATGTGGGGAGCTTTGTTGGGCAGAGTTTGGACGAGCCAAGTGGCTTGAGAGGTGTGAGGAATGAGTAGAAGTGGTCTCCTTTTATAAGGGAGAGGAGGGGCTCTTTAGGAAAGTGTGAAAGTATTACTTTATAATATATTTTTATTCGGTTTATAATGGTCCAAAAATCATTGAGGTCGAAGATACGATGACTCATATTCTAAATAACATCAACCAATAAGAATTGTACAGGTTTTAGATAATATTTTATTCATTATAATCTTATTTATTTAAATGATTTATTAATGAGGTAAACATTGCATCATTTTTGTGTCATTAATAATTTAAATTATTTGATGTCTAAAAATTAAAAATAAAATATCATTATGTAGGAAATCTTTTTAGCTTTCTAATGAATATTTATAATTGAAAATCCAACATGTATAACCCTATGTAAAATTTTTTCTTCTAAAAGATGTAAGCTTATGCCATTTTTATTTTTATTTTAACTTTATTAATATAAAGTGTCATTATCACTTACAAGTGGATCAATGGGGTCCCAAAATTGACCCAAAGATGGCCATGGTCGACCATGTATCAACCAATAGGGTTAAGACACGTTTTAGGGTAATTTTGTATTATTATAATATTATTTTTTAACCCTTATTTACCGGATTTACCCTTAACCATGGTAAATAAAATATTTACCGCAGTAATTTTTTCAAAATGTATAAAAATAAAAGATACCTATTTACACAATTTGAACATCCTTATTCCAAATATGGAATCCATTTTCCTAAATTCAAAACACAGAAGTGGCAGAAATTAATTTAAAATTAATTCCCGCTGTCAAAACAAAAAGCGTTTTTTTAAGAGATAATAACTATCAAAAGATTGACACTTGTTTATGTTCGGTTTAATTGTATAATTATGTCCAATGACCAAAATTATATTAAATGGTAAAAATATATTCTAAATATACTTTAAAACCACTCAAATTCATAATTTATCACTATTACTTATTTTGATTAAAAAAGTTGTTTTTAATTAAAATTTAGTAATTTTCACTGTTCATCAAAATATAAAAGTTATCCGAAAAGTACCAAAATTTCACCCTAGGATAATTTCGATACTCCGAATCCAAAAATGAAGTCCATTTTGAAATATAAAATATATATGATTTCAAAAAGTAGGTATTACTATTCACAACGGCTAGTTTAATTAGTTGCGGTGTGTGTTAGAACTCGAGGTTGCGTACAACACACGCTATCGCATTATTCGAAGGGAAACGTACCGTGGAAGCTTGGGGTGTTACATTCTCCCCTCCTTCAAATAATTGCGTCCTCGCAATTTCTAGGGTATTACTGCATAAAAAGACTCGGGTGGTTCTTCATCATAAGTTCCTCGGGTTCCCACGTTGCCTCTTCCATCTTATGATTTCTCCACAAAACTTTTACCAGACGCGTCGTCCGGTTTCTCAGTACTTGTTCTCTTGTATCAAGAATCCTGACGGGCTCTTCACAATAGGAAAGATCGGGTTCCAGTTCTAATTCCTCATAGGTGAGTACATGCGTTGGATCAGGCATGTATTTCCTCAATAGAGATACGTGGAACACATCGTGAACTTTGGAGAGACTTGGCGGCATTGCCAATCGGTAAGCTACAGCCCCAATTCGTTCTAGAATTTCGAAAGGTCCGATGTACCTGGGACTCAATTTACCTTTCTTACCAAAACGTATGACTCCCTTCCACGGAGATACCTTCAGGAAAACATGATCACCGACTTGAAATTCCAAATCCTTCCTTCGATTATCGGCATAGCTCTTCTGCCTACTTTGAGCTGCTTTGATGTGATTTTGGATTACCTTCACCTTTTCCACCGTTTCCTCCACCAGTTCTGGGCCTACAAGTTTTCTTTCACCAACGTCATCCCAACAGGTTGGTGTACGACATCTCTTTCCATATAACGCTTCATATGGTGTCATCTGAATACTCGAATGGAAGCTATTGTTATAGGAAAATTCTACCAGTGGTAAATATTGATCCCACATACCCTGAAAGTCAAGTGAGCAAGATCTCAACATGTCTTCTAAGGTTTGAATAGTCTGTTCTGATTGTCCGTCTGTCTGAGGGTGGTATGCAGTGCTCAAATGAAGTTCAGTATCCAGGGATTTCTGAAGACTTTTCCAGAATCTTGAAGTAAAACGGGGATCACGATCAGAAACAATCGATAGGGGTACTCCATGAAGTCTCACAACTTCATTAATGTATAGTCTTGCTAGACGTTCCAGGGGTAGATCTTCTCTTATAGCATGAAAATGTGCTGTCTTGGTAAGACGATCAACAATAACCCATATTGCATCGTTCCTTCTAGGAGTCTTTGGTAGCCCCATGACAAAGTCCATCGTAATATTGTCCCATTTCCACTCCAGTATGGGAAGAGGTTGCATGACTCCTCCAGGCTGTTGCCTTCCAGCTTTCACTTGTTGACAAACCATACATCTTGACACAAAATCAGCAATCTCCCTCTTCATATTGTCCCACCAAAAATGATCTTTCAAATCTCTATACATTTTGGTGCTCCCAGGGTGTATAGAGAAATTGGAACTATGAGCATCATCCAGCAATTCCCTTTTTAGATCAGGTATATTGGGAACACAAAGTCTCTTCCCGAATTTCAAAATTCCATCTTCATACACAAAGTCTCTCAATCTCCCATCATTCACAGCTTTAATCTTCTTTTGGAATTCTTCATCATCAGTCTGAGAACTCTTAATCATTTCTAGTAAAGATGGTTTGGCAACCATTTGAAAAAGCATTGATGTTTCACCTTCCCTGGTTATTCCCATGTCCATCTTCACTAGATCCATGAAAATTGGATCCCTTTCAATTCTCATATTGTTCAAAACTCCATGGTCTTTTCTACTCAAAGCATCTTCCACCTTGTTTGCCTTCCCTGGGTGGTAGTGTATCGTGCAATCATAATCCTTGAGTAATTCAAGCCATCTCCTTTGCCTCATGTTGAGTTCTTTTTGTGAGAAAATATACTTCAAACTCTTGTGATCAGTATAAATCTCACATTTTTCACCATAGAGGTAGTGCCTCCATATCTTCAAAGCAAAGATCACTGCTGCTAACTCTAGATCATGAGTAGGATAGTTTTGTTCATGAATTTTCAACTGTCGTGATGCATAAGCAATAACTCTATCATTCTGCATAAGGACACAGCCAAGTCCTTTCTTCGATGCATCACTATAAATAACGAACTCATCATTCCCCGATGGTAGAGTCAATATAGGAGCATTGACTAATATTCTCTTCAGTTCTTCGAAACATTCTTCACACTCTTTTGTCCAAACAAATTTAACCCCTTTACGTGTGAGCTTCGTTAATGGGTTAGCCAATCGGGCAAAATTCTGGACGAAACGTCGATAATAACCTTCCAAACCAATAAAACTGCGTACCTCAGTTATACTCGTAGGTGATGGCCATTCTTGGATTGCTTTGGTCTTAGAAGGGTCAACAGAGATTCCATCTTTAGAGACAATATGGCCAAGAAAAGAAATCTCCTGAAGCCAGAATTCACACTTGCTAAACTTCCCATATAATTCATGCCTCCTCAGAGTCTTCAAGATAATGCGCAAGTGATTTTCATGATCTTCATAGGTTTTGGAGTATACCAAGATATCATCAATAAATACCACCACAAATTCATCGAGATACTCCTTGAAAACTCTATTCATCAGATCCATGAATACAGAGGGTGCATTAGTCAATCCAAACGGCATTACAGTAAACTCGTAATTCTCGTACCTGGTTCGAAATGCTGTCTTCGGAATGTCTTCCTTCTTCACACACAACTGATGGTATCCAGATCGAAGGTCAATCTTTGAAAAGTATTGAGCTCCATGCAGTTGGTCAAATAAATCATCAATACGAGGTAGGGGATACTTGTTCTTTATCATTATAGCATTGATCTCCCTGTAGTCGATACATAACCTCATAGATCCATCTTTCTTTTTAACAAAAAGAACAGGGGCTCCCCATGGAGAAACACTAGGGCGAATAAATCCCTTATTACTCAATTCCTCTAGTTGTTTCTTTAGTTCGACTAACTCTACAGTGGCCATTCTATAAGGGGTCTTCGATATAGGCCTTGATCCAGGAATCAAATCAATGGAAAACTCAACTTCTCGTTCTGGAGGATGTCCAGGTAAATCTTCCGGAAATACATCTACCAATTCTTTCACAACAGGTACATCCTCTATTTGAACATTCCTTTCCTCACCGACAGTTATTTCATTCTCTTCCTCCCCAATAATTGAATTAAGTTGAGCTGTTGGGGGTGGATCTAAATAAGAATTAGGTGGTGACGATTCTGCTCTAAAAATAAGGTGTTCCTTATCATTATCATCAAGAATCGTAACCTCTTTCTTCTTACAATAAATCTTCGCATCATAGTCCGAAAGCCAGTCCATACCGAGGATTATATCAAACTCAATCATAGGTATGACGATGAAATCAGCAGATAAAGAAAATTTATGTGCTCTAATGGGGACTGATTCACAAAACTTTGTTGCAACGATACTTCCCTTAGGAGTTTTAACAGACAACTCCCTTATTAAATCAAATTGGAAATATCTAATTTTCTTAGCAAACTGGGAAGATATGAAACAATGCGATGATCCAGAATCAAATAATGCATTTTCTAAACTTGAGGAAACCATTAAATTACCTGCCACCACGTCTTTCGGAGCTTCTACCTCAGCAGTAGTGATAGCATAAGCCTGGCCTTGATCCCTTGGCCTATTCTGAGGTAAGTTCTCCTGACGCATAGGGCATGCATTTGCATAATGCCCCATCTCCCTGCAATTGTAGCACTGAACGTTGGTAGATTCCTTCTTCCCCTTGCAATCATGAGCTTGGTGGCCTTTTTCACCACACTTGTAACAGACTCCCATTCCCTTCAAGCAAGTACCGGGGTGTTTCTTCCCGCATTTACCACAAGATGGATATTCAACTTTTCCCTTCTTCCCCTTATTTCCATTCCCAGATTGATCAGCAGGTCTCTTCTTCTCTTGCTTTGCTTTAAAGTCATAAGACTTAGAGAATTCCTTTTCGGTCTTGATAGCACATGAGACAATGTCTTCGTACGATGAAAAGGATTGTGAGACTAATGCTCGATGGAGAAATGGTTTTAACCCATCAAAGAAACGATCAATCTTACTTCTTGGGTTGTGAATATAATCTCCAGCATACCTCGCTAACCTTGTAAAGTTAGCCTCATACTTTGTGACATTATCATCCTCCTTTTGTCTCAGACTCAGAAATTGCCTTTCCATATCTGCTCGATGGTCGCGAGGAAAGTATTTTTCTAAAAACAAATCTTTCAACTCCCTCCATTCCATATTTGATACTTCATCATCTTCCTTCGTATTTTGAATCAATGACCACCATTGATCAGCATCTCCAGTGAGGCGGTAAACTGCCATGATAACTTTTCCCCTTTCACTGCTCCCCAACGCCTGAAATATTTTCTCTAGGGAAAATATCCATTGCTCAGCTACTGAGGGATTTGTATTCCCATTGAACGTTGGTGGTTGTTGCCTCATTAATCGATCTAACATTGATCCTCCACGTTGCGGATCAGGGTGCTCCATACGGGTAAGTTTATTATTCATAACCTGGGTAAGTTGTCCCAGTATGGTGATTAGCTGATCAGCACCAGTTGCATCACCAGCCCCACTATAATTATCTTGAGCAGGAGGGCAATCCCTACATGGAGTGCGTGCATTGATACGGTTTCCATTTCTTCCACTAGGCGCCATTTCTAAACAATGGCATAAACTATATCAGTTTATGAATCAAAATACATAATCCCGTACTTATAAAACACTTAACATAAATTGAACTATTTATGGATATAATCCATAATCATAAAAATGTTTTCTTTGAGGAAGTATATACTCATAAACCCTTCATAATGATTTGTAAAGAAAATGAGAGTTATCCTAAGCATATCCCCCGGGAGTGTCGTAACCAAGAGTGCAGCAAGGCCCGTTGTCGTGCACCAGTTCCCGTTCGAGTCTAGCTCAAAGCGGTGTTTTCGGGTTTTACCCCTAGGTACATCTGTGCCAGAGCCGCCCCTACCTGCTCGTATCCAGACAGGGATGTATTGCTCGGAAAACTCACAAAATCTCTACAATACCAAAATTCAAGGACGTTCTTCTACACTAATCCTCAAAGTTCATCTTAGGTCTACGTGCTCTAATCAGAGTTTATCTAAATCTAGCTTCCAAGGTTTGTACTAAACTTCCTCTAATACCAACTGTAACGCCCCGACCCCAGCTGCCCAGAGTCGGTGCATTAATTACATAACATTGGCATGATCACAAGAAAGATCAAATCTCGAAAGACCGATTGGTTTAGTAGCCTTGGAAACACTAGATATATTCATAAGTTTTACATTACATTATTAAACGAAAAACTACTACAAAAACATATTGTCTCCATAATCCACACTCATATCCCCACATAATATCCCTGCAGGTCATTCATAACTTACTTCTTCACTTCCTGGGAAAAATAAAACATAGAAAAGGGGTGAGCTCAAATGCCCAGTAAGGATAACAATATAGCGGAAACTTTCATAAATAAGAATAAACTTTTAAGGAAATGTATAACTAAAACAAAAACCAATCAAACATGAACTTTCAACATGGTATGGCATAAATAAAATGAAATAATTCCATTTACTTATTCACATGGATATTCTACTAATCGAATAATCACATGCAAAAATCAATAACCACTTTCATAATGTTGGAATGCATAATGCCAGATTATCATAACCACATAGCCAAGGCCTCGTGCCAAGACTACAAATAAGATTTTGTCAAGGCCTTGTGCCAAGACACTAGTTTGTCTCATGAGACCTACCGATGCATCGAGGAGCTATAGCGGGCTCCACCCGTCACTTATTAAGTCCAATGCATTCCCATATGAAAAGGTTTAAACATAACATAAACATTCGTATTAAAACTAGCATACGAAATGTCAATAATTTCACCATAAACTATGAATGGTATAAATATAGCACAACCTTATTCAAACAAATCACAAAACCTTTAATTCAATATAGAAGTTTTGTATCATAATAAATCAACTCCAAATAATCTTAAAATCCATCAAAGGATGTTGACATAGATGAAATCAAAATTCTTTTGAAAGAAGTATCTCCTTTTATTTTGAAATCATTTAAGATCCATATAAAATAAAACATTTTCTTTGAAAATATTCTTATAAGCTTGTAAGGGAAGCTTTGAAGATTTTATAACGGCGGAAAATAACCGCACCCGCCGTATAAGTTAAAAAAAACATTCTTACCTCAATTCTGTCGAAAAGGTTAAAAAGGACCTTGTTTTGAAAACGACGGAAAGATTCCTTTGTAAACCTCTTATAAAAAATCAAACAAGGGTATAAATGACTTAAACCCATATTATTGTAAATAGTAAAAATGTTTTGAAATACATTTTTAAGAAACATGGATTTGGATGATAAAGAGATCCCAGTAGATTATTACGTATAAACAACCTCGGATAATGAGGAGATTGTTAAATTACCCTTACCTTGTACTTTTCCTTGGTTGGGGTAGGTTAACCTCCTGTATAATAGTGAAATAATTGTTACTAAATTATACAAGAATCATATACATTAATATGATATCATATATGATCTTTTAATATTGATTTGATAATAATATCTTAGTATTATCGTCGTTTCGGGTGTTAACTTACTCATTTTCTTTATATGTTTTGTTACATAAGTCATGTTTGTTGTATATTATTCATATCCAGAATTATATCAAGTCCTTAAACATCATTTTTAAATAATTAAATGATAATTATACTTGAATGGATACGATGGAGATTGAATCTCATCGCGTTCGTGGAGACAGTAGTCCGTACGTACGCACGAACGCTACTTCCATTTAATTTTTATTTTAAAAGAATCGAATACAAATGATACATAGGTATATTACTATTCCAGTATAATATAATATTTTATATATGTTACTTAAGTTCATTAACACCATCCTTTATATGTTCCATGTGTGGTATGAACGAGTCATATCATTTTAAGGGGGCGGTAGTCCGCACTTCCTCAAATGAAATTATCGTATGTATATACAACATGAAATGAATAATGGTATGAAATAAAATGGAATTACAGAAGCTTATATATAAAATATATATCATTAATATCATATTTAATTACAGTGCCATCATAATGGCCACCATGAGAGGCGTTAAGATGTATTTGAACAATCATCGTTTCGTGAGGCGTTAGTTTGCCATCCACAGAAACATTATGTTCATCATCCATTAGATGGAGTTGTGTGTATGTGTAGTTTGAATCCTTCTTATAACAACATACTAGTATATTTAGGATACTGGTGTTGTTACAAAAGAAAGGAAATAAAAAGAGTTTGGGGGTTGGAGAAGCAAAATAAATGAAAATAATTTAAGAGAAATCGTTGCCTTTAATTTAGATAACTCATTTTGGTTAGAACCAATGGACTTGTTGAAATGCTTTCTGCCTAAGGGGAAGCTTCAAGGAGGAGGAGAGGGATGTGGAGAGCTTATTTGGGCAGAGTTTGGACGAGCCAAGTGGCTTGATAGGTGTGAGGAATGAGTAGAAGTGGTCTCCTTTTATAAGGGAGAGGAGGGGCTCTTTAGGAAAGTGTGAAAGTATTACTTTATAATATATTTTTATTCGGTTTATAATGGTCCAAAAATCATTGAGGTCGAAGATAAGATGACTAATATTCTAAATAACATCAACCAATAAGAATTGGACAGGTTTTAGATAATAGTTTATTCATTATAATCTTATTTATTTAAATGATTTATTAATGAGGTAAACATTGCATCATTATTGTGTCATTAATAATTTAAATTATTTGATGTCTAAAAATTATAAATAAAATATCATTATGTAGGAAATCTTTTTAGCTTTCTAATGAATATTTATAATCGAAAATCCAACATGTATAACCCTATGTAAAAATTGTTCTTCTAAAAGATGTAATCTTATGCCATTTTTATTTTTATTTTAACTTTATTAATATAAAGTGTCATTATCACTTACAAGTGGATGAATGGGGTCCCAAAATTGACCCAAAGATTCCCATGGTCGACCATGTATCAACCAATAGGGTTAAGACACGTTTTAGGGTAATTTTGTATTATTATAATATTATTTTTTAACCCTTATTTACCGGATTTACCCTTAACCATGGTAAATAAAATATTTACCGCAGTAATTTTTTCAAAATGTATAAAAATAAAAGTTACCTATTTACACAATTTGAACATCCTTATTCCAAATATGGAATCCATTTTCCTAAATTCAAAACACAGAAGTGGCAGAAATTAATTTAAAATTAATTCCCGCTGTCAAAACAAAAAGCGTGTTTTTAAGAGATAATAACTATCAAAAGATTGACACTTGTTTATGTTCGGTTTAATTGTATAATTATGTCCAATGACCAACATTATATTAAATGGTAAAAATATATTCTAAATATACTTTAAAACCACTCAAATTCATAATTTATCACTATTACTTATTTTGATTAAAAAAGTTGTTTTTAATTAAAATTTAGTAATTTTCACTATTCATCAAAATATAAAAGTTATCCGAAAAGTACCAAAATTTCACCCTAGGATAATTTCGATATTCCGAATCCAAAAATGAAGTCCATTTTGAAATATAAAATATATATGATTTCAAAAAGTAGGTATTACTATTCACAACGGCTAGTTTAATTAGTTGCGGTGTGTGTTAGAACTCGAGGTTGCGTACAACACACGCTATCGCATTATTCGAAGGGAAACGTACCGTGGAAGCTTGGGGTGTTACAAAACCAAATCAAATTCCTAACATTCATTTCACCATTTTCAAAAACACGGTTCCCATTTATATTTTAAAACTCACATATGGTATCTTATAAACTATCACATGTGAGTTCATCCAATCCCGCTAACATAACCCAAAGAGATTAACCTGACTCATTATATAACCCAAAGAGATTAACCTCCTATGATACCATTTTTTCAGGAACCAAATTAGGTCTTCATCCCATTGATGCCTGACCCAGTCTGAAGAATGGCCCAAGAGGCATTCATGATCCCCAAGGGCTTGAAACTACTATCGGTCATCAAAATAAACTAGTTGGGAATGGTTTGGCCTATAACAAAGAGAGATAATTAATTATAAACTAAAAAAATAGATAAATAAAAGATAATTAACCGAACATACTGGTAGCAGAAAAAGAAATAAACAAAGCAACGAGACATACCTCAAGTAACCTCACGGGACACCACCGAACGTAAAATATACACGCTCCAAGAGCGATCCAAAACTAGAAGAACCGAAAACATATAAGTAAAGTAGGAATGAACACTGACATGTTTTCTAGGAATTCCAAGATACAACAACTCCCTATTCCCTTGACTTTTTTCGGAAATACAAAACATGCTAGTTTGGAAACAGGACATAATAAAATAATTTTTTTCATTATTTTAAAATTCAAGTAACATGTTTTCATTCTATAGTAAGGAATTTATCTTCCACTAAATTTTCAAAATAGTTTCTAAGCATGCATTAACATTTTAGAATGAAAGGAAAATAATTTACATTAATCTATGGTTTTTTGAAATAATTCATCATGTATCAAACTATTGAAATGAAAATCACATCACAAGAACCATGGGATATCCCTAAGAATCCAGTGTTAGTTGGGGACCTAGGATCCTCGTACCTCAGTGGAATGATGAATAATAACCACAAAATTATATTTTCTTATGCATGATACACTAGTAGGGAACACACTCATAACCTAGTCATCTCCAATAATAAAAACTGATTAGCTAGGGTTATAGTGTCAATCCTGCAAGAAAAAACCCAAATGAACCACTTTTGTATCATCTAGTGTACAAGTCCTAGTCCACGCACCTAGATACCAAGGTTTTGCATTGTTCACTATTTCATGTGGTGGTGAGTTTTTATCAAGAAAACATATATATACTTATCATTTAATTTAATTAAAAACACACCCAACCTCTCACCACTGATCTCCCTCCTTGAGAACATCCCCCCTTTTTGTCACACAATAATACACAATCCTCTTTACAAGGAACATATCACAAATGACATATTCAACACACAAATCATTTTCTAAAACAAGGGGCATCCATCAAGGGTGGTTTTTTTGTTTTTCATAAACCATTCTTAAGGTTACAAATTGGATTAATTACATACAAGGAATAATTTTTATAACTAATCTGCTGAAAGGCCAGATTACTTTGGAAATATTCATTACCAATTCAAAACTTCTTAGGAAGTTACTTTTCATGAAACGCCACTTAAGACTAATAGGTGCTAGAAATACATTTCAGTTTCCAAAACAAATGCATAATCAATTCTAGAAACTCCAACCTGATTTCATATCATGTGTATATAGAATAATTATAAATCATGTTTTTAAAAGAAGAAAGCAATTATGGAATTATAATTAATTGCATAGGTATAAGGGGGGCTACCTCAGGGGGGAACCAAACTAAACATTCATCTCTTGGCACTTTTTAATTAGAAGTTGTGGCTCCCCCTCTAGGAATATACAATTTCACATACATATAAGGACACATATCCCCTATGCACACACCTGCATGGCCATGAACATGTGCAATGGTATCCTTACACATATTCTTATATGCATATAACAGTCACCACTCACCTATGTATGAATTTTCATATATATATATATATGGGAACACCTGGCCCCATACATTTATATTCACTTTCATGGATGACTATACATGTAACTGGGGAACCCAAATATATATATATATATATATATATATATATATATACTTACCTATGCATAGGTAGGTGAGTCACCATTGACTCGGCAACTCCAAACCCCAAAGTCGGGACCACACCCTACACATATAATTTAATAAAACAACTAAATACTTAAACAATCTATAAAAATATTCAGAATAATACATCAAGGGTTTTCACCAATAACACACTCAATATTAAGTAGGAAAATAAACTTTAAAACCAAACATATAGGAAAGAGACATTAGAACATACTTTCCATCTTTTAAAATAATTTACAATACATATTGAGAAATCCAAAAAAAGGATAACATGCTCAAAGAGGTAAATTTCCAATATGAAATCCTTTTTCAACACACACAGAAACCAAAAGTACCTAAAAAAAGAAATTTTTCACTACTCAAACAAATGATTGAACACTTCCAGTCATTTTCACAATAAGGCACACACACATAAATACCACCATTTTCATACTCAAACCCACTTTTGAAAACATACACACAACAAAACAATATCCAAACATGTTTCACACACTTTATAAGAATTAATGAACCACTTAAAAAATTTATGAAACAACTCCAAGTGGTATCAGAAGACATTGAACATAAAAACCCACCAAAAATCCTCTTCCAAAGACAAATTCACACTAGTAACATTTAAAAATAGAATTCACTGCCCTTGTATAACATAATAAAACACTAATAAAAGACTAAACATGGGTTTCCACCATTGACTCACTACATTCCAAATAAACGTGCTAAAAAATGGATCAAATGCATATTAAATCCATTAAAACCAAATTATCATGAAACAATTTAATAAAATACAATAGAAAAATTAATTAAATAAAAAAATTAAATCATCTAAGAATATTAGGACATAAAACCACTTACCTTGGTGTTGGAAGACTTCATTAATTCAGTGCACAAAAAATACATTCCATTCTAATCACACCTCAAATGCCATAATTAAACACTAAAAATGGGGGTACCAAATCAATTTCATCAAAATTGGACCAAACATAACCTAAAACACTAACTTAAAATCTACCAAATGGAAGAAATTTCCAATTGATGTAGAATTCACCTGCGGTGAGGCAGCGGGAAGCCAACCACGCAAGATGGGGGTGTCAGGGGTGAGCTGCACTGGAAAAATAGAACCAGAAATGGGATATCATAGTGATGGGAGAGTTTTTATATCACACCCCAAGCTTCTATGGTACGTTTCCCTTTGAATAATGAAGTATCTTGCGTTGTACGCAACTTCAAGATTCTAACACATCACGACCAATCAAACCAGCTGTTTTGAATAGTAATACCCACTTTTTAAAATTTTATCAATTTTATCATTCAAAATGGACTTCATTTTTGGGTTCATAATATCGAAATCAGCTTAGGGGTGATTTTTGGTATTTTTTTGAAAACATTCAGTTTTTGATGAATAGTGAAAATACTAAACTTTAATTAAAAACAAATTTTTAATCAAAATAATTTATAGTGATAAATTATAATATTGAGTGGTTTTTAAGTATAATTATATTATATTTTTACCATTTAATACAATTTTGTTCATTGGATGTAATTTCACATTTAAACTGAACATAAGCAAGTGCCAATCTTTTGATATTTATTATTTCTTAAAAACACGCTTTTTGTTTTGACAATGGGAATTAATTTTAAATTAATTTCATCCACTTATGTGTTTTGAAATGAGAAAAATATATTCCATATTTAGAATAAGGAGGTCCAAATTTTTTAAATAGGTAACTTTTATTTTTAGACATTTCGAATAATTACTTCGGTAAATATTTTATTTACCATGGTTAAAGGGTAAATATGGTAAATAAGGGTACAAAATAATATTATACTAATATTAAATTACTCTAACACATGTTAAAACCCTATTTTATGATACATGTCCGACCATGGGCATCCTTGGGTAGATTTTGGGACCCCATGGAGCCACTTTTAAATGATAATGAACTTTATATTAATTAAGTTAAAGTAAATACAAAAATGACATAAGCATATATCTTTTAGTAAAACATTATTTACATAGGGTTATATATGTTTTATCTTAGAAAATAAATATTAATTGAAAATATAAAACTATTTATTAAATAATGGTATTTATTTCTAATATTTAGACATCAAATAATTAAATTTATTTATAACACAATGATGATGCATTATTTTCCTTATTAATTAAAGAATCAAATAAATGTTATTATAGATGTTAAAATAAATATAATTTGAATGTTTTGATGCCATACAAGAGTTTTATCGGTTGAATTGACATTTTAGGATTTACTAAATGAATTTTTTCGAAGTAATAATGCTGTTAGGAATTAAAAAAAACAAAATATCAAATAGTGTCAAAATTGACATAAATGGGTTTTTAAAAAAATATCATATAATTAATTGATATTCTATTCTGAAAAATATAAGGTTCAGAAAAAGGTCTTAAATAATATTATATATGTTATTAATGAACCACTTGAGGTTATCTTGGTAGTTTAGATTATGTTTATTAACCATATAATATAAAAATACGAAAAGACATGGTAAATGTCAAACTAATTAACGAAGAGTTAAATCTTGAAGATAAGTTTAAAATAGTGACCCAAACCAGTCTAAAAAATATTGGATGAGTTTTTCTTGACCCATACCCACATTATCCTCAAAATAAATCATTTTGGAGCCATTAGAAACCATAAATTATTATATTTTAAAATAATATTTCAATATTTTCCTAAGGTGCCCCTCACCCCTCTTACAAAAGGGAACTTCCCCTTCTCTCAAATACACACATTCAAATCCATTTAGTTCGCCCAAACCCTACCCAAATATCCTATAACCTATCCTACATTAATCCTAGAGGCCTTCCTTTAGTCATAAATCCATCCTAAGGTGCCCTGTTGATCAAATCAAAAGGAAGAACACCCAGAAGAGGTAAATATTTCATAACATCTTTCGAGTTCCTTTATTCTTCCACATCCTCTTTCTTTGTTGTTTCCATTTAAAAATAAAAACTCCATTTTATTCTATCTACTATTATTTTATTATAAATATGGTACAATAATATTCATTATTCTATCCATCCTTTGAATGACATGTCACCATGCATGCGTACGTACGGCTTACCGTCTCCACGTCGTGGTGTAGTTGTTATTCAATACATTATTATTTGGATGGGTATAATAATGATGTATAATTGATGTAAATAATAAAAATAACATGATAATTATTCTTTCTATATGATATACCATCCAATTATATATTATTTTAATATCAAAAGAATGATATTGTCACTCGTGCATATGTACAGATTACCGTCTCCATGAACGCGATGAGATTCATTCCCCATAATATATATTCAAGATTAATTTTAATTTGATGATTAAAAATAATGTTGAAAGACATAATATCATTCTGAATATGAATAAGATACGTCATATCCACAACAAACATTACTTAATTAACAAATCATATAAAGGAAAATGAATTAGTTAACACCCAAAACGATGATACTACTGAAATATCATTAACAAAGAAATTTTAAAAGATCATATATTATATCATTTTAATGTATATGGTTCAGGTATAATTTAATAACAAAATTTCACCATTATATAAGAGTTTATCCTACCCTCGACCAAGGAAAATAACAATGTAAGGTTTAATTTCACAATCGTGTTATTATCTGAGGTTGTTTATACATAATTATCTATTGGGATCTCTTTATCATCCACATCCATGATTCTTAAAAACGTACTTCAAAACATTTTTACTATTACTAGACAATGGGTTAAATTCATTTATACCCTTATTTGACCTTATATGTTCTGAGAGGAATCTTTCTATCATTTTTCAAAGAAGGTACTTTATGACATTTTCACCAAAATTAAGGTAAGAATGTTTTTTTAACATATACGGTGGGTGTGGATATTTTCCACTACTATAACATTATCAAAAGCTTCCCTTACAAGATTTTAAAAATATTTCCAAAATAAATTTTTTCTTTCATAATTATATTAATTTTAAATGATTTCAAAATAGAAAGAGATATTTCTCTAACAAATATTTTGATTTCATCTATGTCAACATCCTTTGATGGGTTTTAAGCTTATTTAAAGTTGATTAATTATGATACAAAACTTCCATATTGTATAGAAGGTTTTGTGATATGTTTGACTGTGTGTGTGTTAGTTTTACACCATTCATGGTTTATAGATAATTTATTGACATTTCATATGCTAGTTTTAATATGAATTTTTATGTTATGTTTAAACCTTTTCATATTAGGAATGCATTGGACTTAGTATGTGATGGGTGGAGCTAGCTATAGCTCCTCAATGCATCGGGAGGTCTCATGAGACAAACTATTGTCTTGACACAAGGCCTTGACAAAATCTTATTTGTAGTCTTGGAAGTAGGCCTTGACTATGTGGTTATGAAGTCTTGTATTATGAATTCAATCGTTATGAAAGTGGCAATTGATATTGCATGTGATTATTCAACTAGTATAATACCCATGTGAATAAGTAAATGGAATTATTTGATTTTATCTTTTCCATGTTATACTGAATTTCAAGTTTAAAAGTCTTTTTTTATTCTTATACATTGCCATAAATGTTTATGCTTATTTATGAATGTTTCTGCTATATTTTTATCATTACTAAGCATCTGAGTTCACCCCTTTATATGTTTTATTTTTCACAGGATGCGAAGAAGTATTTTATGACTGACTGGTAAGGATAGTCTGAGGTGATATGAGTGTGGTCTATGGAAACAATTTGGTTGTAGTTTTTCATTTTATAATGTAATGAAAAACATATGAATGTATCTATTATTTCCAAGGCTACTAAACAGATCAGTTTTTTGGGACATGATTTCCTTGTATAGTGCCAATGTTATATAATAGTGCACCGACTCTAGGTAACTAGGGTCAGGGCATTACAGTTGGTATTAGAGGAAGTTTATTACAGACATTGGAATCTATATTTAGATAAACTCTGATTTCAACACATTACCCTAAGATAGGCTTTGAGGATTAGTATAGAATAATTTCCTAGAATTTTGGTATTGTAGAGATTTTGTGATTTTTCCAAGAAATAAATCCCTATCTGGATACAACCAGGTAGAGGTGGCTCTGGCATAGATTTTAGCTAGAGTTAAAACCCGAAAACACCGCTTTGATATAGACTCGAATGGGAACTGGTGCACGATAATGGGCCTTTCTACACTCTTGTTTATGAAACTCCCAGGGGATATGCTTAAGAAAATTTTCATTTTAATGAAAAATAATTATGATGGGTTTATGAGTATACACTTCTCAAAGAAAACATTTTTATTATTAGGGATTATATCCATAAACTATTTCGTTTATGTTAAGGGTTTTACATGTTTGAAATTATGTATTTCGATTCATAAACTAATCTAGTTTCTGCCATTATTTAGAAATGGATCTTAGTGGAAGGAATGGAAACTGTATCAATGCACTCAATCCATATAGGGATTTCCCAGATACTCAAGATAATTATAGTGGAGCTGGTGAAGCAACCGGTGCTGATCTATTTATCACCATACTGGGACAACTCACTCAAGTTATAAATAATAACCTTACACGTATGGAGCACCCTGATCCACAGAATAGAGGATCAATGTTAGATCGCTTCATGAGGCACAAACCACAAATATTAAATAGTAGTATAAATCCATTAGTAGCTGAGCAGTGGATAAATTCCTTACAAAAAATATTCCACGCCTTGGGGAGTAGTGAAAGGGAAAAAGTTGTCATGGAAGTTTACCACCTCACTAGAGACGCAGATCAATGGTGGTCATTGATTCAAAACAAAAATGAAGATAAGGAGGTATCAAATATGTAATGGAGGGATTTTAAAGATATTTTCATGTAAAATAACATCCTCATGACCATTGAGAATATATGGATAGGCAATTTCTATGTCTATGGAAAATAGAGGATGGGAATGTCGCAAAGTATGAAGTTAACTTTACAAAGTTATAAAGGCATGCAACAGATTATATATGTAACCCAAGAAGTAATATTGACCATTTATTTTATGGGTTGAAACTATTTCTCCATTGTATCACAATCCTTATCATCATATGAAGACATTGTCTCATGTGCTATCAAGATAGAAAAGTAATTCTCTAAGTCTTACGACTTTAAAGAAAAGCAAGAGAAGAATAGATCTTCCAAACACTTTGGAAATGGAAATAAGGGGTAGAACGGAAAATTTGAATATTCATCTGGCAGTAAATGTCGAAAGAAACACCTCGGTACTTGCCTGAAGAGAATGAGAGTCTGTTACAAGTGTGGGGAAAAAGACCAACAATCTCGTGATTGCAAGGGGAAGAAATAGGTTGTCAATGGTGAATTCTACAGTTGTAGAGAAAGGGAGCATTATGAAAATGAATGTCCTAAGTGCCAAGGAATCATACCTCAGAAAAGGCCAAGGGATCAAGGCCAAGCTTAGGTTATCACTAGTGCTGAGGTTGAAGCTTCGAAAGACGTGGTTACAGGTAACTTAATAGTTTAATCAAGTTTAGAAAATGATTTATTTGATTCTAGATCATCACATTGTTTCATATCTTCCTAGTTTTCTAAAAACATTAAATATTTATAATTTGATTTAATAAAGTATTTGTCAGTCAAAACTCCTAAGGGAAGTATCATTGCAACACTATTTTGTGAATCATCCCCCATTAGGGCATATAAATGTTCATTTTCTACTAATATCATCATCATACCCATGATTGAATTTGATATAATCCTCAGTATGGATTGGATTTTAGACCATGATGTAAAAATTTATTTTAAGAAGAATGAGGTTACAGTTTTTGATGATGATAAAGAGTGCCTTTTATTTAGAGCAGAAACGTCACCACTGGATTCTAATCTAGATCTACCCCCAGTAGCTCAACTAAATTCAATTATTAGGGAGTAATATAATGAAATAACTATGGTTGAGTAAAATAATGTTCAAATAGAGGACATACCTTTTGTGTAATAATATGTTGATGTGTTTCTAGAAGATTCACCTAGACATCCTCCAGAAAGAGAAATTGAGTTTTCCATTGATTTAATTCCTGGTTCAAGGACCATATTGAATACCCCTTGTAGAATGGCCACTTTTGAATTAGTGGAACTTAAGAAACAACTAGAGGAATTGAGTAACAAGGGATTTAGTCACCCTACTATTTCTCCATGGGGATCCCTTGTCCTTTTTGTTTAGAAGAAAGATGGATCTATGACGTTGTGCATTGACTACGGGGAGATCAAGGATATAAAAATAAAGAAAAAGTATCCCCTACCTCGTATTGAGGATTTATTTGAAAAACTTCATGTAGCTCAAAAATTTTCAAAGATTGACCTTCGATCTGGATATCATCAGTTTTGTGTGAAGAAGGAAGACATTCTGAAGACAACATTTCGAACCAGGTACAGGCATTACAAGTTTACATTAATGCCTTTTGGATTGACTAATGCACACTATATCTTCACAGATCTAATGAATAGGGTTTTCAAGGATTATCTCAATGACTTTGTAGTGGTATTTATTGATGATATCTTGGTATAATCCAAAAGCTATAAAGATCAATAAAATCACTTGGGCATTATCCTGAAGACTCTTATAAGGAACGAATTATATGGGAAGTTTAGCATGTGTGAATTCTGGTTTCAAGATATTTATTTTCTTGTCCATATCATCTCTATGGATTGAATATATCTTTATCCTTCAAATATTAAGTCAATCCAAGAATGGCTAGCACTGACGATTATAACTGAGGTATGCAGTTTTATTTGTTTAGTAGTTTATTATCAATGTTTCGTCGAGAATTTTACCTGATTGGATAACCCATTAACCAAGATCACACGTAAAGGGGTTAAATTTGTTTGGACAAAAGAGTGTGAAGAATCATTTAAATAACTGAAGAGAATATTATTCAATTCTATTATATTGACTCTACCATTGGGGAATTATGGGCTTGTTATTATAGTGATGCTTCAAAAAAGGACTTGGTTGTGTCCTTATGTAGATTGATAATGTTATTGCCTATGCATCACGACAACTAAATATTAATGAAAATAACTATCCTACTCATGATCTTGAGTTAGAAGCTATAATATTTGCTTTAAAGATATGGAGATACTATCTATATGGTGAAAAATGTGAGATTTATACTAATCACAAGAGTTTGAATTATATTTTCTCACAAAAAGAACTCAACATGAGGCAAAGGCGGTGGCTTGAACTAATTAAGGATTATGATTGCACTATAAACTACCACACCGAGAAGGGAAATAAGTTGGCAGATGCTTTGAGTAGAAAGGATCATGGGGTTTTGAACAAGATGAGATTTGAAAAGGATCCAATATACAAGGATCTAGTAAAGGTTGATATGGGAATAACCATGGAAGGTGAAACATCAATTCTTTTTTAAATGTTTACCAAACCATATTTTTTGGAAATGGTAAAAATTTCTTAGGCTGATGATGAGGAGTTTCAAAATAAGATTAATTTTGTGAATAATGGGAGATTGAGTGACTTTGTATATGAAGATGGAATTTTGAAATTTGGGAAGAGACACTGTGTTCCCGGTATACCTAATCTAAAAATAGAATTGTTGGATGATGGTCATAGATCCAATTTCTCTATACACCCTGGGATCACCAAAATGTATAGAGATTTGAATGAACATTTCTGGTAGGACAACATGAATAGGGATATTGGTGATTTTGTGTCAAGATGTATGGTTTTTCAACAAGTGAAACCTGGAAGAGAACATCCTAGAGGAGTCACGCAACATTTTCCCATACCTAAGTGGAAAAAAGATAATATTACAATGGACTTTATCATGGGACTACCAAAGACTCCTAGAAGGAATGATGTAATATGGGTCATTGTTGATCGTCTTACCATGTCAGCACATTTTCATTCTATAAGAGAAGATTTACCAATGGAACGTTTAGAAGAACTGTATATTAATGAATTTTTAAGACTTCATGGAGTACCCCTATAGATTGTTTCTGATCGTGATCCCCGATTTACATCAAGATTCTGGAAAAGTCTTCAGAAATCCCAAGATACTGATCTTCATTTGAGCACTGCCTACCACTCTCAAACTGATGGACAATCAGAACGGACTATTAAAACTTTAGAAGAAATGTTGAGATCTTGCTCACTTGACTTTCAAGGTATGTACGACCAATATTTACCTCTAGTAGAATTTTCCTATAACAATAGCTTCCATTCAAGTATTCAGATGGAACCATATGAAGTGTTATATGTAAAGAGATGTTGTAAACCAACATGTTTGGATGATATTGGTGAAAGAAAACATGTAGGCCCAGAACTTGTTGAGGAAAATATGGAAAAGGTGAAGGTAATCCAAACCCACATCAAAGCAGCTCAAAGTAGGCAGAAGAGCTATGTCGATAACCAAAGTAAGGATTTGGAATTTCATGTAGGAGATTATTTTTTCTTGAAGGTATCTCCATGGAAGGATGTTATACATTTTGATAAGAAGGGTAAATTGAGTCCCATGTACATCAGACCTTTGAAAATCCTAGAACAAATTTGGGATGTGGCTTACTGTTTGGAAATGCTGCCAAGTCTCTCCAAAGATCATGATGTGTTCCACATATCACTGTTGTGAAAATACATGCCTAACCCAAAGCATGTACTTACCTATGAGGAATTAGAACTGGAACCTAATATTTCTTATTGCGAAGAGCCTATCAAGGTTCTTTATACAAGAGAAAACTTTTGAGAAACCGAACAACTTGTCTGGTAAAATTTCTATGGAGAAACCATAAGATGGAAGAGGCAACGTGGGAACCCGAGGAACTTATGATGAAGAACCACCCAAATATTTTTATGCAGTAATATTCTAAAAATTTTGAGGATGAAATTATTTGAAGGAGCAGAGAATGTAACACCCCAAGCATCCACGATACATTTCCCTTTGAATAATGCAATAGTTTGCGTTGTACGCAACATTGAGATTCTAACACATCGCGACCAATCAAACTAGCTGTTATGAATATTAATATCCAATTTTTTAAATTTTATCAATTTTATATTTCAAAATGGACTTCATTTTTGGGTTTGTAATATCCAAATTATCTTAGGATGAATTTTTGGTATTTTTCTGAAAACATTCTGTTTTTGATTTATTGTCAAAATACTAATCTTTAATTAAAAACAAATTCTTTAATAAAAATAATTCATAGTGTTAAATTATACTATCTAGTGGTTTCTAAGTATAATTAGATTATATTTTAAACATTTAATCCAATGTTTTTCATTGGACATAATTTCACATTTAAACTAGACATAAGCACGTGTCAATCTTTTTATAGTTATTATTTCATAAAAACATGCTTTTTGTTTTGACAATAGAAATTAATTTTCAATTAATTTCTGCCACTTATTTGTTTGGAATTTATAAAACTGGATTCAATATTTAGAATTATGAGGTCTAAATTATATAAATATGTAAATTTTATTTTTAGACATTTTGAAAAAGTACTTCGGAAAATATTTTATTTAACATGGTTAAAGGGTAAATCCGGTAAATAAGGGTAAAAAATAATATAATATTAATATTAAATTACCTTAAAACCTGTTATAACCTTATTTTATAATACATTTATGACCATGGGAATCCATAAGTTGATTTTGGGACCCCATGGGGCCACTTGTAAGTGATAATGACACTTTATATTAATTAAGTTAAAGTAAATACAAAAATGACATAAGCATATATCTTTTAGTAAAGAAAATTTTACATAGGGTTACATATGTTATCTCTTTCACTATAAATATTCACTAGAAATCTAAAATTATTTTCTACGTAATTTTTTTTTATTTATAATTTCCATACATTGAATAATTAAACTTATTTATGACACAATGATGATGCAGTATTTTCCTTTTTATTGAAAGAATCAAATAAATGGTATTATAGATGTTAAAATAAATCTAATTTGAGTGTTTTGATGCCATATAATAATTTTATAGGTTAATGTGACATGTTAGGATTTATTAAATGAATTTTTTTCCAAGTAATAATTCTATTATGAATTTAACAAAAACAAAATAGCAAATAGTGTCAAAATTGACAAATTAGTGTTGTTAAAAAAATATTATATTATTAATTGATATTCTATTTCTAATAATCTAAGGTTCAACAAAAGGTCTTAAATATTATTATAAATGTTATTAATTAACTACTTGAGGTTCTCTTGGAAGTTTATAGTAAGTTTATTAACCATATAATTTAAAAAACAAAGAGACACGGTAAATGTCAAACTAATTAACAAAGAGTTAAATCTAGAAGATAAGGTTAATATAGCAACCCAAACCTTTCTAAAACCTATTAGTTTAGTGTTTTTTGACACATAACACCTTATAATTCGAATACATTATTTTTGAGCCATTAGAAACCGAAAATTATTTTACTATAAAATAATATTTCAATCTTTTCCTAAGGTGCCCATTACCCCTTTTATAAAAGGGCACTTCACCTTCTATCAAATCCAGACCATAAAAGTCATTTGGCTCGGCCAAAACCTGCCCAAATATCCTCTAAACTATCCTCCCATCATCCTAGAGGCCTTACATTAGTCAGACAGCCAACCTAAGGATCTCTTTTTATCAAATCAAAAGGAAACACCTGCAGAAGAGATAAAAATATTTCATCACCTCTTTCAAGTTACTTTCTTCTTCCACTTAATCATTATTTTTTTCCATTATAAAATAATAAATCTAGTAACTTCTATATACTTTGATGTTATTATAGATATGGTACAACCCTATACATTATTCTACCATCTTTTGAATGAGATGTCACCATACGTGCCTATGTACGGCTTACCGTCTCCACGTCGTTGTGTAGTTGTTATTCAATACATTATTATTTGTATGGGTATAATAATGATGTATAATTAATGTAAATAATAAATATAACAAGATTATTATTCTTTATATATGATATAACATCCAATTATATATTATTTTAATATCAATATAATGATATTGTCGCTCGTTCGTACGTACGGACTACCGTCTCCACGAACACGATGAGATTCATTCCTCATCGTATCCATTCAAGAATAATTTTTATTTGATGATTAAAAATAATGTTTAAAGAATTAATATCATTATGAATATTAATAATATACATCATATCCATAACAAACATTACTTACGTAACAATGCATATAAAGAAAAATGAATTAGTTAACACCTGAAACAATGATACTTCTGAAATATCATTAACAAAGCAATATTAGAAGATCATATATGATATCATATTAATTTATATGGTTGTTTTATAATTTAATAACAATTATTTCACCATTATACAGGAGTTTAACCTACCCTCAACCAAGTAAAAGAATAAGTTAGGTGTTAATTTCACAATCTCTTCATTATCCGAGGTTATTTATACGTAATTATCTACTGGGATCTCTTTATCATCCACATCCATGCTTCTTAAAAATGTATTGCAAAAAAAATTACTATTTACTTGAAAATGGGTTAAATCCATTTATACACTTATTTGACCTTATATGTTCTGAAAGGAATATTTCTGTTGTTTTCCAAACAAGGTACTTTATGACCTTTTCGACAAAATTAAGGTAAGAATGTTTTTTTAACTTATACAGCGGGAGTCGATATTATCCACCATTATAACATCATCGAATATTACCTTACAAGATTATAAGTATATTTCCAAAATAAATGTTTTCTTTTATAATTATAAGAATTTTAAATGATTTCAAAATAGAAAGAGATATTTCTTTAAAAAAATGTTTTGATTTCATATATGTCAACATCCTTTGATGGATTTTAAGATTATTTAAAGTTGATTTATTATGATACAAAACTTCCATATTGTATTGAAGGTTTTGTGATATGTTTGACTGTGTATGTGTTATTTTTACACCATTCCTATTTATGGATAAAGTATGGACATTTTGTATGATTGTTTTAATATAAATGTTTATGTTATTTTTAAACCTTTTCATATGAGGAATGCATTGGACTTAGTATGTGATGGGTGGAGCCTACTATAGCTCCTCAATTCATTGGTAGGTCTCATGAGACAGACTAGTGTTTTGGCATAAGGCCTTGACAAAATCTTATTTTTAGTCTTGGCATAAGGCCTTGACTATGTGGTTATGAAGTCTGGAATTTTGCATTCCATCATTATGAAAGTGCCTATTGATATTTCATGTGATTATTCTACTAGTAGAATATCCATGTGAATAAGTAAATGGAATTATTTGATTTTATCTTTTCCATATTATGCTGAAGTTAATGTTTAAAAAACTTTTGTTTTTTGTCTTATACATTGCCTTAAATGTTTACACTTATTTATGAATGTTTTTTTTATATTGTTATCCTTACTGAGCATCTGAGCTCACCCCTTTCTATGTTTAATTTTTCCCAGGATGAAAATATTTATTTTATGAATGACCTATATAGATAGTTCTATGGGATATGAGTGTGGTCTATGGAAACAATTTTGTTGTAGTTTTTCATTTTATAATGTAATGTAAAACTTATGAATGTATCTAGTATTTCCAAGGCTACAAAACTAATCGGTATTTCGGGACATGATTTCCTTTTATCATTCCAATGTTATTTAATAATGCACTGAATCTGGGTAACTGGGGTCGGGGCATTACATTTTTGATCGTGGGGGTGTGCACGGGTCGCTGGGGTGGCGCACAGATGATGCGAGGGAGTGGTACACTACTGATTTTTGGATGCATGGAGGAGCTCTGACCAACCTACCGGAGGAGGAAAAGGAGGAGGAAGCGATGAACAGGGAGGAGAAAGACGGTTGTTGGTAGGGTTTGGGAGAGGGTGTGGAACGATAAGGGGGAGGGAGGTAGTCGAGCTATCAGGGACGTTCTGGAGCAAGGGGGCTGGCCAGAGTAGGTTGGGGGTTGCGCCTACGCTACACTGTGAATATGGAAGGGGGTAAGGGGGGATGCACGACACGAGTGGAGGAGAAGGGGGGTGACTCCCCCTAGGGTTTCAAACATTCCTTTTTTATACAAATAATAATAAATATTACAATAATAATAATAATAATAATAATAATAATAATAAATTTGGGAATTTCATTTGAAAACATGGTAATATTAATAACAATTTAATAAAATTTATATTAATAAAATTTTTAGGGATAATATTATTATTCTTAACTTTTAATAATAATAATATTATTATCTACATAATAATAGTATTTTTATTTTTATGTTTTAAATATTTGCCTCATTTTACTCTCACAAAAATTTCAATATTTTAAGTAGGGTGGAATCACATGGGCACCTGGGCCAACCACACAGGTACTTCTAAACATACAATGCTCGTGCACAGGTCTGAACCCAACCAAAAGTAATTAAACTTTAAAAAATAAAAATCAGGACCCAAACCCACCTCTGACCAAACAATGTGAGACCACGAGAAGAATAAAATAAAATGGTGTCTGAGGTCGGGGTGTTACAACTCTAATGTAATAATATCCTAAAGTATACATCACATTGATAAGGTCATAGCAGTTCCCCTCTATGATTATAACCTTGTTTTCATGTGAAGATATACCCAAATAATGTTATATTATCAAATAACATATTATGATGGGACATATAGTACATACACTATCATGTGTGAGTACTCATAAGAAGATGTGGATTCATCTCAAGAAGTTCGCACTTGGTAATCTCCAAGAAGGGGTATTATGAGACCTAACCATCTAGTAAGAATTCCACATGTTTTGGTGTATTAGATATTCATATCTATGAGCATGTGTGATGGTCCTTAGACATTAATATTATTATTAATGCATGTTACAACTCATGTACTTAGATGTATTTCATAAACCATAACAATAACAGTACATGGAGAAGATAGATATGGTGTGTGTGTCACAAGTGACATGTCATTAATGAATAAGTTAATGAAGGATTTTTCCCTTTCACCTTTATAGAAGCTCATTATTCATCCCTTTCATTAGAATAGAACAATATCATTAAATTCCATGGTCATGGTGTAATGATGTGTTTATTTCATATAGTCAGAGAAAGACGTATTGAGAATATAGTTTAGTGACATAGATGTGAAACATTCTGGATGAGATATTGTGAAAAAATGATTATATTACACAGTGAGAATTCATATGTGGTGTCGATGTTGTGACATTAAGCTCTTCATCTTGGGTTCCTTGACCTGTTGCTAGACAATAATCTTGGACATTAGTCAAGACTACCTAATTCCTACAAAAAAAGAATACTAGAGGGCCACACACTAATTCGTTCTGTTGATCTCAATTAAATTATATTTAATTAATGAAATAAATATTATTCTCAAGTGTTATTAATAATTATATTCGAGGTATATTGATTGTATAAGTTAAATAAATATTAATTCAGCAGTTTTTGAATAAAATATTTTTTCATTTATTTAATATTGTAGTAAATATTTATTTTCAATATTTTTAATAAAATATTTACTCAGTTGTTCAATAAATGATAGAGTATTTCAAACGAACAAAGATTGATTTTGATGACAAATATCAATTAACAAGACAGGTAAATAATATTTTTTATTGCGTAACTTCGTGCATGTCACAAAATAATAATTATATAATTATTATGTTTCATGGAATTTATTTAATGTAAAAAATGTAATTTAATGGCCAGTATGAAATTAAATAATATTTAACAAAAATGAAAACTCTATAAATAAGTTGTTATGTCTACTGTATTGAGCATCCGTAATTAAGAATACATAATTGTTGTGCATAATGAATTGTCTCTAAAATATTTCTTCTATCTCCCCCTCAATAATAAGAACTTTAGTTGTGATTATTTTTAGATTGAAGAAGGAGAAATAAATAATGAACAATGCAATACAATTGACTCACTGCACTAGCACTTGGAGATTGAGTGGTGTTAATCGAAGATCATAGGTACACATGTTGATCTCTGTTAGATAAATTATATAATTGGATTCTCATAACGCAATGAAGGTAATCTGAAAGGGTCTTTTTTGATGATCAACATTAAACAGTGAAGAATTTTCCTAGGACCATGTATTTATTTCTTCAAATTTTAAATAAGTTAATTATAAATTTTACATGAAATATCCTCACTCTTGGTTTCAGGTAATAATTATAAAAAACAATTTTTCTATATTTCCCATCTCTGAACTCTTTTGTTACACCTGGAACCATAAAATGGTATCATAGGAGTCACATTTAAATTTATAATTATTTATTTGATTGTTGATTTATTCATAGTTTTGGTTAGATGTTAATTTCACGTTATTTTTTATTAATCTGATTTTCATTAAAATGTTAGTGGAATAATAATTAGGTTCGTTCGGTGTTTCATTTTCTTAATGGTTTAAGGAACATAGATAAGGATCAGATATTACATTGGGAAGTACCAATTATTTGGTCGGAAATACTAGGTTACATGATGTACAGCCAGGGCACAAACTATATACCAATGTGCGTTTTATCTAGATGTTCCGATCAATTAATTATATTTAGTGTTTTTATTGAACATCTCTTGTTTATTGGGATAACTTGGAACATGGAAAGTAGATTTAGGGTGTGTAGCTAGAGTGTACACATAATGTAGTTTTGCAGAGTTAACACACCAAATCCATGGGCATGTGACTTTGATTTATAGCAGCCAACGTACGTGGCATGTAGCTACATGTACACATCGTGTAGTCACCCATTAATGGGAAAAATTACATTTTCATTAAATTTGAAAGTTGCAGCATTAAACCCTTATATTATTGATTGTAACATCATTGTGTGTTTGAAAATTTTAAAATGGTTTTAAATAATTTTAAATGTTCAATAAAATTATTGTAATTAATATGTAATTATTTGTTCTACCATTTATTTTTAACAAATTCCATTAATGTTGAGTATCCCAAAATTAGATTAGATGGTCATTAAAGATGGAAGGGAATTAATTAATTAATTAATTAATTAATTGATGAAAGCCTTTTTATCTTAAATAAAAAAATAATGAATAAATAAAGGAGTGTTAACCATTTTCTTTTTCATATTTATTATATATATGACGATTCATAATCTTGACCAAGACCATTGTATGTGTTGGATGTTTTAATTTAATGTATTTCATGATCTTTCAATTGTTTAATATTAAATTAAATAATGGTCTACGATTCATCCCTCCCTCCATTACTATGTAGAACCTACATATCCAAATATATTTATGTAATCCCATTTAATTAGTCATTTGGTACCTCTCACCTTCATGTGAGTAAAAAAATTTAAATAATGGAGTATCCTAAGGCACATGGAGGCGTTTCAAGATAGAACAATACTAATGCCAACCCAATTGATACAAAGGTGGAAAGATGGAATGCTATAACTCATGCTAAGACCAGAAATAAAAGTTATTCCCCCTAGGTCAAAGGTTGATTCAATGTATTCTCAATAAATCAACCATTAGATAAATCTCATGAACAAATCATTTAATTAATTAATTATTTATTTCTATGTAATTATTTATTTTATGGATTCAAGGCCTTGATCAGATAAATAAATGAATTAATGTGAAATGGAATTAAATAAATAAATGAATTATGTGTAAATCTTTTATACAACATGGTTAATTAATTAAGTAACATCCACTTTATATTAATAATACATGTAGATGATAAAACAAGATAGAAATTATGAATAATAAATTAAAATCGCTCAATTAAATATTATGTCATACTAATATTTCCATTACTTGATTAGGAATGAAACAATAGAACTTGGTGTAGTAAATGGAAAAATTATGGAGACTTACTTTTATCTGGGAGTTCTCATGATATTTTTGGGTTGACATAACCCAAATTTTATTGAATTTAATAGCCAAAGCATTTTTAATAAAAATTTGGAGACATGTGTTGAGGAAATCTATGTCAGAATTTTAGGAAAGGGGAATCCACTAAATTAATCAAGGAGCTTCAAGCCCACGGCTAGTAAGACCTCCTACCTATTTAGTTTATTATGGTTTTCGTGGACAAATACTGGATCATTAAGAAAATTTTTGGGGATCCATGCCCCTAGAATGTTAAGGAAAATGGGCATTATGAGTTCAATATTGGGGCTATAGAGACTTTATAAAAAAGTGGGATATTTAATAAAAAATAAAAAAATTAATTTATTACATCTCAATTATTTTTTAATCAAGAAAAGTTCTAAAAATGCGCTATTTTAAATGATAGAAAAAAAATTTCATCATCCACAATATTCCTATGATCAATATTAGAGAAATATAATCTCCTAACTGGTAGTAACTTCACGGAGTGTTTTATATACCTTCAGGTTGTTCTACGCCATGCATGGAAATTTTATATGCTAAAATACTCAATGCTTGACCTAACTGGTAGTAACTTCAAGAAGTGTTTTATATACCTTCAGGTTGTGCTACACCATGCATGGAAATATTATATGCTAAAATACTCAATTCTTGATCCGCTTTCTAAATAGGTGAGTGATGAAGAGTTATATATTTATAAAAAATATTTGAGTGATGCGGTCAATGTTCAATGTTTTATGATTTCATAAATTTCTAGTGAACTAATGATGTTTAACGAAAACATATATTCATATAGCATGCTTGATAACCTCTTTGGTCTTAACTAGGAGAGATATAGATTGGAACAGTTTGATATTTTCAATGTGCTCGGTCCTAGAAATATTTGAAAGGGTTCCCCAGATATGCCTCATGTAGTCAAGCTCACTGGATACATTGAGCACTTAGAGGTTCTATGGATTAAGATCCTAGGATATCTAGGAACCAAAATCATTCTAAAATCACTCCTTCAGATCTTCTCCAACTTTATTTTGAATTTTAACATGAAAAATATTTTGATGAATCTTTTAAATATTCTTGCTCTTCTTCATCAATTATATATGGATAAAAAACATGAAAGACCTTTCATCCTTATGGTGAAAAAACATAAATGTAATGAAAAGATATTTAAGCCCAATGATTCCTCACTTCCTTCCAAGAATACAAAGATCAAGGGGTAATTAAGGGAATCAAAACAAAAAAAATAATGGAAATTAGTAATGAAGTTAATTCACATGACTCACACCATGACTAACATTGGAATCCCCAACTTGGTTATGTAAATTAAAATTGAATGACTAAATTACATCCTAATGTATTTTTATATTATTTTTAACAAAAAAATAATTGTGTATGTTATGTATGTTTAAACAAAAAAATTACAAAACCCCATTTTAATGGGAAAGGTGAAAGTGCTATAGAGATTCTTGAATTAGTTCATACTGATGTGTGTGGACTATTTCCTATAGAATCAAGGGGTTTCTTATCATACTTCATAGGATTACTAGTTATTTTAGTAGATATGGACATCTATAATTAATGGGTTATAAGTGAGACACTTTAGATAAATTCCAGGAGTAAAATATATAGTTGAGAATCATCTTGGTAAAAAGATTAAGAATCTTTTATCAGATCATGGTGGATAACATCTTAAACAAGAGTTCATTGATTATTTATGGGTGTTTGGGATTTTATCTCAACTCACTCTTCCTTATACAACTCAGTGAAATTGTGTAATAGAAATGATGAACTTCACCTTATTGGAGATGGTGATATCAAAGATGATTCATGTGATTCTTTGATTATCCATTTGGGGATATGTGTTACAAATACCAGCATGCATACTAAACTGAGGTTTAACTAAATAAATAGACGGTATACCATACTAATTATGGAATATAAAGAAACCATGTTGTCTTACTTACATGTGTGGGGTTTTGAATAATTTTTTAAGTCCCATTCAGGTAACATTCTTTCACACCGAGGCACAAAGTGTATCTTAATTGAATATCCAAAAGAGAAAAATGGGTACCAGATATAAAATAAATCAAAAAAAGTTTTTGGACTATAGTAATCACACATTTCTTGATAAGGATACTATCTATAAAAGATATAGTGGGAGTAAGATAGAAATTGATGAAGTTTAGGCCCAAGATACACAAGATTTAGCATAGGCACAAATTCCACAAAGCCTAATGGAAGAAGAAATTCTTCCATAGACACCATTACTGTGTAGAAATACTGGAATGGTAGAAAAATAGAACAACATGGTTTTCAAGTCATCGAGGATGGTGAGTCATTATTAGTTGATAATAATGATCCTATAACCTACAAGGAATTAGTAAATGGTGCATATGTTTCCAAGTGGAAAGAAGCCATGAATTTTGAAATGGATTCCATATAAAAAAATCAATTCTATATTTTGTTAAAGCCTCTAGTAGATGTAATTACCATTGGTTGAAAATGGGTATTCAAGAAAAAACTAGAAATGGAAGGACAACTTAATACCTATAATGTGTGACTCATTGTAAATGGGTTTAAATACCGTCAAGGAATTAACTAAGAGAAAACCTTTTCATCCGTTGAAACGTTGAGATCCATCAGAAATATTCGTGACATTATGGTTTCAATGATTATGAGATTTGGAAAATGGATTTTAAAACAGCTTTACTTAACATGAACCTTTAGGATAATTTCTATATGACACAACTCGAAGGGTTTGGGACTCCACAGGATGCCAATAAGTTATAAATGTTACAAATATCCCTTAATGTATTATTATAAGCATCCATGTGATGGAATATTCATTTTGATGATTCCATACTAAAATTTGGTTTCAACAAGAACAAATTCCATCCATGTGTCTATAAAAAGTTTAGAGGGAGTGCAGTCATTTTCATAATAGTATATGTTCATGACATATTACTCATTGGAAACAATCTAAAAGTCTTACAGTCTATTAAGGATTGGTTGAAAAAATAATTCCCTATAAAGGACTTGGGTGAGGAATCATATATTTTTGGGATAAAGATCCATTGTGATAGATACAAGAGGTTCTTCAGCCTAATTCAAGGTATGTTAATTGAAAAGATACTAAAAATATTTAGTATGGAACAATATAAGAGGGGATTGTTTCTAATGTCACATGGAATTCATCTTTGTAGGAAAATGTGTCATTACAAACATGAAGAAAGAAACTGACTGATAAGGATTCCATACATATCAATGATTAGGTTAGTCATGTATGTTATGATATGTACTAGGATGGATGTCACCTATATATTAAGTGGGGTAAAAAGATTTTAAACTAATTTTAGTGACCTCCATTAGAAGTAAATCAAGACTATCCTTAAGTATCTGAGGAATATTAAGGATATGTTCCTCATTTATGGAGGAGTTGAGGACCTATTCATTCGAGGATATACATATTAAAGTTTCCAAATTGATAAAAATGACATCAAGTAACAAATGGGATACATATTCACTTAGAGTAGAGGTTTTGTTAAATAGAAGATCACAATGTAGGTTGTGATTGTAGATTCTATAGCATAATATGAGTATATTGTAGCTTTTTAGGAATCCAATGAAGTAGTATTGATGCACAACTTCATCTAACTGATTGATTTGGTATCTAGTAGTAAAGATCTTATTACACTCTATTGTGATAATATTATAGTGGTGGATCATTCAAAAGATCTAAGGTCACATCAATGGATGAAGCACATACTTTAAAAGTATTATCTCTTGGGGGATTTTTCTCAGAGAGGTGAATTTTTAGTGACCAGTGTTTCCATAGAGGATAATATGGCAGACCCCTTGACTAAATCCTTCAGTCAGAAGAAAAATGGCTATCATGCAGGGTCTATTAAACTAAAGTTCATTGGCATTTGGATCTATTCTAAGTGTGAGATTTTGGATATGGTGTCCTAAGACCAATTTTTTTTACTTTGATTACATGTATATTTGATGTATTTAATATTAATAAAACAACTTATTGCTTAATGTTTTTTATTCATGACTCTAATTTAATAATTTCCTAAAGTATACATCACATTTATAGGGTCATATAAATTATATACTATGGTGAGAACCATGATGTGCTATGATTATATTCTCAAATAATGTTTTGTGGTTGAAAACGTACTATGATGGGACACATAGTACATGGACTCTCATGTTTGGGTACTCGTAAGCGAATGATAATTCCCTAATGAAGTTCTCACATGGTAATCTCCATGATAGGAGATTATTAGAATAGATCCTCTAGTAAGAATTCCGTATGTTTTGGGGTCATTAGGTATTCCTATCTATGAGCATGTGTGATGGTCCTTAGACTTTAAGATTTTTATTAATGCATGTTACAAATCACAAACTTATATATATTTCGTAACCCATAATGATAATAGTTCATGGAGAAGTTGGATATGTTGGTTGCATAATGAGTTACATGTCATTATTGAATATGTCAAGGAAGTATTTGTCCCTTCTATATTTTTGGAAAATAAATACTAAGTCCTTTGATTGTAATATAACTGTAGAATTAAATTCAGTGGCCATGGTGTAAAGATGTGTTAATTTCAGATAGACAATGAAATACATATTGATCATATAGGTAGGTGGAATAGATTTGCATCCTTCTTGGTGAGTTATTTTGATAAGGGTATTATATTACACAGTAAGCGTTCGTATGTGGTTTTTTGACATTGTGACATTAAGTTTCATCTCTTGGGTGACTAGACCCACTTCTAGACAGTAATTATGAACTTTAGGTAAGCCTATCTAATTCTAATGAGAAATAATCTAATAGGGTAGAAGACTAAGTGTTTCTGTTGATGTCAATTAAATTCTATTTTAGTATAATTAATATAATAAATATTATTCTCATGTCAGATGAATAATTTTACTCAGGTTATTTTGATCGTATAAATTAAATAAATATTTAGTCATCATCTTGGGAATAAAATATTGATTTTATTTATTTAATTTTTTAGTAAATATTTATTCTCTAGGATGTGAATAAAATATGTATTTGAGAATAAAATATCAATTTGATTGTTCAATATATTCTAGAGGAGTTATAATGGACCAAGACCGATTCTAGTGACAAATATTATTTAAAAAAACTGTTATATAATAATTTATATTGTGCAAGTTATCATGCCCCAAAAAATAAAAAATATATATTTTTTATGATATAGTAACAGATTTTTAAAGCCCATAAATGTTGTTTAATGGTTGGTACGTAGTTAAATTGTATTATAACTTAAATCCCAACACTATAAATAGACAGCTATGTCTATTGTATAGAGCATCCAAAATTAAGAATTGAGAATTATTGGGCACAAAAAATATCTCTCAACTCCTCCTCCCACCCTCTTAAGAACAAGAAGTGTAAGAGATATTTCAACAGGACTGAAATAGGATCGATCAACAATAAACAATGCAAGACATTTGACTCACCGCGCTAGCACCCATAGATTGAGTAGTGTTTCTTAGAGATTGTAGGAGAATTTGTGGATCACCAATTGAGGGATTATATACATTAATTTTCACAAAACAACATAGGTAATCTGAATGGGAAATCATTTATGATCAATATTCAACAAGGAAGAAGGATCCTAATCCCATGTATTAATTTCTTCAAATATTAAATAAATTAATTATAAATTTGGCATTATATATTCTCACACTTGGTTCCAGGCAATGATTATTAAGATAGATTATAATATATTACCCACCGATTCATGCTTTAACTATACTCAAAACTATCAATTTTATATCTTAATTATAGTAAATTTAATTTTTAGATGGATCAATTAACATTCCTAGGGCATTTTATCACCAATAATGGTTTGTATTTTGGATACATTGAAGATAGCTGCAATTAAAGATTGGACCAGACCAATATCTATGATAGTGATCCATAATTTCCTTGAATTATTAGGGTAATATCATAAATTTTTTCGAAACATATCATGATAATCAAACCCACTTACAAAACTAAATTAGAAGAGAGTGAATCTTTTCTAGACTGAAGAATGTGAGGATAGATTTAATTGGTTATATAATAGGCTAATCACTGCAATTTTTCTAATATTACCCACTAGTGGGGATGGATTTTTGATCTATAGTGATGCATCCAAAAAAATCATGGTTTGTATACTAATAGAAAATGATAAGGCGATAACCTATGTCTCCCACAAATTAAAGATCCATGAGCCTAACTATCCAATGTATGATATGGAATTAGATGTAGTGATATTCTAATTAATGATTTTGTGACATTATATATATGGGGGGAAGTATGAAATATAATTATATCATAAAATCCTCAAGTATATATTCACCAAAAAGGATCTCAATATGCACTAATGAAGGTGGTTAGATCTGATATAGTGTTATGAATATTTAATCCATTACAGTCCTAGGACGGTGAATGAAGTATTAGATGCTCTGAGTATAGAGGATCATGAAACCCTATCCATGAAGAGGATTGAAAGGAATGAAATATTATTAGACATGTAAAGGATATACATTGAAATAATAAAAATAATTTCATCATTACATTCCCAAATAATTGATCAACCATCCATTCTATAGTGGATCAATGAGGCCTAAAAAAGATGATAATGAGTTAAATAAAAATTTAGAAAATATTTTGTAGTTTATATTTCATAAAGGTGGAGATCTAAGGTTTGGAAAACTATATATGTTTTCAATCATACCTAGAACTAAAGATGGAACTTTCAAATGATTTTTATAGCTCATACCTCCCTATTCATCAAGGAATCACTAATATGTATGGAGATATAAAGAAAAAGATTTGGTGGGATAACATAAAGATCAGAACTATTGAATTTTTATCTTATTGCTTGATATGCCAACAAGTCAATGAAGAACGATATAATATTAAGGTTTTGATGGAAAACTTACCCAAACTTGTATGAAAATGGGAAAATATAACCATGAATTTCATTATAGGAATCCTCGGGACATATGAATGCAGTAACACCATATGGTTTATAGTTTATCTCCTTAAAAAGTCAACACCTTTAATTTATATCAAATAAAATTTATCAATTTACCTACTCACTAAGATATATATAGTATATGTGTAAAAAACCATGGGAAGTTTCCGAGTTTTTATTAATTTTTCACATAGATTCCAAAACATAATTTCAGATATTAATAAAGAATTCCCTTCTCGTTTTCCATAAATACCAAACCAAACTCCCATTAATATTAAATCAAAACCCATTTAACATAGAGTAAATTTCCATATCCCAATTTGAATCCCTGCCATGGTGTTCCTAGTCTCTTACAAATATTCTCATAAGATTTTATGAGAACCCTCTTAGGGTAGGGTATTTTATATTTCCTCCTCTTATTTTAATTACTTTTTCTTTATTAAACCTTTTTATTTCTAGTTTTTATTTTTGTAATATTTATTTACATGTAACTTTTCAATCATTATGATTCCCAAGTAATGAGATACTATATTTTACTCTCATTAATCCCTTACATGAACCTTTATATACCCTTGTTATGTTGCTAAAATTATCCTATGATTTTTGTTGCTAAACTTTTGTATTATAAATATTTGTCCCCATTTTCACCTGAGGTAGTCCACCTAGTTATACCTATCCTTAAATTATTTGGTACATCCATGAATTTAACCCAAACTATTTAATTGTAGTATTAAATATTTGGAAATATTTTCTTATGTTTTATGATATGTGTGGCACACAAATTAATATATATATAATCTGAATATGATGGGTAGGTCCAAAATAATAGTTCTATAATGCATTTAATAATGCTTTCATCTCATGGGGTACCATTTAGGTGAATGGGTGGTTATAATAAGTTCATTCTATTTGGATATCTTGGAATTTAGCCTTGAGTTATTCTTGGGATGTTACATTGTTTTCTCCATATTCTTATGATGGGCTGATGGTATCATCTTTTGTCATGCTTCGGTGTTCATGTCTATGATTCTCACCCTTGTAGGTCACTATTATATTATCTTTGAATCGCATATATTACTTTCATCATAATATAATTTTATTATTCCCTTATTGGTCTTTATAGATTACACCTTTATTTTGTATATACATAGGTTTTCAATGTAGTTTTAGAAGATCAATTGAATTTTAAGGGTGTGTAATGGAGTTTTAAATTATGTATTTATATCCATGTTTGACGTTTTTGTGATATGTATCAAATTACCGAAAGAAACTTGGAATATAAAACATTTTGGATTGTGTTACATGTAAATTAATTTAATAAATCATGAAATAAATTGTATAAAGATATGGGTTTCCATATTGGAAGACCAATTTAAAAAACGGTAATTTCATGAAATACATCTCACGAAATATGGGAGAAGATGCTAAATTTTAAAGAAGGTGATCAAAATGTTAGAGAATAAAATAATTATGTATTTTGGAAAAAGTATTAAGATTTTATAATGAGACCATGTGAGAAAGTTGATTCCTTTTTTGAGTGGCTAAATATTGTTATATAAGTTGTGTCTAGTCATGGGGAAGTAATTCATCTTACAAACATTGTTAATTGAATCCTTTTAAGATTCCCCTAGTTTCAATACAAATGTATTGGTGCTTGAAGATAAATATATAAAGGATGTAAAATTGGATAACCAATATTGAACTCTTATTTCACATGATATAAGAAATAATAACAATGAATTAGTGTTAAAATAAGATCTGCAGAAAATATAATTTTAGGATATGGAGAAACACTCAATTAATAAAGAACATGAGAAAGTGGAAGTTGATAAAATGATGTGATTCAACTCTTATAATCTCAGAAGGGGAAAACAGAATTTCAAGGGAATGCTACCACTCAACTGTATCTAATGTGTAAAATTTAAGCATCTTGTTTCCAAGTGTCCTAAGAATTTCTTGGAAGATGAGGAGGAGGAATAACGAAAATGTAATCCGTTAAAATTAGGGAGTGGAAATAAAATTAAAAATTATTCAATCAAAATAATGTTCTATGTAAAAAAGATGATGAATTAGGGGAAACAAAATTATATAAGGTTGAGTTCTATAGAGATCATAGTGAATAATATCTTTTAGTTGTTGTAGAAAAGTAATGAGAGAAGGATAGTGATGATGAATGTGTTGGAATTTAGGATAGAGTTGATTTTGAAGGTGAAAATGATGAATACCTTAAATAAATAGATATATTGAAAGCTAAAAATGAAATATAATGGTGTTTTACTTGACTCTAAGATTTATATTCAACAATAGGAAGGGGAGAAGTCAGAATTGAATGTGGAAGTTGGAAAAAATTAATCCTTAAATTCAACCAACTCAGAAAAATAATTGATTTGAGACTCAAGGTTGAAGAATGGCCATGAATTACTGATTTGGGGACTAATTTTATTAATGTAATGGTCAAAATAATTAAAAACATGAAGGATAGGTTATGGTGTGGAAACAGATGTGTGAAGATAAAAAAAGGCTCATCACGCCCAGTGTGGAATTAAGGGGAAAAGTGTATTCTCAACTAAGAATATAATAGGGTTCCTATGGAATAAATTATTCATATTCCAAAAGTGTAGATGTTTTTTATCAAATTAAATTCTATTATGGTACAAGATCACAAAAAAGGTGTAGGTTTCGTGAAAGAAAAACATTAGGCTCTTACATCCAAGAACCTCATAGAGCTATATAACACTCGTAGATTTATTTATAATGATGAAAATGATAAAGCAAAAACACAAAATTTCATGTGTTAATATTATGTGAATTTGGAATATATCTAATATCTATGGTCGATTTTAAAATTTTACTTTAGAATGAAATAAAGATAAACATAAAAGATCAGGTTTTTACTCTCTTTGTATGATTTTAATGTCTATTGAAACAATTTTGAATTTTATTCACATAATTCAATGAATCATTCCTCTATTCCATAAAGAAATGTGCCTAATGTGTCCCAAATAAGTGGGAAAAGTTTTGGAATCATCATCAAGAAAGAATAAAACTCAAAAAGTGTTTTCGGTATGAAATATGGGGAAGAAAATGAGTAAATTGTGGTATAGAAACCTTTCACTTCATCAATTAAAATAAAATAGTAGACATGGATCAAGTAGGGAAGACTTGAGAAATAAAAAATTACCAAAAAAGACCTAATAGAAATGGAAATGTTTGGATCAAGGATACTATAAATAGCGTGGGATTATTAAATAATTGTAAATCATGACCACATCATCTGTATTATATATAATAAGGATGTGCTTCTCTATTTTAGAAATTATTATTTCATTGAGAATATTGGTGCATGAAAATCAAAGGTTAAAATTAAATACTTGAAATAGATAGATGTTCACTTAGTTGAGGACTCAATGATAATTTTTCTTAGTGTAATCTAGTTATGTGATTCATGCCACGTAGGGGAATTTAATAAGAAGGAAAGAATTTTCAAAAGATGATTTGAATCAGTAGTACTAAAGGAGATATTCACCAAAGGTAATCTTTATCTCATTGGTGAAAAGGATATGTGTGTGTTTTCTAAGGAATAGGAGAATAAATTGAGGGGCCAGTGACTTGGAATCTCAGCCAAAAGTCCTTAAAAAACTAGGTGGACAATAATGGATCATAATAATTTCCCAAAATATAATATGATCATATTCATGTGTGTGATATTTTCTAAAAGGGAAGATATTAAGGTGCAGATTAAAGAAAAATAAAGGGAAATCAATAAGTCAACTAGGGCTAGTAAATATTGATTTTTATCATTTGATGACACAAAAATACATGAATAGATAAAAGTGGTTATTCTTTTTTCTTTGTAAAATATAGTAGGATTCCCTATATAATATTGATTTCGCACAAATAATATGTGTTCTGGTGAATCACTCATTACTGGATATTGGTAAAGAACAAATCTTGGGAGGAAAATTCAAATATTATTCAATGATAATGAGACAAAGTTTACTGATACACAAGTGTTGGAGTCTCTTGAAAGGAATATAATATAGAATAAGGTTTCATCCATAAAAACTTCTCAATAAAATAGATTTTTTAAAATAAGAAATTACATAATCAACAATATGGATCATTTATGTTTATCATTCATAATTAAATTCTTTATCTCAATAAGAAGAATCATAATAAGTGAAACATATTATGGGGATAAATGTATTTTCCTTATATATGAATCCAAATGTAAAGAATGAAAATTATATAATAAATGGTTTGGGAAAATTATGGAAACCAAAGATGTAACCACTGTAGAAAATGAGAAGAATTTGTAAATTGGAATGTATATTTTCCATCTAAAAATTTATGAAGCAAATGAAGTAATGGTGAATTTAGTTGATTGGGGGTGTTTAAGGGGTTTTAGAGTAGTTATATGAGAGTAGTTATGTTTAGTAATGTATTGTAGTAATATCAACATCAAACTAAAAAACTAAAATGGTATAAATTAGTGACAACAACATTGTCGGTGACTAAATAGACCTAGTTTAAACCAGATGAATGAATGCTTAGAAAACATCTATTATTTATTATTTGGAACCTAAAAACATCAAATATACCATCTAAAATAAATTTTGGGGCTAATATATGAATTAATATCATGACCAAATTGAAAAAAAAAACAAAACATTGGTAATTTTACCATGACTACAAGATAAAACTTTCATCACATATACATGGTTCTTTTGAAATAAACTCAATAAAGATAGAAATTAGAATCAAATAATGAAATTATTATTATTAAAAGGATATTACCATATATAAAGAATTGATATAGATGAAACTTTTACCCTCGTGGCTTAGTAGCAAAGCATAGAACTATTTTTCTCTATATAAATTCATAGATCCTTTAAAGTCTATTAAATAGATGATAAATCAGTATCCATATACATAGTACTTGAAGAGGTGGTTTATATTGAAAAAATAGATGTTTTTATTATTGATGAAGAAGATAATAATGTGTGTATACTGAAAAAGTAATTTTAAATGCTTAAATCATATATCAAGGGAATGGTACTCAAAAAATTATAAATATCTAAAGAATATTCGATTTCAGATAGGAGTATTTGATCATAATATATAAATCATTAAGTAAGATGATAAGATGATTTTGAATCTATTTTTTGTATATGAAATAATTTATGGAGGCTCGAATGATTAATAATGAAATATTTTTTTAGATTACATGAAATTTGAATTCAAGGTGTATTTGATTAAAGACTTAACATTATTTCTTGTCTTTTATGTCTTTTAAGGGAATAAATGAATATTCATTTAACAAAAATGTATGATAAAAATTTTATTAAAAGGTTTAATATGGTAGCTTCAAGGCCAATGGTGACTCTTGCGGAGACCTAGATGAAATTATCAAAGGATGGGTATGGAAATTTTTTTGATCTGACATATTTCCAAAAAATCATAGATGTTTGTACTTGGATACCACAAAACCAGATATTTATTTTGATACGTTCTAGGTTTCTCCCTTCCAAATTTTCCATAATGAAAGTCACATGAAATCTTTGAAATTAATTATTTTTTATATCATTCACAATGTGAAGTTTGGACAATTTTATTTCATCAATTCATAAACAAATAAGTGGTAAATATGGATGTGTATTAGGAAGGCATGATGGATGATATAAAATAAATTTCAGGAGAAGTATTATCTCATTTTAATTCTTGTATCACTTGGTTAATAAATAATCAAGTGTGTGTATCTTTAAGCCTGGAAAAAGTCAAGTATGTAGTAACCAATCATGCTTAAACATAGTTGATATGGAAGAGACAACATCTTGAAGACATTAGGTTGAAAATGAAATATCATATTCATTTTAAATATGTAAACTCAAGTGAAATAAATTTTATAATAAATCACATTAACCATTGTTGGACAAAAAACATGAAGATAAAATATCATTTTCTCAAGGAAAGTGTAGAATAAGGATTTTTAAAGTTAGAGTATTCATCCAATAAGGATCAAGTTATTGACATTATGATAAAGGAACCACCCAATTTTAGTTTTGAAATGAATTTATTAGCTCTTAGAGTCCATCTAAATCCGTCAAACTAAATTACTTATACTAATAACCCCCACTCCCCAAGGAAGTTTCTTTTTCAGGAAGGTATTTTTTCACTCTTCCAATCAATTTGTGAATATATGGCCCTCTCTTGTTGCCTTTTATGGTTCCCTGATCGCACACCCTCAGATATAGAGCTAAAAACACTTTCTTTAAACATTGTATTTGATAACAAGTGATATTATCCTATCTAAATGTATATTTATTTACATAATTTTCATAATATAAACATTATATCTAAAAATAAAAACATGGTCCCATGATCATAAGTTTTAAAGTCTTTGAGGATCAACTATATAAGCTATTTTTTTAGGATACATGTGAAACATTCTCCATAATTTTGCAATAATAGAGTCCTATTATAGACTTATCAAAAGTTATACTCATCCTCCTAACCAAGGGAATCGAAACGAAAGAAACGAGTGAGATTAAAAATTCAATAAGGCAAATTCATCAACATGTCATAAAGAGATAAGATAATAATATTATTATATAATATGAGTAGCGGAGAAATTTTTTTAAAAAATAATATATAATAATAACAGTTTTCCATAAGTCATGATAGTAGAGCATGTATTCCCAAATGGAAAAAATATTATTATAGTTAAAGAGTGTAATAAAATAATCATGATACCAAGGGCATAATCATAGTCATATAGAAATATGTAATTTCATTGTAATGTAGCATTATATGGTATTATGGAACATATATTTCCACATATAATCATGTGAACCAAGATAACCACATCACATTAAAACAATAAATTGGGAATAATGCTACATGTATAATGTCAACACAATAAACTTGTGAACAAAGCTACATGCATTGTGTTCATAGAAAACACTTCTAAAAAAATATACCTATATAACATTTACAAAAATCTTGTGGACAAATCTACCTATACGACATTTATAAAACAAATATTTGAAAAAATCATCCCACATCACATTCAAAAATAATGATTTTAAATAAAGATACCCATGTCATGTTCATAACACAATGTTGTGAACAAATCTACATGCATAACGTCTACAAAACAAACCTCAGAATAGATCAACCCACATAACATTCACAAAACATACGTGTGAAAAATTCTACCAGCATAATGTTAATGAAATATTTTATCATCGTATGTGATATAGAATCTTAACAAATTTATTAGAGGGATATACAGGTAACCAGTCATTAATCACCCATATATATGTGTTCAATTTGAAATCAATCATTCATCATATCTTAAATAACCCATGGAAATAAAATGGGGTTAGCATCCTTTTCAAATGGGATCACATAAATAAATTAGTTATATTTCCATAAATAAACAAAACATGATAAACCCATGGAAAATAAATAGGTATCCAAATATATTTAGTAAAATATTAGTTTAATAAATTTCAATTAATATGATATGGATTTTGTACTTACACCATATAGAAAAAAGGTATAAGGTTTAGTTAATAATTTCCCGAATCAATAGGTGTATGGCATCTAGGTGAACTATATTCAATCTACATTTTTAAATATGTATTTTTTATTGAATAAATTAATTTGAATAGAAATAATATTTATACATTGTGTATGATTATGAAAGATAAAACCATTGATATGTTTCTATAATTTTAACACCAAAAATATTATAAAACGTTTTAGAGGTTAATTCACTAAAATTAATATGCAAAGAAAAAAACCTTTTTAGATGAAGAGGAAAATATAAGAGATATAATTAAATATTTTTTAGAAACTAACACTTTTATAATTGTTAAAGAATACGTTATGGGTCATTTTCAAAATAGTCAAGTAAAATATTTTGAAATATTTTACATTAAAAAAGAACCCTCAATAATGGATCCATGAAAATACATAATGGTTACTTCGATGAAATGTGGAGTGGTATAAAACAATTATCTTGGAAAGAAACCCATTTTAATATTTTAAAATACCTTTGTTGATTTCCCACTTCATAAAAAGGTATAATTAAACATCCTCTTTAAAATAGGAAAATATAAATATGAAGGTCACCTAAGAGAAAACATAATTGGGATTCCAATTTGAAAGTATAAACTTTTTAGGAATAGAAAAATATAGAAATGGAGGAGAAACCATCATTATAGATTATGATAATTATTCCTAACAATGATATAATTCTGGAGAAATAAATTCATCATGGTAAAAGAATTAAATTTAAAATTAATTTTACTTAGAGAGGAATTAAATATACCATGAAATAAAATATAAGGGTGAATGAAACCACGAATAGAAGAAATAAGTTCATGAAGAGTCATTATTACTCAATAAAGGATATATGAGATATCAAAATCCATTATGGAATTAGTTGTTTGTGTTGAGTGTTTTTTTATAATTTATAGATTTATTTCGGTTTTTTGTTTTTAAATATTACAAATAAACTCATATTATTTTCTTTTTTATCAGTTTTCTAATTTTTCATTTTACCCTTACATGACTTGTAAAAATTTATTTTTATAATTACTTGACTTGTAATAATTTGTTTTTACCCTTAATTAACTTGTATAAATTTCTTTTTAACATATACTTAGTATATAGAAACATCGTATTACCTTTATATAACCAAATAAAGTTAAACATACTTAAGTAAAAAAAGTTTTGAGTTTCACTTACATAACATAAAATAACAGAAAAATATTTTCATAGGGTTTCTGGAATATATTTGATGTTTTTTTATTATATCTTGATTTAGAGTTCATGGATATTTATAAATCCTATTTCATTAGAAATATATAATGATTATATATAATTTCCTTCACTATACCAATTTATTAATTATTCTATATATTATCACATTTTTTACCAATTTTATCAATGTTGTCTGTTATATAATAATTTTCACTTTTAGTTTTCTTCTTTTTTCAAAGATATCTCTGGATAAAAACCTCATAATTTCACGCTTCTTATTTAGTTGTAAAGATAAAAAATTTATATACATTTCATTAAACTAAAATAAATGATGAATTTTTTTTATCTATTAAAAATATATTAATCTATCAAAATATAATTCAATTGGATAAGAAGTTTAATCCCCTATTTAGAGGATCTAAAAGTTTCCAAACATTTTGTTAAGAAGGTTATAAAAAGATTCAATATATCATCACACCCTTATGTGAGAAATCCTATATACCCTTTCATTTCATGTTTAACTACCCTTATTCATCATCTTTATACTAACCTTAAATGATAATTATTGTTTTAAATTTTTATATATGTTAAAATCTATCTTTACACACCTATTTTTCTTACCCTTATACAAAAACACCATCATGAGATAGTTATATTAAAAATAATTTCCTTTTTTGTATATATTTATATTTTGATTTGATACATACATAGATATATATATATCATATTTTAGAGAATTTATTAATTCCATAAACTCATAAAAATCATATACAATCTATGTTATGCATTTTACGGCTTTCTGAATAGATTTTTATAAATATCAAAGTTGTTCTCCATTTTTCACATAAACATGCAGTAGATGTTTTAAAATTTTCAAATTTATTTATTTATTTATTTATTTATTTATTTCATGGTATCTAAATTTATTTTTAAGGCATAAAAATTGTTCATATATTTTTTGTACATTATAATGTGTTATTATTTTTTTTTCATTTCTGTGCATATATGCATATTTTTTGTGAGATTTTATTTTTAAATTTTGAAGGGAAATATTATGAGATGTTTATGTGATCTCATGGACCTATTTTCATGAATATTATTTGAAACATTTAATGATTATTTCAAATTAGTTTTATTTTTTGAACTTTTTGAATATTGAAAAATTATTATTCAATGTTAATCTCCCTCTCCTCCCATTATAATTATATAAATATTATTTTGAATTCAAATTTTCTAACCAATTTTTTAGTTTTGTTGAGTTTTTATCATATTTACATAGTTAAATTTAAATTGAAAAAATAATATAATTATCCTTTAATGTGATATTTCACATTCTCAATTAAAACTGTATAAAAAGTGTTATAGTGAGATACTGTGAAATGTTTTCCAGTTATTCCAATAAGTTCAATCTTCATTTTTTGCATGATATATCAATTAATAAAACAAAAATTATATGAATTATTATAAGTAACTTGAATAATTGATCTAAACTGCTACTTAATAACCTTATGTTATGAATCAACTTTCTTCCTCGACATTATCCTAGTTCTTTGAGTCACTAATTCCTTATGTGTTAATTATTTATATATTATCATTTATGTTTAAACCATGTATTATGTTTTACCCATTAAATTTAATTCTATCTCTTTTAGTTGTGACTCTCAGATTCTAAAGTTCGGTCATTCGTTCTTTTACTCCCTGGTTGTAAAATTTATAATTGGTTATATCTTCCTTGAAAATTTTAAACTGATTGTGACTCTCCCACACAAAAATAATTGTTTCTTTATGGTTATACATAAACTAGAAAAGGAATGTTTTGTATGAGGTTATGATTACCCTCATAATTTAGGTAGTGAAAATGCATCTCTCACTCAGTGGATAGGTGGAAGTGTATAGTAGGTCCACTTTGGATAAAACTATTATAATTTTTTTGTTCATTCATTTATTTTCTTTTTTAAATTAACTTTGATAATTAATCCATCTCCTAAAAATTTTAATATGGTATATTCACCCCCACCCAACTTCTCAATACCATAATCCATCATGTTCTATGACATAAAAATTCATATTAAAGGGTGAACTTGTAAGTATAGATTAGTTAGTTTCTATGACTAACACAATTAAAATTTTATCATAGGTTGGACATTATTATGGATAGAATATCACTTTTATTTTTCCCAAATATCAAACACCTAGTATCAATAACCTATTCCTCTTGGATATGGAGTCTTCTATTTATATTTTATTGTTATAACTTGTTTATCATAGACCTCATAGTCTAAGGAAAAATATCACTATAATATGATAGGAGAGATCAAAAATAATTTATGGATTCCTTTGAAACCACATAAATTTTATGGAATGACTATGTTTAATAGAAAAACAAAATTTAGGCATACCTCAAGTAGTTAAGCCATGTAAATCATGGTAAAACCATAAAAACTGCTAGAATATTTCCCATATAGTCTTATAGGAAATGATGTTACTAAATATGTTTGGAATTACAAATAAATAAATATTTTATATTATGCTATTAAAAGAAGTGTATTAAGTCATGTGTCTGCATGTAAGATAACTCAATAGATTTGTAAGATTATTAAAGTTACTCACCTTGAATTAGATAATATTATTGAAACAAAACATAGAATCCCATGTGGTGAGTACCAATATTTCATGATGTTTGAAGATGAATGTATCAACCAAATATATCACTAATTCAAAAAAATCATGAATAGAATGAATTCTCCTATATAAAATTTGAAGAACATTTTTCCTTTTGAATGAGTACTAAGACCAATACCCATGAAATGTTATGAAAATCAAGTAAAATTTGATGAAAGAAAATAAGTAATATATATCGGATGAACACATCAGTTCATTACTTCCATTCAAACTAGTGTTGAAATACTTCATTAAAGAGAAAAATTCAAAGAAAAATGGTATTGAATTTAAATCAAATATAACTATTTACCCTAACTCTTCTAATTATAACTCATAGGAAAGAGGGAAAGAGTAAAAAAATTTACTAAATTTATTTAAAAATGGTGAAAAGATCTCAAGGATTCAATAATTTATTTAAGAAAAATAATTAAAAGAATAATTAAAAGAAGACTTGTTAAATTGATATAACGATGTTATTGAACTCACATATTATGAGTACATAAATAAAGGACACGTAAATAAAAAAAATTCTAAGTTAAATCATTTCAAAAAAATAATAAATATAATAAAAAGTAGAAAAGGGAATTAACTGGTGGATTGAGTTGTACGGAATAATTAGATTCAAGTTGAAGAGAACAAGTGAATAGTTAAAGAGAGAATATTGTATTCATTGTCAATGTATCATAAATTCAATGTAGAATGAATACTCAAATGAGGATTTTATGATTATAAGGAACTATATGTCATGCTTGATAAAGTATCCATGTAAGTCCATTATTTGATTGATGTATTATCCTGGTTTATGGTAAATTAATTTAAGGATACAAGATTCATTAAATCAATTCAACAAGTTAATGATAGTGGAAATAATAATTTTTACGATTGTTGAATTATTATTAAATACTAATGGCATGTACCGATTGTACTAGAAGAGTTAAATTTTTTATCTTATTTAAAAAGTTGAATACTTTGAAAATATTTATTTTTATGAAGATATGTTGAAGTTATTTGTCAATGAAAATTTTAAATAAGAAGTAAAATAATTATATGAAAAAATATTGATGTTTTCTCATGATGAATCATTGAAAATATTACATGGGAAAATATTTTATTTTCTTTGAATTTTTTTAGTTATACTAATTAAATTTGAGTTATCTTTTACTTAAAAAAATTATACATCCCTTGGCTATTTAAGGAACCACCTCAACCAAACAAATAGGACATAGGTATACCACATGGGATACATAGAAACATGGCTAACCTAGGGTGGTATTGAAGAGGTAGAGTTTCAGAATAGGTTGGTATATCAGGTACACAACATGCATGGGAGTAAGTGGAACCACTGTGTGGGGAGTCATAGTGGTGGAGAAGGTTCCAACACGGGTCACTACAACTAAATTCTTAGAGTGACATCAGATACTCATATGAGAGAAGTAAAGGGAAAAATTTTTCTTATAAATAAGAGGGTATCCCTTTTCAAATCAATATGGGATGCATACTTTTCACACAATTTTCTTAATGCATTAAAACCTTACACATAAAACATGAATCATATGATCTTATCGATTCAAGATGTTTGATTGATGTTAGAGATCATACTAAACCTCTTGTAATCAGAAGAATTATTTGTATCAAGGTGTTCATGTCATGATAATATATTAATTCTAATTTCATTGGATATTTTTGAAAGATCTCTCTATAAATAAGATCAGTTAAGTAAGGTCTTTCACATTCCAGGGATTAGATCCTATTAATAAGAGTTTGGGAAATTCATTGTGAAGATAGTTTGTGAATGAAAATAACATATTATATGAAAATTAATCGTTTAGTATGTAGGTGTAATTAAGTTTATGATACATTAAACATGAAATTGAATTTTATGTGGGAGATACAGTTCGTGATGTATGCAAAAAAGTTTCTAATTTATTGATTTAACATAATATTAAAATGAGTTTTAAAAATAAAAAATAAATGAGGGTTTCCATTTGTGAAGAGAGACTATATATTTTTTAGCATCACATATAATTTAATGTCTTACCATATAATTTATATTATCTTTTGTTAACCACATGAACAATATCTTATAAATACATACTTATCTCATGATTAATACAATCAAGAATTTTGGGACTAGTGATTATTAAGTAGAGAAGTTTTTACTTTTGTCCAATTGAATCAAAAACGTTTTACTTTTCATAAAGGATAAAAATTTTGAATCCTTATTATTTTTTGGTTTCAGTGTATAGTGTTTTGTAAAGTGAAGTTTTTTTTGTATGATGTGTTATCAGAATTATAGTTTTCTATAATTATATAAATAAATTATCGTGTACTATATGTTACTTCAAAATGAACTAAAAATAATAAACTTGTTTTTGAATCATATGTACGTAAAGCACAAAGAAAGTAAACTAGTAGTGCATGATAATTGATTTATTTTATGTGATGATTATGTGATACATATATGAATAATTTCGCATAAAATTTATGAAATATAAAGTAGATAAGTAAAACCATTCCCACAAAGAATGTATTTGATAATTCCATATAATTTCTATGATTACATGAATAATTGATAAATACATAGGATATCGATATTCCATTATATTAAGAAGAGATTTGAGATCGAAGGTTCTTATAGGAGATGACTTTTCTGTGTGGGTATTAAATAATTTAAGAAAACCTAGATCATTCCTGATCTGGTGTAAAGGAGTTTTAAGACCAACAACATTATTTCGAGATGTTTTTGAAGATCATGAAGGTGTACACAAGAAATACTAGTACTACATGCTAATGGAGGAAGATAATTATGAATAAGAAATAGGAATTTTTTTTTGGATCAACCCAAAGAAGAATAAGGGGCATGGGACTGTGGTGTCTAACAAGTATTTGAAGAGGAACGAGGATGGGGTGTCAAAACTGTCATAAAATATAAAGACGGTTAGGGTGTCTAGCCAATTTTGGTAGAAAATCTGGTTTTTATATTGTATAATTAATATAAACTAGAGGATTGACAACTAGGGAGTATAACCGGTTTTTAAGAATCCATTGTAATTGTTGATAATTTTATAGTGGATAATACATTTTAGGGAATCTAAACAACATGTAAAGCAGTATGTATTAGTACCAAACCTTGTAAATACTATGTGATGTTCTCTCCATCTTATATTTTTATATGTACAAGGTGATACTAATAGTTTATATTGAGTATATATAGAACAATTAAAAATTCAATAGGATGAATTAAAAGAAAATTATTTGAAAAATACTACCACTGATTCACCCCCCCCCCCAGTGGCATATCGCATGGGGCTCTACACAAGTGATGAAATTATGAGTAAAAAGGAAGTGGATATCCTTTTCTCGATAGATAAAAGTATTAATGTAGTCAGTAATTATTCAGAGTTTTGTTCTTATTATAATAAATTTTAACAACCTATGATGAAAGAATTGATTGATAAAAATGAATGAAATACAAAAATATTTTTTAGGAATTGATGATTTAAATAAAAAATTAAAAAGGTAATATAAGAATATTCCTAAATAAACTAATAAATTAAATCAAGAAAATGAATTATTTAAAAATAATTCTTCTTGAAATGAATTTTTATAGTGATTAAATTATTTGTAAATAATGAATAAAAATATGAACACTGATATTGTTAGTTGAAATAAAAGTGGTCTACTTTTGGTCAAGGAAAAGGGTATAATGATAAAAATATTTCAATGATGAAATAAAATAAAAATAAAAGTGTATATTGGATATAATAATCGAATATTGAATATATATAATACTTTTTTTGTTTTATTTTCTAAAGGAAGTATAACAAATGTTACATGATTTAAACGTTGTATACAAAGGAATTATTCTAATGATTACTCATGAAGGTTTCATCAATCCCTTATCCATAATCAAGTTTTTATTTCAAATAATATTTCTTCTATATTACCCAATAATACAAATTTATAATCTATTTGGGTACCAAATAATTCTTATATTAACCCTATTGGACCCAATATAGAATGGGTACCAAAAAAATTTATACTTAATTTATATTTTCAGGGAATATGTCTTAAGAGGGTCGAAGATACATTGTACATGGAGATTGGGTGTTCCATACATATTAATGGAGATACATAAAACTTTTTATCACATAATCAATGTGATAGAGTTTCTGTGATATTCAGTGACAATTCAAAATAGAAGTTTAAGGTATTTGGAGAAGTAGTTATTTGAAATATATTTAAAATTTATAATGTTTTATACATCTATAGTGAAAAAAAATAGGTTGATTAGTATTTCATAATAATGTGATGATGGAATGAGTGTTATATTTGAAGATAATAAACTTTTAGTTTCCAAAAATGAAAATGTTTTATTTAATGATAATAAAATATAGAATATTCCTTCTAGTTATTTTTATAAATTAACTAACTAGAATGTCAAGTGTCTTAATGAAATAGAAAACATATGATATCATAGGGAACGAGAGTCTTATACATGGTAACCTTCAACTATTACACAAACTTTCAAATAAAGGAAATATAAAATAGCTATCCAAATTCAAAATTAGTAATAATTTCACTTGTGATTATGATTTAAATGTAAAAAATAATATTACATATAGATATATTAATGAGGTTATAATTTCTTGACCATTATAATTTATTTATATATATTTATTTGGTTTAATTCATGTATTTAGTTTAGGTAATAAGTAATCTATTTTCATCATTTTTGATGATTTTATTTGATTTACCTTAACTTATTTTATGTCTCATAAAAGTGAAACTTTGTTTAGATTCATTGTTTTTTATAAGTTAGTTAAAATTAAATAAGGATATTTAATTATTTATGTTAGAAGTGGTACTGAAGGTGAATTTTTGTATTCTAATTTTGAGTGGTTTCATGAAGGAAATTGTTATTATCATTATTTTTTATCTCCAATAACACCATAATAAAATTGTGTTATAAAATGAAAAATTTAACTATAATAAAAATTGATAAAATTATGTTAAATGAATATATTTTACCTATATATTTTTGGGCTGAAATAATTAATATATCTTGTTATAATTTAAATATACATTTAATTAATCAATTTTAAAAGAAAACCACTTATATATTTTTTAAAGGTAAAGACCAAATGTTGGTTATTTTAGGGTTTTTATGTGTAATGTATTTATTTTAAATAGTAATTTTAAATTGTAAAAATTATATTTTAACAGTTTAAAAATAATTTTTCTAATATATTATAATAAAAGTAAATCTTTTTTAATTTATAATAAAAAAATATGGTTTTTGACAAATATATTCATGTTAAATTTGTAGAAGATTCGACAAAGGATTCTATTTTATAATATTTTCAAGGTGCGTTAAATGCTTTTAATTGTATTGAATAAAAACCTCAAGATGATATCATTTTTTATGGTTATATTACTTCTTTTCATTATGTTTCTAAGACTTTGAAGGTTTATAAATACTACATTTTTTATGTTTTTATTTGTAATGTTGATTCTGGTCATAAAACTATAAATTATATTTTTAATCTTTATAAAATTAATGATTTTGGTTTTTTTGTCCCTAATGATGTTATTAGTTATTTAGACTATGCTAATTGGATTATTTTTATATAAGATGAACATAATAAGTTTCTTAGAAATGTTGTATAGACATTAGTTGAACCCATATAGATTGGAATAATACATGAACTAAATTGAATTTTTAGAATAAAATAGACAAATATGATCAAATTTTAAATAATAATGCGTGATTTGCAACTCATGGTTATTTTTAATAAGAAGTTATATATTTTGAAGAATATTTTACACCTCTTTATAAGATTTCATATATTATAATTTTATTATATTGTATGTATTTTAAAGGATTTATGTTATTTCAAATGGATGTTAAAAGTTAATTTTAAAAATGTTATATTTCTGAAGAAGTTTATGTTTCTTAACAACCTGGTTTTGAAACATTAAAATTTACTAATCCTATTTTATTATTTTATCAATGTAATTTTATGGTCCTAAGAAATCACATGATCCTTAGTATAATAAACATTCTTTTTTGTTTAAAAATTATTTTTATAAAGATAAATTATATCATACTTTGAGTATTAAAATAATATCAAGTAATATTATAATTATTCACATTTATATTAAGGATATTGTTTTAGGTTCTTCAAGTGAATTAATTTATAATTATTTCTCAAATTTCATAGATAGGGTATTTGATATGAGTTTCATGGTTAAACATAAAATATTTTTAGGTTTTTAAATTAATCAAGGAAATAATGGTATATTTTGGAATCACTCTAAATATGATTGTGATTTAGTTAAGTATTTTGATTTATATTCTTGTAAAAAAAATTAAAACCTCTATGAATAATAATTTTAAAATAGATTAAGATAATTATGGTAAATATATAGATTCTAAAATGTTTAGAATCATGATTTGTAGTTTGTTATTTTTTACTACTTCTAGAACTGATATTATGTATCGTGTTTGTTTACATGTGATATTTTATTATAATACTAAAGAATTTTATTTAAAATATGTTGATATAATTATTAGATATGTTAAAGGAAAAATTAATAGTAGATTATTTTATTTTTTGTAGAATTATTTTTGTTTTATTATTTATAATAATTCTATTTTAAAAGTATGAAAAATAGATAGAAAAAGTGTCCCATATATGTATCATTTTATTAATAAAAGTTTATTTTAATGGATTTAAAGAAAGAAAATTAGGTTCTTTTATATACTACTAAATGTGAATATATACCTACTACTTCACGTTTTTCTCAATAATTATGGGTTAAAAAATCATTTTCAAACTTTGGTTTTCATTTTGAAAACGTTCCAAATTATTGTGATAATTATTATGTGATTTCAATTTCAAAAACCCCATTATATATTTTTAGATCTAAAAATATTGATATGTGATTTCATTTTATTATAGATTATATTAATAAAGGGACCATTATTCTTGATTTTTTTTAAAATTAAAACCAATTAGGTGATATTTTATCTAAACTATTAAATTTTTCATGATTTGAGAAATTAAAATTTGAGCTTGTTATAATAGATATTTAATCTTGTTTTTTACTTTTCTTATAAAATTGGCTAAATATTAATTTTTAATGTGTGTTTTATAGTTTTTATAATATTTTTTAAAATATTATTTTATTTTGAATAATTACATTTTAAAAAATTTCAAAAAGTGGTAGATTCTGGTAAATTAATGTTTCGGTTTTATAATTTCAAAAAAATTGGAGTTTTTTAGAGCTAATAGTTTGTTATTATTTCTAATTTTTTTATTTGGTGTACTTTTTAATATTCAAAATACCCTTAAATGATTTTATTCGAATAAATTATCTAATGTTTTATTCTACCCTTACATAACTTGTAGAAAATTATTTTTAAACTTACATAACTTGTAAAACATTATTTTTAAATTTACAAAACATATTGAAACTTCATGTTACCTTTAAATATCCTAATCTAGTTATTCTTACATTGGTAATAGAAATTTTATGTTTCCGTTCTATAAATCAAAAAAAACATGGACATTTTCATGTTATTTAAAGATTATTTTTTGTTTTTGTATTTTGATTGTATCCTGAGTTATCGTACTTATATTTTTAAATATCATATTTATTTATAAAAATAAAATAATTATATATAATTTATTCAAATAAAATTATGTTTTAATTAAACTTTAAATGTTTTCATTTTCTATCTGAACTTTTTCATGATTTCGTTTATAAAAAACATTGTTTTAGTTTTCTTATATTTTTCAATGATAACTCTAGAAAAATACATCATAATTAAACTATATCTATTGATTTTTAAATATAAGAAGTTTATCTAAATTTTATTACTCTTAAAGGAAGAATGAAATTTTATTTTTAGTATATTAAAAATATATTTAATTCTCTATAATATTTTAGATGTATTTTCTATAGATTTCAGAATATATATGTTACTATGTTTCATTGATATTTTGATCTATAAACATCTAATTGTAGTGATTGTTAATCCATTATAAATATTAAAAATCTAAATAAATATAATAGAAAATTATTATGAGAATAATATTTTATTTACAGGCTTTAAAATTTTAACACGCATTATGTTAAAAATATGATACAAAATTTCAAAATACCGTCTTACCCTTATGTGAGAATTATTATATACCATTACAAAGCATGTTTAAAAACCCTTATACGTCATTTTTTAATACCATTAAATAATATTTATAATTTTACTTTCTCATAGACTTTCAAATATACTTCTATGCACATATTTAGTTTACCCTTACCCAAAAACACCATCATGCATGAGTTGTATAAAACTTAATCTGTTTTCATCTATATTTGTATTTTGATTTTATGCATATATATACATATATATATATATATATATTGTTATATTTTTACTATAAAATTATATAACTCATATAATGTCTACATTATGTGTTTTCAAAGTATTATAAACAAATTTAAATAAAAATAAAATTTTTTCATCATTTTTCGCATAAATATGTTGTTGATGGTTTAAATATTTCATGTCTATTTATTTAATTATTTTATTAGAATTTATTTTTTATAAATTTTTTGTTAATTAATACTAACATATTAATATCTATTTTTTAGGTATTAATGTTTTATTACTAAATTTTTTATTCCTGTATATATATGAATGTATTATTTATCTTTTTTATTTTTTTATTTTTGAATTTTGAAGGAAATAGTGATGCAATGCTTATGTGATCCCATTGAACTATTATCTTAAAGGTTATTTTATCTCTTTAATTTTGATTTAAAATTTGTTTGAAAAATTATATAGTTTATAAATATTGAAATATTATCATGTAATACTAATCTCTATCTCTCTCTGATAGGTTTGTAACTATTATTTTGATTTTGAATTATCTAACCAATGTATCGGTGTGTTGGTTTTTATATTATTTAAGTATTTCAAGAACCATATGGAGTTTTTTATAGAAATACATATAAAATAACACTTCAACATTATATTTAACATTCTCAAGTGATACTATACAAAAAGTGTTGAGGTGTGATACAATAAAGTGGTGTACAATTCTTTCTATTTGAACAATATACATTGGATGGGTGATATATCAAGTGTTGAACTAAATATTAAATGACCTAGAATTACTACCTTGATGAATTGAACTGAACTAATACAAAATAACATTGGTTTTTATCATATTTCTTAGTTAACATTCTCCTAGTTCTCTAAATCTATAATTCTTTCTAAGGTAATTCTTTCTATCTTATCATAAATGTGGAAGCATCGGCTTATCGTTGGCCCATACAAAATAATTACCTCACATTGGGTTGTGACTCCTAGATTTTATGTTCAGTTCATTAGGGTTGTGACTTCAAAATTCTATAAGTCAAGATAGGTTAGAGCTTCCCCAAAAAGATTGTAAGGGTTATGAAATAGGATAAAAAAAATACAACATAGAGATGCATAAGATTAGATTAGTCCCACTTTGGACCAAACAACTATAAAAATTCTCCATGCTCGTTATTTTATTTTCCTCTAAAAATTTAATCTACTGGTTTACTTTGATAATTAATCCATATCTTTAAATATTTAGTATGGTAAATTCATAACCCCCTCCCCCCACCTCTAGGACATCTATCATAACTATCTATATCCTAATATTAGTAACATAAGAATAAAAAAATAGGTACATAATAAAATTAAAATTAAAATCTCCTAAAATGGAAGATATTTATCATATATGAAATAAATATGTTAGTGAATACACTATATAAAAGAAAAAATAGTTCTTAATTATAGACATGTCTCATGGATTTGAAAATTGAAGCAAAGAAACACTTACATCATTGTATTATTTTTAATTAAGAAGCCCTAAAATACAGAACATGAGATGAAATTGTATATTCCTTTTATTAAATGAAAAATTTTGATGAAATAAATACATGGGAAATATATACACCTTTAAAGGGAAACAAGTGGTGAATACACATCATATCTCAAAGAAGAAAAAATGAGATGCAAAAAATATTACCTTAAATCCTACAAAGATGAACATTATATAACCTAGTTTATAAAAAAAATATAAATAAACTATTTCACAATCTTTCTCATACATATAACCATTTAAAAACTTATTTTATAATAATTTATAACAAATATATTTGTTAGTGATATATTATTTTCATCATCAAATGTTGTTTCTTTAATTGTTTGTTTAGTACTAGTTTTATAATTGTGATGTTGATTTTTATTTATAGATTCAAAGTTCATCACTATGAAATCATTATAAATATTTTAATATATTTTTTATAAATATTTATAGTGTTCTATTTTTATTTTATAAGTATTTTAGTTATGATTCATGATGACGAAGTTGATGATGATCCTGTTTTGGTAATTTTCAAAAATTATGGGTTCTATCTTAAAAAAGGTTTATATATTAAAATTACCATTACAAAACAAAAAATAATAATTATATACTTATTATTGTTTAATTTCACCATTATTAATGTCTCCTTAGTTACCCATGATAAATATTTATAGAATTGTTCATGTTCGTGGTTTAACTAACTCAAACAAGAACAAGCTATAATATATGAGTATGGTTAAGAAAGATATTCCTTTGGAATAATATCATTATAATAGAATAAAAATGATATAATTTAGATTTTTACAATCTATTGAATTGGGTTATAATACATTTGAATAAATAATAGAATCCTAGATTGAAAAATAAAATACATCACTTTTGTGGAGTCAGTAGTTCACACATACACCTGAAAAAAGAATTCATTTTACAAATATTGGGAAGAATATAGGGAATTTTTATAATTTAAAAATATTAATAAAGTTATAAATTTTATATTAATCCTATAAATATAATTTTAGAGCCATCTATGTAAGGAAGTGATGAAAAATCAACCACATCATTCATGGCTGTGTTAGTTCACACATATGCATGAAAACGACTTAATTTTTTGAATGGTTTCGGAGGAAGGTATAAAATTATATTCCATATAGAAAACCTGTAATTTTACACATATTATAATATTATTTTTAAGATAAATATACAATAAAAATCTCAAGGATTGATAGACCTATATTCCTTGGGAGAATAAGTAAATAAAATATCAAAATGAAACTAAAATAAAACATCAACATTTTAACATCTATAATGTGCTCCAAGATCGTTTTGAGCTTATGAAACATTGTTGTATATCCTGAAAATGAATAAAATAAATGGTTGGGATATAATTCTTAGTAAACGAATAAACATGAGGAAAAAAAATAGCATATGAGGTAAAAGGAAAAATAAAATAACATAAAATACAAGTACAATGAATAATCATATGGGTGAATGAAATAAAGTATAGGGAGTCATAAAATCATGTAAACATAAGAATGTGTTATCACGACCTATCCTCGGGGCCCGTGCCGTGACTACCCCAATCCCACCTTACATAGGACAGGGGCTGGCAACTAGCACCAAAGACATATATCCCAATAAAAAAAGGGAAGGCATTGCCTTTATGAAATGTAAACACACACAACCAGAGTACAAGTGGAAGAAAACACTATGTAAATCTGAAAACAAAAGTAGGGCGGAAAATAAGGGGCCGGAAATACAATCCTATCTGTAAAGTATAAGGTAAAATACAAAATAGCAAGAATGTGTCAAGATGCTCCTGGATCGTCCTCAGGTGTTCCTACCTGAAGGGTAGGTACAGATGGCCACCTCAGCTATCCACATCCATCTATCACATCCGGGTACCATCTCATTATGATTTCCACCTCCGGGTACCATCTCGTCATGAAGTCCACCTCCGGGTATTGTCCAACTCTACAATCCTCCACCACGATCAGTGTTGTCCATCGTCTGCATTCAATACAACAAGGTGCGGGCATAGCCTGTGCATGGGTGAGTATAATGATACTCACTAGGGACCCCGAGACCCTCAAGGTCTCACTAAAACCAACAAGGATAAACTACAAAAAAATATCTCAATAGATAACCTTTACTTAGGTATATTCCCATACATATACCTAAGTTATCAAGTAACCCATCTCAATCATGAGGTAAACACAAAGGTCATTGAATCAACTCAAACCAGTATTTTTATTCACGATGACGAAAACATGGCTACTGGAGAACTCCTCCTCTGTCGAGTGTAGTAGTCCTTCCATGACTCCGAGGTGCCACTCACTAACCGTAGACTACTGAGGTACTCCTCTTGTCGAGTACCGCGGGTCTACCACCTCATAAAGTAGAACTCCTCTGCCATGGATCTGCCACCTCACAAAGTAGTGCTCCCCCTCATAGCCGACAAAGGTACTCCTCCTATCGAGTACCGCGGGTCTGCCACCTCACAAAGTAGTGCTCCTTCATTGTGGGTCTTCAACATCACAAAGTAGTGCTCCCCACTAGGCTATACAAGTCACTCCGAATCGTATCGGACAACCAGCCATCAGGTCTCAGCCATGTACAAGGTCACCGTACTCTGTATGCTCGTCTCCGAGAGGATCCGCTCCATGAGCCACTGGTCGATACTTCTAAGTGTTATGAAATCTCACATGGGAGTATCTCAAAGGATCTCCTCGTCATTGGGGTCCCAACGCAATAGACGGCACGTCAATCAGATGCTCGATCTATGAGTTATTAGCATTTCCGTTCCAGGGGCCTGGTTGGATTACGGGTACAATCCTACTTGGCCATACTCCAATAGCGTCCAAACCTCAGGTGAAGTATGCCAAAAGAACCGTCTCATCAATAGAATCCAACATAGTCGACGGCACATCAATCAGACGCCCGGTCCTTATGTTATAAGCATTTTCGCTCCGAGGGACCGATTGGATTCATGTTCGATCCAACCCGGTCATACTTCAAATGAGACGGGTTAACCAAACCTGTCACACCATTGAAATCCATACCGAAAAACACACGAGATAGACTACCCATTGGTCCAAAATGGATAGCCGGTAAAAAAGTTATATGTCACCGCAACACGCATGAAACAGGCCTCATGGGGACCGCACCTCGACCTCAATTTAAATATAAAAAATTGGTCTTAAAACATCCGTCTTAATTCCAGGGTCATAAAGTCGCATATGGTTCATCATTTAGACACCATATGAGAGAGATATGTCCGATACAAGATCCCATAATAATAATAATAAAATTATTATTCAGTGTTTCATGGCCCCGAGCCACGAACCAGAATTTATTATCCAACATTAGACTTGAATCGGTCATCTTAAAGACAAGGTCACGTCGCCACTAACGTCCAGTTAATCGGACATCGCATGCAGGAGTTAGGGTGGGTCGAAGATTTAATTATAATACCAAATCTATTATTTTCTGAGCACTTCAGGTACCCGATCCGAAAACCCAAAAAAGACATCCAATATTGGACTCATAAATTCCATCTCAATGTCAGGGTCGCACTGTCCCTCACGGTTCGTGAAACCGAGGTCGTACGAAGAATATACCGTTAAAATATAGTTTTCCCAATGAAAATAATAATAACATTATTATTTTTAATTTAATTTAATCCATTAACTTATCACACCCAAAACTTCCCCACACAAAATCCTTGTGTGCCCCACTCCACCTTTGATTGATATCCTTTTATTTCATTTTATTACTTCTCCATATTATTTCCATTCTCTCTCCAATCTATTCTATATCCCACAAATTACTCACACTCCACCCCAATTCCATCCGTCGCACATCAATCCTCCAAACGGCATCCCGGACAAAAAAGTAAACGCGCTGCCCCTTCACTGCATGGACACCACCCTCCAGGTTTCCACCACACCCACCTTCTGCTGGCCACCGCGTCACCCCTTCTGTAGGCTGCCACATCTCCTTTCTAAGTGCGGAAATTGTGACGACTGCAGACTCTCATTCCTCGGGTCGAGATCTCTGCGTCTGTATGCCGCGCTCAACATGACATTGAGCGTTTAATGCACTTAATTATATTGCGATGATGAACACGCAACGAACACGTGGATAATGAGAATAAAAAGGGCATGGTTTGTGTGCGGATCGATGGTCGTGTTTGGTTTGGCCATCATTTTTGAGAATCAATGACATGTTGAATTGACAAGAAGATATTCATCAAACATGGATATTTTAAAAAAAAGGATATTGATTCAACCCATGGTTTTTCTATGAACAAATTAATTCATTTAATTCGCGTTCACCATGAAAAATTCAATTGGGGTAAGAAATCCATAAAGATAAATCCTTCAAATAAATTCTCAAGCTAGAGGTTATAAACCACATAAATGAGTAATATACAATACTCCCCTACCTCGCAAAGACATCTCACATCGTTGTTCCACGGAAGAAGAACATCGCGGTAAATGGTATCGCAAAGAACGGTGTCATGGAGAAGAGAAAGGAAGGTGAATCATCTTTATTTGTGGAACCAGCGTCATAGAAAATAGGGCGTCTTTCATCATTGGAGGCATTCTTCATCGAAGAGTAGAACACTTTCTTTATCAATATCTCCAAAGCTTTCCCAGGATCTCTCCAACACCATAATTACCCAACTAAAATAATTGATCTTCTTATTATTTTATTCTCACAACAATTGATTTAAAAATAGAAAATATAATTAATTAATTGGAGAATCCCATTAATTAATTATAATGTGTTGGAAAATTAATTGGGGGGAAGGTGGAGAGTTTAACACACTTCAAAAAAAGAATGGTTGCCACAATAAATGCAAGGGAGTTTAAGGGGGGTTTCGAGGGAGATGAAAGGTTGGGCCACGTGTGGGCCCCGCCTTACAAATATCCACACATGGGAATTTATGTGGGGGTGGGCCCCACCATTAACTTCCCCATGTTGGATTTAACCACCATGGTGTATAAAATTGTTCTAAACAATTTTATTTAACTTTTTAACTAATCCCCAAATTTTAACTTTCAACCCGCATAAAAGGAAACTGTGGTAAAGGTCCCCTTAAGAAATTACCGGCACTGCGAGTTCATTGGTTCCCTCATATTTCAATTCCGAGCATCGGTTCAAAAGGTAGAAAAACCTTCTCGTTTTTTCACTGAACGTACCTGAGGTAAACTTCAGAAATTGATTCTGGGCACACCGGGCCTCGGAATCAAGTTCTGTCAGAAACAACAGACTCGTAAAATTCCAAAGTATTTAAAAAAAATTGAGATTTAAAGGTCTTTACATTACTCCCACCTCATTGATTTATTTCCCTATAAAGCTTCAACACACACTAAGGAAAATAAAAGAAGTACTGAGCATGCATCTGAGCCTCCCGCTTCCATGTTCTCATCCGAATGTTCCCAGGTGGCTAGAGAATGCACACCAGAGGAATCGACCGTCCTCGTAGGAACTGCTCCTATCAATCCTCAATATTTAATGGAACCTCTGAGAAAGTCTCCCTGTCATAGATATCTAGCTCCCAGTGGTCGATTATGATGGTTAGGTCATGCATGCATCTCTTCAGCTGAGATACGTGGATGACATCGTGCACCCGGTGCAACAGTGGTGGAAAGACCAAGTGGTAAGCCACCTCGCCTACCCTGTTGATGACCTAGAAAGTTCCGTTGAACCTCAGAGATAACTTTCCTCCTCGGCCACATCTCTGTAGACCACGTCGAGGTGAGACCCGTATAAAGACGCGGTTGCCATCCTCAAACTCTAGAGGCCTCCGTTTTCTGTTTGGAACTAAAAACTAAAAACTCATGCTGCCATGAGGGTAAGGTTGGCCGACTCAAGAGTGATCGGCCACACCCTCCTACGCATGAGTGTATCCTGTGCTGCCTAGGTTTCCCTTTTCTCCAACCAAGGGAAAACCCTACTCCAACATTTTAGATTAACCACATCCGTTTTACCTAATACAGTCAATCTGAGTTTGAACTATGAATCCAATCCATACCCAGCCCAACATCGTAAGGCCTCGGCGCTGCCACCAAGTGGTTCCAACCAAAACTCTCACCTCAAGGTTCTGATCACACCGTCGGTGTACATGTGATTATGAAGTCTCCTCCCAAAGGTATCCCCAGACGTGGGGGGCAAGTCACCAGTTTTAACCAGAAACTATAGGTATGGGACAAGATTCATGGAAGGAATGAATAATTGGTACCTAATTCTATTGATACAGTATCTAGTAGTGGACATAGACCATACCTTGAATAATTCCCAGAGCCCTTGGGTCATACTCCTTGACCGCAAACAACTACTCTCTTCCCCTTCTCTCCTACTCCCTGAGCCCGGTGGGGACTACAATGGCAGGTGGTTGTAACATGTCGAAATGCACACCACCTCATGCTGCTCTCCAATCTATGTTTATACATCTTCTGATCTGTAGATTCATCTATCCTTAACACTTCCTCTTCTTGAAACATTTTACATGCCCAAGTCCCTGAGACTGGCACTGGTTTCATGCTTCTCACTACTAACATTCACTAGTTGTATCCGCTCAACCAAAGATCCTTCAACCATAATGTTTCTCTCTAGCATCTTAACATAAGTATAAATGCGTAGAGGAATTGTGCTGGCTCAGATTTCCTTTAAACACACCTCGCTCTGAGGCCCGAACTCTAAAGCACTGATCGTATCGTAGTCATCAAGTACCAAAAATTATCAGTACGCCTCGATGACTACTCAACTATCGACATGTCGTCCTGCCGAAGCTGTAAAAGATCTAGAAAACTCCCATCCACCTCCTCAATCCATTCCTCAGCCGCCTGTGAGTCGGGATCACCTTGAAACCTGAGGGGTATATGATGCTGAAACTCATGCAACGTGCTCTGTCAGCGTGCACTGTCCGCTAGTACGGCTGGTGGCATCTGCTACCCAACGGGTGGTGGTGCTGCTGGTACACCACCAGAATGTGCCATCATAGTAAGAGGGTCCTACACCGGAGGCTCATCTCTTGGTGGACCATCATCGTGTACTCTCTCAGGAACTCCGATTGACTGTTTGCGTGATGGCAGCCAAAACAGATGTGACATGGTCAAACGATTTAAACCTGGTGAGCTGACCTGGTTGAGGTGACTTAAAGAAAACTTTTGGAAACACAAACACAATCAATGTTTTCGTGCACTGAGTGGGAAATCAGAAATCAGGGTCCTGGTGTATGGATACGTCGGCCGCCACACCAACACTGGACTCCCTGAACTGAAGACCACACTCGGTTCCCTTAACACTATTGCTTTACAGAAAAGCAATATCATAGTTCTAAGTTCTACGGTAGAACTGACATCCTCTGATACCAATTTGTCACGAACCATCCTTGGGGCCCATGTCGTGACTACCCCAATACCTCCTTCCATAGGCCAGGGGCTAGCGACTAGCACCAAAGGCGTATATCCCGATAAAAAAAAGGGAAGGCATTGCCTTTATGAAACGTAAACACACACAACTAGAGTACAAGGGGAAGAAAATACTAATTAAAACTGAAAACAAAAGTAGTGATGAAAGTAAGGGGCCGAAAATACAAGCCCAACTGTAAAGTACAAGGTAAAAGAAAAAACAATAGGAATGTGTCAAGATGCTCCTAGATTATCCTCCGGAGTTCCTACCTGAATGGTAGGTATATATGGCCACCTCAGCTCTCCACGTTCGTTTGTCACCTTTGGGTACCGTCTCATCGTGAAGTCCACCTCTGGGTACCATCTCATCGTGAATTCCACCTCCGGGTACCGTCCATCTCTACAAGCCTCAACCACAATCAGTGTTCTCTATCTTCTGCATCCAACACAACGAGGTGTAGGTATAGCTCGTGCAGGTGTGAGTATAATGATACTCAGTAGGGACCCTGAGACCCTCAAGGTCTCACTAAAACCAAAAAGGATAAACCTCAAAGAAAGATCTCAACAGATAACCTTTACTTAGGTATATGCCCATACATATACCTAAGTTATCAAGTAACCCATCTCAATCATGAGGTAAACACAATGGTCATTGAATCAACTCAAACTAGGATTTTTATTCCTGATGGTGAAAACACGGCTGCTAGAGAACTCCTCCTCTATCGAGCGCAGTAGTTCTGCCATGACTCTGAGGTGACACTCACTAACCTTAGACTGCTGAGGTACTCCTCCTGTCGAGTACCACGGGTCTACCACGTCACAAATTAGTTCTCCTCCTCCATGGGTCTACCACCTCACAAATTAGTGCTCCCCCTCATAGCCTACGGAGGTACTCCTCCAATCGGGTACCGCTTGTCTGCCACCTCACAAAGTAGTTCTCCTATGCTATGGGTCTACCACCTCACAAAGTAGTTCTCCCCAATGGGCTATAGAATTCACTCCGAATAGTATCGGACAAGCATTCATCAGGTCTCAGCCAGCTATAAGGTCACCGAACTCCGTATGCTCATCTCTGGGAGGATCCGCTCCACGAGCCACTGGTCGATACTTCCAAGTGTTATGTAATCTCACGTGGGAGTATCTCAAAGTACCTTTTCATCATACGGGTCTCAATGCAATAGACGGCGCGTCAATCAGACGCTCAGTCTGCGAGTTATTTGTATTTCCGTTCCAGGGGCCCAGTTGGATTTCGGGTACAATCCAACCCAGCCATACTCCAACTACATCCAAACCTCAGGTGAAGTATTCCAAAAGAACCATCTCATCAAGAGGAATCCAACATAGTCAACGACACATCAATCGGATGTCTGGTCCTTAAGTTATAATTGTTTCCACTTCGAGGGCCCGGTTGGATTCATGTTTCATCCAACCCGGTCATACTTCAAATGAAACTGGTTAACCAAACTAGTCACACCATTGCGATCCATACCGAAAAACACACGAGATGGATTACCCATTAGTCCAAAACGGGTAGCTGGTGAAAAGGTTGTATTTCACTGCAACACACACGAACCGGGCCTCGTGGGGTCCACACCTCGACCTCGATTTAAATATCCTAAATTGGACTTGAACCATCCTTCTTAATTCCAGGGCCTCAACTTCACAGATGGTTCGTCATTCTGACACCGTATGAGAGAGATATGTCTGATACAAGATCTCGTAATAATAATATTATTATTATTTGGTCTTTCGTGGGACAGAGCCACGAACCAGAATTTAGTATCCAACATTAGACTTGAATTGACCATCTTAATTACAGAGTCACGTCGCCACTGATAGCCAGTTAATCGGATGTCGCATGCATGAGTTATGGTGGGTCGAAGATTTAATAATAATACTAAATCTATTATTTTTCGAGCGCTTAGGGTAACTGACCTGAAAACCCAAAAATGACATCCAATATTTGACTCATAAATTTTGTCTCGAAGTCAGGGTCACACTGCCACTGATGGTTCATAAAACTGAGGTCTCAAGAATAATACACCGTTAAAATACGGTTTTCCCAACGAAAATAATAATAACATTATTATATTATTATTATTTTTAATTTAATTTAATCCATTAACTCATCACACCCAAAACATCCACGCACAAAATCCATGCACGCCCCACTCCACCTTTGATTGATTTCTACTTATTTTGTTTTATTATTTCTCCATATTTTTTCCATTCTCTCTCCAATCTATTCTATATCCCACAAATTACTCATGCTACACCCTAATTCCAGCCGCCGCACATCAATCCTCCTAACGGAATCCCAGAAAAAAATGTAAACGCGCTTCCCCTTCACCGCATGGACGCCGCCTTCCAGGTTTCCACCGCACCAGCATTCCGCCGGCCACCGTGTCGCCCCTTCCACGGGCTGCAGCATCTCCTTTCTAATTTCATAAATTGTGACGACCGCAGACTCGTATTCCTCGGGTCGGGATCTCTGCATCCATATTTTACGCTCAATGTGACATTGAGCATTTAATGCGCTTAATTATTTTGTGATGAAGAACACACAATGGACGTGTGGAGAATGAAATTATAAAGGGCCTGGTTTGTTTGTGGATTGATGGTCATGTTTGGTTTGGCCATCATTTTTGAGAATCAATAACATGTGGAATTGAAAAAAAGATATTCATCATACTTCAATATTTTCAAGAAAAACAATAAGAAATTGATTCAACCCATGGTTTTTCATTCCACGAATTAATTCATTTAATTTGCGTTCATCATGAAAAAATAAATTGGGATAAGGAATCAATAAAGATAAATTCTAAAAATAAATGCTCAAGATTGAGTTTATAAACCACATAAATGAGTAATATACAATATTCCCCAACCTCTCAAAGACATCACACATTATCGATCCGCGGAAGATGAACTTCGTGGTAGATGGCGTCGCGAAGAACGACATCGCGGAGAAGAGAAAGTATTGTGCTTCGTTGTTCTTTGTGGAACCGGCGTTGGGGAGAAGTGGGCGTCATTCTTCATTGGAGGCATTCTTCATTGAAGAGAAGAACACTTTCTTTATCAATATCTCCAGAACTTTCCCAGGTTTTCTCCAACACCACAATTTCCCAACTAAAATAATAGCTCTTCCTATTATTTTATTCTCAAAAAAATTGATTTAAGAATCAAAAACTATAATTAATTAATTCGATAATCCCTTTAATTAATTATAATGTGTTGGAAAATTAATTGGGAGGAAGGCGGAGAGTTTAACACACTTAAAAAAGATAATGGTTTCCACAATAAATGCAAGGGAGTTTAAGGGGGGTTTCAAGGGAGGTGAAAGGTTGGGGATTATGTGGGTCCCACCTTACAATTATCCACACATGGGAAGTTATGTGGGGGTGGGCCCCATCATTAACTTCCCCATGTATGATTTAACCACCATGGTGTATAAAATTGTTCTAAACCATTTTATTTAACTTTTTAACTAATCCCCAAATTTTAACTTTCAACCCACATAAAACACAACTACGGTAAAGGTCCCCTTAAGCAATTACCAGCACTGCGAGTTCATTGGTTCCCTCAGATTTCAATTCCGAGCACCGGTTAAAAAGATAGAAAAATCCGCTTGTTCGTTCACTGAACGTACCCGAGATAAACTTCGGAAATTGATTCCGGGCACACTGGGCCTCAGAATCAAGTGTCGTCAGAAGCCACATACTCGTAAAATTCCAAAGTATTTAAAAAAATCCTTGAAATTTACGGGTCTTTACATGTTCCATCAAGATAAATGTTGGAATAATCATAATTCAAGGCTAACTACCAAGATAACACCACATGGTGGATTGATTCCCATCAAGGATTAGGTTTACTCCCTAATCTCATACATATTATATCATGTGACATAAATATTACCTAATTAATTCGGGAAATTGTTTTGGTGAACCCATAATAACATGTACATTTATATATGTTCCATATAATGAAATCATACATATATCATAAGCATCATAAAATCCCTTAGAAAGTAAATGGGTTATGTAATCACGTGTTATACATATCTAAATGGAATATAATAATGAATTTCATGAAATTAGGGATTAAATAATTATTATAAATATTTAGATAAATAAATAAGAATAGTAAATGATAATGAATTCCATGTTAATTTAAGACATAAAAATGAGTGGAGAAATAATTTTTTAAATATTCCTTTTATGTGAGGTCTTAGAAAAATGCGTAAAGAGTCATTAAAGAGGGGAAATAAAATATTTATTCCCAAAAAACCAAAAATGAACTAAAAATATTTTTCTATAAAATGATGAAATTTTTTTATACCATGGATAATTTTAAAAAAAAAATTATATTTGTAATTGAAATTGGGTATGAACTAGAGAAGTTACATTTAATCATATTATCTTATCGAATATAATTGATAATGGAACCCTTAAAACAAGTATATTCTCATAATGTTAAAGTGAATTAACTATGTATATATGAGTAGGGAATATATAAATAATATAGAATAATTTTTTAAGGATAATAGAGAGATAAATTTTGGAAAATAATAGAAATAATATCACTAAAAAAATATGGTGGTTTAGATAGATACCTTGCCTTAGGTCCAAAATCGTTCTATAATTGCACTTATCATTTTTAGTAATCAAATTATATCAATTAATTACTTAATTTGGAACCTTTTACATCTATATTTTATTTAATATTATTGTATTTTCTTCATTTACAATAGTTTTGATGAGATATAAAGTTTAATTTCAATGCTCTGAAGGTGTTCTTTTTATTGTTTGAAGGTTAGATCACTTGTGGGTAATTAATGAAGTTCTTTTGAATCATGAATAAACATATATAAGTGAACTGAAATGATATTATTATCCTAAAGAAATTAAAATAGTCCAAAATATCCTTATGTCATATAACATAGAGATGATTCATTTCATATAGACATTGTCATTATATAGTTAGTTCATTTTGGAAATTTTACTGACCTTCACAAATTATATTTTTTTGTTTAGTTAAATTATTATTAAAACGTTATGTAACTTTAAATAAATTATATTAGACATATTATCCTAATATTTAACAACATTAATATTTATATAACCATCCTTGAAGGAAGTGGAGAAAAACAGAGTACGTTGTTCATAGAGGCGGTGAACCAACCATGATATGAAATACATTTTCAATTTTTGGGAGAGATGTGGTTTGATAATGTATATTCTTTTAAAAAAATGAAATTGAATTATATTTATAATACTACAGTTAATATTTTATGTTTTATGGGGATTTTAGGAGGATATTGAAGAAAAAATTGATTTTAAAAGAGATAAATTGAGAATATTGCCTCTCCAAACATCATATTGTGAAATACACATTAAGGAACAATGGTTTTTCACTTTTTTGGGTCCATAACTATGAGGACTTGGGGGGTTTGGGAAGATAATTTAAAAAAAAATTGGAAATATAAAAGGCCTATAAGGTGTGTGGATAATGGGTCATGAGGGGTGGTATTTATAAGTGGGGGAGAGGAGAGATTCCTAATATTATATTTATTAGTTTATTATTTAGCCTCATGACTACCAATAGTGATGGATCTTATGATTATATTACATAAAATGTGACTATTAGGGCTAAATAATGGGTTCTTACAGCATCCCATAGGTAATAAATCACATGTTTAAATTTTAGTGTTAAATATGATATTTTGTCGTATTTCACTATTCACCAAAAGTTCTATTATTTTAGAAAACATCTAAAATTTAACCCTTAACATTTTTTGATATGTAGATTCCCATAATGAAATAAATTTTATGAAAATAACTTTATAAATATATGGAATATAATTTTAAATTTAAATTCATATTTATTTTAAAAATACTAATTTTAATATTATAATCAATTTTAATATTATAATCAATTTTATGGTCCTTTAAAAATTTATTTATGGTATCATGAAATTATAGTATAATTATAATAAAACATAATATTAATTTATAAAACCACATTAGGAAAGTAAAATTTATTTTATATCATTATTTGTTTTATTAAAATGCGAATAAAACATTTCTTTTTTATAAAAAAATAACCACTTATTTAATCATTTTTAAAACATTTTTTTACCTGTATCCTGATATAAATATGTCCTATTTTCATTTTACAAGATAAAAAAATATTATTTTACACTCCCATGGGTGAGGATGCTATTTTAACACTCTGGTTACTATTCATAATGGTCATGTTACTATTTAAATGGTCATATCTGTAACAGCCAAATAGGTTACTTACATTTTATAAATTTATATTATTTCATTCATCCTTCAGTTACTTTTATTTTCTCTGAATGTTATTTATATTTTCATTTTCAAGATGAATATTTCATCACTAATATTCTTTTTCATTTCTATAGTGTTATTCATGAGTGTAATCCTTCTATGGGACCGAAGAGATCTAAATTCTCATATCATAGTTATCTTTTTTTATAGTTTTTTCCCCACTGTAAACTTTTTAGTTTTTATGGATATTTTTATTCATTGAAGGTAACTTTAAAATTAATATAATAAAATATCATTGTTTCTTTCTTGTGGTGTATATGATTTAAATAATACTACATTACTACATATGAAAAAATTATAAAATCCTAAGGGAAATATCTTTGATTAAATTTTATGTCATTGCATTATTTACCCTTAAAAAATTGATCCTTCAAATTTAATTTTACATACTGAGGTGAAATCATGTGAGGGTAATCTTATTGCACAGATTCCTTCGGTTCCCATATCTCCTCCTCACACTAATAGTTCCACTATGATACTTTGACTAGGTGAGATGTTTTCTTTGAATAGAACTCTATTTATATGGTAAAATATCTTTATTTGTTGCTCATAATAAGATAGATCATAATATATTCTTATAATCTATGAATTGAGTACATGTGATGGATCTAGTATGTACTTTCTCAAGAGAGATACAATGAAAATTTCATGTACTTAAGATAAGGTTGGTAGTGGTGCTAATTGATAGTCCAAAACTCTGATATAATCAAAAATCTCAAAGGGTATTATATATTTGGGATATAACATTACCTTATTCCCAAATATCATGACACTCTTCCATGTAGATGTGTTGAGGGACACTTTATCTCCAACCTCAAACTCTAGATCTCTCTAACAGTTATTATCATATCTCTTTTGTTGACTTTGAGTTGTACTGATGTGTTGTTGAATGGTCTTGACCTTTTCTACAATTTTTTTAACCATTTTAGGTCCCATCAATTTGGTTTCACCAACTTCATTCTATCACACAATTTTTTGACATATCTTCCCATAAAGGGATTCATATATTTTTATTTTGATGCTTGAGTGAGATCTAATATTATATGAGAACTAAACCATAGGAAGATTTTTTCATCATCCTTTGAAGTATATAGAGTATGGTCCCAACATGACCTCGATTTTCAAGATAGTTCTCTCATTTTTGTAATTGATTTGGGGGTGATAATTGATACTGAAGTTCAAATAGATGTTCAGATAAAATTGGATACTTTTCTAGAACATGGAGATAAATCTCATATATTAGTCAGATATAATTGATAGTGTTATTCCATGTAGCCTCACCACTTCTCTAATATATATCCTTGCATTTTTATTGTGTGAGAATCCTATTGAATGGTAATGAAATGATAATCCCTTTAAAGATGATCCACTATGACCAATATTTTATAATTTTTTTATTTATGTATTAGGAAGAGTAGTTTTAATATCCATGGTTATTTTTTCCCATTTCCATATAGATATTGAGATGCATGGAAGGTAACCCATTCGTTGGTCTCTCCTCTCAGCTCTCATCCCCACTTATTCCCCTAGGGTTCCCAAGGCCCTCCTCAATAGCGATGGTTCTACACCTCTCATCATTATTCTTTAATGTCCCCCCATTCTATTTTTATTCTTGTTTTTTTTGCTCCACTTCATTCCAACAATTTCTTCTTCCTTGGGATTTCTTCTTCTCCCTTCTAGTGCTCTCTTTTTTGGGTTTCCTCTTGATTCACTTTTGGTCTTCCCACAGAAGGTAGTGTGTTCTGTAACTCTGAAACCACCCTAACCCTACTTTGGCCTTAGTTTTCTCTACTCCACTCCTAGTCGTAGTTGTTGTGGTGGTAACCAAGAGGCTTTTGTCTATATGATTTTATGGATGATGGATTTCCAGGTGCTACCGAAGTCAGTTTTTTTGGGTTTTTTCACTACTGGTGTTATGCTTCATCAATGATAGTGGTGTTAATATCCCTTAGTTACAAAAAAATCCTTATTTGACCTCACTATCCTTGGAATCTATCCCAGTCATATCTGATGTGGTCGTATCTATATGGTTTTGGTTTGTGCGGTGTAGTAACCATCAGGGCTCCTGGAATGACCTGAATCTATTTTCACTATTATGAAGATGGTTTCTAGTTTGTCCGATATACATGGTGATTCTTCTTCTAAGATATATGTAGAGGAGTTTTTTTAATTTTTTTGAGTGCCTGGTCTGCTTTATTCTCACTTGGTGATGTTTTCTATTTGTGATTTGGTTTAGTTATATTTTTCTATTCTGGTGATGGTGTCGACGTTGATAGTGATGATAAGGGTGAAGCGATGATGGTTCTTATGGTTTGGTTTGTGTTGGTTTATTTTTTTAGTGTCTATGAAGTTGGATTTTTGTTGGCATGGATGTAGCGGTTCTGAGGTCAATGAAGATATTCCTTTTACTTTGATGGGCTTCTTCATTCTGGTGTGGTGTTTTGATTGGTGATAATGATAGTGGTTTTGGTAGCTAATGATGACAGTGGTGATGATGAAAAGATGATAGTGGTGTCAAAGATGACATTGATGAAAATGGTGATGGAAGGTGACAATGATGTTGATGGTTGGAGACACATTTTTGGTTGTCTTCGGTGATCTTGGATGGTCTTGGATGAACTTCTTGGGGGCATTTTCTCCTTTGAGGTCTTTGTAACTTTGAATTTCAAATTTTGGAGTCTTTTATTTTATCTCTTGTGGCATATATTGGTTTCCACTAAACCAAAATTCCGATTTTGAAGATCAAAAAAAAATGTTAATTTTAAATCATATAGATATGGATAATTGTTTCACTATCAACTTGTATTTTTCTTTTATTCCTCCACTTTCTGATATTCCAGGAAATTTTATATATATTTTGTGATCACGTACATTATTTTGTCCCAACAATAGTGTCCTCAAATATCTCATGATATATGTGTGTTCCTGGATGGATAGATAAGGTTGAGATATATGAATCATTCAATATCACTACCTTTATCTTAGTAATTTGTGTTACACAAAGTCATGAACAAAATATTACAACTCTCTCTGCATCAATTTTGAACTCCAATTATTCCCCTTTTCTTATATCTTTCACATTCTTTTGAATTTCACATCACCCCTTTGAGCATCATTTATCTTCTCCATAAGGGATGGTTAGTAATCATTTCAGAATGGAATGTTGATATTTCCTCCTTTATTATCCCCATTTCTATCCACTGCATGTTTAAGATGATCATATCCCTCACAATCCTCATTATAGACATTGTTATATGATCCTTTCTAATTATATAATCTACCAATTCATTTACCTTCTGGTGATGGTAATGGATTCAAAATTCATAATCCTTGATCATCTTAAATCATTATATCTAGTTTATCTTAAGATCCTTCTATGTGAATATGCACTTGGTGCTCTTATGATTTGTATATATCCCACACTTCTCCCCATTGAGATAATTCCCCAAAATTTTAAATATGATGACTACATCATCAAACTCAATATCTTACATCGGATAATTGTTCTCATGAACATTTAACATAAATGAGTCAGAGGATATCACTTTATCATTTTTCATCAGTACACAACCCAATTCTTTCTTTGAATCATCACTTCATACCACAAAACATTTCCCCAAATGAGTGTAGTATAATTATTGGTGTAGTGATAAGACTATTTTTTAATTCCTCGAATCTATATTCACATTCATTAGTCAAAACAAATACACCTTTCTAGATTATCATGGAAATGGGGCTTGAAAATCATGATAAGATCATTACAAATCATTGGTAGTATCATGATATTCTAGTAAATATTTGGATCTCTATTATAGATATTGGTCTATGCCACTACTCAATCAACAATTTCTTTTAATGATCCACATATATCCCTTTTATGGTAATAAAATTTCCCAATATGATAATTCCACCACCCAAATCTCTCATTTACTATATGGTACATATAAATTATCCTTTTAAAAATAATATATCATATTATTCAAGTACTCCTCCGGATACTCTTTTAATTTAGAGTATACCAAAATACCATATATAAAGACTACGATAAATCTATCGAGCTAATCTCTAAAGACTCTATTAATAAATCCTGTGAAGACTGTTAGAGTATTACTGAGTTTTAATGGAATCACTAGGAACATAGAGTTTCTATACCTTAGCCAAAAGGTAATCATAGAAATAAATTACTTTTTTCATGATTGATTTGTGATATCCTAATAGAAGGTCCACTTAGTGAAGTACTAGGCCCCGCATAGCTAATCAAATAAGTAATCAATCTTTGTTAATGGATACTAGTTCTTTACCGTGATCTTATTATGTTTAAGATAATTAATGAATAGGTTCATTGCCTCATACTTATTCTTGTCAAATAGGACTAGTGCATCTCATGGTGGAGAACTCAAGGGGTATAAATCCTTATCCAAATTCTCTTGTAATTTCTTCTTAATTTCCTCCAACTCAATGGTGGTCATTTTGTAAGGATTATTAAATATGGGAAGAGATCTTAATATAAGTGTAATTGAAAACTCCACCACTCAGTCAAGAGGAAACCCAAGTAAATATTCTAGGAGTACATTAGTATATTCCATCATAATGGGTATGTCTTTGAGCATGGTTGTCTCTTTATCTCTATCATTTGAGCTATATATGCTTGTTCATAAGGTAATAATAGATTAATTCTCCTCCTTACACTTTTATAGAATCATAGTACGACTCGGGATGTGAAGATTGATCTCTCTCTCTCCCAATTGTTGATGTTGGATTTATATATGTATCGAAAATCCATTACTAATATAGTATCAAATTATAGTTATGAAATTATGATATTATTTTATGGGAGATTCTGTCTATAAACATTGACTAGTAAATATTTATGTACTTGAGATGCAATAACTAGACAAGTTTTTTATTATCTTTTGATTTTATCCATTTTCAATGATTATGGGATTAGAATATCCACTAAAGGAAGGATACCTTTGCCTTTTAAAGAACTAAAATGTAACTTTCTCTTTCTTTGGATAATGAGTGTATTCCACATTATTCAAGTTATTACTCATAACTTGAATCTGTTAAGCTAGTACTTTCATAATGTTCTTAACTCTTATCCCCATCAGGTTAGTCATCTCATTATGTAAATCATCACATATCCCATCATATTAGTTCATTTCACGATTCCTCGTATTTCCTTCTGACTTAAATAATGGAAATAAAATTAGGGAAGATAATACACAAACAAAAAATCATAAAAAGGAATATGTGAAAATAAAAGGAATATCATATAAATGACACATATAGCCTAACTTATGTGTCTCTAGGTTTTAATTTAGTTTATACATCATAATTTTCCCATTACTTTTTCTTACTAAAAAATCCATTCATGTCCTTCATAATGGTTCATAAAGAGTTTCTAAAGTTTCTAAATAATATCCCTCAAGAGTGTCAAACTAAGTGTGCAGTAAGGCCTCTTTATCAGGCACTATGTATAGGTGAAGTTAATACCTAATGATCCATTTTAGGATTATTTCTCTAAGGTACATCTATGCTAGATCCACATCCACTTATAGTATCCAGGAAGATATGTAATTTATAGGAAAACAATTTTTCTATAGTTCACCAAAATTTTAGGATACTTTCCTATACTTAGGCTTATATATATAGTTTTTAATAATGTATTGTTTTCCTTATCTCAAGAATTAACTATAAATTTCTCTAATATGTACTGTTTGGGACCTCTTATACATATTATTTGATATTTTTTTACTATAAATATCCAATAACTATAACCAGAAGATTGAGATGCATACTGTCTTTAGAATAATATGTAAACAAAACATCAAAATGAAACTAAAATAAAACCCTTTTATTTTAATCAGAATAATTTTCTCCAATATCACATTTATGTTATAAAACCACATAAGATAACCTAAGAAATACATATAATAAATGGAATTTCTTTAAAGACCAGTAAATAAATAATCATCATGAGGAAGAATAGAATATGAGTCACAAGGAATAACATTAAATCATAAAATAAAATGCATTTAAATAATAATAATTGATAATGACATAATGAATATAGAATCATAAGATCATGGAAACATAATAATGTGGCATCAACATAAAATATGGAATAAGGATAAGTCAAGGATAACCACCAAGACAACATCACATTGTAGACAGAGTCCCATTAGGAATTATGTTTCCTCCCTAATCCCATAAATACACTCTCATGATACATAAATATTACCCTATGAATTATATCACAATCTAGGAGTGACCATCAGAATTAATATAAGCATATGTGCAACGAATAATGAAATCATACATATGTTATAAAAAAATAAAAAACCCATGGAATGGAAATGGGTTACATAATAAGGTGTTATACATAAACAATTGGAATATCATAATGAATTCTAGGAAAGAATGGATTAAATCATTATTTGAAATCTATAGAAAAAATAAATAAGCATGAGATATTAAAATTTATTCCAAGTTAATTGAATATATAAAAATAAGTGGGAAAATAATTTTGAAAATATTTCTTTTAAGTGGGGTCTTTGTAAAATGGGTAAAGAGACTTTAAGGAATGGAAATATAATATTAATTTCTATAAAACTAAAAATGGGATAAATATTTTTTTCTTTAAAATAATGTGAAATTTTAAAAAACGTTTATGTTTTAAAAGAATTGGATAGGTACTTGAAATTGGGTATGAAATAGAGAATTTCCCTTTGATTGAGTTTTCTTATCGAATAAAATTGAGAAGGGAACCAATAAAACATGTATATCCCCATCAAGGAAAAGTAAATTAAACTAGGTAGATGTGTGTGGGAAATATATATAGAATATATAATAAGTAAATTAGAAGTATATAAAGATAAATTTTGGAACTATAGAAAATACATATCCAAAATAAAATAGAGTGGTTCGAAGAGATCCCTTACCTTAGGTCCAGAATAGTTCTAAACTTACTCTTAACATCCTGAAAATCAAATTAAATTTTTTAAATTACATAATTTAGAACGTTTTATATGAATTTTTCATTTAATATAATTATAATATATTCATTTACAATAATTTCAATGAGTTATAATATTTAATTTCGCTATCCAGGGGGTGTTTGTTTCAGGTTCCAAGATCGGATCAGTTGTGGATAATTATTGAAGTTATTTTCAAATGGAAATACAACTACAAAAGACTGAGGAAATGATATTAATTTCCTTTAATACATTTAAATGGACTCAAATATCTATATGTGTTTTTAAGTAGGTTTGATTCATTTGGCATATGTGTTTTCATTATATAGTTTGATCATTTATGCTATTTTACCAACCATCACAAACTAAATTCATTTTATTTATTGAAATGATTGTTAACATGTTATAGAAATTCAAATGTGTTATATTATATGAATTAACATCATATTAAACAATAATAATATTTTTATAACCGTCCTTTAATGCAGTAGATATAAATGAAGTGTGTGGTTTATAGAAGTGGTGAACCCACCATAACATGAACAACATTTTCATTTTTAAAAGAGAGGAGGTTGGAAAATCGATATTCCATTAACCCAATAAAGTTATAGTTCATTTATAAGGTTGTGTTTATTATTTCATAATAAATGGGGGATGTGAGGATTATTTTTAAGGATAAATGAATTTAAAATGGGTAGATTGAGAATATTAACTCTTAAATGTTGTCACTTAAAATACACCTAAATGAACTTTGGATTTTCCTTTTAGTGAGACCATAACTATGAGGAAATTGGGGAGAGAGTTGGAAATATAATTAGATATAATTTTTTTAAATATCCCAGTTTTATAAGGTGTGAGTAGAATGAGTGGTACGGGTGGTATTTATAAGAGGAGGAGAGTTGAGTTTTTGAATATTAGATTCATTAGTTTATAATTTTATCTTAAGAATACCAATACTGATTAATCTTAGGAATATATAGAGTAAATGGTTCATGTTATATGAACTAATGGGTTCCAATAATATCCCATATTATATCATTAATGTATTTAACTTTTAATGTTAAAAAAAGTATTTTGTTGAATTTCACTATTCACAAAAAATCAATTAATTTTGAAAAGTCCAAAAGATTCAACCTAACCATTTTTTGATGTTTTTATTTAAAATTTTAAAACCATCTCATGAAGATAATTTTCTAAATATTATAAATTTATTTTTTTTAATTAAAATTATTATATATCTAAAAAATACTTATTTTAGTATTATGATCAATTTTCTAACCCATTGAAAATTTAATTATGGTTTTAAAATTATATATGTTCATTATAATAAAACTTAATATTAATTTATACACCAAATTTATTAAAATAAACTTTATTTTAAATCATTATATTTGTTGTAAAATTGAAAATAGAGCATTTAAATTTTACAAAAAATATAAACACTAATTTTATCATTTTTAAAACATTTTTTTATTTACATCATGATATAAATATATAATATTTATTTTTATAAGACAATGAAGTATTATTTTACAATATAATGTGTATGGATATTATTATAATGATTAGTTTACTATTCCTAACAGTCATATTTCTATTCTAACAATTAGATTACCATTCCAATGATTAGATTTATAGTGGGCATATAGGTTCCATACATTCTATAAATACCTCATATTTCATTAAATATTCATTAATTTATATTTTATCTCATTATTATATATATTTTTTTATTTTCAAGATAAACATTCAATTAATAATTTTTTTTCATTACTACAGTGTTAGTTGTTAGTGGAATCCTTCGAGGGGACCAAGTAGAACCAAATTATCATATTATAGTTATCTTGTTTTATATTTGTTTAACCCATTGTAATGTTTTCAATTATTATGGATTTATTTATTCTATAAATACAATTTTCACATTACTATAATAAAATTTGGTTGGTTCAATCATGTGGTTCATGTTCTTTATATATGACTACATTACTGAATATGACACCAATATGTAATTTGAAGGGAAATTTCATTGATAAAATTTTGGGCCATTACATTCCATTAGTATAAGAGTATTTATTTATATTATTAATAATTATGTTATCATACATTCATGTATAAAATATTTTTGAGGGGGTAGAAGGGGAAATGAAAGGAAAACAAAAGAAAATGAGTAATTGGGAATGTTACATTACTCCATGGAAGAGAACCTTTTCAAAAATTACTAAAAATTCTAGAGGTAATATTTTTAAAATACTAGAACGTCTAGTAAGTTTCTAAAATATTTTATGATTTATTTTGGTAGATTTGGTTAACTCAAATAGGCTTTGGGTGTGAACAGAAGTGGGGTGGTGATGGATACCTTTATAAGAAAGTGAAGTGATATTTTTGTAATTTATAAAATTTAGTGTCACTATTCAATGGTCAAATGGATCCAACAATGAAACATAATGGATTGGGTGAATGGTGAAGTCAAGAGAGCCTCAAACATACATTTTCAAGCATATTTTCAAGTCTTTTACACTTATATTTTTAACTTTTACTCTTTTTTATTTTTACAATGGTAACTAATTTTTACATAAGTAATTTACTTTTAATTACTAAAAATAAAATGGGACATATTAAATAATTTATAATTAATTATTATAAAAATTAAATACATTTTTATCAAATAAAATTTATACAGTAACATAAATTAATTTTATCTTTAGTTCATATAACTTATAAAAACTCTTTTCTATAAATGAAATGTATTTTGAAGTGTAAAAAATGCCTATAAAAAATATTATCAATGTTTTTTATTTACATAAAATTAGTAATTTTATTATTAAAAAATAACAGTTATATGTATTATAAAAAATTCCCAAAATAAAATTTAAATTTCTAATATCATAATAAAAAAATGAGTAAAAATGAAAAAAAAATATTATAAAAAAAATTAGTTAAGTTTCAAAATATTGAAAAAGGGTTTTCAAAATTAAAATTAGTATTTTAAAATGAATCAATCTACTCCATAAATAAATTTTTTATTATGAAAAATCTTTTAAATTTTTTTTTTATGTTATACTTAATTTTTGATAGAGACATAAAAATTGTGTTTTAATTAAAACTATATTTTACATTATTCACATAAAAATTAATTATTTCAGAAAAAGTTTAAAAATTAATCTTATTATAATATTGACATGATGTATCCAAAAATGAATTTTATTTCAGCAAATTTATATAAATTTATAATTTAAATCAAAATACATAATATAAAGAAATATTCATTTTATATAAAAATAAAATATTAAACATTAAAAATCCTTAATCATATTAATTTTTTATTAAATTATTGTTTCTATATTAGTTTAAAATATTAATTATTATCAATTTCATTCTTTTGATCAATTTAATTTATTAGGTAAAATACACATCATATAAAAATTAGTTATTTGGAAAAGATCAATTTTTATCGTCCAATTGTTTAACCACATTTCATTAATTATTTATCATCTAACACTTAAATTTAATCAATAGATAAATAATTCATTAAAAAATAACTACATTTATTGAATTTAAATATATATTTTTTATAATATATATATATTTTCATTTACTTGAGCCATTATAGTTATTGTAACTTTCTTTACTGATGTTTCAAATCTTCTTACATTATTTTAATAAAGCGTGTCATGATTTGTTTAGTTTGTTATTTCATGTGAATTAAGATATTTAATATAGTATTCAATTAAAGGAAAACATATATTATAATCTTGGGGTGTTAAAATTCCATAGAAATAGTCTTTGGTTTTTTTGAGAAAGGGGGGAAGTGGTCACTAAATATAATTGAAAGGGGGGGAAGTTCATGTGTTTTCAGGAAAGGATTATGTGATTTTAAAAGGGGGTATATTTATTGTTCACCAGGGGGTGTAGTGTTTCAAATGGACGTTACTGAGGTATTGTGTTCATGATGATATTTTCATTATATTCTTATTTCTCTCATTGAAAATATCTCAAGTGGTCTTAAATTTTATTATTAATGAGACATCAATACACACATTGATGGAATTAAGTTTAGTTATGAATGTTTAGGTCATATGTGGTTATTTATAATATTTTTTTGTCTAGATAAATGGAATCATGTATAAAGTGTATTGGAATTATTTCAAACCCCAAGGGAAATATCTTTTAGATAAATTTACTTAGAGTGCTCTTTGGTTTTTGTTTCTTGATAATATGGTGGGAGGAATCTTAAATGGGGTCTATCTTGTTTCATGGAGTTCATTTCTAGAAGGTTGGAAGAATTTAGGATTTTCCCTAGTATAGTAAAAATATTGTGTGGATAATTTTTAATTTAATGTAATCTTGGTTTCTTAACTAATTCGATAGTATTAGTCTTTTTGGAAATGTATATCTATTCCATCATAAGAATTATGGGGTCTTCTAAAAATAAAATAAAGGTGTGGGAATAAGTATTTTATACAAATATATCACTTTTAACATAAGTACTTATGTATGTGTCTATTAGAGTTAGCTAGAAGTTCACCAAATGAAAGATGTAATTATTTTCATCCAAACATATTTCTTCAAAAAGGATAATATGTCTTTTATTACATCATAAGTATTTTAGATCATAATCCTGTATGAGAATAAGTATTTAAAGACTTATGATATAGTGAACTTCTGTTGCGTATGTCTTTTAGACTTTGAAAAATACTAGAATGGTGGTAAATGAAAATTTAGTTTTCCAAATTAAATATTTAAAGGTGTAACTAATTTAAATTGATGAATATTTCAGTACTAACTAATTCAAATATCATGGGATTTTGTTTTAATATATGATTAGAAATTAATTTTAAGCTACACGATTTATAGAGATAGTGTATTTGGTTTAACCATGAAACATGAGATTTTAAAACATATAGGTGATGGAATTAATCTCAAAGTAGCTTAAAGTATGGGATTTATTTTAATGTTTAATCTTGATAATGATCATGGTCTTTCTTTTGAAAATATGATCTCACATGGAAACTCAAGATATTTCCAAAAAAGTAAATTGAAATAAAAGTTAGTGAATGTATTGTAAAAGGGAATGTCCTTGTCCACAAAAGGAGGGGGACCTTTAATTATTTAAAATTTTTAATGGTTTAGTTCTTTAGAAATTCGAATGACAAAAACATATTGACTAAGGAAAGAATGAAAAAATAATATCTAGAATTCTAAAAGCAGATGGAAGGAGAAGCTTTTTAAAAATAATCCTAAAACAATTTAAGAAAAAATAATAATAATAAGTAATGAAGTTTTCTTAGAGTTCCTTCATTGGAAAATATTTTGTGAGATCCTTATAATATAATGAATTAGATTTCATGTGAAACACCACTATTGGGGTAACTTTACCACATTTTCCATGGATGAAGAATATAGTGCAGTAGGAGAAGTACGGCAACTTTGGGAGGAGAGTAATGAGTTTTAAAATTATAAATATTTTTAAACTAGGAACTCAATGGAACTAATTTTAACTTTTAATTAAATTTAGTGTGATTTAGTATCTTTGGTGTATGGGAAAATTACCATGCATGCTCCTTAAACAACCATATTTGGGTAAACCAAGTGAAACTAAACATTTCTTTCATTTTCTCTACACTATGGATATAAGAAACTAAGATACATGAATTCCGAATAAATATTTAATAAGATCATTGATTAGGGAATGTCATTATTAACACACCCTGATTCACCCCCCCCCCCCCCCACGATGCATACCTTGTTAGGGCCAATAATCCCACTCATATTTGGGTCGAGGATATTAACACTACATTCTATGTCACAAACATTGTTAATTCGACGAAAATTTTTTCAAAAACAAATTATGAATTATGAATTAATATAAAAAAAAAATTTATACTTTAATGTTTTTGGATGAAATTGTATATCATAAACACCAAGGAAAATCCGGGTGAGTTATATCCAAAGGACAATGAAGGAATCTTCCTAGGTTATTCTACCACTTCCAAATCCTGTAGAGTTTTCAATAAGAATTCAAGGAATTTTAAAGAATATATTCATGCTAAATTTGATAGAAGTGATCCCTTTAATCACAAAAAAACTCAAATTAAAGATAAAAATGATTGTATAGATAACATAATTCTTGAACTTTGTTTGATGAAAAAATTGATGATATTATGGAACAATATACTAAAAAATATTGTACGAAAAGAATAGAATCTGAAGAACAAAAAGTGTGATGCCTAGATGGAATAAAATCCTAAAAAACAATCCCTTAGAGACGTTTATTGGAAGCTTATATGATGGAGTTAAAACTCTAATAATTTTAGAAAACCTTTCTGAATTTTCTACTTTAATGTTCTATCCTAAACCTAGAACTATAAAATAATCATTAAATTATAATATTTAGGTAGTTTCTACATAAGAATAATTAAAATAAAATAATAGGGACAAGGTATGTGAATTAGTGTATGAAAACTATGATTATCCTATTATTTGAACAAATTTTATATATATATATTATTAAGATGATCATTTTGTGATCACTAAAGTATGGCTAGGTTAGTTTCCAAAGGTTATAACCAAGAGGAAGTGATGGACAATAAAGAAACATTTGCCCCTATTTCTAGATTAAAACTCATTTTGATACTCTTATAATATTCTTCTTGTATGAAAATTAAATTATTTCATATAGATGTTGAAATGCCTAGAATAGTGAAAGATCACTGAGAGGGGAGGGGTGAATCAGTGATCTCCCCTTTGAATTTTTTTTCCCATTTTATGAATTGACTTCTTTGAAAATTCAACCTCGGTGGCTTGTTAAGGCCTTGATCTACTCTTCAAAAGATTCATTGAAAGAAAAGCACGTGACACCGGGATTTACAAGGTTCGATACAAAGACCTACTCCTTGTCGTGTTGGTTATTCTCCCCAACACAGATTCTTCACTATATCAGAAGATGATTACAAACAGTAATTGGTTAGACCCCCAATTAATATTTGGTTAAACCCCCCCCCCCCAACTTTTTTTCACCTTCTTTTTTCTTCTTGAAACTGGTTACCCCCCCCCCATTTTCAAATTCTTCCTTCTAATGAATTGATACTCTTCCTTCCATTCAAGTAGCTTAAAAAATATCGGTTTGATTTTTTCGGTCTTTCTCAAAGTACTTTTCACACACACATTGTTCTGATGTTTGCATGCACATGAACTACACCATGCATGAACCATCCTTTTTCTTATTTTTTTCACACACAACCTGAATGGGTGTGGGAATGGTGCATGTGTGAGTTTTTCTTCTCAAGAGGTTATCAAAACCTCAGCCTCATGCTTGTGTTTATTTTTGTGAAAAACACAAGGCCACTGGTTCTTCTTATTCACATGGGTACAACAAGGGTGTGTAGCACTGATTGTGTAGCTTGTGGGACTCTCCTCACAGTGACACAATGATGGTTCATAAGAACCTATCGAGTGCTCATAGGTTCCTTCGCACAGCGGGTGCGAGTTCTTTCACGAACCATAGGGTTCACAATTCTTCTCTTTGCACAAGGGATGCACGGATTCATTCATGAACCAAAGGTTTTTCCCTTATCCTCCACAAAAGACCTGTCTGGGACTCCTTTGTGCAAGTGATTCATGGGATGCCTCTTCTTCATGTATCAAGGCTGTGTGGAAACCTCTGCCTTTTGCGAACCAGAGGGGTTCGCGGTTGCTCTGTTTCTTTTGAGAAACATGAACTCCTTTATTCAAGAATGGTAGTAGCCTTTTCTCCACTTGTCCTCCTCCTTTTATAGGCGAGGAGCTCATACAAAACCACGGAATTCAAATCTTTGAATTTCCAAGATATGCGGTGTTTTGAAATTTTCAAACACGGATCAAGATATAGCCGTAAATCTCAGTATATTTCGTTCAATGCAGACTCATTCTTTCTCGGTGAGTACATCTCATGCATTCATTTTAGAATGCATGTAAGGCTTCTATTTGAGTGCTCGAGTGACATGACGTGGCCTCGCACCTCCAGTTTCTTCGGCCTTTGTGGATTCTTCATTTTAATCGCATGCATGTAACTTTTAATGCATGCATGATTTCGGTTCTTCCAGACGATCACCTCGGGCTTGAAATGGGATCAAATGATGATCGAAGAGATGAGATCATAATCCAACTTCATCTCTTGTTCTCGTGTGTTTGTATGTTGAAGATGACCTCAGAGGAGAGATCTAATGGCCACAGTCAAAACATCATATGGCACGCAATCAGATGGATGGCCCAGATGCGCTGGATTGATGATGTGACGATCGAACGATGGACCGCACCTATGAGATGGATTGGATAGTAGAGATCACATCCTTGGATTTCTTGGCCATCCCACATCGAATGGGAGACATGGGAATGACTTGTTTATAATAAAATCTGTGGCAACCGAGTCTCGGATTACTCCTCTCCCCCTCTGGTGTCGCCCCGCACCGGTTCTCTTGCAGGCACACTCAAGCGCCCACTATGCTCCTCTGGGCACGCACCTAGCACCCATGATACATGGGTTCATTGTCGTGTGGCACATGTGGGCTTACACATGGCCCGTACTAATTCCTCATGGGAGTCCTCGGCCTAGAGGGCTTCCTTCAAGTGTGGTTGACCCTAGAGTCCTCGAGGTGCTTGTGGTGAGATCCCCGAAAGCCCTCCTTAGATGAGTTATTTTTTTAGTGAAGAAAGAATTTACATGGCTAAAAACCAAGTGTCAAGTATAAGGAAAATGTATGTCCACCTTCCCCATTCAAAGCCCATCCTGTATTTTTCCTTTTGAAATAAAAAATAAAAAATCTTCAATACATTCTTTTAATCCAATTGTGGATGATGCATGGATCATATCTTTCATTCCTCATGTATTAAAACATAATGAATGGCCTTCAACACTTCATCCACTTAGTGACTATTGATGGATGTTACTTATTTATTTATAAAAACGAGTATTGCATGCACTTATTCAAGTGTTATAAAATTGTATCACCTTGATACAAGTCTTGGAACATAAGATCAGTTCAACAATTGTCAGAGTAATCCGCTTATAGAATTGTTCAGGTGTAGCATGCAATGATTTGAGTCAACAACAATTCTCCAAGTCTTCACCAACATCTTTCTCAATACCTTTCATTCACATATTGACTTCTCTTTGAAAACAAATGCAAATCTTATGCACTTCAATCCATATTTACAAAAAATGCAACTCTTATGCACTCAATCTCTACCTTTGTATTTTGTTGTCAATATCAATTAAGCACACTTTGTATCATTCAATATGTGTGCCAAACATTTCTCCCCTTTATTGGAAAACAAATTAAAAGGGTTGATATCACATAGTTAATTTATCAAAGAGCATGTAGTTAATCAACTCTAAGTCTACGTGGGCTAACCTGATGTAGAAAACAAGAGTGATATAACCAAGTTTTTCAGTACTATTAAGAAACAACCATATATGTGAAATCACGTCCATAATGAATCAGCTCATCTTCAAGGGGAATGAAAAAAAATTCATTGAACTTCCAAAACCATACACAAACAACCAGTAAACAATGCTCCCCCTCAAGTGATGCATTCATCTCCTTCAATTCCCTACAAATTAGTGCAAGAGAAAATAGATAGATTTAAAGAATAAGGAGGAACCTATTCATGATCTTCAAGTGTGAGGAGAAGGTTGAACATGAAGTTTCAGCTTTAACTCAACAAACCACTCTGCCGACATTGCTTAAGTGAAAATATCTGCAATTTGATCCTAAGTAGAGATGTATTCCAGATTGATGTCTCTACTGGCCAATTTTTCTTTAATAAAATGATATCTGATATCAATATGTTTTGATCTCGAATTTTTTTATGGATTATTAGACAATACAATGGCACTTTGATTATCACATAAGATCTTTAGAGGCTTCTCAGTTTCAATTAGAAAGTATTCTAGTTGTACTTGCTTCCAAATCATCTGTGTGCTTGCATTTGTGGCTGCCACATATTCTGCCTCAGCTATGCTCAATGTTACTGAGTTTTGTTTCTTGTTGTACCAACTAAAAAAACTTTCCCCCAAAAAGAAGGTTCCACTAGAGGTGGATCTCCTATCTGTATAATCACATGCCCAATCAGCATCTATAAACCCCAATAACTTCATTTTTCCACAGTTCTTGTATAACAACCCATTGTTCAAAGTTCCTTTTACATATCTCAAAATTCTCTTAGCTGCTGATAAGTGAGATTATTTTGGATTACTCTGATATCTAGAACATAAAGTTACTGCATAAGTGATATCTGTCCTTTATTTTATGAGATAATGTAGGCTCCCACTGATTCTTTTGAAGTCTTTCTAATCAACACTATTTCCATTTTCATCCTTGCATAATTTAGTTCCAACTGAAATGGGTGTTGAAACTTATTTTTCATTTTCCATTCCAAACTTTTTTACCAATTCCCTTGCATACTTTTCTTGTGATAGAAATATGAAATTGGGTTTTTGTTCAACCTGAAATCCCAGAAAATATCTTATTTGACCAAGCATGGACATTTCAAAGGATTTCTTCATCTCCTCTACAAATTCTTCACATAAACCTTCATTGTCTCCAGCAAATATGATGTCATCTACATAAATTATGACTATGAGAGTACCTGTGGACATTTTTATAACATAAAAATTCTTGTCAACTGTACCCTTGACTAAATTCATATCCATTAGACAACCATCAAATTCGGGGTACCAGGCTCTAGGGTCCTATTTTAAACCATATTGATCTTTTCTCAACATGGATACCATGCTTACAGCTTCGAACAAAATAAAACCGTATGGTTGTTTGATATATACCTCTTCTTCAAGATCTCCATTTAGAAATGCAGATTTCACATCCATCTGATAAATTTTTTAATTCTTGTGTGTTGCAACTTATAAGAACATTCTAATGGTTTCTAGTCTTTCTACTGGTGCAAAAGTTTCTTCAAATTCAACTCCTTCCATTTGTGAATATCCCTTTCATACCATTATGGCCTTGTTTCTTTAAAACTTCCCTTTCTCATTTAGCTTATTTCTGAAAACCCACTTGGTGCCAATAACATTTTTATTCCTCAGTCTTGACATTAGATCCCAAGTGAAGTTCTTCTCAATCTAATAAAGCTCCCCATGCATGACTTGTATCCATTCCTCATGTTCAACTACCTCAGCCACTGTATGAGGTTTAACTTGACAAATAAGTGCATTTTGATCTTCAATTATCAATCTTCTTCTTGTTTACATTGGAGATTGTAGATTACCAATGAATTTTTTTTTCTCAAAAATTTTCTTTAATTTATTATACCATTTTATTTTATTTTCATCATTGGTATGTTTAGAATTAATGTAAACATTGTCTTGTTCTGTCCCAGCTACTTCATCATTCTTTTTTTCCATAGTTATGTCATTTTCTACCAAATCATCTGAATCACCATTCATTACAATATCTGATTTGATATTGTTTTCAATAATTCTGAAATCACTGCAATCCACCAAATTGTTCATTCTTTTATTCCAACATCTATATCCTTTACCATCAGGTAGGTATCCCATGGAGATCCCTTCCTCTATCTTTTCTTCAAATTTTCCCAGATTAATGTTCTTAATCTCTATGATGCAGGGACTTCCAAAAACAGTGAAGTATTTAATGGTTGGTTTTCTGTTATACCATATTTCATAAGCGGTCACTTGTGTTTCTGGTCTGAGAAGACATCTATTTTGTATATGTATGGCAGTGCATACATCTTCTCTCCAGAAAATCATTGCGATGTTATGTTCAGCCAACATAGTTCTTCCCATTTCAACTAAGCTTTTGTTCTTTCTTTCAGCTACATCATTTTGTTTTGGAGTATAGGGCGTGCTTTATTTATTTTTAATTCAATTCTTAAAAAGAAAGCATTAAAAATAATCTCAAGTATACTCTTTACCATTATCAAATCTCACTTTCTTAATACAGATACCCAATTCCTTCTCAGCCTACCATCTAAATTTTTTGAACATTATGGTTGCCTCTGACTTGTGTTTAATTAACATCACATTATTCACACAAGTGTAATAATCAATAAATGTTTTTAAATAAAGATCACCTCTTGTAGATTTTTATCTCATTGGCCCACATATGTTTGTATGAATAAGTTCAAGGGGCCTAGTTGATAGCATATTCACTTCTTTGTGTGATCTATGCATCCATTTTCTTTTCTGAAATGTTTCCCAAACCTCATCCCTTTCTCTTTTCAATTTGGGAAGATCTCTCACAATGTCATACTCCAGGATTTTGCATATACTCATTTAACCAAGATGGCCAAGTCTTCTATACCAGATATTGTTTTCATCCTTGGAACTGAAGTAACATGAATCACTAGATTTACCAATTTGAAAAAAAAATCTAGTGGTTCTTTTTTCCTGGCTGATGATTCTTACATCCTTTGAGTTTTTGATAGCACATGAGTCCTTTTTGAAAAACACCTCATGTGCATCATCATATAGTTGACTCACATGAAGTAAATTGTGTTTTAACCCTTCAACAAATAACACATCATTGGACATCATATTTTTGGTGTCAATCATAGCTTTGCAAACTCCCTCGATTTTTATAAAACAATCATTTCCAAAGATTGTGGCTCCCCCCTCATGAATTTCTTATGCTGCATAAGATTTTTGTTTCACCAGTCATGTGTGATGAACATCAACTATCGAGAATCCATGACTTGGTTTTACTATTGGATTTCAAACCAACTTCTGCAAAATATGAGTTTTCATCATTTAATTTTTAATTAATTTTCCTTTCATGGCTTTGAGGGCTTGTTCAGGAAGAATAGTCACACTTTTCAGCACTATTACCTTGCTGATCACATCTTCCACAAGTTACTTCCAAGCAATTATATTTGATCTGTGTAGGCATATTAGATGATTTTTGCATTCCCCTTTTGTTTTCTGAATAGCACCCCCTTGATTAATGCCTAACTTGAGGTAGAGACTTGTTATACTAGCATAAATATGCTTTGTGCCCAAAAACTCCACAACACTAGCAGCATCCTCTAATCCATGATCTTCCCCACTGAAAGGAGTCTTTCCCGGAAGATTGTTGTTGTTTTCTTTCCAGAACCTGATTGAATCTTCCAGGAGGATTTCATTCTTTCTATAGATTAGAAGAAGGTTTGTCACAATAATTTGCGCCCCAAACTTGTCTCAGATTTTTTTTTTTTGAACCTACATTGTTAGAAATAACAGATGTATTTTGAGATATGACTGATGTTGAATTGACCTGTTTTTTTCACCAGTGTGTGACGATTCTCCCTTGACCTCAATAGCCTTGTTAAAATATTATTTGATCTTCTTCAATCTATCATGTGCTTGAAGCCACTTGGACTGAGTCATTTATTCCTCTTCTTCTTTAAGGTGTAGTTTCTCCTCAATGTCTCTTACCATCTATTCCATTTTAGCTACATTTAGTTTGTGTCTTTTGATTTCCTAAATGTAAAACGTTTCATTCTTTATACATTCTTCCTTTTCTCCAGAAATCATCTCCGTTGCTTTTAGTAACAACCTCTTTCCTTTATTGAGATTTCTGTTTTGGTCAACGAAAATTCTAATTCATTTTTTAACATGTGTTCAAGATCTTTACATTCTCTTTCATCATATTCACTGCTCGAAGTATCAAACCCTTTTTCCAAATGATCCATGAAATTAGTTTCATCTTCTGGTTGGCTGTTTGATGTGGAGTCATCATATTCTTCTTTGCTCACATAGCTTTTTCTTTCACCTAGAAAGAATTTTTTCTTTCTTGTACCAAATTTGATTGAGTCTTTTGTGTTTCTTCCTCGTTTCTTATTTGGGGATTTTTCTTCTTCTGTCTCAGGTGAAAAAAACAATTTCTTAAGACAATTAACATCAAAGTGTCTGATGTTATTCTAGTTATAGCACCTTAGAGGAAGTTTCCCTTTTTCCTTAAATTTTTCATTCCTACATATTTTTGATATAACAGCAATAATTTCATTGTATTCATTATCTTTATCTTTATCATCAGATTCACTTGATTCTGAAGCTTCATCGCCTTTGATTTTGTGTTTTCTCATCGCCTCAAAAGCCATCTCATCTTTCATCTTCTATTTAAAGACTGGGATCTTTCACATTTCATATGAAATGATAATGTTATGTAACTCATCAAGAAAAAGACCATCTCTCTCTTCAAGAGATGAAACTTTTGGATCAAACCTGTATGGAAAATTTCTCATTAGTTTTTTTACAATAGTTGAATCATCCAACTTCTTTCTAAATCCCTGAATATTGTAGACAATCTCATTGACTCTTGTGAAATAATCATCAATTTTTTCCTCTTCTCCCATCTTGATATCTTCGAATTTACTCCTCCAAATTTTCAATTTGGCTTCCCTGACTTTCATGTTTCCTTCATAGCTTCTTTCCAATTTATCCCAAATTTCTTTATAATTTTTAAGCCCCATAACCCTTGTGTACACTTTTTCTGAAAGAGAAATTAAGATGGCATTTTGAGATTTTCCATCAACCTCCATATTTCTTTTCCTAGAAAATTTCATAACAGTTTCATCAGCAATAGGAGGAAATCCAAACATAGATGCGTCTCTAACTTCAAGGCTAAGGGATAGAAAATATGGTAACATCATATTCTTACAACTATGAAAATTTTTTCCATCAAAAGTAGGAACAACCCTACTATTGACAGAGTTCAGATTTTTCATTTTCTGAAAGAAGTAGATCCCTACAGAGGTAACCTCCCTCTGATACGACTTGAAATGCCCAGAATAGTGCAATATCACTAAGAGGGGAGGGGTGAATTAGTGATCTCCCCTTTGAATTTTATTTTTCCTTTTTATGAATTTCCTTCACTGCTAATTCAACCTCTGTGGATGTTTAAGGCCTTGATCTACTCTTAAAAATATGTAGTGAAACAAAAGAACAGGACATAGGGATTTACAAGGTTCAGTACAAAGACCTACTCCTTTTAGTGTTGGTTATTCTCCCCAACACGGATTCTTCACTATATCAGAAGATGATTAGAAACAGTAATTGGTTAGACCCCCTAATTACAAGTTTGTTAAACCCCCCCCCCCCAAATTTTCTGCACCTTCTTCTTTCTTCTCGAAACTGGTTACGCCCCCCCCCCCCCAGTTTCAAATTCTTCCTTCGAATGAATTTATATTGTTCCTTTTGTTCAAGTAGCATAAAAAACTTGGTTTGAATCTTTCATTCTTGCTCAAAGTACATTTCACACAGACTTTTTTCTTATGTTTGCATGCACTTGAACTCCACCATGCATGCACCCTCCTTTTTCTTCTTCTTTCACACACAACCCAAATGGGTGTGGGAATGGTGTATGAGTGAGTTTTTCTTCTCAAGAGGTTATCAAAGCCTCGGCCTCATGCATGTGTTTATTTTTTTTGAAAAACACAAGGCCATAGGTTCTTATTCTTCACAAGGGTACAAAAAGGGTGCATAGCACCGATTGTGTAGCCTGCAGGATTCTCCTCACAGAGACACAATGAGGGTTCAGAAGAACATGTCAAGTGCTCACGGGTTCCCTCGCACATGGGGTGTGAGCTCTTTTTCCAACAAGGGGGTTCACAGTTCTTTTCTTCGCGCAAGGGATACACAGCTTCTTTCGCGAACCAAAGGGTTCGACCTTATCCTCCACACAAGACCTATGTGGGACTCCTTCATGCATGTGATTCACGAGACTCCTATTCTTCACGTATCAAATCTGTATGGAAACCTATTCCTTTCGTGAACCATAGGGGTTTTTGGTTGCTCTGTTTCTTTGGAGAAACAGTAACTCCTTTCTTCAAGAATGGTAGCATCCTCTTCCCAGCTTGGGCTCCACCTTTTATAGGTGAGGAGATCGTAAAAAACCATGGGATTCAAATCTTTGAATTCCCGAGATATGTGGTTTTTTGAAATCTTTAAAAGCAGATCCAGAGATGGCTATAAATCTCGGTATATTTTGTTCAATGCGGAATCCTCCTTTCTCAGTGAGTACATCTCATGCATTCATTTTAGAACACATGCAAGGATTCTATTTGAGTACTCGAGTGACATGTTGTGGCCTCGCACCTCCAGTTGCCTTTTCCTTCATGGATTCTTCATTTTAATCTCTTGTATGCACATTTTAATGCATGCATGATTTCAGTTCTTCCAGACAATCACTACGCACTTGAAATGGTCTCAAATGATGCCCGGAGAGATGAGATCGTTGTCCAGCTTCATCGCTGGTTGTCATGTTTTCAGAGGTTTAAGATGAACTCAGAGGAGAGATTGAATGATCACATTAAATAAACACGGCACACAATCATATGGATGGCCTAGATGCGTTGGATCAATGATGTGATGATCGGATGATGGACCGCGCCTTTGAGATGCATCAGATTGTGTAGATCGTATCCCTGGACTTTTTGGCCATCCCACATCAAAACAGAGACACAGGAATGACTTGTTTAGAATAAAATATGTGGCAAACAAGTCTCAGATTACTCCTCTCCCCCCTATAGTGTCGCCTCTCACTGGTTCTCCTACGGTCGTGCTCAAGCACCCACTATGCTCTTCCATGTGTGCACCTAGTGCCCATGCTACACGGGTTCATTGACGTGCAGCACCCGCGGGCTTACACACGGCCTGCACTTATTTCTCCTGGGATTCCCTGGCCTAGAGGGCTTCCTTAGAGTGTGGTTGACCCTCGGTTCCTGTAGATGCTTGAGGTGAGGTCCTCGGCTGGCCTCCTTGGACGGATTATTTTTTTAGTGAAGGAAGAATTTACTTGATTGAAAACCAAGTGTCAAGTATAAGGAAAATGTACGGACACCTTCCTCATTTTAATCCCATCCTCACTTTTTCCTTTTAAAATAAAAAATCTAAAATTATCAATACATTATTTTAATCCAATCATGGATGATGCATGGATCTTTTCTTTCATTCCTCATGTATTAAAACATAATGCATGGCCTTCAACACTTCATCCACATAGTGACTATTGATGGATGTTACTTCCTTCCTTATGCGATTGAGTATTTCATGCAATTCTTCAAGTGTTATAACATTATATCACCTTGATACATGTCTTGGAAATTAAGACATGTTCAACAATCGGCAGAGTAATCCTCTTAGAGAATCCATCAAGTGTAGCCTGAAATTCTTTGAATCTACAACAATTATCCAAGGCTTCACCAACTTCTTTCACAATACATTTCATTCACATATTGACTTCTCATTGACAAAAAATGTATCTCTTATGAACTTTAATCCATATTGACAACAAATTCCACTCTTATGCACTTCAGATCTAAACTTTTCTTTTTTGAATGCATTTTTAGTGGAGTATGTTTATATTAAACAAACTCTTGGTTTTGAAAACCCTCATTTTCAAAATTCTATCTTAAAACTTAACATATCATTTTATTCTCTTAAATAAGTACTTAGTTCTTGGTATGAAAGTGTATGATCATTTATTTTATTTGAAATTTTTTTTTTGGTTTAGAATACCCTGATTTTTTCATGAAAACTTCATTAAAGTACATTTCTTATGTCCATATTTATGTTTGATGATGTTATTTTTAGATCAAAAAATTAAAAATTATATTATGAATTTCCAAAAGTCATAAAAATAATCTAAATTATCTTGATGTATGAGTTAAATTTATTTCTAGGATTTTATATTTACTAAAAATATTTTGGGAATTTTTTAACTAAAATCAAACACAAACATTATTTTCTCAAAATATTTGTTCTTGAAAGTTGTAAGGCTTATTCAAATACTATAATTCATAATGATAATCATGATTGGGATGAAACTGTGAAAATGGTAGATACCTAATCTATATAGAGAAATTATTGTGAACTTTATTTATCTAACTATAAGTAGACTGTGTATTAATTTTTTTTGTATGGTTATGTGTTATATTTCAAGAAAAACCAATATTTCTACTGGATTACAGTTAAAATAAATTTTAATGTATATTAAAGTAATAGTTTCTTAATCATTATTTTTTTAAATCTTCCTAATTTGATTAAATTTCGTATTTAGATTCCAATTTTAGTGTGTGTACATTGCATAGGAAAATCACCCAAGGAACCTATCTCTTTCAAGGAAAATATTTTAATTCATGGTCAACTAAAAAAGAAATATTGTGTTACATTATCAACATCTAAAGATGAGTACATTGTTGATGGTTGTTAATTTTCATAGTTGTTATGGTTGAAACACATCTTGATGGATTTTGGATTCAATCCTTATCATTTTCCAATTAGACATGATAACACTTATTCTATCATCATTTCAAAAAACAATATTCCATTCTTGAATACAACACATTGATTTAAGGAATCATTTATTAAGGGATCACCAACAAAAAGGAGTCATATATTTAAAATTAATTTATAGTAAATTTAATTTTTATTTATTGTTACTACTCCTTTTCCTATTGATAGATTTTATTTTATCAAAAGGCCACTTGGATTATTTTACATTAAATGATTTTTCTCTGATTTTCAATTTATTCATAATTTTATAAGTATTCTATGATTTTTTAGTTTTATATTGAATATTTATTTATTATTACTTGTTTTCATTTTGTTATTTTTACATTTACTTTTTCATTTAAACATTTGTGGTATTTAATTTTAATTCAAAACATCACATTCCTCATCACTCAAAGTTAAAACAATGAGTATTCATTTTTAAGACATAAAAATTTTATGGGTATTTTGGGTTCAACCCACAAAATTATGAAACCTGATATCCCACTGTATCAATCACCTGAATCCAAACCTTGAGTCCTTACATTCTCAAACTGTTAATATTTCACAAGTATAGTGAAATCCAAAAGATCTGATTATGGATCTTCGAGAATCTCAAAAAAAAGTAAATCCAATCAATATTGATCATTGAGTGCTACATAAGAAAGATATCAATTTTGGTTGGCTAAATCAAAAAAGGCTTATAAAGATAAAGGATTAAAATTTTGAATATTGGGAATGGGTATTCAATGAAAATAATTTTGGAAGTATTTTTGATAAGGGGGTATAATGGTTCTATGAAAATTTATGTATTTTTTCTCAAGAAGAATATGTTTTTTAATCCAAGGTAAATGGAAAATATATTTTTATTTATACTATGGAAATAATTAATTCTTTTCATTTTTCTTCATGAAGAATGATATATGTTTATCCATTCTTTTATATGAGAAGATGAATCCAGACCTTCATTCATTATGGAACCATAGTTTTGATCTTCTATAATTGATATGAAATTATAAAAGGACATAGAGCTTGATCAAGGACTTATATAAATGTTTTTTCAGACTGGGATATCCCAAAGAGATTTTGAGTTTGAGAAATTGTTTTTATGAGACCACAATATGGTATGTTTGATGGTAAATAAGAATATGATAAATATACTAATATTCATGGTGATTCATATAGATCATTTTAGTTAAAAATAACTAAGGATTAATTTTAACCTTATGGAGGACAGTTGAACCTTCTCTTATTGAAAAATTATGTGGATGTTAGTATAGATTAGGTTAAAAAGTGAAAAAGAAATTAGATATTATTCGATGTCCTTATGATGAATACGGTTTTTTTCTAGAATACCTCCCTCAAAAAATTAATAATTAAGAAAAAGGGGGATAAGGAGGAAAGATAATATGGTGAGGTATAAGAAAGTCCTACTACTCAGTGGGAGTAATCTAGTCAAGAAAATCCTCAAGGTAGAGCTCCTTTTATGGGAGCGGGTCTCCAAGAAAATTAAAGGGGAGTTAATTTTTGGATTATAGGTTAAATATACAAGATATGTTATTGATTTCTAGAAGCCTACTTTTATAGACAGTACTCATGAATAGGTTTTGAGGCACAAATAAGTTTTGAAGCTATTATTGTGGATGAATTACCAATAGTTGGAGTAAAATCCAAAGATAATGGTTTGGAAAGAGAAAATTTGCAGGATTATCTAAGTGAAAATAAAAAATTTTATAATATCATAAGTTCTAATAAAGTTTTATCTAAGAACAACCCCACGCCTATAACTAAATAAATAGGTTCGGAGTTTTTTAGCAAGAGATATTGAAAATGTTCCCATAATTGATTATAAAAGAGAACCTGAAGTGACCTCACTCAACTAGAGTGGAATTGATTTTGAATTTGAGTACCAAGTTCATATCCTTTCTATTGAAGTGGTTAATGAGTTTGATAACTCAAAAAAAGATATAAATAAAACACAATGTGGATATTTAAGCATTAAAGGCTAAGTTGCAAAGATTAAAGTAGAATTTGGTCACCAAGGCTAATTTATCTAGCATTATATAGTTGATGGGTGGACAAAAGTAAATGATAAAGAATGTTTAAATTATCCTTATAAGTGATTCCATATAATTTTTTAAGAAATTAACATATTTAAGGGATCAATTAATATAAATAAAGGAAAACTCAGTTCCTAAATCAAAATTTGATTAGTTGAAAGAAGATCTGAGAATCCAAAAGGAGAATTAAATTTCCAAAATAAATATTCATATGATGAAGAGCATGGAAATATGTCAATGTGAATTCATCCATAATATTTCATCTACTTAAACTGATCTCTAATATTCTACACTCATGGAGAATGAATATATTAAAGTAAAATTTGGAAATGTTTCTTTTGATTTTAGTATGTTAATTGAAAGGGTCCAATCCTTAATGTTTGATGTGATTTTTGTAGAAAATATTTAGTAGTTTACATGGGATAACATCCCTGAAATTAAGTGTATATGAACTGAGGCCAAAAACCTTTTTAAACTGTTAAAGTGAAGGAATGTAATCTCAAATAATGATTTCATCTTTTTGGAAAATAATTAAAGGGAGATTATAAAAAACCTTAATACTCTAATGGTTTCAAAACCTAGAAAATTAATTGGGTAAAATCTTCATAAAACTTCTTATATTCAAATAGATTCCTCTAGGGTCATGGAGTTAATAGTTTCTTAGGATATCCATATATCTCTGTATTAGTTTTGTCAGATCCTAAATTAAATACATTAAAAAGTATATATAATATTCTGTGTCTCAAGTTGATATCACAAATTTTCTTGATAGTGTTACTCAATATAATATGATAAATCATTTCATGATTTTTGTGGATTCTATAAACATTAAATAGTTTAGAGGATAGAAAATCATACTAGAGATTTTTTTGAAGGTAGAAACATAATATCCCTTACACAAAAAATTCTAGAAAGTTATTTTGTGTCCTAAAAAAGGTATTTGTATTTGTTTTCTATATATTCCTTTCATTAAGAAAAAAATTAATATACTACTATAAGAGAATTTTTATCTACTTTAAGGAAAATTTTTGGAGTTTTTCCTTGAATTTTAGAACCTATATCAACCACTCATATAGATATATCTAGTATTTTGCACTCAAAATAGCCAGATCTGGAACCTCCTATTACAAATACCCAACCTGGTTTATCAAAGTATGGGACATGAGTGCTTAGATATAGGGTTGAAATACTCAATTTAACCTATCAAGGGATTTTTATTATCAATTAAAATCTACATCTAAAATAAAGGGTGGCTAATATATACCCTTTTTAATGAAATAATTATTTTTTATTACATCGAGAAAGGATTTATTCTCTTTTTTGGTATACCTTGAGGATTATTTGTTTTTCCTGATAGACATGTGTGGTAGAGCCCTATATTAGATCAAATTAAAAAGAGGTATTAGAGATGATCCTCCATATACTTCTTTTGTACTAATCTAAAGATCAAGCAGTTGTTCCATCATCCAATATTGAATTTGGATGAGTCATATGATGTCAATGATGCTAGTCAAAGGGATTCATCTACAGACCCTATTGATACCTTTTCTAGATTTTAGTTTCCCTTATGATCAGATAAGAATTATGATGACTAGAGAGATAAAAAGTTTCATGAATATATTATGTTTTTGATGAGGAATATTTCCAAATAAAAAATCACCCTTAGAGTATCTAGTTTATAGTAAAATCAGGCCATACCTAACCTTGGAAACATTATTTTTTTCCCTGCCTTTCCGGATCTTGAACCATCTAAAACTCTTAATACTGAGCCAAAAATAATGATTTATTTTTTATTTTTGGTTTTTATATTTTTTATCTATAATGTTTTTTATTTATTCAATGAAATTAACCAAATTTATCTCCTATTTTTTCTTTAAATACCAATTTAACTACTTTTTGTTGATTTTTATTTTCATATTATGTTTCTAAAATTAAATAGATCCTACCAACAAATGAAAAATTCTACTTAATTACAGTCACATTCTATTATAGTTCTAAAATTCAGTGTTTAATGTTGAAGTTGCTACATTCTAACAACCTAACTTCAGTAACCGGAGTTTGTAGTTATTTTACTACATTTTAACAAGATACATGGGATCACATCCTGAAGGATAGAATAGTATAGTAGTCTTGGGATACTAGATACACACATGATTCTCTCATTACATCAGAAAACATGAAATAAAACTTAATAGTATAATGACTACTTTATCATTTCTTCTAGTATATCCTAGAAATCGTTTATAAATCCCTTCCCGGTAACCTATTTAAAGAGAATCATAATAAATGGTGGGATCATATACACAGTAAGTGAAAATTTACAACATAAGATATTATATGGTAAATAAAGAATGAATAATATATAAAAGATAAATCATAATAAAATATTCTATATAACTAAAATAATTATAATTGGACAAAATCAATGTATTACATATAAAAGTAATAAATCACATGTCTAATTTAAACTAGTTTCATAATGATAGAATTCATAATAATAAACACCATAATATTAATGTCAATGCCTCATTCCATGACATCCTACATAAATAGATATCGTGTATTCCAAATACCCAAAATATTTTGTCTCGTAAGAACAACCCTTATGAGGATATAACAATTCATTCTCATCAAATAATAAGTCAAATGAACTCATAATATGAAATAAATGAATAAAAAATCAATACATAATCAACATAAACATTCATATTAAGAAGTTATCATAAAACATTTTTATATTTTACCCAGTTAATAAATAGGAAAACATGATAATAATACATCTATAGTTATATTGTGGATGGTATCATTAGATTATATCCCTGGTAGATAATAAGATTCATTGAAGTATATAGATATTTATGTTGATACTTTTAGAATATCACTTGAACATTTCATGATGAAAATGCCATTTTTATTTTGAAGTAAAATATTTAAATTAAATAAATATAGAATATTAGGGAAAACTTGTTTTTTTTAAATATACATGAAAACATGTAATGTGATATTCAAGGAAATTAATATTCATGAAGGCGGAAAAATTTATTCATGTGGTAAACATTAAAAAAATATTTCATTCACACATTCAGTAAAAAGTTCCTCTTTGAGAAAACTATAAGAATATTTCTCTTCAAAACCTTTTATTGAAGTTAAAAATGGGTAAAAATAACTTAAATAAATTATTGGATAATAATCAAAAAATTATTGATACCATTTTGAACAAAATGTAGACATGGAAGGAAAATATTATTTGTTGAATATAAAAACAAAGTTAGTTTTCCTTAAAAACATTATTTTAGAATTTTGAGTACTTAAAGAGAGGTAAATGAAATGAAAACTCATAATATTTATAAATAAATATAGGATAATAAAATAAATTGGTTTTAGAATCGAAATATTATATAATTCACACAATATAATCTTAAATGTAAACAAATCTGAATAAGGATGAGATAGTGTAATAAACTCTTACCTCAATTCGGACATGCTTCATTAGTTATTTTAACCATCTAGGTAGTGATTTTTAATTTATTAAACTTATATACAATAATATTATTCATAATTATAATATATTACATTGGTCTCTTAGAACATATTATATCTCTTTCATTGACAATATTTCATTATCATCTTCATTTTGCGTGTTAACTGCTTCATTTTTCAAGTATGTTTTGATTTATTACTTACGGTACTTGAATCTTGATCATGATTACATAATCTCCAGAATATCAATAATAATATATATATCATATTTATCAATTATATTTTTTTTAATTATCCATTAAAGGAATACATGAAAAATGAATCACATTGCTTTGTGGAGGTGGTACTCAACACGTATGCATGTTCTAGTTATTGTTTTTTAATAGGTGGAAGTGTAAGAAGGTAGGTGATATATTATATTTATATAATTTTAATAATGTTATAAATATAATATATATTCATTAGTTTCATATTTATAATCATCCATGTAAATTGGTGAATAAAATCGAATTATACCACTATGTGGAGATGGTAGATCATACGTACGCATGAGCACTATTTTCTCTTTCTATAAGAAGTAAAGGGTTGTAAAATGGTTTTCCCATATTCATAATAAAATATAAGTATATTTATGATTCTAGAGTTATTATATTATTATTTTTACAATACATTTAGAGGATGTATAAAGAAAATAAACTTTGAAAGATTCAGTAATAACGATTACCTCTTCTTTGAGAGACATCATTTGGATTACACCTTAAGCATTTTTATGATGGTATTATAAGAAGAAAAAAAGATAAATAATGAAGGATAGTAATATAAGAAGGTTGTTTTTAGGTACTGGTTAATATAGAGTGCTCAAAACATTTGAACAATGGAACAGAATATGTTCCCTTTAAAAAGAAATGGGAGGGACACACAAGGAACTACATAAAATATTTAAATAATATAAACTTTTTAACTTATAAAAGTATAAATAAATGACTATAAAATTAAAGTTAAGACAATATATGGTCTAAATATCATTAATCAATAAGATTTATACATTTTTAACTGATATTTTAACCCTAATTTCTTGGTTTAACCCTGCCTCTGATAAACTCATTGTAACCCTAAAGGTGGTAAAAAAAATTACTTCTTTTACTATTCATTCTGGAAAAAAGTTAATTTTCCATTATTACCATATATTAATTATTATAATTAAAAATATGGAATAAATTTTAGAATATTCAATTTTTATAAGTGTAATAAATTAATTTTAACATAAGTGAGAAAAATGGAACTAAAATCATTTTAAGAAAAATGTTTGTTTTAAGCATAAAAATTATTTTATAGAAAAATATATTATAATATAGATTATAATGTAATTAATAGGATTTTTTTAAATAAAATATTATATATATTTTTTCCAAAACAAACCTAAACCTAAAGTAACCTTTTAAATACAATATTAAAAGAGAAGAACTAAAAACTATTTTTATTTGAATAAAAACATTACATAGATTTCCAAAATGATAAGCATATATTATTTATGTTCGAAACTATATTTTTTATGATTTAAATTAATTATTTATTATATATTTATTCTAGAAAAAAAATTATCTTTAAAGTTTTTATTATTTCATTATTATATCCTAAAAGCATTAGTTTTTGTAAAATTGATATTTTTTACTATTCTCCCAAAAATCAACTATTTCTAAATAATCTCAAAAAATTCCCTTTAACATATTCTTGACATGATTAATTAAAACATTAAATTCATTTCACTAAATAAAATTTTTAAAATTCATCAATTTACATTTAAAACACATTCTTTAATAAATCTATGCACATTATGTTATTATTTCCCAAGAAATAAAAGCTTACTATAATTGAAGATAGGGTGTTACATTCTTCACTCCTTGAAATATTTCATCCTAAAAGTTTCTATAATGTCACCTCATGAATATATGTGGGTATTTCTTCCTCATTAATTCTTCAGGTTCCTACATCGTCTCTTATATCTTATTATTTCTCCAATTTACCTTTACCAGCTAAGTCGTCTGATTCCACCAAACTTTTTATCTAGTGTAAATAATCTAGATAGGATCTTTACAGTATTATAAATCATGTCATAGTTCTATTTAATCAATGGTGAGTAAATGTTTTGGGTCTAGCATATATTTCCTCAATAAATAGATATGAAACACATCATGAACATTAGAGATATTATGTGACATTATCAAATGGTAATCCACAACTCCAATGAATTCCAAAATTTCAAAATGATAAATGTACCTATGACTTAGTTTCCCATTATTTAAAAACCTTATAAAACCATTCCATGAATATAGCTTTAATAAAATATTATATTCCACTTGAAATTATAAATCATTCATTTGGTTATCAACATAAATATTTTGTCTGCTTTGTGACACTTTAATATAATTTTGAATAATATTCACTTTAACTATTGTATCCTCAATAATATTTGGACATATAATCTTCATTTTATCAATTTCATCCTAAAAAGTAGGATTACAACACCTCATTCCATAAAATATTTCATATAGTGCCTTTTTAGTGAAAGATATTATTATATGAAAATTCCACCAATGGTAAATATTGATCCCACATACCTTGAATGTAAAGTTAGAAAAAACCAAACATGTCTTATAATTTTTGAATAGTCCTAAGCTTCCCATCAATTTGAGGATGATAGGGGATGATCAAGTATAGCTTGATTTCCTGATCCTTCTGAAGACTCTTCCAGAATTTTGATGTAAATCATGGATCACAATAGAATATAATCAAAAGGGGTGCACCCTGAAGTCACAAAACATCATTAATATAGAGATAATAAATGTTTTTAAGAGTTATATATTTCCTTATAGTGAGGAAATGTTAGGACTTGGTAAGGTTATCAACAATAACCCATAGGACATCATTCTTTCTAGGAGTCTTTGGAAATCCAATAAAAAAGTATTTACTGATATCATTCCATTTCCACACAAGAATGGGTAGAGTTGTGTGAATCCTATATGATGTTGTATTTTATCCTTTACCTATTGAAAAACCAATCACCTCGATACATAATCTGAAATTTTCCACTTTATATTATCCCAAAAAAAGTCCTTCAAATCCTAATACATTTTTGTGCTACTAGGGTGTATATAAATTATTTGAGGTAAAGTATCCATCTAATAATTCACTTTTCAAATAATTAATAGATGGAACACATAGCCTCTTTCCAAATTTCAACATACCATCTTCATAGCTGAACTTTGTGAACTTTCTTCATTCAAGACTTCAATTTTATTTTGAATATTATTTTCATCATTCTATGAACTTTTTATTTATCCAATAAAGATAGTGTGAAAATATTTGGGAATAGTTGTTATGTTTTCCTTCTATAATGATTTCATATCCAACTTTTCTAAAAAATTATTATAGGATCTTCTAGATCCAAATTTAAGTCAAAACTACAAGATATTTCCCACTTAATGCATCATCCACATTATGTTGCTTCCCGGGGTGGTCGTTTATTTAGTAATCATAATCCTCAAGTAGTTATAACCACAACCTTTTCCTCAAGTTTAGTTATTTTTATAATAATATGAATTTCACACTTTTATGATCTGAATATATTTCACATATTTAACAATAAAGGTAATGCCTCCATAATTTCAATAAAAATATTATGGCTTCCAACTCAGGATCATGGGTTGGATAATTCTATTCATGAATCATAATATTTCTCATCCAATAGTCCAAAAGAATATCATTACGCTTCAAGATACATATACATCCTTTATTTGATGTGTCACAATGTATCACAAATCCATCCCATCTCAATGGTAATGTAAATATCAGTGCATTGACCATTATCTTATTTAATTCTTCAAAACATTCACTATAATCATTTTACAATATGAACTTAACCCCCTTAGGTGTCAAATTGGTTAATGACTAAGTTAATTAAGAAAAATATTGAAACAAATATTTGATAGTGACCTATTAATCCATGAAAACTACATACCTTAGTTAACTTTTTTGACATTGGGAATTCCATCACTACCTTTTTCTTAGAAGGATCAACCAAAATTATATCCTTAGAGAAAATATGGCCAAGACAATAATCTTCCTATAACCAGGATTTTCATTTTATAAATTTTATATATAACTCATTTTCTCTAAAAGTCTTATGAATGATTTAAAAATGAAGCTTTTGATCATCATATCTTTTTGATTATATCAATATATCATCAATAAATACCATAATGAAATTATTGAGATACTCTTTGAATACATTATGCATCATATCCATAAAAAAGGGTATATTAGTGAATCCTAATAGAATTACTATAAATTTATAATTTACAGTTCTTGTTTGAAATTCCAAATTTGAAATATCTTCCTTCATTAATTTTAGTTGATGATACATAGAATGAAGTTCAATTTTTGAAACAATTTGAGATCCTTGAAGTTGATAAAACAAGTCATCAATGTGGGGAATGTAATACTTATTCATTATAGTAATGTCATTTATTTAACTATAATTGATTTAAATCCACAAATATACATATTTATTATTAAAAAAATCATTGGGGGTCCAAATGGTGAAACATTGTTGTTTATAATTCATTTAACACCAAACTTTTACAATTGTTTCTTTAGTTTTACTTATTCCACTATGTTTATCCTACAGAGAGTCTTAGATGTATATTTTCCATCTTGGATGAGATCAATGTAAAACTCAATTTCACACTTAGGTGGGTGTCCTTGTAGTTATTTAAGAAAAATATCAATATATTCCTACATAATAGGTAAATATACTATTATAAGGACACCTTTCCCATTCATAGGTTGTCTCAAATATTTTTCTCTAAGAAATTCATTAATGAGATCTGATGAAGGTGTATTAAAAAATTATTTAGAAGATGTTGTTTCCCCTATAAAGAAAAAAGATTCTATATCACTATCACCAATTTTAATCTCCTTCTCTTGATAATAAATTATCACATTATAATTTGAAATTTAATATATACCAAGGATTATATTAAATGCAACCAGATGTGTAATAATAATGTTTCTAAATAGGGTAAGTCAATGTTTCATAATGGGGACTTACTAAGATATCCTTATGGTCGTAATATTTCCACAAGTATTCTTGATTGACAACTCACTTATAATAGTTCCAGGTAAGTATCTAATTTTCATAGAAAACATAGAAGATATAAAAGACTATAAAGATCCAGAATCAAATAGATCATTAGCTATATTTGATTATATGGTCAACATACCTTACACTATATCTTCATTAACTTCAAAGTTAGTTATAGTGATCACATAAGCATTTTCCATCTCTGTTGTCCTTCTCTGAGAAAAATTCTAATATCGCTTGGGGAATTAATTCAAATAGTGTCACATATTATTACTATTGAAGTATTTTATTTTTTATTTCAATTCATATTAGAATTTCCTTTTTTTCTTCATTTTTATCTCCTTCCTGATTCTTTTTTCATGAAAATAGTGCGTGGCATTAAAAATTAGGTTTAATTTCTTTATTTAATTGTGAATGACTATTTCTTGTATTGACCAATGTCATTCTTAAATGTGAGGTCTAGGGTTTAGACTTTTACTATGACCATTGGGTTTTTTCTTCCCCTATGTTTAAATATAGATTCTGGTTTCCTATTCATTGCAATTCAAAGTAACTAACCATTAGAAAAGGAGAACTTATGATGGATATTTTTTACAATAACCATTGGACTCACTAGGACCTAATTCTAATAACATCTAGATTATTAATTTTTTATTTCATACCCTTTTATCCCATGAACCTAGATCATTTTTTCCTGGAACCCTTTTGTATTTTATTATCCCACATTTTTTACCAATCAAAGTCTCCGTATCTTAGATTAATTTTCTATAAAAAATAATTAGTTTAGGTATTTTTTATTTAATTAATATTATCTCCAAAACTATCATTATGGGTTTGACCTCATACTTTCATTTCCTATAATAACCTTTATTTTAGGGGTTATTTAGATTCATGTCTTTAGGATTATAAATTTGGTAACCGTGTGGGAAATAATGACTCCCATAGGGATATAAATAACCACCATTGATTATAATCTTCTATAAGATGATAAACATATCTAATAACCTTATATATTTCAATACTTCTCAGAGAAAGAAATATATTCTATAGAGAATTGATCTATTTCCCATCTACTAATATATTATTAGTCTCATTGAATGATGGAGGTCGTTACCACATGAGGCATTCAAATTTTTTTTGACCATGTTATGGATCATTATGATACTCCATACAAGAAAGGTTATTGGTCACAACTATAGTCAGACAGACCAAGATATTTAAAGAAATCAACTCTAACCCCATCATCATTGTCTTACCAATGAGAGGAATTTTTATATATATTGTGTGCATTGATAAAAGTTTTCATTCCTTCTACTATACATATTTTCTAAACAATGGAATATGATGAATTATCTCATATGATTATGAATTATAATTCTAAATATGGTGAAACACTTAACATACATTGAATATTTATTCATAGATAAAATCATAATCATAATCTTACTATGTTTTAGAATATCTTCAAATCATATAAATATTTTAAAATATTTCATAATGGTTTGTAAAGATAGTATTAAACTAACACATATCCATTGAGATTGTATATCCTGATTTTCAGTATTATGCCCACTCTTCATGAACCGGTGATGATCGAGTTAATACCCAATCTTCTCATTTCAAAGTGTTACCCATGGATGCATCTATGTCACATCCACATCAACTATATAGTATCTATATTTGGATGTTCTTAATAGAAAAACCACAAAATATATATTTTTATAATGCTTTCATTACTAGGGAGTGCATAGTCATAGTGACATGAGTTTGTTGCCCCACATTCCCGCTTTCCAAAGGTGGGTGACCTCTACCACCATGGTTGGTAGTTTTGGCTCCTTGATCAAAACAAGATGATGGGATATTAGTTACCCCTTCCTTGAATTCCTCCTTGGAACTTTTCACCTCGTTCGTGTCTCCCTAATAGATTAAGATGTGTTTATGATCCACACTCTCAGTTCCATATATTTGTGGACACCAGTTAATTATGTTGATTCTATCTAATAGGTTTTTAACCATTCATTGGTGTAGATGGTAATGTTAGAAATATTTTTCCATCTATAGACGCTTGTTATGGGGAACCTATATACTTCATCATAAAAGGGAATATCATTTAAGAATCTCATGTGTATAACCTAAGGCATCCCATGTTGATCATGGTGTATCTGATACCAAATACATATCTCATGAGGTTTTCCTCAGGCCCTCCATATTTAACATGAAGTAGAAAATGGGTTTTTTGTTTAATATCTTGTGAAGATCAAGTGGGATTGATCAGAATGCCCTTGGAAGGTGGATCATTGAGGTACATCCCTAGGAGTGAATACCTAGAGGGTTTACTTATGGATGGATTATAATGCCTATAGATGCATACCTAGAGAGATGTTTCTCATAAAGGGAAGATATCACAAAGAAAAGGAATATTTGAACACCAGTGGAGGTGGATCAGGGAGGTGCACCCCTAGGAAGGGAACACCAAGGTGTACTGGATGGATTGGGTTATAATTCCCTATGACTGCAAACTCAGGGTGGTGTGTCCCATTAAGGGAAGATGTCCCACTATGAAGGCGGATCTTAACACCACTGGAGGTGGATCAAGGAGGTGAATCCCTCGGAGAGTAACACCAAATTTTAACATTGGTTGGATCATAACACCCTATGAGAGAATAAAATGGGTGGAAAGTCTGATGTGGTAAATATTTCACACAATGAAGGCTATTCTAAACACCACCGGAGGTGGATTAGGGAGGATAACCCCTAGGAGGGGAACACCATGGTTTACCATTGGTCGGGATTGAACTACATGGAAGCATCCTAAATGACCTTTTTAGTAAATATGGATCAAAACCCATGTAGTTTGATGGATGGTGTGGGGATGGTTCATGTGAGCTTCATGGGTGATGCTATGGAATAGAAATGGTGTGAATGGGGATTACGTGTGGATGTTTTTCAGGTGCCTCTATGGAGAATCAATGGTGTAGATAGGGATTATGTGTGGGAATGACCAGATGACTCTGTGGAGAGGCAATGGTGTGGATATGGATTACATGTGGGAGATACCCAATTGACACTATGGAGTGAAAATGGTGTGGATGGGGCTTACTCATTCGAGTTGTTCGAGTACTGATATGTATTGGCAATGTTGTTGATGGGTCGTACACATGGCAGTAGTATAGGTGATTCTATGGAGCGACAATGGTGTGGATAGGGCATATGCATTGGATCTTCCCAAGTATCTTCCTTATGTTAGATCATGAGGGAATACCATATACATTAAATGAGTTTGGATTATAGTTTAACATCATGTGAATGGACGAGGTGTGTGAGGTTTATGCAATGAGATGTCTATCATATTTTCATCATGTCAGATCATGAGGCCATATCAACTTTCTGGTGGCTTGAGGTATAATATTGGGGCTTAAACTTGATGAGGATACCCATGGTGGTTGTTTGATGTCCATCCCATGATCATGGCATGAGAAATCTCTTGTTTTTTACACAAGGCATCCTATTCTCGAAAGATAGGGTATTATACAGTTTAAATTCATGTATTGAGGACTACTAGGTAGAATATTTCTAGAAATGGATACTTTGGGACCTATAAAATATTTTCCCTTTCTTGTTAAACCCATCATTATAGCCAGGTGATGAGGTTTAAGGATATTCTTGTGTAATGGTTCAACTCAAGGTGGTTGGGGAATCCAAGATGAGAACCTCTACTCATTACATGGCAAAGGGACAAAGAGGAGTAGGTCAACTCAAGGTTTTTCAAGGAGTGATACGAATTATTGAAAATCATAGTATTAAAAGGGTGGATGGTGAGGATGCACAATTGTGCAAGCCAAAATTTCATCAACCAAACTCAAAAAGTTCATGGTGTCACTCTTGATTTTTCATAGGGGTCATGGATTGTAGAGAAGGGACTAGGCCGAAGGCCTAGGATTGAATCATGACCCTGATCCCAAGAGGGGTGTAGGGTTGGATCCCCTATGGTATAGACTACTGGGCCCAGAGGTATGAGATTTGTTGATGTTATAGATTTTCAAAGGATCCATATGGATCTCAAGGTCTCATGAAGGATGGGACTTCATGAGGCTTAAAGTCTTATGAAGGATGTCATGAGTCCCATGGGGGTGCTTCATGAAGGATAATTATTTTCAAAGACTTAAGGGACTTATTTGTCCTTCTTCCTATGTGAAGGGTGTAGGACTTCATGAAATTCATCTCTAATTTGGGTGGAGGCTTTCAAGAATGAAGGAGAGGAGGTTTCATGATGCCTATGGGCTCTACCAAAGAGGTTATCATGAAGCCCATAAGACTCATGAATTTAGAGAATGAGGATGAAACCTGACATCATATCCTCCTAAAATAAAGGTATAAGGGGGTATTTATAGGAAAGGGGGTCTCTTGAATCTATGAATTATTCAACAAAGCAAAGGTGTGCTCCGAGAATTCATGTGGCTCTTTCGGACTCAAGAATTTATCTTTCAACATTCATCACAATCGTGCAACTCCGTCGGACTCATAGAGAGTTATGTTAAGGGTTCTCATTATCATAAAGGGGGATTAGAAAATGGGACCTTTTCAAACCAGACCTCTGTGAAAGGGACTCTAAGGATGGTATTTTCAATTGGTCTTTAGGAACTATTTTGACATCCTGACTTTGAACGATCATAACTTCTAATACGTAACTTTGTTTGGGATCTACGACCAGTCAAACCAAATCTTGTGAAATGGGATACACTTTTGGATTGATTTTTGAAGAATTTTGTACATTATTTGTATTTTTTAGTGTTAACATATCTAACCCCCACAAACTGGGGTCTAATAAGGATGAGTAGGGTGCGAAAGATCATGTTCTGAGGAAAGAGCCAAGGAAAATACCTACCTTGGGTCCCATTGTATGTCAGTAGCATTGAGTAAAAAATAAACTAAAAATATTTAAGACTATTTGAATCTAGATTGGTATGGGAAACAGGATACAACATAATATCATTCACTTGTATGATAGTGTTAAATAACAGTGAATGTTCTGAGCTCAGAATGGTGCATCGATCACCATTGGGAGTGTCCTGACAAGAAATTCCATGGATGGAAAGTGGAACACAACATAGCTGACTTTCTTCTCTAGCATACTCTAGTTCATGAATTGGATAATTCTTGGGGTGTTGAATTGTACCTAGATAGAGGAGAATGAGTAGTGTGAATCAAAATGTCCAAAATCTAGAACACAATGAGAGTGACATCATGATATAGGAAAATTTTTTACCATGTTTGAAACATAGTATCCCTATCACTTAGCTAGGAATGGGTATAGAAAAATGAGGGTCAGCCACTGACCATGTTCAAAACTATGAACCTATCTTATAATGTCATCCAAATTCTTCTAGGGAATTGGACAAGGATGGTAGGTGAGCCGCAATGGCGTGAGACCAACCCATTGGGGGGTCCCTTTAGATAATAAATAGGATGAGGAACGAAAATAAGTGTAATTTTAAGCTTGATAATGGATTGATAGAATGTTTGATTAGACTCTAAAACTCATAGAATTATGACACAATGGATTAAAGAACATGTTTTTAGGCATATCAGACTAATAAAAGGTCAAAATCATCTTCTTGGGGGAGAATTATATCCGATGTCGAGTAACAGATGAAGGAACATGAGCGATGTGGTTGATGACCGGCATAGGTGGAAGGGTTATCAGGATAGGGGATATGATTAATTGTAGTTTTACATCATGAAAATGAGGAAGATGAGCATTTAATTAAACATAATATAGTCAGGATGATGGACATGAATTTTAACATCATACGGTGAAGTTGATTAACACACAATTTAACATCATACTATGAGGATAATGTACGGTACAATTTAACGTCATGTGATCAGGACGTTGCACAAAGTTTAAGGTCATTCTTCTTGGAGCATGTCCAATAGTTTAAAGTCATGTTGTACGGACTAAGGAAATGTCTATTCCTAGAATATTTTGGTGGCATGAAGGAAATAAACATGAAGTGAATGAGTCAATAGAGGCTTGTGTACTATACATTTATTAAGGAATATATGGGAAGAAGGATTCCTAAAATATCCATATCTGATGTGCTAAGAGACAACATGAAGTAAAATAGACCTAGGGAGGCCTAGTTCCACACTACATTTTTAAATGAGGCTCCTAGATTAAGGTCATAGAGCTTGTAATGATAATCCCTAGTGTGGATCAACCACATCGGTACAAACTCTACAAGGACTCCAAATCCCACATAATCCATGCTTGGTGTGGGAAACAAAGAATGGTATATAGGGTTTACCTAACATATGGGAGTTCACATTAGGGGTGAAACCAAGAATGAAATATGACCATAATAAAATGGTGTTGAAAGAAGGTAAGTTGAAATATAAAAGTTCTAGATGAAGGGGAAACTAGTGAGTGAGGGACGATTGTTGACCATGTTCGAAACAAACAGACCATTACCATGCCAATAAAGAGTGGGGAGGACAAATGTAGGATCAACATTTGACCAAATTCAAAATATTGGATATGCTATTTATTACTGAAAATCCATTAGTGCATTGGCCCAGGATGGGAGGTGATCCAAACTCAAGCTTCACGGATAGTTTCAGGTCATATTTCATAGATAATGGAAGATAGTTTAAATTCATGATTCATGGACTATAAGCTCTCAATTTGAAGTCATAGAACTCATATCATACCTGCATATAGTTTTAAGTTGTGATTATTATAATATAAGAGGAACATTCATTCCAAGGTTATATATGCGGCAACCAGATATAAAACCCAATGTAAATGAGGTCTAAAAGAGACCATATACAACATAGATAACTTAAGAGAAGGTGAATATAGTTTAATATCATAGATCTTGGACCATAATCATGGATTAGAGGCTAAAGGTTTGAAGGACCTTGTGGCTAGGCCCAAAGATGAAATGACAATGCATTACTACATATCCCATAAGAATGGGAATCAATCCACACATAGTTCTTGAACATACTGTGGAAGATGTCCAACAATGGTAGGTGAAATTTTCTCTTGTAAGGGAACAGAGACATCCCACAATTATCATAATGGATCCTAAAATCATTCATTCCATGTTTGTAGTTTAATATTGTGTGTTGAGGACTTTGTATTTTAGTTTACTGTCCTATAGTTTAGACCAACAGGGAGAATATCTAAAATGGGTGTGTGTTTCACAGTGCTCTGGAAGACCCAATGTGAATGAGGCTACAGAGCCCCAACACCACATGACACATCCCAGAAGAGTCCCGAACATAGTTTAAAGTCATGATTCCTAAATTTGAACTTGTAGTTTATGGTCATAGAGCTTGTACCATGATGGGGTATGTTTCAAAGGGGCATGTTTGGTGTGGTGTTATGATAAAATCAGCATGAATGAGGCCAAGTAATCCTAGTCACACACAAAAAATTCAAGAGAACACCCCATATATAGTTTAATTTCATTTAAAGTTGACTATATTGAGGCCAATGGGGAAAATATCTATAGATATGTGGTTGGGCCTAAATACAGTATGTCTTGGAATCACTACATATCTGATGAGGATGGGAATAAAGACACATGTAGTTCTTGAAAATGAAATCTGACTATATAGGACTAACCCATACGCAGAGAGGGGGGCTTGGTGATTAGAGTGGCTGGACTAGGATATAGAATCCAGGCATCACTACGTGTCATGTACAAATAGGAATCAAGACATATTTAGTTATTGAGGATATCATGGTAGGTTTCTGATGCTGAGGGTAATGATGTCGCTGTTTAAGGTCACATGATAATATTGCATGATGTACTTTAACATCATGTGGTAAGGACATTGGTTGCTACACATTTTATTGCCATACATCTAGGATATAGAAGAAGAGAAGTATTCCCAACAGATATGCATGGAATAGATATTATAAACCCATTTTGAATGAGGACCTAACAGGTTCCCATGCCACACCATGTGCTCCCAAAGGATACCAAGGCTAAAGGGGGTATTTCCTCTCATTAGAGGACATTATGGTGTTGTTCAGTTTACCATTGTATGGTTAGGACAATTATTGTTACACAATTTATCATTGTGGGACTATGACATAGGTTGTTACCTAATTTAAAGTTATGGAACTTAGACTGTAAATGATCTTAGATTAATTTCATAAATTTTGAACCATTGAATGAGGCTTCTAAAGCATAAATATATGGAGTGGAATTATGAAAAAACCAAATTGGAATGAGAAATGAAGGCCCAATATCCTATAACACTTTCCTAAGAAGAAGTCACACATAGTTTTGAGTCATGATGCTTGGACTAGGTCTATCTAGTTTAAAGTCATACAACTATGACTATAAGACGAGGTATCTAAGAAAGGGGACTTTTGTAGCATAGTAGTAACAACCTGATGTGAATGAGGTCCTAAGAAGCTCGTGTTACATGAGAAATTTCCAAGGAAAACCCCATACACATTTTAATGTCATCATTTTTGGACTCTAGAACCCAGTTTAACATCACGTTCCTCGAACATGAACTCTCAATTTAAGGTCATAGATTTAAAACCTGTGGGATTGTGTAGCTCCTCCATGTGGGTAAATACCCAACCAAGACTCATTATCCCACGTGATTCATGTTTGGTGTGGGAAAAATGGATTAGTGTGAGGATTTACCTATCACATGGAAGCATAAAACAAGGATGAGGAAATTTCCAGTTGAGAATTTCCCAATGACACTAACCTTCTTACTCAATAAATGCAGATGCATAGAGGGGTAACACTGAGGGTTTTGGAGTTCCACTAGAACATAAGGAGCTAGAAAGTAGGAAACTCAAGATTCCCAAGATCTAGAATATGAAAGGGGTGACTGGTGGGAAGGGGCCACTATTGACCAAATTTAGAACATAGGATCCACAACTTCTTTAGTCAAAGGTGGTTCAATCAAATGTAGAATTGACTATTGACCATGTTCATAACATAAGATTGACTATTATTCACAAAAGATCTTTTTGGGGGTTTCTTAGGATATGAGGAGAGCCGTTTTTTAAAAGCACCATTTCTGTGAGTGGACCCCATTAGACTTGGAAGATTATGGGAATCCAGAACAATAAATATTCGATGTGTGGAGATGGATTGGGGGAGTTTCCATGTGGAATACACCAATGTAGGTTTCACACCACAATGAATTTGGGTATACGAGTGAGGAACATTAGGAAATGGGATAAGACCTATCCTCAAGGATTAGGTTCCCAAGGGGGAATTAATACCCATATGGACTCAGGGTAAGGGACTTCAGTGATGTAAATAGATTAAGGTAGCATTTCTTGGACCAAAGGCTCTTTGTTTAAGGTCATAGAGTTTGGACTAAAATGGATTATTATTCTGTAAGGTACATTTATGGAACTATAGGGAAATTGGATGTGAATGAAAACTAAATAATCCTATTCCACGCAATACATACCCCAGAATACCAATTTAAAGTATAAAGTCATGATTATTGGATGTGGGTTCTTAGTTTAAAGTCATAGATTTTACGCCATAGAGAGACTCTTAGATTATTTCATAGAGTTTGGACTAAAAATTTCTTCCACTAGACCATAGGGTTACACATCCTACCATGGATACTAAGCATACATGAGTCATTCTTAGTGTGAGAAACAAGTAGTAGTGAGGTTTTTCTTGTCACATGGAAGCACACAGCAATAGAAAGGAGAAGATGGGTTGATAATGTCCCAATGACACCAACATGCTTACTCAATTCCCACGATTTCATTGAAAGGTAACACCAAGGGAGTTGGAGTTACACCAAAACATAAGAAGGTGGAAATTTTGAATCATGTTTCATGATATCTATAACACATTGAGGGTGGTGTGACAATGGATAATAATTGTTAACCCTATTTTATACATTGTGTCTATATCATGTAAATTGGGACGGGGGGAAATGAGGGTTAACTGTTGACCACGATTGAAATGTGGGAAATTTTTTAAAATATCTTCCAAAGTATTATCATGTGTTGTATCATGATGGTAGGTGATCCACTATGGATAGAAACCATACTATGGGGGTCCCATTAGGCGTGGAAGAGGATGGAGATCCAAATAAAGGGGTATGTGAAGCATTGTGATGGGTTGAGTTAATTCCCACATGAATTCCAATACTCTTAGGTTATACTCCACGGCACATATGATCACATCAATTGGGTGTATTGGATAGAGGGAATCAAACCCCTTCTCAAGGATGGGGATCTTGAGGTAATCTTTGAATATGGAATAGTAATGGACTGGAACTGAATGAAAAGGGTTTTATCATGTGGGAGAATAGGGAGTTACACAGTTTAACATCGTTTTATGGGGATGTGTAGTCATCTTATACTTATCATATGAGGAATACTATGTTATCCACATAGGGAAACACCACAATTTAACACCATTTTTTGAGGATGATGTACATGTAGTTTAATGTCATACTATAAGGATATTACATCGTATAGTTTAATGGTGTGTGGTTAGGATGAGTAGTGGATGTTGTTTAATGTCATATATCTTTGACCAAAATGTATTATAGTTTAACATCATGTGACCAAGATGTTGTCTCAAGGTGTAGCGTCATGTAACCAAGATGATGGTTGCCATGCAGTTTAAAGTCAAGCAACTAGGATTCCCAACCACCAAGATTGTGTTGGCATAGGGATGACCATCTACACCCTATTCTAATGGTTTGGGGTACTTGATTATCAGGGGGAATCTGTACATGGGGTTACCACAAATTTCCCCCAGTGTACACGCAAATTTTCACCAAGTGTGATTTGAGCTATTTCATGGAGAAAATTCCATGAGCTGGCACTAGGATCATGGGGAGGACCTATGTGGATTTCTCTCCTCTTATGGAGGTCGAAATTATTTGCAGTTCTCTAAGGGTTTTAGGGGCCACATGAACTGTTGAAGTGAATTGGACTATTGTTGGTATGATAGCATGCCTCTGTCTAGTGGGTAAATAGTTCCTGGACTGTTTAGAAACATAGAGCGTGAGTACGATGGGGTGATAGAGCCAGGAAGGAATGGAATCCTAGATAATTGGTATTATGGGGTGATAGATCTTTGGAGGCTTGGAATCCAGGAACATCGATATGATAGCATATGGGGACTAGGAGGTGTGGAATCCTATAACATCGGTATGATTTGGCGATGGATCCCGAAAGGCATGGAATCCTAGACTGTCAGTATCATGGTGAAATAGATCCTGAAAGGCATGGAAACCTGTATCATTAGTATGATGGATCAATAGATCCCAGAATTCATGGAATCCTAGGGCATCGTAAGAAGGGGTGATGGAATCTGATAGGCGTAGAAGCCTAGAGTGTTAGTATGACAAGGTGATGGGGCCCAGAGTGTGGAATCCTAGAGTGTTGGTACGATGGGGTGATGAAGCCCGAAAGGCATGGAATCTTGGAACATCAGCAGGACATGGTCATGGAGCTGGGGAGGCATGGAAGCCTTGAGCGTTAGTACGATGAGGAGATAGAGCCTGAGAGTCCTGCAATCCTGAAGCATCTATACGACAGGGCAATGTATCTCATAAAGAGTGGAATCCTAGAGCGTCATTATAATGGGGTGATGGAGCCCAGGAAATGTGGAAGCCTGGAGCATCGGTTCTATGGGGTGATGGAGCTTGGAAATCATGGAATTCTAGAGCATCATTATGATGAGACGATGGATCCCAGGATGCATGGAATCCCGGAGCTTTAGTACGATGGGGCGATAGAGACTATGAGAAATGGAATCATGGAGTGTCAGTATGATAGGGCGATAGAGCCTGGAAGGTGTAGAAGCATGGAGTTTTAGTACGATAGGTCCATGGATAACAAAGTGTTTGGAAACCTATAACATATGTATGATGGGGAGATGAAGCCCATAAAGCATTGAGAAATGGAGCATTTATATGACTGGGCCATAGATCCTGGAAGTTGTGGAATCCTAGAGTGTTCGTACGATGGGTTGATGGAACTCGAAATGCAGGGAAGCCTAGAGCATCGATATGATAAGGTGATGGAACATGAAGTGTGTGGAAACTTAGAGCATTAGTACTATGAGGCGACATATCCTATAAGGTATGGAATCCAAAGAATCGTTATGACATGGGCGATAGAACCAAGAAGTCGTCAAATCCTAGAGCATCGGTACAATGGGTTGATAGAGCCTAGAAGGGATGGAAGCCTAGAGCTTTGATATAACGGGGTGATGGATCCTAAATTGCATGGAAACCTAGATTGTTGGTATGATGAGGTGATAGAGACCAAAAGGGGTGGAATCCTTGAGCTTTAGTATGATTGGGTGATGGACCCCGGATGTTATTGAATCCTAGAGTGTCTAATCATTGGGGTCATAGAGCCCTGAATGGGTGGAATCCTAGAGTGACATATTTCAATGTACAGTTATTAGAGTAGGGATATGATCGACCTGCCCCAATTTCAGTTTTTTAAAAGAAATTCATGCCCTTGGTATGGGATGGAACTCCATGCTGGTTGGTTGAAGTCTAGGGAGGACCTCCACAGCGGGTGCTGATGAAGATGGGAATGACCTTCGTACTAGCATAAGGCAGCACGGTGGGGACCTCTGCAATGGTTGCTAAATAAAATGGGTAGGATCTCTTCTAGGACTAATAGAGGTGTGGGTAGGACTTCTACAATGGCTGATGATGACAAAGGGAAGGACCAATGTGGTGGATGATGGAAATGTAGGGAGGACCTCCACAATGGCTATGATGGTGATGGTGAGGACCTTTGTGTCAGAAGATAGTAGTGAAGGGAGGACCTCCGCAATGGATAATGGTGGTGATAGGGAGGACATCCATTCTGACTGATGGTGGTGTTGGGATGACCTCAACAATGGTTGATGATGTTGATGGGGAGGACCACTTTTCCAGTTGATATAAGTGTGGGGTGGACCTCTTCAATGTATGATTATGGTGACAGGGAGGAACTCCATAATGGATGATAGCGATGCGAGGAGCATCTCTACACTAGTTGATGATGGTGATTGGGAGGACCTTCATGCTATATGATAGCAATATGAGGAGGACCTTCACACTGGTTGATGATGGTGATAAGTAGGACCTCCAGGTTTGGTGATCATTATTAGGGAATGGGTCACAATGGCTTTGGGGGGGGGGGGGGGGGTTCAGTGATGCATCATTGGCAAGGATCCAATGGAGTCTTAGGTGGTTTCCCTTGGTGTGGCCCATGATGATGACAGTGTCAGTGAGGAGTCTATGGATTTTGGGGTGTTTTACCCTTGTGTGTCCCATGAGGGTGGTGTTGATGGAGAGGATCCAATGTATTCAAGAGTGGTTCCCCCTACATGGCCCATGAGGGTGGTTGTGATAGGGAGGATCCGATAGATTTGGGGTGGTTTCCCCCCTGTGTCCCATAAGGGTGCCAAATTTATCTAAGTGTCGATGTAGTCAAGGGTCATTTCACCCGTCATGGCCCATGATAGTAGCATTGAAAGCGAGGAGATGTTGGATTTAGGTGTGGTTACTCCTATACATCCCATCGAGGTGGTGGTGCCAGTGAGGTGCTGATGTAGATGGGGATGGTTTTCCCCTTCTTAACCTGTGAGGGCAGTGGTGTCAGCAAGGAGATGATGGAGTCAGGGTTGGTTGACCTTTGAATGGCCCATGAGGGTGGAAGTGTTGATGATTAGACAATGGAGTAAGGGGTGGATGCCCCTTTCGTTGACCATGAGGGTGGAAGTAACAGTGAGGAGCTGATAGATTCAGGGTTAGTTCCCCCTTTTGCATCCCATGAGTGTGGTGGTCATGACGAGGAGCCGATAGGGTCAAGGGCGGTTTCCCCCTACGTGGCTCATGAGGGAAATTGTGTTGGAAAGGAGTTGATAGACTTGGGGGTTTTTCCCCTACATGACCCATGATGGTGGCGGTGATGGAGAGGATCCATTGGGGTCTGTGATGGTTTTACCATATGCAGCCCATGAGGGTGGCAGTGACAGTGAAGAGCTTATGGGGTCGAGGGTGGTTTCCCCCTATGTGGCCCACGAGGGAAGAAGTGATGGTGAGGATATGATTTATTTTAGGGTGGTTTTACCCTACGTGTCCTATGAGGATGGTGATGATGGTGAGGATTTGTTGGAGTCGGGGTGGTTTCCCCATGCAGGACCCATGAGGCTGGTGGTGATGGTGAGGAGCCAATATCCCTTGGTTATCACTCACACAATGTTACTCATCCTCACACATATGAAGGGTACTGTATTCAAAAGGGATATTCCACAATTTGGTTATTTTTGACATTTTTCATCCCCTCACATTTGAAGGATAAGAGTTTCACATCAGGTTCACCATTTTTTTTCAACGGTTTTTATTTCAGGGTGCATATCATCACAATTATGCGTATTTCTTGTCCCTAATTCCCACCTTCCAATGGCGGGTATCCTTCACCACCATTGTTGGTGATTTGGACCCCTGATCGAAACAGGATGATGGGACGTCAGTACCTCCTTCCATGTATTCCTCTTTTGAACTCGTCACCTAGTTTGGGTATCCTTCATAGAATAAGACGTATTTGTGAAACTCGTTACTAGTGTCATATCCTTTTAGACACTAGTCTATTACACCACTTCTGTCTGATAGGGCAGAAACCATTCATCAAAGTTTATGGTAACATCAGGAATCTCTAGTCATATGTGGATGTTGGTTGTAGGGAATATGTATCCTTCCTCATAAGGGGGCATATCATGGAGATATCTTAGGTGAGGAACTTGAGGAATCCTATTTCGATTCTAGGGTATATGATTCCAAAAGAATATATTCTGAAGCTTTCCTCTAGCATTCCATGTTTAACATAGGTATAAGATTTGGTTCACAGGTTTATCATATTATGGAGATAGATTGGGTCTGATTAAAATTCCCCATGGAGGCAGATCAGAGAGGTACATCCCTAGGAGGGAATACCTGGATGGTTTGCCAATGGATGGATCAGAATGCTTGTAGGGGAAAACCAAAGGATTTGTGTCTTGTAAAGGGGGAATATCACACCATGAAGGATGATGTGGACACCACGGGAGGTGGATTAGGGAGGTTGACCCCTAGTAAGGGAACACCAGTGTTTACCAGATGGATGGTCTGAACACCTCATAAGAGAAGACCTGGGGAGGTGTGTCCCACAATGGGAATATGTCACACAGTGAAGGCTGATCTGAACACCACTAGAGGGGGATCAGGTATAAGTAACCCTACGAGGGTAACACCAAGTTCTACTATTGGATGGGTCATAATTCAAGATGAGAGTGGTCCCAGGGTGGTGTGTCCCATGAAGCGAAGATCTCACACTATAAAGGATGATCTAAAAACCGTTGGAAATGGATCAATGAGGTGAACTACTATAAGGGGAACATCAAGGTTTACTATTGGTCATGATTTAACCTCTTAGATGAATCCTACGTGCCTTATTTAAGATATAGGGATCAAAACTCATGTAATTCAATGGATGGTGTGGGGATTATGTATGAGATCTTCCCGGGTTCTATTATAGAGCAGAAATGGTGTGAGTGGATCTTACTCAAGGGAGATTCCTAGGTGCATCTATGGAGCGCCAATGGTGTGGATAGTTCTTATGCATGGGAGTTATCTAAATGCCACTATGTAGTGGAAATGGTGTGGATGGGTATTATGTGTGGGAGCTTCCCGAATACCACTATGGAGAGGTAATGGTGTAGATAGGGCTTATGCATTATAGTTTATTAGATGCCACTATGGAGCATAAATGGTGTAGATGGGGCTTACATGTGGGAGTTTCTTGGGTGCTACTATGTATCATTAATGGTGTGGATAGGGATTATACATGGGAGCTACTCGAGTGCCCCTATGTAGAAGAAATGGTATGGGTGGGTCATACACATGGTAGATGCTCAGGTACCGCTATGGAGCATTAATGATAGGGATGGGGATTATGTGTGGGAGCGGTCCAGGTACCGTTATGGAGCGCCAATGGTGTGGATGGGGCTTACACATGGGATATACCTATATTTATTCCTCATTTAAAGTCATGAAGGTATACCATATATATTATATGACGTAGGATTAAAGTTTAATTTCATTTGAATGGATTAGGAGTGTTTGGTTAATGCAATGAGCTACCTATCATGTCTTCCTTGGGTCAGGTCATGAGGGAATCTCAACTCACAGGTAGATGGAGGTATAAGATTGCATCTTACACATGATAAGTTGTTCCATGGTGGTTATTTTATGGTCATCTCATGATCATGGAATACGATATATCTTGTTTTTTATAAAAGGCATACTATTCTATAATAATAGGGTTTGCGACTTTTTAATGTCTTGTAGGGATGAAAACTAGGTATAAGATGCCTATAAATGGTTGTGTGGTACTTACACAAGAGAATCCCTTTCTGATTCAACCTGACATTAGACCCTGGTGATGAGGTTTTATAAGATTCTTGAGGAACGATATGACTCAAGGTGGTTAGGGAATCAAAGATGGGAACCTCTAATCATGACATTGAAAGGGACCAAGAGGAGTAGGTAAACTCAAGGTGTTTCAAAGAGTGAGGAGGATTATCTAGAATCATATTATACTAGGGGTGGATGGTGAGGACAAAAAATGGTGAAATCTAAAAATCTATTAAACCGACATGAAATTTTGTGGTGTAACTCTTTATTTTTCTTAGGGGTTGTGATGGTAGTGAAGGGACTAGGCTGGAGGCCCGAGACTACAACCTGACACTGATCTTGAGTGAGGGTGTAGGGGAACAGCCCCCACGATATTGACTAGTGGGTGCAGAGGTCGGATATTCACAAAGGGTAGGTCTTTGCGAAGAAGCCTCATGGAGATCAGGGCCTCATGAAGGATGGGGCTTCGCGGAGCTTAGGGTATCGCAAAGGATACCATGACTCCTAGTAAGAATTCTTCATGAAGGATGAATGCTTCGTGAAGCCTTAGGTGCCTCATAGGTTCGTCTTCCTCAATTAAGGGCCTAGGACTTCATGAAATAATCTCCACTTTGGGTGGAGGCTTTCCAGAATACAGGATAAAATATTCTGCGATGCCTAGGGATCCATGGAAGACGTTCTCGCAAACCCCATTAACCTCATGAATTGAGAGTGTGGGGATGAAACTTGGAAGTGTATACTCCTGAAATGATGGTATTATGGGTTATTTAAAGGAAATTGGGTCTTTTGATTGTTGGAATAATTCCATGAAGCAGAGGTGGGATTCATGAATGGTAACAGCTCTATCCAACTCAAAAAATCATCTTTAAAAATTTATCATGGTCACAGTGTTCAATCAGACTCACTTAGAGTTCCATCAATGGTTTCCATGGTTTTCAAGTGGGATCCAAAAATCAGGCCTTTGCGAACCAAACCTCTGTAAAAGGGCCTTTGTGTATGGGCTCTGGGAATGGGGTCTATGAATAGGTTCGGGATCCTAACTTCGAATAGCAATAACATCTAATCTATAACACCATTTGTGATCTTTGAACAGCCAAATTGAAACCAATGAAATGGGATACCCTCTTGGATCAAGTTTGGAAGCATTAGTTACATTACCTGGATGAATTTTTTTTGGTTCCATCACTCCAATTAACTAAAACATTATGATATTATCCTATACATAGACTTATTCCCATAGTCCATAATGAGGTTATGTTCTCTAATCTATGTTTTCCTAAATATAATTCCCAATTTTTTTAATAAAAATAAATTAATACCAAATATTACAACCCAAATCCAATAACCAAGAACCAATGGTTATTTTTCTATATTGTTATAAGATACAAATGATTAAATAAAGGAGTATCAAATAGTTTAGTAGTCTTGGGTGACTATATACATACATTAATCTCACATTACATTTGAAATCATGAAATAAATAATAATATTCTAGTTAAAATTTTCTCTTTTCTTCTATTATATCTCTAAAATCATTCATAAATAAATTCTTGGTAATATGGGGAAAGGAAAATATAGTTAATGGTGACCATAGATGATAAACAAGGTAAATTGTAAAACAGAATCTATCTTAGGTTAAATAAAGAATGAATAATATAGAAGAGATCAAAATTAATAAAATGTTTGGTATAACTAGTTATATAATAAGTTGAATTAATCCATTGATGATATTAAAACATAAATAATCAATGGATAACAAAAACTAATTTCATAATGATATAATACTTGATGTTGGACACCGTAATCTTACTATCAAGGTCTCAATTTATGAAAGCATACATAAATAGGTAAGGTGTATACTACATATCCAATCCAATTTGTCTCATGAGACCTATTGATACATAAAGGGGATATAATGGGACTTTTAAATCATATAATAAGTAAAAATAATTCATCATATGAAAAAAATGAGTAACAATTAATTACATAATCAACATAAACTTTCATGTTGACAAATTGGCATACTAAAGGTTAATATATTCCATAGTCAATAAATAGAACATTGAGATAATCATACATCCAAAGTAATATAGTGGATTTCATTATTATATTATATCCCTAATAAATCATAAAATTCATCAAAGGATGTTGAAATATATAAAAATACTTTTGAAATATCAACTGAACATTTCTTGAGGAAAATATCATTTTCATTTAGAAATCAATTATTTAAAATATAAAAAATTATAGAATATTAGGAAAACATTTTCTTTGAAAATAACCATAGAAACTTGTAATTTAATCTTCAAGGAATATAATATTAATAATGGTGGTAAATTTTATTCCTCTGGTAAGCAATAAAAAATATTATGATCATGCCTTTGTAAAAATGTGTCTCATTCAAAAACTGAAAAGAAGATTAAATTAAAAAAATTATAGAAATTCAAACATGGGTGAAACTGAATTTAATAAATTATTTTATTATATTTAAAAAACTTATAAAAATATTTTAATGAAAATATGTACATGGAAGAACATGATTCTGGCTGAATAGAAATATATGGTAGGATTTCCTTAAAAACATTATTTTTGAATTTTGAGCACTTAAAGAGTGATAAATGAAAGAAAAAAACATAAATTTATAGAAATAACCATATGAGAATAAATTATATGGGGTTTAATATAGAAATATCATATAATTCCCCTAATGTAATCATAAATATAAATAATCCTGGATAGGGATGAGATTGTGAAATAAACCATTACTTCAGGATTGATTTCCTTCATAAGTGAATTTAATCTCCTATATAATAAATTTAAATTTATTAAAAATATATATTAGACTAATATGAAAACATATAATATCATAAATTTTTTTATAAAATATTATCACTCATTGATTAATAATCTTTCACCATCATTGTCATTTCAGGTGTTAACTGCTTTGTTTTTCATGTAGGTTTTGATATGGAATTTATGGTCCTTTCATATTGATCATGGTTTCATCATACATAAAATTTTAATCATAATATAAATATCATATTTATTCATTATATGAATATTTATAATCATCCATGATGTATGGATATAAAAAATAAATCACACCGCTTCGTAGAGGTGGTAGTTCACAGGTATGCATGAGCGACATTTTCATATTTTATTAGTTGGAAGGGTATGATAAAAAATGATATATTATTTTTAAAAATAATAATTATTTAATAAATATGATATATATTCATTATTTTTATATTTATAACCATCTATTTGAAGTGGTGAGAAAAAATGAATTATATTACTACATGGAGATGACATGATGTATGTATGCATGAGCAATTGTTTCAATTTCTATAGGATAGAAAGGAGGTGAAAAATGTTTTTACCACATTAAAAAAAACATCTAATTATATTTATGATACTAGATAAGTTATATTAGTATGGTTCTAACATATTTAGAGTAAGTAGAATAATAAATAAACATTGAAATAGTCGGTAAACTTGATTGCCTCCTCTTTGAGATACCTCCTTTGGTTTACACCTTAAGTCTTCATAAGATGGTCTTAGGAAAATAAAACAAGATAAATAATTAAAGTAAAGGATATAGGAAGTTTTTAGGGAGTTATTTTCTGAGATATAGTTCTCAATGTTTTTTAATATCGGATAAGAAGAGATACCCTTTATAAGCCAGGGGAGGGACACAAATGGAATTAATTAAAAGAATTAAATAATATAAATTTATTTTCTCATAAAAGTGGAAAAAATGTAAAGTAAATATACATTAATATAATATAATGTCTAAATATCTTAAACTAATAAAATTTAGATAATTTTATATGACTTTTTACCCTTATTTCTAAGTTTAACCCCACCCGATAAACCCATTTTAACCCTAACTATGGTGAATTTTTTTTATTTTTTTTCATTATAACCACAAAAATTAGTTAAAATTATTCCCTAAAATTAATTATATTGATTCAAAATTTTGAATCCATTTTAAAATATTCAATTTTTACAAGTAGAGGAAGCTAATTTTAATATAATTCTGAAAAACACTGTGAAATCAATTTTTAGGAAAATGTTTTGTTTATGAATAAAAAATAATTGTATAGAAAAATAAAGTATAATATTGATTCAAATGGAAATAATTTTATTATATTAAATAAAATGATACTTATTTTTCATTAAATCCAAACTGAAACCAAAAGTAACCTTATAAATGCATGATTAAAATAGAAGAACTAAAAATAGTTTTCTTTTGAACAAAAACATTACTTCCATTTCCAAAATATTAAGCATATATTTTTAAGTTAAAAAAAATTTATATGAATTATATTAATTATATTAATTATTGAATATTAATTTATTCTTAGAAAAATTATTTTTAAATTTTCATGTTATTATTATATCATTATAATTTCATAAAAGTGAGAGTTTTTTTAAATCGGTATTTTTTCTATTCACCTAAAAAAATCATATATTACTAAAAAATATCATAAATTCACCCTATTATAATTTTGAAATGATTAATTAAAAAATAAAATTAATTTCATAGAATTAAATTTATAAAAAAATAGGAATTTATCTATAAATAACAATATTGAATAAAGTTATATTCATTCTGCAATTGTTTCTTTAGAAATAAAACCTTAATATACTTGAAGCCCAGTTGTTACAAACATTCATTAATTTATCATTTTTTATCTAACAAAATGAGGAGAAGAAAGTTTAAAAACCCAAAATTTAATAAAATTTTAATGTTCTAATGTATTCAGATTATTACCTTATTGAAATAATCTAATTTAAAATATTCTATTATGCACCTCTTTATAATTTTATATTTATAAGTATATAGGTTTTTTATCATAAAAAATGGTGATATTCTAGGGAATTTTAATTTTCTTCCAATATATCTCATTTTATCCTCAATTTAAATTATCACAAAAAACCCACAATTATATTATTAATTATATTTCTTGAAGTTTTCATACCAATTGTTATAAAGTTATAAATATATTTATAAGTTCTATTTATTCTTACTCGATAAATTTATCTATGTCTAGAATTCATGTGTTAAGAAATATGTTTTGTATGAATGGCGTATGATGTTCTAGTTTATGGAAATTTTTCTAAGTCCATAAAACTTACATTCAGAAACAAACTAACAAAAAACGCTTACATTTGGAAAAAAATACATAGATTTAGTGAAAAATACTTATGCCTGGAAGGAAATAATTATTTTTAGATTGAAATACTTTTGATCAAGTTGAATTGAATTGATTGTAAAAATAATAATTGAAAACATAATAAAGTCTTATACTAAAAGAATTATGTAGAGATATAAAGAATTATGAAATTGAAATTATTACAAAGTAAAGACTTATGAAGATGATGACTTGTGATGTTTAGAAATATCACAATATTTATTAACAGTTTCTAGGAGATTATTACCACTTTAGTATTTCAAGAAAACCCTAATCCTACCTTATTCTTTTCAAAAGTAGTGTAGTCTAAATGAAGAAATTATTTTTTATTTAAATTTTATATTTCCAAGAAATCATACAGTTCCAAGGAATATCATTTACACTCCAAAAAATAACACTATTTTTATATTTATGAATTATAAATCCACATTTAAAAGAATAAAGAATTAATTTCCAAATATTATACAATTTTATATTGATCGTTTGAGTCAAATATAGAAGTAGGTATTAAAAATAACAAATTTTTTCATTTTCAAGAGTAGTTAGAACACAGCTTGTGTGGGCATGATATTTATTTCATGATACTTTTTTTAATTAACTAGAACTAAAAAATCTGATACTAGTGAGTTCTTTCATGATTTATAGAAATTAACACAAAGTGCTTTATATCTAGTCCAAAATTTTGTTCTTTCTCTAAGGAAATTTGACCTAATATCAGTTGTTTCTTACAATTGTGTGCCAAAGTTATTATCTTTTATACATTATTTCTCTATTACTATAAGAGATAACTAATTTTACTAAGTTTGTAATGGATTTTGATAAGTTTTATAAAATTTATATCCAAGTTGAAATCTCTTGGAACATTTGGTTACATGTTACAGTTTCTTTCACTCAACGGTTGAGGTCCTTGGAAAAGGAATGACATATTAAAAAACACCAATCCCAAAGAGAGAGTATTGGTGGAGTGGACTATGGAAGATTTTTATATTGAAATGTGATGAACCAGACTCTAGAAACCCAGATCCAGAGTTTATTTTTTTTACATCGGTACAAGATACAAGGTATCACACCATCCAAGATTTATCTGTTTGGCCATATTAAAAAACAATACACATACTTGATTCCCATATTACATTCTAAATATAAAAAATAGCACAATAAACTTTTTTAATACCTTGAAATAATTAAAAATATCCTTCTACATATATTTGGGAAAGGAAAAAAATAAGTGGTGATCTTATATGCTCAATAATGGATACATATAGTGGAAATTATCATGAGAAATTAGGCATAATCAATAAGTCAGAGTGGATAATCAAAACACATGTAATCTAATCACAAACATTAGTTCAATGGATATACATAGATAATGTCAACATATAAATCACATGGATAATGGAATCATGATCCTCAATAAAAGAAATGCATAAATCTGTAAATTCATGATTTTTCTATTAAGGCATATACCGTGTTATCATGAATTTTATCACTAAGGAATCTCAACAAAGACTGCATTCTTGATAAATGGGTAGGTGTAAACCAAATACCTATAAAATGTGGCCACTTTTTTTGTATAATAATACCTATAGTTTCATTGAAGGGATATCTATAACGGATCACCACTGGTTACATTCCCATATTACGCATTCCTTATATTATAATTAGTCAATACAATTCATTATAAAAATATCATATAAATTACAATATATCTATATTGATTCAAGAATATGAAACATTTCGATAATAAATGAATTAACATTCTTAAGAGACTTCCATTAACTTATACCATATATAGAAATAGTATATAGTTGAAACATCATTAAACTAATAGGCATGATATTATATTAATCCATGATATTGAAAATATGGAAATGAAGGAGAAAAATAATACCCAATGAATAATAGAAAGTGATAGAGAACATGATCACAAAAATTTGAATGATCACAAAATATAGAAAAATATATAAAACAATAAAGGATGAAATAAGATCATAAATTACTTATAAATTATGTTTATATAGTACAAACAGGCCTTTATAATATAATATATAATTAATACATTAAACATAACTTCCTTGTAACATCTTGTAAGATTGGAGTTATAAATCACCTTTCAATATTATTTTTATTCCTGTAAGAAAATGAAACACTTTTATTCGGATATCATTTTTAATAAAAATTACAAAAAATATTGAGAAAAATATTTTATTAAAAAAACCATAAAAACATTTAATGGAAACTTTATAATTTATAACAGTTATGATGAAGGTAATGGTAAATAAAGCTATATATATTAAAATAATATTTTTAAAATTTTATAAAAAAAATGTTAAAATTACTTAACCTATAAATGTTTAAAAGATTTTATTTGAGAACATTAAAAACAAAGTAAAAATTATTTTAAATTTATTTTAGAAAATATTTTTTGTATGAATAATAACATTATTGGAGCATTTTAACAACATGGATATGGAGGAAAAATATTATTGGCCCAAAGGAGAAATAAGGTCTTTTTCTTCTTAAAAAGATTCATATACATTTTAAGCACTAGAGAAAAGATAATGAATGGAAAATATTAAAAACCTAGGAATAATAATAGGATAATGAAGATATGGGGTTTATCTAATAAAAATTATATAATATCCCTCCATATAAATTTAGCCATAAACAATCCAAATTAAAATGAGATCAAAACATAAATCTCGTACTATTTTTAAAACATTTGAATCAAAACCCATCAATGAAAACACATGAATAAAACACATTAAATAAAATAAATACAGATTTATTATTGATATAATGTTTAAAAGTGATATTATATACACCATGTAAAGTAAATTCTGTGCATTATGTAAAAAATGTCTAATTGATGTGGAAATACAATGGAATTACACTTACCTTAGGACTATTCTTAGTCATATGTGATTGATACGCCTATATAATGAATTTAAATTTATCAAAATAATTTATTCAGAACATTTTTAATCTATATTAAATTTTATTAAGATCCTTTTATATTCATTTTAAATACATTCCTTGAATAGTTATTTCTTATGTCGGCCGCTTAAGGTAGTTCGAACAATTTCTCTAAAATTACTTTAGAATATTTTCCATGGTTAAAGGGGTTATGAAATGTTTCCATCATGTAAATATTTTATATTATTTAATGAATATAATTTTATTCATTATATAAAATTTTTTAATTATCCATTCAGGGTGGTAATGGAAAAATGAATCACATCACTTCATGGAGGTGGTAGTTCACACACACACATAAGCAACATTATCATTTTCCAATGGATTGAAGGGTAAGATGTTTTATTAAAGAATCAAAATTTATCATAAATATAATATATATTCATTAATTCTATCATTATAACCATCCATGTAATTTAACTGTGAAAAAAGAATTATATTGTTACGTGGTGATGGTAGGTCATACGCACACATGAGTGATGTTTCCATTTTCCATATGATTGAAATAAGAAAAATAAGGATTGTGACACTAGAATAATTTCAATTAATTATATTTAATATTAAAATGATATTATATGATCATGGTTATAGAATATTTTAAGGATGAAGAGGAAGAAATAATTTGAAAACATATGGTTAAGAGTTATACCTATTCTTCAAAAAACCTCATTTGTCATACACCTTAATCCTTATAGTTTAGTATTTTGATGATAATAGAGCCTATGTATTTTGCTTAGGAATTTTTCTAAAGGTATTGGATAACTATTGGTGGATATAAGTGGCTCAATTAGTTTTAATATGATAGGATAAGCAGTTACCTTTCATAAGTGAGGGGAGTGGTACTCTTTTTATTATTCAATGTTTTAATATATTAGAAGATCTTATTCATGATAAAATGGACCCAAGGAAACAAACATTATTATATAAGATGTTGTAAGGTTTAAAAAACTCAAAACCACATTTATATAGGTTTTTTATACATTTTATTCCTTATATCCTTGTTAAACCACTTTAAACACAATTTAACATTAACCATGATAACTTAAATTTTTACCATGATTACTTATTTATATAACCTAAAATAAAATGGGACTTTTAAAAAAATTTTAATTGATGATTCCAAATATGGAATAAATTTTATTAGATTAATATTCTATATTTAATACAAATTAATTTCAATATAATAACTCAAAACGCATGAAAAATTACTTTTTGGAAAATACCTAATTTAAGCATTAAAAACATTTCCATTTAAATCAAGTAAACAAATATTTAAATGAAATTTTTTGGCCACTTAATAAGAAATGAAGGTTTTTGTAATTTTTTAATAATAAAAATCTAGGGTAACGTTTCAACCATAAAATTAAATTAAAATACCCAAATATTATTTTTATTTTGAATAAATTATAACTTATGTTCACAAAATTAAAACATGGGTTCCCAAATTAAAAAAAATGTTTTAAAATAAATTATTTAACTTCTTAAAAACATTTTTCATCAAAATTGTTTTTATTATTTTAAATTAAATTAGAATTATTTTATTTTTTTTATTATCAATCTTGGAGATAACTATGACAATTGATGAGCTAGTATTCAAAGGAAGTTATGACCAGTGTTGGTGGATAAAAGAAAACTGTACACAACATATTTGAGAAGTGTCTAAGTGGTTGAGAAGTATTGTAATTCATTAAAATAATATATAAGTTAGTTTGAGTGAAATAATTAATTTCTTAGATTCACGTAATCATTTTTATCATGTTGGAAAATCTAGATAGCTGAATGTACAATGTATGTGAATTTGAGAAATATAGATCCATGTAGTCTAATCGCATAGATGAATCTTCTATGTAGGATTGTTGAATGGAATTACATATACAAAATTAGCATATATCTGATATAGTATTTTATCTAAATACTATGACATATTCAATGTGAACCACATTGTAGATTGCAACCATATATCTGATTATTTTTATGTATCCAAATGATCCATGTAGTTGATTGTTTTGATGTAACCAATGTGAATTGGGTAGCCAATTTTGTTTTGTGTAAATGTTGAGTGCTTCAACTAATGTGTTAATTTAACAATATTTTTTATGTAATGGATTATCTATATACTAGAGAGTTCATGATATTTGATTATCACAACATAAAATATGACCTAAGTTTTTTAGGAATTTAAATATGATGATGAGTACATAGATATTTATATATCCCATAAATAATGAATCACTTGTCTTCAAGAGTTTTAATGTATATTTGAATGTGAATTTATAATATCTTAAATAAGGGTTTAATAGGGAATTTTTTGACTGATTTGAATGATAAAATCTCACTCACAGCGATCATAGACTTTATGTATGTCATTACTAATATACATTTTTGGTGATATATTCCTATAGCCCTTATTAGGAGTTTTTTTTTTCCAAAAAAAGATTATGAATTCATGGATGGATACTCAATGATAAAAATTTATTAAATCATGTGTTTTTAATAGATATTATTTGAGTATGATATTATTTGTGCAGTGTAATTCATGTCTACATTATGGGAAATTTTTTCTTGCATATTCTGGAGGCTCATGGAAGTGGATATTTATCTTTTATTTCTGAATCAACCTACATTATTTTTTGATATTATTCCTCTTGTATTCATTCAATTGGTACTATAGTTTGGACTTGTGTTTTTGGGTGTGACTCTTGACTTATGTGGTGTGATTTCACATGAACACTTGTAATTAAAACTCACTTATATGTATATTTAATAGAATTCATGGTTAGGCAGAACAACCAGCCACAAAAAGGAGTGGAAGTCCACATTGGATCTATACACTATAAAAATAAGGAAATATGTTTTCGTTTTATTCTTTTTATGATCATGTGAGGTTGTAATACTTCTTCTTTGAGTGGATTAAACTATAAAAAGTATCATATGGTTATTTTTTCTTGAAAATTAATTATAAAATAAATGTGAAAGCCATAGTTGAAATTTTATGGATCTAGAGAATAAAATTTGAATGAATTTAAATGATATAAGATAAATGTGTTGCTGATTTATTTACTTGGGTAAAAGAAAATTTCTTGTAATATTCGGGGATATTGTTAGAAAATTAATGATTCCATAATTTTCAAGAAGGTGATGGTAAATTTTATAGAAATATTTGATCCCAAATTTTTAGATATTAGAGATAGAGAAGTTACTTCTCTTGATGAGTTACATAATATTTCAAATTATTACAAAATGAGAAACAATTTATCATTAAAAAATAGAGTGAAAGATATAATAGATTTTGAATCCATGAGGAATATAAAAATTTATAATGATCAATATGTTTCATACACAAGTGATTTTGAGAATGAAGATAAATATCAAAGATTAATTTCTTTCATTTCCAAAAGATTCTAGACGTGAAAATAAATAAAAACGGTAAATTCCCTAGTAGATGTTATAATTAAAAAGGAATTGGACACTGTATAAATAATATTACTAAAAATAAAGGGGTATATTATGAGTTTGAAAATGATGAAAACACTCAAGGAAATAAGTGGAGAAAAATTTAAAATGAATCCTATAAGTTTTTTGTAATAAAGAATATATTTAAAATAAAAAAAACAATAAATTTTATGATAAAATAATATAAAATTAATCCTAAATCATGAATCATTTATAATAAAGAAACACATAAGAAATGTACAAATTTTATGGATCATGTTTATAAAAATGTCGATTCATCAAGCATAGATTAAGATAATTCATAACCAATAGATTATGAATACATGGTCAATGATGAACTTGTGTCACGTATTGAGAAAATACTATTATTAATATAGATAAGAATAATTTAGTTAAGGAGGAAAATAAATTGATATATGTATAAGTAATTTCAACATGTTAAAAGGGAGAAAACTATTGTAGAGGAAAATAAAAATCTCAGGTTGAAAGTAGATGAACTCAAGAAGATGATAAAGGATCTTGATGAAAATATTTATTTTAAGGATTAACAATTATCAATTAAATAATCAAAATTTCTTAGAACTATTACATAACAAACAAATATCAAAGAAGAAATTTTAAATATCTATTGAAGTCGAGGGAAAATACTCAAGAGATGATGAAAAAATTAGTTAAAACCTCATCTAAAAAATATGTTCCTTAAAATATTATCACTAATAATATAGAATAAAAAATTATTTCTTCTCAAATATGGTCTAAAAAATAGAGAGATATTGTATGAATGGGTTTCTAATAAAACTATAATCATGAATGAAACTTTTATTCCAAATGTGAGATAAATTCAAACCAGAATAGTTTAATGAATGTGAAATTATGAATAGATAATTTATGGATACAACTCTGTTTTTTTTAATTGTATTTCAAGTTTATTTTTACTATTTTGTAATACTCACACAAAATTAATATACATGTTGGAATATAATATATTTACCTTGAATAATATAAGAATATAATTCGAGGAGTTATAATTAGAATGAATTAGATTCTGGAATAATTTGTGTAGGGATAGAATATGGTTACAAGTTGAAAACAAAAAACAGGTTTGATTGTATTGAAGTGATATGTATGAGGTGGGTTCAAAATGGAAATAAAACTAAGAAATGCATGAAAATATTACCTTGTAAATTTCCTATCAAATATAAATGGAAATAAATTCAAGTGTATAATGAATAAAATTCATGATTAACAGAAGTTTTTTTTAACTGTGTAAGAATAAAGAGATAGGGTTACATAATAGTGATTATTCCATCCACATGAATGGTGATGCTAAAATTCTAAGGAACATTGAGAAACATGATTTAGGTTATTTAATTTTTGTTAATGTCTCTCCCTTAAAAATAAAATGTATTATCATACCTCAAATTGAGAATATTCATTTGAAATTAATTGTTTTTCTTTATATTGAAGGGATAAAACACAACTTCTTGGGTGTTATCTAACATTTTGATGATGGTAATGAAGGAATATTCAAGATAAAATGCTGAATAATTAAAATAATAAATTATAGAATAACCATTTATTAAGGAAATAGAAAAAATATAAATTTATTCTTGATTGGTGAGGCTTATAATACTTGTTACCTGAGCATGAAAAATGAGAAAATGTTATGGTATAAAATATTTGGAAATCTTTGTCAAATAATCCTAAGTAAGATTTTGAAACATGATGTGGTCATAGATATACCTATGTTGAGAAGAGATGAAGAGAGAATTTGTGGAACTTTCAGAAGAAAAAAAGATAACTTAGAGGACTTACAAAAGGGGGATATTACTTCTACAAGCCAATTAAAATAGGTCCTTATTTATTTTTTTGGGCCTATGAGAAAGAAAAAAACTCAAGGTTATATTTATTTCATTAAATTAATATATGAATTCACTCAGATGATGAATGTTCTTTTAATAAATTATAAGTATGGGGCTATTAGGATGTTCAAAATGTAAACAAGTGACGTTTTTGAAATGTATCTTGGAAATCATGTAATCAAGTGTTATTATATCACACCTTATACACCCCATCATAATGGATTTTTAAAGATGAATATTATAACCATTTTGAAGATGGAAAAAATAACACTAAATAAAAAAAAAAATTTAAAATACTTATGGAGAGTGGTGATGGGTACAATGGTATATATTAAAAGTAGATACCTTTTGAGACCTAATACACATATTAAACCTTATAGGATTTGGAACCAAAAGAATACTATAGTGAAATATTTCAAAGTATTTATAAGTCCTTTTTATATTGAAATCAATGGAAATGGGCTAGAAAAGTTCGAATAAATTGATGATGATGGAGTCTTTGTGGGATATTTATCTAATGGGAATGGATAAAAATTATGTAATAAGAGATTTTATTAAAAAAATTCTATTTGGATATTGAAATTTACAAAACATTATTCACAAAATAATTCAATAGATTCTAGAATATTTTGAGTTTCTTACAAAAACTACAGGGAAACATTCTAGAAATATGGTTGAAAAACGTTTTGAAATCAGAATAAAAATATTTTATGTTAATTAAAAATATTACAGAGATTATGAAGAAGTTTTGGGTTGTAATAAAAATCAATTTAAAAGGTTAAAAACATATATAAACTAATAATATTATTAGGATTCAAAATACACCATTTCAAACTAGAAGGAGCTTAAGAGTAGAGAACCAAATAGAACTTGTATCATAGGTTGATCCTAGAATGGTGGATGAGGCTTTTAAACATGATGAATGGGTAAAATCTATAAATTATGAACATAATTAAATTGATAAAAACATTATGTGGGAACATGTTCCTAGACCAAAAACTAAAAAATTGAATGGCACAAAGTTGGTTTTTAGGAAAAAAATTACGATAAATATGAAGTAACATAGAACAAAACTAGACTTATTTGAAAAATATATTCTCAAATGGAAGTAATGTAATTTAAATTTACTTTTTCTTTATTTTCGTGACTCGATAAATTAATAATGTTCTCGTAAATGGGATATCATATGAATTATAATGTATATCAAATGGATGTAATGTTTTGTTTTCTTAACAGTGACCATAAAAATATATCTTTATTTTACTAACAAAAGTTTCTATCCTTGAAAATTATAGAATAATGATCCTCATATAGAATAAATAATTGTATAGATTAAAACAGGGTCTAATTTCCTAGTATTCTAAAATAGATTACTATTTGAGAAGAAAAGTTTTTTTCCAATGGAACTGCTGATAGAAGTCTGTACTTTAAGAAGGATTTCACATATACTTTGATGGTCATTTTTTATATGGAGGAAAAGAATTTACCAATAATAATGGTTTCTTATGTGTGTAATTATCCACTCATATATATAAGCAATTTGATATTTCTATGCTAGAATAACTAAACTATTTAATGGTATTACATTTTGAGTATAATTTAGATTATATAATTATTTAACATTAAAAATATGATAAAGAATTATTGATAACGTTTTGAATGGAAGACTCAAAAGAGACTTACACACCTATATCAGTTAGAAAAAAGTTAAGAAAATATGAATAAGGAAGAAAGATTGATTTGAGTTAATTCATAAGTATGATTGGTTTCCTTTTGTATCTCGCAATGTTTAGATTAAACATTGTCTATGTTTCAACTTTGTATTCTAGGTATCAAATTAAACCAAATTAGTCACACATTATTGTAATAAAAATAATAATGAGGTATATAAAATGAACTGTGAATTATGTATTTCTCTATAGATATAATGTAGATCTAGACTTTCTTGTTTACATTGATGTTGATTGGGTAGGTAATTGTACAAATCATATATCTACATCATCTGGTGTGTTATTTATTGATAATAGTTGTGTTATCTATAATAGTAAGAAGGTGAGTTTAGTGACCCCAATTATATCTAAATCAAAGTACGTGGTTCCTACTCATGCAAGGACATATGCTTCATGTATATAGGTTCAACTAGTATATTATTGTGGTTTAGATTCATAGAATGTTATATATTATTTGTGATAATCAAATTTCTATTAATATCTCAAAAAATTTCATTTAACACTATTGATATAAACACATTAGAATTAAATATCACTTTATTAAAGACAATGTGTCTTTAGGTGAAATAAAAATCTTATTTATTAGAATAAAAGTCTACATTGCATATATATTTATGAAGTTTATTCCATGTGAGAGGTATCTGGAGTTAAGAATGAAATTTCATGTTCAACATTCCCCACACACATGATATGTTTTTTTTATTTTAGAAAACCCCCACATATGATTGTATTTTTTTCAAAAGGGGAGAAAAGTAACTAAAACACTAAGAAGTGAGGGATGGATTTCATTTCTTAATGGGGAAGATATTTTGAGGAGTGATTTACCTTTTAAGGGGGGAGAATCTTTTCACTTGGTTGAATTTATACTTGGTGCCAAGGGATTGGGTTATCTCAAAAATACTATTATAACCTATAGTATGGTGTCAATATGTTTTTATTTTGACAACATTTGTTCTTTCGTTAATATTTTATGAGTGCTTTAGGATGAGTTTATTGGGTTGATGACAAATATAAATGGGGAGATTTAAATGCCATTATAATTATTGAAGGTATTTTCTTGGTTTTAAACCTTGAATAAAATTATAATGATTAATGATATAATATTTAATGGAATCAATGACATGTATCAATGGATGATGAAGCATTATCTACAAAATATTTTAGAAGTGTTGAAGTAGTTTAGAAGTCTTCGAAGACATCCAAAGAATAGCTAAGTATGTTTGATAGAAATATATAATTTTCTCTATCCATGTAATTATTTTGATAATGAAGGTGAATATAGGTAGATAAATATACCATATATGAGAATTTTCAAAGTGAGGATCAATATAGCCTAATTACATAGGAAAATATAAAATGATGTGATTTTAGACAGAATCGCATAGCCGATCTAGAAAATTAGGAAAATCCTATCATATAGTTTATGTTAACCACTAAGTATATTTTATTCAAGTATATAATTGTTTTAAAGTATCCAAATGAGCCACGTATCTAATTTCGAAGGATTTTTTAATGTGAATTACATAGCTGATAATTGTTTTGTCAAAATTTATTGCTTCTATGTATGTGGAAATTTTGAATGTTTTTTTATGAAGAGGATTTCATGGATTTTTGTGAGTTTTTGATATTTGATTATCATATTGGGAAATATGACATGAATTTGTCAAGAATTTAATTAAGAAGGTGAGTACGTAAATATTTCAATATCACATGAGATATGAAGTCTGTGTTTTTATGAATTTTAATTCATTATTTGAATGGTGATTTAAAATAGATTAAATAAGGACTTAATTGGGAAATTATTGACCAATTTGAATTAGGAAATATAACTGAAGATGATCATGGGGTTTTTTTATATCATTGTTAATATATGTTTTTAGTGATATCTTACTATATCCATTATAAAGTTTTTTTATATAAAAAAAAGGGGAGTATAAATACAAGGTTGTATACTAAGAGATCAACATCTATTGAATCTCATAGTTTCAATAGACCTTATTTGAGTCTGATATTATTTGTGTCATGTATTTCAAGTCTGGACTGTGGAAAGGTATTTCTTGAATATTCGTCAGGATCATGGAAGAATATAATTATCTTTTTCTACTAAATTAATATGATTTATTTGGTGATCTTCTTCATCTTTTATTCATTCTAGTAGAACTGTAGTATGAATCTGTGATGTTCACTCTGAATCCTAACCTATGTATTGTGATTCCATTTGAATACTTGTAATTACAACTCACTTATGTGTATACTAAAGAAAATATGTGGTTAAGGATATAATCCAGACATGAAAAGGAGTATAATTCTATAACTGACCTAAAAATTGTAAAAATAGTGTATTACTTGTTCTTTTTATTCCCTACAAGATCATGTGTGGCTAGGATAATTATTTTTGGAGGGGATCGAACTCTAACAAATTAAATAGGTTTATTTCTTTTAAAAAGAAATTGAAAACAATTTATCCACTAATTCAACCCTCTGCTTAGTGGAGTAAATAAATACATCTTGGCACTTCACAAATTATTAATTCATTCTTAAGTACTAATAATTTCATAAAAGTGGTAGTATTTTGAAAAATTAATATTTTCACTATTCAACAAAAAAACTATTTCTAAAAAATATCAAAAATTCACCTTAAGATAATTTTAACATTATGATTTTGAAGTTGATGTCCATTTTTTCAAATATAATTTATAAAATTAGAATAAATTAATTATAATATCGACATACAAAATGAAATAAACCCCCTTTTTGAAGAAATTGTATTTTTGAAGCATAAAATGAAATTATCCTCATTACTTTCATAATAATCATAACTAAATGAATGTTAAATCAATAAATTGGATATACAATCTACTTATTTTGTTATAATCATTTATTAAGAGTAAATAATTTAATCTATTATAATCAAAATACATTATACACTTAAAAGAATTATGAAAAATTCTTTATTTTTCTTAAAAATATTTTATCTTCATTTCCAACTAATTAATAATCAATGTATGATTGATTATTCATTTTAATATGGAAAACAAGTTTATATATATTTTTTAAAATATAGTTTTTCCAATTAATACCCTTTAATCTAATAACTAGGTAATAATATTCATGTTTAAATAATATTATTTTTCGTTTCATTTATGCTCAGAGCTATGGGTGGTGTACGATGTCGAACATAATTTTCTTTTAAAATAAAATATAAATTAAAATATTGGGGTATTACATGAACTAATATAAATATTATGTGTCTTATTACTTGTCTCTATTTATTTCTACAAAATATCTGATTTGGGAGAGTGGGAGAGATTCTTTTAAGTTTAAAAATGTGGTTTTGTGTAGAAATTTTTTTTAAGAACTAAATTCTCCCCCTCTTGTGTAAAAACCCAAGATTTTTTTGAAATATATTATTTTTGAATTAAATTAATCTTTTCAATATTATTCATTCCATGAAACACTAAATATGGATTGTGTTATATTAAAGCACTATGTTTGGATTGGGTTTCACACAACACCCTATTACGTTTGGACTACACGCAACACTTAAATTAGCTTGTCGTACACACAAAACTATGTTTGTCTTATGTCACACAAAATTTTGAGTTCCTTTAATATATTGCTTTACACTTAATTTTGAGTTATACGAAACTACAATATACTATTAATATTGTTATTAAAATATTATTATAGTTTTCACCTAGTCATTAGAATGGAAGTTACAAATAAGATTAACTAAATTGTGAACATATTATTTACTAATGTATGCAAAATGAATCCTTGTTTATAAATTAGTTATAAATGAAATTAAGAACAATTTTAAAATAAATAAATTCTTTTCCTATGAAAAACAAATTTCTTCATAAAAACACCATTTTATCATAATTAATTAAACATCTCACTTTTGATAAAAAATAATTTAATAAAATTTATATATTACATATTCAAAAAAAACTTTTTACACTCTTACAATATATTTTATAGGAATGAGATAAGAATAAATCCAATTTTAAGAAAAAAATAGATTTATTTTTTTCAAATGGATAATTTTACAACCTTTTAATGAATAACCCATTTTAAATATAATTTTTGAAACGTTTATATTTTTTATACAGAACAAAATAATTTTTTTGAATAGTAATATCAAAATATACATTGGTTGAATTTTTGGTATTTGTCTGAGAAATTTCATGGTTTGATGATTAGTGAGAAATACTGAATTTTAATTGAAAACTACTTTTTCATCTAATTTATTTATATAGGTAAATTATGTATTAATTTGTTTTAATGTATTTTTAGTTAAAATTTATATCAATTAAACATATTTATTTAATTTATAACGTTTTCTATTGAATTCAGATGAAAAAATATATCATACTTTTGAACGTTGTTTCACTTTAAAAACCTTTTATCTCATCTTTTCTATGGGATTAATTAAAAATTAATTTTTTCCACTTCTATGATTGAAATTCAGAAAAATGGATTTCATAATTATAATAAAAATAATTTATAGTTTCTATTATGGTAAAATTAGTTTTTGACCAAAAATATTAGTGTTCGTAATTAAAATTAATTATAGTGATTAAGGTAAAAACAAGTTTACTTAATTATAAAACTTTGAATATGAGGTGTAAAAATGACCCTACAGTTGTATAAAAATTATTTTTTGGACATTTTTATACCATTCCAAAACTAATTTTCTCTAATAGTATATTTTTAACCCTTTGGGGACAATTAAAATGTGTGGATCACTCATATATTCTCAATAATACACAATGTGTCATTTTCCCCCACTTATAAAAGGTCTCCACTCTACCTCCTCTAATAACACCTATCCAGCCATTTTTTCTCTTCCAAACCCTAAAACAATCAACTCTCAACATACCTCCTCTCATCTTAGAGGTATAAATATTTGATTAAATGCCACCAAGAAATCTATTTGGTTAAAACCAAAAAGTGTTACCCAAAGAAGAGGTAACATCTTTCGGTAATAACTTTTGTCTTATTTCTTTCCCCACCACATAAATTATCTTAATTCCATGATTATTAAATATAATAATTATTATAAATATACTAATATATTATTATGATAGGGTTAATACCTACACTCACAAAAACATCCATCAAATTGGATACGCAATCATCGTTCGTGTGTACAGTGGACAACCACCACACGAACTAATGTCGTTCATTATTCCATTTCCACATTTAATGGTCAGTAATAATGATTTAATTTATTTTTTTATATGATATATAAAATATTTATTATGTATTTTTTCTAATTTAATTCTTATATAACACATACCTTCATGATTCCCATTTTGTAAATAGGATAACTTCATTTGTGGACATGTTGACTACTACCTCATCAAAGTAATGTGATTCATTCACACATTACACAGAATGTATTATAGATGGGTTTAGTAAAAATATATGATATAAATGACATAATCAATCTACTATAATGATAATATATATATATATTCCATCTACATTCATTCTTTCAATAAGATAAGAAAATAGAAACATCGTTTATGCGTACTTACGGTCTACCGTGTCCATGAATGGTGTATTCCATTTCATATTTATATATTTTTTATATTAATATAAAAACTTATATAATGAATATATAGGATATTTATATCATTTTTACATTATTTAATTAATTAAATCATGATCTAAGCAATTTTATCAAGAATAACTGGTCAAAACTTATATGAAAAATAAACTTGTTATTAACCAAAACATATCATTAATAAGGAATTATTAATAAACGTATAATATAAAGTCATCATAAAATCTTATATGGTATGAAATATTAGAATATCCTTTTTTCTATATTTATAATAAACTTATATTTATTATACATGAGGTTTGAACATGTTCAAAGAAACTCAAGAATTAAGTCAAGGGTTTTCTCGTCTCACTTTTATTTTGTGAGATATTTGTTGTATTAATTACTTGTTATTGTTGTGTGGTGTATATATTGACCTATGAAATGTTATATCATGAATATAATTTATTTAATGATATCCAAATTTTCAATTGATGTTATTCTTTCACATATCTCACGATTCAAAAGTTAATCAAGTAGTAAGGTGATTTCTAGTCTCACTCTTATTTCTGCAATAGTTATTTCATATTCACCACTCAGTTATTTTGTGTGATATATATAGTGACCATGAATATATTATATAATTTTTTCCCTTATATTTATAGGTATTTATATATCCATTTTATTATCTCTCTTTCATTGTATTTACAATTCAAAAGTTACCAAATAGGTAAGGTAATTTTGTCTTAATTTTCCTTTTTTAAGACACATGTTTTGTTATACACCTATATTATTTTATGAGGTGTATATACTATAATTTATCATTTTTTATTCAATAATATCCTTATTTTCATGATATTTTAATCCTCATGTGATTTTATTTTATTTTGGGTATTATGATTCAAAGTTACCAAAGTGGTAAGAGTCTATTACTACAATCTCATCCTTTATTGGGATTGTTAAAAATTATGGTTCCATTGATGAACTATTATGATAAATCACTCAATAATTCTCATTATTTTTATTACAATCTGGTTGTTTTTTATATCTTCATGTATTGGTACCATTTTTACACTCATTGGTACTTAATAAAATTAAGAAGGTGGTTTTACAAAAATCTAACCTTATTTCTCTCTTTGTTCAGAAATTTGTTTTATTAAAAAACAGTGTTTTCTAAAAATGTTTTCAAAAAAAATTAAGTGATATTTTTTTCTAATTTTCAAGGTAAATGATTTCAAAAATGTTTTATGATTAAAAAGTGTTAAAAATTATTTTCAAAGCATCCTTTATAAGTTTTCAAGGTTCTTCACAAATAAAAATATTTTCAAATGTTTCATGATTTAAAAAACATTTTTCAAGGAAGAAGGGATATTTTCCTCAAGAAATGTTTTAAATTTTATTTAAAACTTTTTTTACATTTTTTTTTCAAATTTTTTTTCAGTTAAAATAACATTTATAATGATTTATTCATTAAAAAGTTATTTTTGAATAAAGGTTGTTTTATTTATGAAATGATCCATGTTATCTTTTAAAATCCTCCTCCACTTAAGATAGAATCCTTTGATATAATTTTTCATTTACTAAGGATATGACCTAAGGACACCATTTTCATTATTTTTCTGAATGTTTTATGTTTCTTATTTTATGTTATTTATGAAAACTATTTCTTTTCCACAGGTTATACCATGATAAAACTCTTATGAACCCCTTTTATTTTCATGAGTTATTCTTTGATGAAATTATTAGAAAACCTATATCTTTTCCACATGTTATAAAATAATGAAGTTTTTATGATTCCCATTTCATTTCATGGGTTATTATATTATTTTTGTGAAACCAAACTCTTTTTAGGGGTCCTGACACGATGAATGTTTTATTATCTTATGGCACATGCATGTATTAATTCATTAGGTGGCGGGTGGGACCAATATATCTCTCTAATACATTGAGTAAAATTTATATATCATTATATAATTATGGGAACAAGTATATGTGACTGATACAATTTTGGAAGAAAGTGTAACCTGATCCACTATGAAGAAAGGGCTACAATTGGGGATGGTGGTGTGTCCCACCCAGGATGTTTAATCGTCTATGGGTGAACCCGATTACATGTTAACAATGTCATGAGTGAACCATACTACATGTTCATAATATTATGTGTGAACCTAATTAAATTTTCATAATGTTATACATGGGCCTTTTTTTATTTCTATATGTTTATGTGTGGGCCTGATTACATGTTCAAAATGTCATGAGTGAACCTTATTATGTGTTCACAATGATATGTTTGAACCTTATTATATGTTCATTATGTTATTCATGGACCTGATTTCATATACATATATTATATGTAGACTTAATTACATGATCACAATGTTATCAGTGAACCTTATTACATGTTTAAAAGTTTATGCATGGACATGGATTCATTTCCATAAGTTTATACAAGAATCTATTATCATGTACTTAACTTAATGAGTGAACCCATTTCTATTTACACATGTTCACATTGTTATAAGATTATGTGTATTCCACAATTCTATGTGTTATGCCTATATTTTTCTCTCATTGATTTTCCTCTTTGATTTATTTATGATTCATTTCTTATGAACTATCAATCCTTATGCCATTACGTTTTATTATGATCTTTTATATATAGGGTATGATCTTAAAATGTTATTATCATGTTCTCTTACCCTTATTCTCATGTTATGATTATGTATCTCCTTTATTTACCCTTACTGAGCATCTAACATCACCCTTCATTAAGTTTCCTTTCCCCAGGTTATGAATAATGGTTTTAAGTTGGATTACTAAATTGGAATATATTTGTGCGAAATTTTGAAGATATTTTACCAAGATAGAATATTATGTCTCCAATTTTCTTAATAAACTAATCAATTATTGTCCTCGGGCATGTACTTTTGTAATGTGATTAATATTTATCTAAAATGATGTAAAATCCATATATGTTAAGTCTAGGTCTATATAGTTTGTATCATAGGAAACATTTAGTCAACCTTTAGAAACTAGGATGGGAAAAATTTAGTGAGGTGTCTAGGTTTTTTTATAAGAATATATCTTGGGATGTCTCTAAGGATAAGTATAAGGATGAGATAATGTTTAGGAAACTTTTCTAGAATTTTAGTAACGGATAAAGTGAGTGATTTCCTATAAATTCTTCCCTTTCTGGATACTATAAGTTGATGTGGCTCTGGAATTTATGTGCATAGGGGTAACAACCCTGAAAACACCGTATTGATCTAGACTCAATTGGGAACTGGCGAACAATAACTAACCTTTTTACACACCTATTTTGACACTCCTGGGGGATATCCTTTGGAAATTCAAAAACTATTTACAAACCATCAGGAAGAATTTAAATAGATGATGACTATAAATGACCAATAATAAGATTAAGGTTTCATATATTAAAAATAATGTTTCATGGTTTAGATATCCTTAAGTAAAGTTTCAGGATTTTGTGATTTTTCACTATGATTAGTGTTTCTCGTGCTATGTTTTTAGTTTTAGTAACTAGATAGAACCCAAAGGAACCATTTTAATGAGAAATTAAATGGAAAATGCAATGATTTCCATCTTTAGTAGCTGAATGTTATGGGAGATGGAATCAAAAACCTCATTAATAGGATCACACAAATTTATCATACTCTAAATCATGGTGAATATCCAAATGAGAAAATTAGTGAACAATATTATGCTGAGTCCTTACTGAGAAAATTTCCACCTTATTTCAATGGTTCTTCTGGCATGTTAGTTATGGAGAAATGGATTAATACCATTGAAAATATATTTTCCATTTTGGATTGTTCATAACACGAAATGTTCGCTCTCACTATCTACTATCTAGAATGTGAGGTGGATCAATGGTGGAATCTTATTAAGAATATGAGTAAATAAGATAAATTTGAATCCATGATGTGTTATGAGCTTAAAAGTTTATTTTTAATATTTTTTTTCATGAATTTTTCATACAAAAATATATAAGTAATTCTTTGAGCTTATGTAGGGGGTGATGAATATTTTTTTTCCTATTAATCATATTTTAAAACACTTGAAATGTACTCTTATAGTATTATAATTCACCCTGAAATCAAGGTTGATCGATTATTTTCTATCTTGAAACCAAATATTTTGAGGGAATTATCCATAAGGGAATTTGAATGTTATGAAAAAATCATTTGATGTGTACTAAAAGTGGAAATAGAAGATGGAAACCCTCTTAGTTATAGTGATAAGAAAGGGAAAATGGAGTTACATAGAAAATCCATTGATATAACACATGTAAGTAAGAACAATATTCAAAGTCCTACTTTCCAAAATTGTGGGAAGGATCACTTAGGTGAGTTATTGAAAGGAACAAGAATGTGTGTTAAGTGTGTGAAGTATGATCTCATGTAAAATAATGTATAAGGGATTTGACTGAAGAGAGAGAATAAATAATTCACCACCCACACTTCAGTGTTTCATGTGCAATTTGTTTGGGCATTCTGTGAATGAGTACCTCAATCCAAGGGCTAATATGGATGATAATCCACAACAACCTTTGAGGAATAAATTTTATGGTAAATCTTATTCAATTAAAATGGATAAATTGAATCATGATTATTAAGAAAAACTTATACTTCCCCCCTTAGTTGGTAATTTCATGTTTAATTTTTTATGAATAAGTCCTATTAAAATATTATTATTCATCCGTTAGTGAGGTTTAATGTGATTATTTACCTCTACATATATTTTGGAATAATAAAATCATATTTTATATTATATAAATATAAAGATAGACCCATGTTTCCAATGGAAATGTTTTTGGTATAAGATAAAAATCTTATTTAAGGAATAAAGGGTGCATTATATTTTTAAACAGTTATAAATTTATCCATTTAGAAAAAAGTATAACTTTAACTTAAGATAAATTTTTATAGATTAATATATTATCTCACCATATGAGGATTTATTCGTGTTGGATAACCTATGATAACCATTTTTTGTGATGTTATCTAAATATAGATGGAATGACATATCATTCTACCTCATTATTTGTTATTAATTGAGGAATAAAAAAATTAACCTTCATTTATTAGAGTAATAAATGAAGTGGAAGTCAAGGATGGATCAACCAAAGGGTAAGGTTTTTCTTATGCAAATGAATTAAACCAGGTATGTATATTTACTTATGATCATAGTAGTAAAATAATTCCTCAAATCTAAGAAAATCATATTGAAAAATATTTATCCTAATACATTCATTTCTATTGAACCAATGGAATTATAAGTAATCATAGATTTATAGTTTTTGAGGCCCTTACCTTTCCATTGATCATTCAATTTTACTAAATCAATGATATTTAACTCTCTATTACTATTTACATTTTTCTTCCATGTCCAATCTTTACCCCCAAGCTTTGTTCTCCTATGTAGAAACCTTGTTATGTGTTATTTTTGGTAACCATTAGGATTCTAACTTTTCTATTTAAAGGATGTTATACTATTCATTTTTTAATGTCATTTTCTATGAAAGGAATATTCAATCATTAAACCAATGATGTCCCAGATGAATTTTGAAGGAGAAATTCATTTTAATGGGGTTAGAATGTAAAACCCTGATATTTTGTGAAATATAGTTTTTAAAATTAATTTATTCTTTTAAAAAGTATGCATTCCATGAAACACTGAATATAGCTAGTGTTATAATAAATCATGAAGTTTAGATTGCACTTCACACAACACGGTGTTAATATTTCACTACATTCAATAATTAGATTAGATTCTTATAAAAACAACAGTATTTTTGGATTATGTTATATAAAATGTTGTGTTCCTTCGATATCTTGCGTTAAACACAATTTCAAGTTTTACTGAACTACAATATAACATTAATATTGTTATTAAAATATTATTATAGTTACCACCTAGCCATTAGAATATAATCAATGAATAAAATTAACTAAATTTTGAAAATAATATTTACACATGTATATAAAATCAATCATTAACTTATTAATTATTTAGAAATGAAATTAAGAACTATTTGAGAATAAAGAAATTATTTTTCTAAGAAAAGTATCTTTCTACATAAAAACTACATTTTATCTCAATAAATTAAACAAACTAATATTGATGAATTATTTTTAAAAAAACTATATATTACATATTCAATCAAATTTCTTAGACACACATCTAATAAATTTTATAGCCATAAATTAATAATAAATCAAATTTTATGGAAAAAAAATATGTATTTTTTAAAAAATAATAATTTTACCACCTTTTAATGGAGAACTAATTTTAAATATAATTTTTTAAACTTCTATAATTTTTATATATAAAAAATAATCTTCATTTTTTAATGTGTAATATAAAAATTTAATCTAGGTGAATATTTGGTATTTTTATGAGAGGTGTTATGTTTTCATCATCTAATTTATTTATAATGTTAAATTAGGTTTTGAATCGGTTTTAAATAATAATTAGTTCAATTTTAAATATATTAATCAAATTTAGCTCATTAGGATATTTTTACATTGAATTTAGATATAAAAATTTATCAAATGTTTAAACATTTTTTCACGTTAAATACCCCTTGTCTCGTCCCATCAGCGGGATTAACATTAAATTAATTTATTCCACTTTTGTGATTTTAAATTGGAAAAATGGAATATATATTTGTAAAAAACATAATTTATAATCTCTAGTAGTTTAAACTTATTTTTTTAACAAAAATATTAGAGAAAGAAACTAAAATTAACTATAGTGATTAAGGTAAAAACAAGCATTCTTAATGATTAAAAATAGAATATAAGGAATAATTATTTCCCTAATATAGTCTAAAATTAGTTTCTAAACATATTTATACCATTAAATCTCTATGTATCAATAATTTATAAAATTATGTGCTTGTGGGACAAGTAAAACGTGAGGATCACTCAAATCGTTTCAAGAATACCAAATATGTCCTTTTCTCCAATTATAAAAGGCCTCCTTTCCTCCTCTAATAACACATCTCAAGATCTCTTGGTTTATCCAAAACCTAAACAAAGAAATTACCCACATACCTCACCTAATATTATATTCCTCACATTGGGCATAAATCCCACCAAGAAATCCCTTCGGTGAAAAACAAAAGGAGTTACACAAGGAAGAGGTAACATCCTTCAAAAAACCCTTTGGTTTTATTTCTTTATTCACCCCATAAATTCATATTATTCAGTAATTATATAATATACTTAATATAATAAATATATTTATATGCTTATATGATAATTTTATGACCTCCACTCACATAGACATCAATCATATGGGATACACAATCATGATTTGTGTGTACGGCGGGCTACCGCCTAGTGAACCGATGTTGTTCGTTCTTCCATTTCCACCATTCAAGGTTGGGAATAATGATGGAATTTATATTTTCATATGATATATATGATATTTATGATGTATTTATTATTACATTATTATTATATAATCCATACCTTCATGCTTTCCATTTTTGTAAATATGATAACTTTGTTTGTTGAAGTGAGGACTACCGCCTCCTCAATGTAGTGTGATTCGTACAGACATTGCATGGAATTTATTAGGGGTTGGTTTAGTAAATTTATATTATATATATGATATAATAATTCTTTTATAATTATAATATATATATAATTATACATATATTTCATTTACTTTCTTTCTTTTAATACAACCAGAAAATAGAAATAGTGTTTATGTGTGTGTATGGAAAACAGTCTCTATACATGATGTAATCCATTTAATATTTATATATTTCATAGATTTTTATAAATAATTATATGATAAATATATATTAAATTTTTATCATGTTTTAATTCTTTAAATAATTAAATCATGATAAAGTTATGTGGATCAAGAACAACAAGCCCAAACATATACGAAAAACGAAATGGTTATTACCTGAAATATAACATTAACATAGAATTTTTAATAAAGAGTAAATATAAATTCATAATAAAATAATATATCATATGAAATATAAGAATATATTTATTTGGAATATTTATAATAAACTTATATTTATTTTATAGGAGGTTTTAACGTGAACAAAGAAATCCTAAACTTAAGGTATGGGTTTTCTCATCTAACTTTTATTTTTGGGAGATATATGTTATATTCACCACTTATTATAATTGTGTGGTGTATATAATTCCATATGAAATTTTATATCATGTATATCCTTTATTTAAGGATTTAAATGTTTCAATTTATTTTATTATATCATGGATCTCATGATTCAAAAGTTACTCAAGTGGTAAGGGGGTTTCTAGTCTCACTCTTATTTATGTGAGACTTATGCCATATTCACCAGTATTTTCTTGTGGGTGGTGTATATAATACCCACTAATTTATAATATTATTCTTATAATTAAATTTATTTTCATTTACATATTCATATTATGATCTCCCTTTCATGGGGTTTACAGTTCAAAAGTTACCAAATCAGTAAGGTAATTTTTTCTCAATTTTCCGTCTTTGACATACATGTTTTGTTATGCACATATAATATTTTATGAGGTATATATACTTCACATTGAATTTCCCATGAATATACTTATTTTAATGATATTTTAATTCTCATATAATTTTATTATATTTTCATTTTTATGAATCCAAATTACCAAATTGGTAAGAGACTATTGCAACATTCTCATCGTTTATCATGATTGTTTAGGATTATGGTTCCATTGAAGAAATCTTATGAAAAATATCTCAATAATTCTCATTATTTTTCTTCTCATCTATTTCTTTATGATATATTAATGTATTGTTACCATTTTTAAAGTCCTTGGTACATAAGATAATTAATGAAGTGCTTTTAAAAAAATCTGACCGCATTTCTCTCTTTACACAGAAATTTGTTTCTTTCAAAGAACATTTTTTCTAAAAGAATTTAAAAAATTATTTTAAGTGATATTTTAATATCATTTTCAAGGAAATTTTTTTATGAAATTATTATTTAAAATGGTATTCAAAGATTCTTTTAAAATATTTTAAGATTATTCTAAAAGAAAAAGTTTTTCAAATGTTTTATGGTTTAAAAATAATATCTCATAGGGAAAATGATATTTTCCACAAGAAATGTTTTAAAAATTTTTTAAAGATTGTTTAAAAAAAATTCAAAGTGGTTTTAAAAGATAATAATTTTTAAAATGATTTATTCCATAAAAAGTGATTTTTAAAGAAATGTTATTTTTCTTAAGAAATGCTACAGGTTATATTTCAAAATCCTTCTCCTTATAAGATGAAATCCATTGATAGAGTTTATGATTTATTAGGGATATAACCTAGGGATTCTATTCTCATTATTGTTTTGAATGGTTTATGTTTTGATTTCATGTTTCTTTTGTAAATCATTTCTCTTCCATGGGTTATACCATAATAAAATGATTATGAAATGAATTTATTTTAAAGGGTTATTCTATGATGAAATGATTATGAAACCTATATATTTTATATAAGTTATAATATAATAAATTTTTTATGATATGCATTTCATTTAATGGGTAATGATATGATGTTTATGAAACCCAACTCTTTTTATGGGTCTTAATATGATGAATGTTTTATTATCTGATGGAACACATATATACGAATTCATTATGTGATTGGTGGGACCTATATATCCCTAAAATGAATTAGGTAAATATTTATATCTCATGAGATAATGATGGTAGGAATCAAAGGGATTGATCCACTAAGGGAAGAAGGTGTAACCTGATCCACTATGAAGAAAGGGCTACCATTGGGGATGGTGGTGTGTCCCTCCCAGGAGGTATAGCTACCTATGTGTGAACCTGATTACATGTTCACAATGTTATGAGTGGACCTTATTATGTGTTCACAATGTTATGCATGAACTTCATTACATGTTCCACTACGAAAATTGTACGTATTTGAGATGGTCTATTTGCGACGGGACGATTTATCATCACAAATAGTTATCCATTTACATATAAAAAACCATGTTGTGATGGGTCTGTCACAAAAAAGTATTTGCGACAGGCCCGTATTCCCGTCACAAATAGTTATTTAAAAAATATATAAACTATTTGTGATGGTAACCTTCCACAAAATGTTTCGTCAAAAATTCTTAATAAAGTAAAAAATATATATTCAATAAAATTATGATAAATTAATATTAGAAAATAATATTATTATTAATACTATTGATATAAATAATATAATATTATATAATAATAATACTAATATTAATAATATTAAAATATTATATAAAATTAAAATTAAAAATAATAATAATAATAATAATAATATAATATTGTTATTATTATTAATAATATTTATGAAAAAATAATATTAATATTATTATAAAATTTATAAAATATTAAAATTATTAATATTCACAAAAAATATAAAAAAATAATAAATTATTCTTATTTTTATTCAAATAAAAAACTATAAAAAATTAATACTAATACAAAATATTAAAATATTAAAATATTAAAAAAAATTAAATTATGCAATATTCGCACCAATATAAAAGAAAGAAACTATAAATAGTTAATATTATAATAAACTTTGACGTATTTTTAACATGACAAAAAAATCACAGGGGGCAGTATTCTGGAGGAGTTGGAGGTGTTGAAGGAGATGGTGGAGGAAATTTCATCCTTATACTACGAGTCAGATAGCACATGTACTCCATCTGCTCGTGCTGCTACCACTGCCATCACCGCATCTGCTCCTCATACTGTTACTGCTGTAGTTGGTGCTTCTCCTCATGCTTCTACTACTGTTGATTCATCTCATCTTTCTCCTTACACAAACTCATTATAAGATCCCTCTGATCTCGCACCTACTCGTGATACTGTGATCCAGACGACGATGTCTCTCCCCTATCTCCTCTCGGGCTGGATGCTTTCATCACAGAAGTACTATAATAAGTCTCATGAGTCAATATAGAGTTGAAACCAACTACTCAGCCCTTATCAAATACATAATGGTCTTCATGGATCCATGTCGGCTCATCGAAATGGTGGGAACTAGTCTGATCAGTCGTCTCGGCCTGACTCTCAACCTGTGTCTGAGAGGTCGTGGCTTCATATTAATCCTTTAGTTCCAATTTAAAATTAAAATAGTAAAAATATTATATGTAGTTAATTTTCAAATATAAAAAGAAATAATACTGACCACAATCAGATGTTGTTGATCACCTCTAATCTCTCCAATGGCTGGATCACTATACATCCTCCGATAAATGTCATACTCCATAATATCAGGCTTCTTGACTACAAATATGAATATAAAATAAACTATTTATATTTAAAGTTATATAAATGATTTAAAAAATTACATACTAGATGCTCTTTATGTGTACAGAATGTATGGCTACTGGATCGATGTGTCGCCTCCTGTCTCCACCAGTTCTATCAGCCCAATGAAGATCCCCTCTAAAATCCACCACCCAACCAGTGTGAAAATAATCCCTCCCAAATGTGAGATGAAAATCATTATGGTTGGCGGGCTCTAAATGACTCACCAAATATTGACACTCCTACTTTCTCCATGGTCATCCTCAAATTGTGCAAAAACTAATGAAAATAGTCATGCATAGAAACCTCCCATGACACGTGGATAGCGTCACACATGATATCATCTATGGGATACCATAAACCCAAAAAAAATTATAATATCAAGTTATTAGTGAAATAAATTTCAAAAAAAAATATTATTCATTACAAACCATCTAATGATCGAACATGCCAAGCTGCACATCAACGGAAATCTGCTCCCATGTGATCCATGGCTAAGAAAAATAATTATGCAAGAGATAGCTCCCTTGTCCAATAGTTATATGTGAAAAAATATGAAAAAAGAACAAATAATCAAACAATTAGTATATAAATAAATTAATCAAATCTAACTAAAATGCACAGGTTACTATACCTATGTGTGCGTGGATCGAAGCCAAGACATAGACGTTGCTCGAGGATAGGTTTAGGAATCATCAGTCTCCCAAGACCGCGCACCCCCTAAACCGCCAGTGGGATGAGGGTCAGATCTGAAATCCTCCTCATCCTAAGGTATCTCACCCTCCTGTAACAAAAAAATAGATCATCTTCCATCTGAAACACAAAATTATTATTGTTAACACATAGTTGAAAATAACTATTATATATAGATATATATCAGTTATGATTATAACCGGCATTTAACTATGTAAATGTTCACCTTCATCATCATCTTCATATAAGACGATGTTAATATCTTCATATTACTCCTCGACATCATCAATATCCATATGAGTTTTAGTTTCATAGTCTCTTTCCATTTCAAATTCATTTGTAACATCATTAACATGATCATCACCATAAACCCTTAATTGTGGGGTGTCATCATCGATATTCATGTCTCTTTATGAAAAATATGAATTTTGAGTAGTCTCTTGAAAAATTTCAATTCCTTCCACTTCAGTGAAACCACATTCACTTTGAGTGAAATGATTTTCGTGAAATTTGATTTTTATTATGCTCCACCGATCACTTGGGTCTCTTTAAGTAGCACAATAATTTTTGTAATAAATTTAATGTTCCTATTGAGCCAGTAAAAATGGTTCAATTACTAAAATAAGGATTTTATATTTAATATCAACGATTCCATCAGTCATATGAACATGGAGTCCTCTCTCAGTATCTAACCACCTACATTTGAACATCATTATGTAATTTTTTCCTAGATAACATAGTTCAATAATTTCATCCAGCATGTCATAAAAGTAAACTTTAGTTTCTCTATGATGAGATCCTCTCAAGAAAACTCCACTGTTCATTTTTTCCCCATATGCACATGTATGAAATCAAAAACCCTTCACTACATATGCATTATTATATTTAACCGTTTTTGGATGGTGGGTTACTCAATATGTGTAGTCCCTTAGCAATTTTATCAGCATGTTGAGACACCAAAAGTATTTCCAAACAATTATCAATATAATAAATACAAAACTGAATTGATATGTTAAACCATCAATAATTTATGTTACCAATTTTTGAAACCATTTAGAAAAAAAATCGACCTTCTTCAAGAGCACCTGATGTAATTTTTGGAAGTTTTTTCTTGATATGATTATCATATAACCTACAAATAAAATAAGTTTACTTACTATAACATAAATTATAGAATAATTGATAGAATCACTCACAGTACAAATGATATCATTTCTTCATAGTTAAGAAGAATATATGTATGATCTCTGTGATGTTCATCATCTGAAATCCATCATTCATGAACTCCACTGAAGCCAAGCTCTAGTTGATTAAAAAATGATAATTTATTTTCCATTTCATCATCAACATTCCACTTTTTCCATCCCATGTGGTTGTGTTTTGATGGATATTCATGTTTAAAATAATGAGAGCATAAAAAAGCATTTTCTTCTTGAAAATAAGCTTCAGCAATTGAGCCTTCAACTGATGCTTTGTTATGTACTTTTTTCAACAAATCCTACATGCATCTCTTGAATTGGTACATCCATCAAAAAAGTATTGGATCTATACATTTTTCTGTATGTAAAAAATATAACATCAAATGTTCCATTGAGTCAAAGAAAGTTAGCAGAAAGATTTTTTCCAGTTTACATATAATTAAAACATCTTCTTATAGTTTTATTAGTGCACCGTGGTCTATTATCGCTTCAAAAATGTCTCAGAAAAAATATGATATGTAAATTATCGAATACCAAATCATAGAATTCAAAAAACCAATTAATCAAATGAGCAGAATTATTTCCATTATAACATGACAATCATGACTTTTTAATCTGGTAATATGATAATTCTTAACACATCTACCCAAATTAGAAGCATAGCCTTCTGGAAGTCTCAAATATTCAATCCACTGATAAAATAATAATTGACTCTCTTTGGATAGTGTATAAGCTTCTTTTGGCTTCATTAACCTCTCTGATCTAAAATTTTCAAACAGTTCATGTTCTGGTCACTTGCAAATTTCGGCAAGATCTAATCGTGCCTCTACATTATCTTTGGTCTTACCTGGTATATCCAATGAAATAAATTATCAAAATAGTTCTTCTCAACATAAATGACATACAGCATGTGGCGGACCAACAAATTAGACCAATATGGCATATCCCTAAAAGGCTTTTTTTATCCAATTATATGCTTTCCTAAAGGCATGAATTTTATGTTGGTTTATTTTTGGTCCAAATGTGATGGGAGGTCATGAAAATAAAACTGATTTTAACTTCGTACTTGAGATCATTTTTGGAGGTATATCCATTTCAATTGTGCCTTTTCTGAAATGAGATTTGTTCCTCCGAAAAGGGTGATCAGTTGGAAGAAATCTGTGATGACAGTAAAAATAGAATGTTTTTTTCTATTAAAGAGAATAAATGATATTTTTGACCCTCTTACAGTAAGGACATGATTTTGGACCATGTGTAATCTAATTAGATAACAATCCATATGCTAGTAAGTCACTAATTTTACATATCAATTAATCTTTAGTAGGAGATTTTCTTTTGCGGTAACATCATATGTACAAACACCATTACTCCAAAATAAATTTAACTCATCAATCAATGGTTTCAAATAAACATCAATATTATGTTCATATGACCATAGATTAATAAGGTCAAAAAGATATATGTATCTTTCATTAATATATATTTAGGTAAATTTAACGGAGTTATAAATATAGGCTAATGTGAATACTGACTACCATAAGAACCAAACTGACAGAAACCATCAGTATAAAGACCTTATCACATGTTCCGGGCTTTTGAAGAATAATATGGATGCACTTTGTCAAAATGTATCCATGAATCACTACTAGATAGATGATTCAACATTTTACCATTGGAAATCATGGTTTTGTGTCATGACATCATTGTTGTTGTTTTCTGAGGCATAAATAAACGCCGCAACCTAGGTGTAAGTGGGAAATATCTCAACTTTTTTATAGGAATTAATCCAGACATCCCAAGTTGAGCTTCTTTATAACTTGATTTTCTACATGGGGGACAACCATCCAACGACTCAATTTCACTAGAATATAAGATCCAATTATTTGAATATGCATGAATTTTCTGATAAATATGGCCCAGATTACGAACCAACATCTTTCTCTCATATTAATTTGCAGGAAACACATTTCCTTTAGGTAACAATGTTTTAACTAAAGAAAATATATGATCAAAATATTTGTTTGAGATTCCATTATTTTATTTAATAGCTATAAATTTTGAAACCCCTAATAATTTTCTTATCTTGAAACCAGGATATAATTCTTCCTTTGAATACCTCAAAAACTCATAAATTTCAGATGGTTCAAACTCATGAGTTAAATCAACATCATCTTGAGTTTTAGTTTGTCGAACAGATAGACCTGCAACATCATGTACTAAATTTTGAGAACGTGATGCATCCAAAATCAAATTATTAGTATCTCCTCTAGAACTTTGTTCACTGTGTTGATACAAAAAAACATAATCTGTTTGAAAACCAAAACATAACAGATGTCCCCCAACATTGGAAAATGTGTCAAATGCTCTCAGATAACATTTTTTACAAGGACACATAATTTTTCCATCTGAAAAAAGGTCTGGTTTTGATGATGCAAATGATAATAAAGGTTCAACACCCTCAATATATACAAGATTTAGACTAGAACCGTTTGGATTTTTGTAATGATGTATCCAAGAGTGATCATTTAATAATGACTTTTGTCAACTTCCTTGTTCAATATTTTTCTAAAAAATATAAAATCATTACTATTTTTGAATAATTTGATATAAGATAAACATTATCTATAAAATAGAAGATAAATAATTACAGCTAGTTATTATTAATTACCACTAATTACGGGAAACATAATTTTTAGTGGATTGGAGGCTGCTCTTTTGTTTGAAAGATCATTTACTTGAAACTTTCTCACCGTAAAATCACAATGACGAATTTCCTCAGAGGTATGCATATCCATTCCCGTGTATACAAGAATGCATAAGCGTACCTCCGACCAGATTCTTCATAGTGATTTCAGTGTGAGAAAGATATAAGTAAATGAGATGTCGGACAAAAGAGCACACTTTTTGTCGAAGAATCATCCTCTTGAAACTGTCACTGCTTGAAAAAAAAATATAAAAAATGTGTTCCTATGAATGCATATCAAATCGCATGCATACAAGATTGGATATACATATTTTGGAGCACATTTTTTATTATTTTTTTAGTTTCTGAGAGTTGAAAGGAGAAGAGTCATTGATCAAAAGGAGTGTTGCCAATCCATTGGAAATTATACCAAGTTTTTACAATTTATTACAATTATCCCTATTTATTATTAATTCTTTCAATTTATTACTAATTCATTCAATTTATTACTAATTATTACTATTTATTACTAATTGTTGCTAATTGTTGCTAATTATTTCTAATTATAGAAAATTATTGCTAATTATTGTTAATTATTCCCAATTATTGCTAATTATTTTTAATTATTGTGAATTATTTCAAATTATTGCTAATTATTTCTAGTTATTTCTAATTATTACTAATTATTTCTAATTATTCCTAAATGTCTCTAATTATTCCTAATTATTGCTAAGTATTTCTAAGTATTGCTAATTATTGCTAATTAATTCTAATTATTGGTAATTATTGCTAATTATTGCTAATTATTTCAAATTATTGCTGATTATTGCTAATTATTCATAATTATTCATAATTATTACTAATTATTAATAATTATTACTAATTATTAGTAATTATTAAAATTTTCAGTATTTATAAGTATTTTTTACTAATTATTACTATTTTTTCTAATTATTACTATTTTTTATTAATTATTACATTTTTTACAAATTTTTACTATTTATTTCTAATTATTAATATTTATTGCTAATTAATGCTATTTATTGCTAATTATTCTTAATTATTACTATTTATTCATAATTATTGCTAATTATTCATAATTATTATTAATTATTGTTAATTACTACTAATTATTACTAATTATTACTAATTACTACTAATAATTTGTATTTTTTTTAATATTTTTAGAAATAATTACTTTTTTACTTATTATTACTATTCTTTACTATTTATTAATATTTTTTACTATTTATTTCTATTTATTAATATTTACTGCTAATTATTACTATTGATTGCTAATTATTACTATTTATTGCTAATAATTACTATTTAATTCTAATTATTACTATTTATTTCTAATTGGAGTTGGATCTTATCAAAGCTTGGTCTAGCACGCCACGTAGCGTCAATGGGTTTCAATTTTTTCTGTTTCGCTGGTCCTTTGAATTTCATATGAATTGTGACTCACTGGCTTCTGTGGTTTGGGTAAACTTCCCCAATCTCTCTTTGTCATTTCATAATCCCTCAGTTATTAGACTTCTGGGTAATCTCATTGGGAGGTTCTTGTGTTCGGATAGCCGTACTGCGGCTCTGTGCCACCCGGTGAACCCACGGGTTTGCGTGGAAATGGATGTGGCTCGTACGCCTTTTGAATATGTCTGGATCACGATCGGGGAGGAGTATAGCTATAAGAAGTAGGTTGTTTATGAGAACTGGACAAATTTCTGCTCTTCAGGTCACATATTGGGACACTCTTCAGAGGTTTGCAGGAAGGGGCGTTCATATCACCTACAGGAGGCTCATCGTTGAGGAATCTGGCAAGCAGCAAGGAAGGAGATTAACCATGTTGGGAAATCTCCTGAGGCTTGTGTGGCGCTTGGTATTGTGCATATGGTGTCTGGTGTTGAAGGTTATGGCAGGGATCAGTCTTTTCCGGCTGATGAGGTGCTTGCAGATGCTGGGTTTTTGAACAAGGATGTGGAGAATCAGGCTAGCCCGAAGGTGTCTGTAGCTTTTAGCGGGTTGAGGCACATCTCGGAGGAGTCTAGTGATCTCAGTGTGAGGAAGGTGGTTGATGTGGTCCTGCAGAGGGAGGATGGGTTGAGACACACTGTGTCTGGGTGAAAGTCCTGTAGGGACGGAAATGCTGGAGGCTCGGCTGATGAGGCCAGGCCCGTGTAGCAGTTGTGTAACAGGGTTGTGGAACCAGTTGCTGCTGATGGGGTGTATATGAAGGATAAAAACCCAATAGTTGATGCAGTCCTTAAACGGCTGATGAGGGATCTGCAAGTGGTGGTCGAAGTGATGCAGACTGATAACCATGCTGCTAGTGTCAGGGGTGAGGTAGCTGGCAACAGCAGGGCCGTGGGGCTACATTCTTCCCCTATAGTGCTTGATGGTCTGATGGAGGGGGTTTTGGAGGCCGGTATTGATGGGAGAGGTGTCCGGGCTGATGATGATGGAGGGGTTCTGACTACAGTTCAGTTGGGCAACCGTTTTCAGATTCAGGAACATGAGGATGTGGACATTTTTACTTCGGTGAAAAATGGTGGCAATGTGTCGGTTGGGTCTCTGGAGGAGGATGTTGGAAATGAAAAAATGAAGATGGTGCCTTGTGAAAATCATGAAATGATAGAGCACCTACAATGCTTAGCAATGATTAATACTAATACTCATTCAGGGTATTATCAAGAGGAGGTTATCCCTGGAAAGTGGGAGGATATTTCCGAGTGTGATAAAGAAAATGGTGGCATGGTTATGCCCTCTTATAGTAGTATTGTCCAGGGCAGGAAGGTGAAAATGTCTGAGAATCAGGAGGAGATGACTGTTGCAACGCGACGAAGGCCATGGAAAGATTACTCCTTTTTTCCAATGCCAATGTCTACTTGGTCATCTCTCATAAAGGAAGGTGGGGTAGGAGTGAATAAGAGTATGCTATCTTCTAATGAGTTGATTTCTTTGGAGCGATTAAATCTCACAAGGAAGGATGCTAAAGTCCTGAAACATTATGAGAGCTCAGAATGGGAGTCATCCACTGCAGAGGAAGCATTCTACCATGGAGGTGGTGATGGGTACGGTTCTTATGATTTCTAGTTGTTGTATTTTGAGCTTGAGTGCTTGTCCTTGAACTTTTTCTTTATTTTAATAAATGGTTTGAGGCTAGCCTCTGACTGACATTTCGGGTATTACTAATTATTAGTATTTATAACTTATTATTACTATTTATTACTAATTATTAGTAATTATTACTAATTATTAGTATTTATTACTAATTAATAGTATTTATTACTAATTATTACTAATTATTACTAATTATTACTAATTATTACTAATTATTAATATTTATTAGTAATTATTACTATTTATTACTAATTATTACTATTTACTACTAAATATTAGTATTTTTTACTAATTAATACTATTTATTACTATTTATTACTAATTATTACTAACTAATACTAATTATTACAAATTAATACTATTTATTACTATTTATTACCAATTATTACTAATTATTACAAATTATTACTATTTATTACTATTTATTACTATTTATTACTATTTATTACTATTTATTACTATTTATTACTATTTATTACTATTTATTACTAATTATTTATAATTATTACTATTTATTAAGATTTATTATTAATTAATACTAATTATTACTATTTATTACTAATTATTACTATTTATTACTAATTATTACTAATTTCTAGTATTTATTACTAATTATTAGTATCTATTACTATTATTTACTAATTATTACTATTTATTCCTAATTATTAGTATTTATTGCTAATTAATATTCTTTATTGCAAGTTATTGCAAATTATTTCTAATTTTTGGTAATTATTACTAATTATTTCTAATTATTGCTATTTATTAATAATTATTGCTATTTATTAGTAATTATTGCAAATTATTACAAATTGTTGCTAATTATTACTATTTATTTATAATTATTACTATTTATTTATAATTATTACGAATTATTACTATTTGTTACCAATTATTAGTATTTTTGCTAATTTTTACTAATTTTTTATATTCTTTACTATTTACTAGTAATTATTACTATTTATTAGTAATTATTACTATTAATTAGTAATTATTAATATTTATTCGTAATTGTTACTAATTAATAGTTATTATTACGAATTATTACTAATTATTAATATTTCTTACCATTCATTAGTATTTATTAGTATTTATTACTATTTAATACTATTTATTCCTAATTATTACTAAATTGCCGCTAATTATTACTAATTAGTTTTAATTACTATTAATTATTGCAAATTACCGCTACAAATTACTAATTACTGCTAATTATTCAATTTTTTACTAATTATCGTTAATAATTCCTAATTGGCACTAATTATTAATAATTAACACTAATAATTTCAATTTATTACTACAAATAAATACTGATAACAAAACAATCTAAATCTTATTTAATTACATCTAAATAACAATAATTTAAATTAATATAAAAAAATTAAATAAACATTAAATTAAATAAAACATAAATACCCTTAAACTTGATCTCTTATAGGTGTAGACGACTTCAAAATCTTTTCGTAAAAAAACTAACTCAAGGAAATTTTAACTATAAAATTAGAGTTTATAGAAAAAGAGAAAGTAAGGATGGAGAGGAAGTAGGAAAAATGGATTGGGTATATATAGGTTATATTTTTTGTGACGGGACTATTTTCGACGGGATTCCCATCGCAAATACCTTCAACCTCATTAATTACTATTGGTGGTTAAAAAGGTATTTGTGATGGGTTCTGTCACAAATAGTGACATGAAGACACACTATTTGCAATGGAGGCATATTTCGTCACAAATACTATTTACCACCATCGAGTATTTGTGACGGGGGGTGTCTACCCGTCGCAAATAGTATTTACCGCCATCGTGTATTTGGGACGGGGATGCAAGCCCCATCGCAAATACCCTTCCTGCGGTTTGGCACGCAAACCGTGCGAATCCTTTTGTGACGGGAGCCTTTATCTCATCATAATTAACTAATTATTTATGACGGGTAGATGGCTTCGTCACAAATAATCTTTTTGATGGGCTATTTAAGATAGGATCTATTCCCATCGCAAATAACCTATTGCAAAAGGCCATTTTCCCAGTAATATTCATAATGTAATGCATGGACCTATTTTCATGTCCACAGGTTTATGTGTGGGCCTCATTACATGTTTATAATGTTATGAGTGAACCTTATTATGTGTTCAAAATTTTATGTGTAAACCTGATTACATGTTCATAATGTTATGCATGGATCTAGTTTCATGTTCATATGTTTTTGTGTGTACCTATTTACATGTTCACAACGTTATGATTGAACCTTATTACATGTTCACAATTTTATCCATGGACCAGGATGCATGTCCATAAGTTTATGTGAGGACCTTATTTCATGTCCTTACCTTAATGAGTGAACCTGTTTCTATTTACACATGTTCACATTGTTATAAGATGATGTTTATTCCATAATTCTATGTCTTATTCCTATGTGTTTCACACATGGATCTTGCTCTTAGATTTATTTATGATTCATGTCTTATAAACTACTAAACCTTATGTCGTGACTTATAATTATGATCTTTGATATGTAGGGAATGATATGGAAATGTTATTCTCATGTTCTCTTACCCTTATTTTCATGTTCTACTACCCTTATTCTCATGTTATTATTATATATCTCCCTTATTTACCCTTATTGGGCATATAAGCTCGCCCTTATGATTCATTTCCCCAAGTTATGAAGAAAGGTTTTAAGTTGGAGTACTAAATGGGATGCTCTTTGTAGGAAACATTAAAGATCTTTAACCATGATAAAAGATTATGTTTTCACGATTCCAAAGAACCTAAACTATTATGGTATTTTGGCATGTAATTTTTTAATGTAAATAATATTCATCTAAAATAATTTAATATCCATGTGTGTCAACCCTGGGTCAATAAATCTTGATTTGTTTTGGAACACCTACTGGTCAACAAAATCTTCCCTTGATTTAAGATCATATTTTAAATGTTAGTCATGGGTTTCAAATTTAATAGATTTTCAAGGATTTATTAATTAATATGACTTAATGACAATGGAGTTTTTATTCTTCTATAATAAGGATACAAGTTTTGTTGTCCTTTGAATCAACTTGATATGGATTTCTGATGGTTTTTTATCCCTTCGTCAAAGAGTTCCCAATTTTTCTTTTAATAGAGTAACCATTCCAATTGAATGTGACCTCAACTCTAGAATCACAATGTTGACCCATGAAAAACAGGTTATCTTGAATACCATCCATATAGAGGATTTTTTTTATTCCTTAACACATCTCTAACTATCCATGTATTTCTACATCCCTATATTTTTAGAGTTCTTTCATTATTGAATTTGGTCTAACCATCAACATCACCCTTCACATTCTTATGGAGATTTATGTTGTCATGCATGTGGGATGAGACGCACTATCAAGGATTCAATTACAATTCTTTGTATTTTCTTTAAGAGAAATACCCTCTATAATAGCCTTTTTATTCTTCATATTTTCATTCCAATAAATATTTAATTGAGTTGAGACACAAGATGGTATATCCTCATTTCTCCCAACGTAGGCTGTGAGATTATACTCATCTTTCTCCAAAGTATAAAAACTATTTTTCAAGGAGATATCATATGTTTATTTATCTACCACCCTATTTTATATTCCCTTAATGAAGGTTTACTTATCTATTTATTTCAATTTATATTTTTGTGACCAAATCTATAAATTCTATATTAATATCCATAGAAATATTTTTCTCTTCATGTATTAGGATATGTTCCGTTTTCTATTTTCAACTCTTAGAAGCTTTACATTGAAAATAGATATATACCACCATTCACTAGGTCAATGTATGAAAATTCATCCATAAAATTTCTATTTCATATTGGAATGATTTCATCACCACTCCCTCTTCGCACATTTCTATCTTTGGAGTAGATTCTTGACTATTGAAGAAACCTTAGTGGTTAAGAAATTTCACAAACTTTTTTCCTGTATTTATCTTGTATATAAACTCCTCTTTCCTTAAAATTCTTAAATTCACATCTAATTTCATGCTTTTATGTTGGCCATTTATGATTTTATAAACACTCATTTTTTCTCTACACTCTCTTTTTATCACCTATTTTTTGAGAAAATCCTAAATTGAATCTTTTTCCTATCACCATAAAATTATTATTCAGCCTAAAGCTTATTTATTAAAGAGATAACTTCTTCTTAAATGGATTTAAACTTTTTTTTCAATTCTTCTATCCAAGTATTAACATCGTTAATCATTTTTTCATACTCTATGATTTTTATCTTTAAATAAACCACTTCATTAGATGTAGCATGATCAGCCTCATGTAATTCCACAAATTATTCTAGAAATGTATATTTGGATTCATGTTGATCAATGTATTTTGATGATTCCTTTAGTAGGCCATCAATCTTTCAGTTTTCTTATGTTGGATATCCAGCTCTTTAAGTACTCCTTTGAGTTAAACTTTAAGATCAAGGAATCTTTTATGTATTTATTCTTCGTTAATTTTAGGATTGTTATTTTATACTATTTCCACCATAATATCTTCCATATTTTAAATTAATTAAACCTCATAATCTTTTAAATATATTAATAAGGTTTTATATTAGAACCTCTTTCCATTTTGATTTCCTAATTTAAAGTTTCATCACATGGGGAACATTTTCTATTGTTCTAGTAAACCACCATATTCACCTCCATTATTATCTTTTCTTGGATATATTTCTATGATATTTCTAACCATTCTATAATTAATTAATGAAAACCGTAGCTTTATTTCACATCTACCTTTACCTCACTCAAATTTTCTAACAATAAGTGAATGAAATTTATCATTAAAAACTACATCATTTCCTCCAACTTTAGTAATCTCTATATTCTCTATGAATTTAAAGGAAAATTATTTTTATGATAGAAAAATATACTTTTTTTACTAAATATTATTTTATAATCCACCGTCTTGACATGAAGAACATCAAGTGAAATTTCAATGAAATCTTGTTCCTTGAGAGCATACACCTTGGCAGTGTACAAAGTTTGTACCCCTATAAGGATTTTCATCTTAATAGTGATATCTTTGATATCATCAGATTTTATGAGGATATATCCCACAAATTCAATGAAAAAATTAAATAAAACATAAATATTCTCATTATGGACCATCATTAATTCATCAAATTTGTTCTATAATACTTACAAATTTGTTTATTTCGCCTTGTTGTCTCCTTCATAAATATTGTCCAATTTTGTAAAATAGATTTGGTAATGTGCATATCATCACCTTCATATATATTTGGTTTAACCATGCCCTAGATAATAAGTTATGTGCCCTTTCATCAGTATTCAAAAGTTTTCTATCTACTTTGTTCATTGATATTTTTATTTCATCACTGCCTTTTAATCCACAAATTGCAGTGGAAAAAAATTATGTCAATGATATCATAGTTGTGATCTCATTTGATTATTCCAAATCTAAAAATTATATTCATAATACAAAAGAATCAAATTTTTATTAACTGCATTCTTCATCATTTCAATTTTGAAAGGATAGATTCATTGACTCGGAACCTTTTGGATCTAATACCAATTATGTCAACCTTAGGCCCAATACACCCTAATAGGGAAAGTGAATTAGGTTTTTCAATTCTTCTTATCTTCCACTAGATCTTTTTCTCATGTTAGAAAGAAAAAATTAAACATTTCAATCTTTCAACCACACTTAATTTACAAATACAGAAATCAAATATAAGAACATGAAGGTTTTACTTAGTTCTCCATAAACGTTTATTCAATAGAGAATACACTAATAGTTTGTAAATATACTAGGGTCTATCACAACACATTTTATATGTTAAAATTGTTTTGGAAAGATAAAATGTTGATCCTAGGTAAATCTCCCCATCTTGTATCATTGGTCATTTCTTTGAGATAAGGAATATAAAATAAATTATAAAATATGATCAATCACAATGAATCTTTACAATAGATAGAAACCATACCAATATGGTGTTGTGATTATTATTATATTCCTCCTTCAATATTCTAATATATAACAATATTTCACCAAAAAACATTCCTTTTTCTGGTTTTTGAGATCTATTAATATTATCCTATCTCTCTTTCTTTTATTCTCAGATATTTACATAAAATCAATTATGGTCCTTTTGTATCTTTTTTTTCTTCTCTTTTATATATATATTTATTGAAATATGTAAATATATTTTCTAAAATATTTGGAACCATGATTTTTTTCTATTTAATTTCTCAACTGATTCAAATAAATATATTCCTTGTGATTTTTAGATCCTCTAATCACCAATAATTTCCTCTAAATATAGACTATTTTATTCATTTTGATATTTTAAAATAATCATGGTGTGATCCTCCACTTGTTACAACAAAATAACCTCAGTGTGTTTTTTTAATTATCACAATATATCACTTTTATAGGAAAATTACATTTAAAATTTAATTCTCTACATTTTCCTACTCATTTTCACTCAAATCAAAAAAAATCTTGAAACCTCTTCCTCTATAGTATAGAGATTTTCCAATTTTTATTTTCATTAATTCTTACACATAATAAAAAAACAACCTTTAAAACACCCATTATGAATCTCCCTATATTTCTTATGTATTTTTTCAATGTGAAATTCCACATTCCATAATTTTTCACTAATATTTTCCCTATTTCAGTCAAGTATTCAACCATCAGGATTAATAAAATTTCTAATGAAGAAAATTTCATCTCATTTCAACATCTCTAGGCCTTCCAAGATATATCGAATTAAAATTCATATTTTATGATACACTAAGTATCATAATCTACTATTGAACAAGTAATTAATCATATTTTATGATTGATAATTACTTGTAAATATCATCTATTATCGTTAAATTGATTTTATTCATTCTAGACCTTTTCTGTATTATGATGCTTCCTAGAAACTATTACTTTTACATATATAGGGAAATTTCCTCCCTTTTCCACATTTTTCTGCATATTCTAGAATTTACACTAACATATACAAATAGAGATTCTCTAATACATTTTAAATTTTCCTTATTCTACTCAACATTGGTTTCTTTTATGTATATTGGGAGGCTCAACACATACCAAATTTTATGATTCTTCCATAAAGCTCCAAATGCTCTTGTATATTGTCCATTTTTACAAAATAAAAACCAGAATACTAATTTATAAAACACCATAACTCTTTATAAATTTTTAAACACCAAATATATTATGAATCTACTCCAAATTCTTATGTATATTGTGTTTTTCCTTTGATTATTTTTTGTGAACTCGAAGAATGAAATTATACTTGTGTTTTCACCATTGTTTATTCCTATAACTTATATAATAGCTATCATACTCATATTCAAGAATTTTCTTTTTATAACACCACCACTTTTGGGATAAATTCTGTATATCTAAATATTAATCCTTTGAAAAAACTGCACTTGGAGAACACATTCTAAAACATACTCTTCTTTAGCTCATCTTTCCTAAATATATTCTAGAATCAATAACATATATAACAAAGGATTCATCAATATCTAAAGTTATATGTGCCACTATTTTTCCTTCAATAAATTCAAACCTCTTCATATGACTTCTAATTAAAAATAAATGCAACATACAACCCTTTGTTTCAACATTTTCATCCTTTTTATTTTATTTTAAATCAAAATATATTTAATATATGTAAATCTATCCATCCATTTTGTTAAAGAATATATGATCCCACTAGAGTATGGATTTCCACTTACAGTTATTATCCCACTTGGAAAATAAAATTCAAAGGATCTCACCTTAAAACATCATCGAATCACATTCAATCATTCAGAAACTATCACTATGTTAAAACTGAGAAGAGGATCATTAAAAAATTTCTAATCCTATGTGAGTTGATTCTTATTATGTGAAGTAACAAAACATATTAACATCAATAATGTGTCCCTTTTTTACTATACTTCCCACCACTGCTAATTTCCCAAGGATCGTATATCCCCATGTCTTCTACATTCAATAAAAGATATATTCTTGTGATAACTAATGGTATATAAATTAAGAATTATATAAAATGGGGAGAGGAGTCACTTACAACCCAACTTATAATGAGGGGTTTCTTGAACACCAAGGTTCAACTAATTCTTCTCAAATATCAGTGTGGCCAATGGTTTTTTGGGAATTCCATCCACATATTTATTAGTTATCACATGTTCTAGCTCGATAACTCCTTGGTCTACAATATCCTTGATGAAATGGTTTCATATCTAATTATTCATCATTCATTAATGTTTTACCACATTAAAAGTTAACTTTATTTCACTTTGGATGTCACAATGGACTATTATAGATAGATTTTCATTTTCTCAAAGATCCTATAGTTTTTGTTTCATCTAAATCAGTTTTGTGCATAATTTTGTTACTAAAATGTACTCTTCTTCACTTGTACATAGTGAAATGCTATATTTAATTTTTATCCATCCAATGCATTTTCATCCACCAAAGAAGGCTCCACCGCTCATGGATTTGATATCCATAATGTTTCTAACCCAATATTTGTCTTAGTATGTATACAAATATTTATCATTTCCTAAAAAATATAACAAAATGTAATCAAGTGTTCCTTGAATTTACCTCATAACCTATTTCTCCACTAAGAGGAGTTCCTATTTGTGATATATTTGAAACCAGGCAACAAAGAATTTATTAAAAATGATATATGACCCTAATGTCATGAGATATAATAATCTTTCAATCATCCTTTGTTAAAGTGTTCAATCAACCGATCACTATTCTTCGTGCTTTACCAATATAGTTTCAACTATAATTAGTGTTGAATATGCTTTTCTGTCATGCATCTCAAACATTTTTAGTTTCTCCTTAAAATAATTTTCTTTAGAAATAAATTATTATAATACTATTTAAATAAATTTTATCCTAAGAAATTATGTGAGTCCTCTAATCATCAATGCTTTAAACTTCATGCTCAAAAATCATGAAAATTATTCTACTGAATTCATATTGATTCCTCTAAATATAATGTTATCAATATATAAAATCACCATGAAACTCTCTTATTTTTTTTGATTTTACAAAAATATTGTGATCTAATCTAACTATTTTGAATTCTAGCTTCTTCAATAAAGTTTCCCACCAAGAATACAAGTCCTAAGGTGTCATTTCAATCCATGAATTTCCTTCCCTACCATTTACACCTTTGATTAATCATCACCTATTAAAAATACCATAGTTTTTTATGTATTTGATAACATCTAAATTTCTTTAGAATAACCACAACAATAAAGAGTCTTAATGACTAAAGTATCACCATCCGTGTAAAGGTTTCTTCTAAATCAATTCTTATATTTGTAAATAGACATTTTACACTAATATTTATTTGTTTTTTATCAATTGTTCATGATATAAAGTTTTATTCTAAACATCCTTTGTGTTCCTATGACATGGATATCTTTTAACCTATTCATGATCTCCCCATTCAATGTTTTTCTCTATAATTTCTAGGTCATCTTTCATGGTTTCAACCGGGACTCATCTTTTAATTCTTTTTTAAATGATTATGGTTACACAAGAGACAATAAATAAATTATCTCTACAATTATATTCCTCTGAGTTTGTGTAGAATAATATTTATCATTAATAATATTCAAATCATCACTCTTAGATCATATATTTAACTATTAAGTAAATGCTTGAACCACTTCAACATTTTATCAATCCTTAAATTTTGTCATGGAATCCTCTTCATAGGTTGGACAGTGTATTCTAATATGATTCATATCTATTTATTCTATTTCATCACTATCCTCACTCAGATTTAGAATTTTTTTGTGAAAAAATATCTCAAAGTTTCATCATGGTGTTTGTTGGGGGATTATGCTTGTTAACAAACCCATATGAACATGAATCAGTATGTATCTTATTGATGAAGGATATGAGTTTAAGGTGGAATGTTTTCCCAGTGTTTTCCAAATTTTTGGGCCTCAAAATCAAGAAATTATTTTATAGAAAATGATGTTTTTTGGAAAAGGAGTTCTCATAATGCAGTTCATGGACCGTAAAATGGACCGCTATGCATAGTTCACAAATTGCAAAGCATAGAGTTCATAGAAAGAATTTAGTAGACCATAAAGCATAGTTCATGGAATGAGAATAATATTTATAGGAGGTTCATTATTTTTGGAATTGATGTGGTGAATTAAGGATCCACAAAGGGTGTTCATTTTCATATGAAAATTAATTCCATAAAGAATTAAGGAATTTACTGACCACATAACAGTTCATGGTGAAGGTTGTAATGCATCTGTGTATTGATAATTTTTGAATACAAAGTTTGGCTAGATTTATTTTCCTATATTAGGGACCCTAATCACATCATTAACATAGTGAATTTAATTATATAAGATCATTTTTGGAAGAATTTGGGGAAGTTCAATTTAGTTTATGAGGGAAGATTCCCCAAAGGAGGAAGTATTTTGTTGGGATCAATTCCATAAAGGAGATAGTTTGTGATAAATTTTTTCGAAAGGGGTTTACAGGGATCAATAACATGAAAAGAAAAGGGGACATGAAGAATAGGAATCCTATAAAGAAAAGGTTGTTTGCAAAGTAAATTTCAACCATAAAGAAAAAGAAGTATATGAATCACTCATTCCACACGATGCAAGGAAGATCATGGAGGATTCAAGGCAGTTTATAAAGGATAAAAAATAGTTCATAGAGGATTGAAGATTGGTTGTGTTAAGTGAAATGATTTCCATGGAGGTACTAAAATAGGTCAAAAAATCAATTTCTATTAACAAAATGTACATAGACAAGTGGATTTAATCTACCATGTGAAAAAAGGACTTTATCAGAGCATCTACATATAGTTGAGTATTCAATATTTATTGATAATAAAGACTTGCATGTCTATAAACTGTGTGTGGGTCCTTTATAGAGTAGTGGGAAAAGGAATAGGAAGAAGGGGATCCTTTCCGCTGGAAGTGATCCATTGAAAGAGAGTTAGGGAGTTACCATTGGGAAAACCATGAGCTAGCACTAAACATTGTAAAAGAAGTGATCCTAGGGATATAATTGATCTATCCTGAACATTCTAATTTGGAATTGATCCTCGGTAGATTTGGTAATTCAGAAAAATGTATTTGTATGCTCCTTCAAAGTATCCCAGTGAGGGTGAACCAAGTAAATCATTATGTCTCATTCATCATTTGATCTATGTTTATACATTTCTTCAGGAAAGAGATAGAAGTGTGTTTTTTAATAAAAAAAAATATCCAAAGTGGTAGTTATTTTAATTTTTTATACCATAATTCATCCCCCTCTCAGGTATTTAACCATATTGGGATAAAAATTTGTATCAGAGCTATAGGTTGAAATTCAGCGGTTCTCTCTCAGTTGAAGAAATGGAACCTAATAATCACAAAGTCATTCTGATATTTGATGGTAACAATTTTCAGATATAGAAGAATTGAATGAAACACTTCTTTCCATCATTGGGTATGGATGTATTTGTATCTGAAAGGCATGGTATTTTTTCCAATAAGGTCAGTGGTGTTTTATCATAAGAAAAACATAGAGAATTGGATACTGATGATAAAGGAATCAATTCTTTAGGGTGAATCCTTATCCAATGAAATTTATATAAAGGTAATTTCATGTAAGTCGTCACATGCTATGTACGAATAGTTGATAAATATTAATGTGGGTGACTCATAAGTTAGAGAAGGAAATCTATAGGTTCTATAGAATAGGTATGAGGATATGAGAATACACCCTAATGAATCTATTTATGTATTCTTTGAATGGGTGGATATTGTTGTGGAATACATGCATTGTCTCTGAAAAATTATCAAATATATAAATATTTTTAAGTGCATCTTGAGAAGACTAGAACCTTGGTTTAATTTAAAAGTTTCTATATTGGAAGATAAAGATCTGAATAAGATCACACTGGATAGTTTTTACAATACTCTAGTTTCATGTGAGATGGGAAAAGATGATAATGATGTTATGGAAAAGAGGAAGTCCAAAGAAGTTTCATTCAATGCCATAATAAATATCACTGTTGAAATTATTAAGGAGGAAGACAATGTTGACGATGTCATGTCATTTCTCTCCTCAAATCTACCGAGGAAAAAGAAAGTTCAAAGAGAAACTTCGACTTATAATCTTTATATGTGGAAAGATTGGAAATATTTCTAAAAAGTTTCTGAATAAGGTTCAAGATGATGATGAATAAAATAATGAAATTATTGAGAATAAGTATTCATCCAATGTGAAAGGTAGCAGGAGTACTAAGAAAATTTTCATTAAAAAGAAGAATATGTTTAAAAAAGATAACATTTTAGGAGAATTTGAGGTAGAATAATTGGAGGACTACAAGGATTGTGATGTAGATTCTATGGTGGTGGTTGTTAGAAATCAAAAAAACAATGGAAGATGGTGAAAATGATAATGGAAAAGTCAAAGAAAGAGTTTACCTTAATATAGAATTAGAAGTTATTATTGAAGAAATAGATGTTTGTAGAGCCCAAAAAAATAAACCCAATAGGGTGGTTAATGATTCCAAACTCTATATAAAACATCTGTAAGACAAAAAGTCTGGATAGAGGCTGGAATTAAAAGGATTAAATCATTAATTCCAAAGTATTCAAAAAAATTGAGGAAAAAATTAAAATTGAATAACAAGAAAGAGAGATTAGTAGTTTGAATAATACTAGAAAAGATTAAATCAAACTTATCAAATAAATTGAAGAGTAAGTTGTTAGTATGAAAAGGAAAATGATGGATTAGGATAAACTCTTTATTCTGGAAAATAAGGATACATAGCGAATATAAAATGTAAAATTAGAATTCATAGTTCTAATGAATCATATAAAGGACTGTCAAGAAAGGAAAACTATTGATCAAAATGATACATATGGTATGGGGCTTGATCAAAAACAAAATAGAGTAATGGATGATGTTATACCACAAGATACCACTCTAAGGATGAATATTTATTTGGGTATGAATCAAAACCAGAATATTTAGAGAACCCAAGAGAAAACTTTTGGTGTGGTGATGACACATAGGAATGATCCCGACATTAGATGTTATAGTTTTTTATGGATGGGACACTAAAAAATGTATGTTCCATAGATAAGAGGTTATTAAGGGAACAAGGACAATAAAGGAAACCATACAGAGATCAATTCTCTATGATATCATTTGATGGCCACTATTTCTGGTGCAGAGGATTCATACACATTGAAAGATATGATCACCATCAATGTAGAGAAATGTGTAGAATCAGATTGAATGTGGTCATAAGAAACAACTCAAGTTATCATCAAATGAGATGAAAACACAAAATTTATTTGCGTAATTACAAGATGAATGTTTTCCATCATTCTCTGAGCATATACAATAATATATTTCTAATACATGGATTAGAAAGAAGAAAGATGAATGGATAGTGGTTGAAAATATTACTTTCAGAGCATCAAATTGCTCTGGAATGTGGATAATTGATAGTGGATACACCTCACATATGGCATGAAATAAGGAACTAGTGGTAGGGATTAGATATGACAAGGAAGGTATTGTGAGATTTGGTAATGATTAAGGCTTAAAAATTATTGGATCGGGAAAATAAAATTTGGGGGAAATGATATGAGATGTGAAGATATCTTGGTTATTGAAGGTCTCAATCACAACCTATTATGTGTAAGTCAAAAATGTCACTCTGTACATTCCATAATATTTTCAAAGAAATTATGTTTCATTAAGGAAGAATATGGTGATGTTTTTTTATGTAAATTTTATGAAATTTAATATTTACCTTGAAAGTGGAGAAGAAGATATGTGCTTTTTTGTCCAAGGAATAAGAAAACAAGTAATGGAATAAAAACCTTGGTATTTGAGCCAAACATCATTAGAAGATATGGTGAAATGTGTGGCTACTAAATTCCTCCCTAGTTTATCATGTGAACCCACCTATTATGTATTGCTTGTCAAAAAGGGAAGATCATTCGAAAGACATATAAGGAAAAAGATCAAATGTCAAAAAAGTGCATGAGTTAGTGCATATTGATTTGTCTGGACCTATTTCACCAAGATATATTGACAGAATGAGATATTATGTTATCTTCATTGATTATTTTAGCATAATAGGATGGGTTGTATTCATCACTCACAAGTATGAGGTGTTCCATTTCATAACAACTTATTGATGGTAAATTGAAATGATACTAGTTCAAAGAATATAGAAGATCCAAATAGATAATGGAACAGAGTTCAAAAATATCCAAGTGGAATATTAACATGAGAAAAATTGGATAAGGAACCAAGTTGTAGTAATAATAACTCCACATCCAAATATAGTAGTTGAGAGAATAAATCGAATTATCAGCAATATTTATAGAAATATTCTCATTGAGAAACACCTTCTTGAGAATTTTTAGAAATAATTATTGATGGTATCATTATGCACATAATAGTGTTTTATTTTGTTTGAATGAAGAGAACACTCCATATGAGCAATGGTAAGGAAAGAATCCAACGTTGGAGTACTTTCAAGTATTTAGAAGTAAGTGTTTCATTCGTAATTAGGATAAACACATAAAGTTTGAATCTCATGGAGATGACGGTATATTTCCTGGATACTCAAAGAAAATCAAAGAATATAAATGCTTAAATAAATGGATTGGAAAGGTAATTGAAATCTATGATGTAACTATACTAGATAATGAGCAGAATTGTTTGGAAATACAAAATTAGTCTCAAGAGGATAGTGAGGAAGAGATAAGAAGATCATGTGATGTTCTAGTTCCAGAGGATGATTTATAAGAAGATTCAGAAAATTAAAAAATGATCACATACCAGTATCTATAGAAATATTGAAGAAAAGATATGAAATTTATAGATAGAACATAATCGATCATCAGACCACTCTAGAACAGAAATGGAGGATGAAGACTCTACAGAAATAATTTTTCTTATCATAGGTAGAGGCAAAATGTTTTAAGGAAGTGGTTGGAGATAAAAATTGGTTCTAGGCTATGAATGAAGAGCTTGACCAAATTGAGAAGAATCAGACATGGGAGATTGTTTTGATTCCAACATATAAAATTTTCATTGGGGAAAATGTTTCATTCACAATAAGATGAATAAATATGGAATGGTGATTCAGAAAAACATGATTAGTTTGAAAATTATACTCCCATATAGAGGTAATTTATGTTAATGAAACATTTACACCATTTATGAGTCTAGAGGCAATCATATTATTCTTTTCCATAGTAGTGAAAATAAGGTTCAAAGTTTTCTAGATGGATGTCAAGTCATCATTTCTAAATGGGGTTCTATAAGAGAAAGTTTATATTGATCATATAGTTGGTTTTATTATTCATGAATATGATAATAGATTTTATCGGTTGAATAAGGCACTATATTGGCTAAAACAAGAACTGAGATCAGGGTATTCAGGAATTGGTCAATTTTTAAAGAAACTATGTTTTCATTTTGGTGGAGTTGATTACAATATATATGTCAATAATGACATTAATCAAAGGATGATGGTGTCGGTATATTCTGATGACATAATATTTGGTAGATTAAATGAAGTATAGTGAAGAAAATTCAAATAATTCATGAAATGTGAATTCAAAATGTCAATGAGTGGTGAAATGTTGTTTTTTCTTAGTTTATAGGTGATAAAAGGATAGAATTGCACATTAATTTCTTAATATAAATATTCCAATAAGGGATTTATACAATTTGGAATGGATAATTCCAAGGAGGTGATGAATTTTTTGGCTGCTCAAATGAAACATTCAGGGGATGATGAAGGCAGTGTGGTTACTGTCATATAATATATGGAAATCATCAACATTCTATTTCACTTGACAACAACAAGACATGATATTTTTTCCCACATACTAAGAAATAAGATATTAAATAAATCCCAAAGAAACCCAATTACTTGTAATAAAAATACTACTTTAGTATATCAATGGAACGGTGGAATTTGGTTTAACGTACAACACTAAATCTCTATAAGAGTTATTGGGATGTACATATACAGATTGGTACGGTTCAGCTGAGGGTAGAAAATAAACATTAGCTGGTTAATTCTATCATGGTGGATTTTGTTTTTCTGGGATATGAGAGAAATAGGATTTCATTTCATTTAACCCTACGGAAGCTGAATATTTTGAGCCCACTCAAGCTTACACCCATTTATTGTAGATGAACTAGTAGCTTGCTGATATGAGAGTTGTAGTGAAGACTCTGGTTAGAATCCAATTTGGTAATTCAAGTGCTATAAATCTTAGAAAAATTCCATTCCATCACTCAAGGACAAAGAACATTGAAATCAAGTATCATTTATCATGGAGAAGTTAGAAAAAGTGCTTGTGAAGTTGTAGTATGTGCCTATAAAACTATTGGTGGTAGACCTTCTGATGAAGGCCTTACCCAAAGAATCATTTGAATTCCATTTAATAGCTCTGGGAGTTTACTTTACTCCCCGCACTTTAAAAAGTGTATATGTGTGATCCCTTATCCTCAAGATATCATATGTTTTTTTCTAAAATTATTGATCTGGGTTATTTACCCTATTATTGACTGTAGAAAAATAATCTTCGACTTTATTGAAAAAGGTAGATATATTATGGCTAGAAAAGGTGAGAAAATTTCATAACCAAGATAAGGGTGAATCTAATAGGGGGATAAGTGATGTATGGGGTTTAAATTAAATGATGCTAATGTTGATCGATCAATGGTGATATATCACAACAAATGGGGTCTGTGATGAAAGAAGATGAGTGGTTTTGGAATGAAGTAGTTTGTTGATAAACCATTCAAACTACTGTTGTTTCTCATGAGGATCATAGATCATGTTCGATTATAGTGTGTGTTGAGTAAATCTTTGATCACTATCTGAAATGATAGAATTGAATTTTGGTATAATATTGAAGAATATTTAAGGATGTATCAAATTGTGAAGAGTATTCAACAAACCCAAAGGGGGGATTTTTGGGAAAATCTATCAAGGTTTTTCTTGGGGTTTCTAGGGTTATTGTGTTTGGTGAAAAATCCAAATGACCATAAATCTATAGGGCTAGTGTTTCTAAAGAAGATGTGTCTAAGGTGGCAAAATTTTTCAATATTTTCTAAATTTTTGGACCTCAAAATTGGGAGTGATTATAGGGAAAAAAGAAGGTTTTTTTCATAGGATTCCTTAGAACATAGTTCACGAACTGTAAACCATATTTTTTGGACCACAAAGCATAGTTTGCGGACTACAAGGCACAGTTCATGGATTTCGAAGTTTAGAGTTCACAAAAAAACAATTTTTGGACCATGAAGCATAGTTCACATACCATAGAGCATGGTCACGGGAGTCTAATAATTTGTGGAATTGAGGTGGTGATTTAAGGATCAGAAAACTATTTTCATTTGTGGAAGAAAATGGCCAACACAAAGGATTAAGGTGTTAGATAGACCTCATAGCAGCTCACAGTGAAGGTCGTCTCACATCAGAGTTTTGGGTATTTGTGATTAGCTGGTTTTGTGGGATTTATTTTCCTATATAAATGACCCTAATCCCCTCATTAATGTTGAAAATTTAATTAGAGAAGACCATTTATTAAAGAATTCTGGAAATTCTAAAGTAGTATATGATGGAGGATTAGGTGATGGAGGAAGTAGTTCACGAGGATCAATTTCATGAAGGAGATAGTTCACGAAACATATTTAATGAGTTTATTAACTCTCAAATGAAAAAAGTACCATGAAGATGAGGTGGCCCATAAATAAAAGGTCACCCATGAAGAAGGGGTGATCCAAAAATAAAATGATGGTTATTACGTAATCACGCCATTCCATGCAAAGCAGTTTATAGAGGATTCAAAGTAGTTTGTAGAGGATGAAAAATAGGTCATAGAGGATAGAAGCCGACTTATAGTAAGTGAGAGGAAGTTCTTGTATGAACCAAAACAATTGGTGAAAGAAATTTCAACAAACTAACAGTATGATGAAGATTGGATTTCATCTACTAGGTTAAAATGGAACTTCAATAGAGTATCTACCTACAATGAGGATGCATTAATTATTGATAATGAAGGGAACTATATCCCTGTAAAATTGGTCTTGAAACTTTCTAGAGTAGTGAGAAAAGGAATAGGAATAAGGTAATCCTTTCCACCAACATTGATCCACCGAAAGAGATTTATAAAGTGACCCTTGAGAAATAAATGACCTGACCCTAAACATTGTAAAGGTAGTGACCCTAGGCATAGAAATGAGCTAGCCTGAACCTTGTAATTTGGAAGTGATCCTTATTATATTTGGTACATTGTGACATTGTCATTGTATACTCCTTGTATGTATCCCAGTGAGGGTGAACCAAGTAAAATCACAATTTCTCATGAATGATTTCATCTCTATTCATACATTTCTATGGGAAAGAGAGAGAAGAGTGATTTTTTACAATGGAAAAAGATCCAAAGGGGTGGTTATTTTAATATTCCTTACCTTATTTCACCCCCCTCTCAGCGTACATAACCTAGTTGGTATAATGTAATTTCATATATATTTATAGCTTTTTATTCAACAATTCTGGAATTATTTCTCTATATGATCATGTTTTTCTTATTGTTGAGACACATATAGGATTTACTCTTGAATGAGTTTCCTAAAAATATTCATTTTTCCATTGCATATCTATATTTACATTGATTTCCTTGTATTGTATGTAACATGTGCTTATAAAGAATTTAAACTTCTTTAAAATTGGCCTTCTTCATTGACATATCTCATAACAGGTTTTCTTCTCTATTGATCTCAACAAAGCCTGATTTTTCTCATGTACTATATCCTAAATGGATTCTTTCCAACGATAATAATAAATACTAATTTTTATGAGAAGTGTTTTTTATTTTTTTCTACACCATACAATTTTACCTTTCTTCTACACTATTTTTTTGTGTTGTTCTCATTGATTATTCTTCATTCGTAATCTCTTAATTCTCTAAAAAATTCCACCTCATGATAAATATACTTTATTCCATTTTCTGGTTGGAGAACCTTGATCATTCTCTAGGTTTAATTCTTACATATTCTCTAAAATTTCTTCATACACTCAATCACTTCATTATTTTTCTATAAAAACATAATAATTCTCATTATACAATAATCATAGACAAATAAAATCAAGTATTTATCACCATATATTTTTGGAACCTTCATGTGTCCACATGAATTGTTTTGAATCTGATCTACCTGAATTGAGATCCTCTTCTTCTTCGATCGATATGAATTTTGCACCAATTTCCCTCTTACGTAAGCAGCAAAATTATTCTCTCAATTTCATTTCATATTTTGAATGAAAATATCAACATTCAACTTTAACATATTTCCCATTTTTTATTAATATATATGAGCCTCTAATCTCAAAGGATGTTTTATTCAATAACAGTAATTTGATAAAGGTTGTTCTCCTTATAATCCACTTGATATATATTATAATTAGTTTTCTAACCCTTCATAAAAGAGTCTATTTTTTCATTTGATAAATAATCCCTTTTGATTGAAAGTTACCTGGACCTAAAAATTAAATTTTTATTTCTAAAGCACTTATAATGGAAAAAGTGGGAAACCAAAGGAATCCAAACACAGGTGCATTAAACATAGAAATAACTCCCAAAATATTTAAATACAATAATAAGAATATTGGAGTCAACCAATCTATACAACCACTATAAAAAGAATTTTACCTAGATATTTAGATCATCCTTGATAATATCTTTGAAGTGGATGATCATCCTATCCCATGTCATGATATATTCTTCCAAAGTGATCTTCCTTTCATTAAAACCTCACACCAAAATGTGATCATTCCTATTGACCCACACCATTTTATTCTTATTAGTATCCACTATAATCATTCACCCATATATTTTATTGATTAACTCCTTTAAATAATTGATAATAAAGGCTTCTTCAAACATTTCTTATTTAAAATAGAGAATAAGATCTAAACAGTTTCATTTTTTTGCTTCCACCTATCCTTCCATTCTATTCAAGACTTTCGTAGTCACTAATTTATGAACATGTACAATGAATTATCCTTTATATTTCGGGTTTTCTTCACTTAGATTTTACTATATCAGATTACTAGACACATGATTAGCACATAAAATAATTTTTTATTCACTTTTCTTTATCCCAATCCCATTTTTATTTTCCTTTCATGAGGATCTAGTTAAGAAGGTTTTTGGTATATTAGAATAATATTTCAGAGGACTTTCTTTTTCCCCATTGGGGATTGGGAAATTCACATAAAAATATTACCCTGATTTCCCTTCCTTAATCCATACCCAACCATCATGGCCCCTTGGGGATCCAATCCATAATCCTCCATTGGTTTGGTGTCCATTTCATTGTCACTCTGCTTGCTATCCTAAGAAAACCTTTACTCAAACTACTTTCTTTACCATATTGGAATGTATGATCACTATAATTTAGGATCCACAATCTAATTTTACATTACATTAAAGGATGGTAAATGGTTTTAGATATAAATTGGATTTGACTAGTCTCATTAGTCAGGTGACCCCTGTCACAGAGTAAATGCTTCATTCAGATGAGGAAAATACTCATTCTCAGAAAGTTCCCTTGAATCTGCTTGGTTAATATCACCCTGGAAGCAGTGAAATGATCAGCCTATAGTCTCTTTCCCGTACCTCCAATCCTAACCATATCAGTTAAATAGGGAGAGCCTATAAGAGAACTAGTCTATATTGGGACCTTCTTTGTCAACTTGGAATCAAAAAATTCACATTTCCACTTCGAAAAATGTTTTCAACTCTTGGATCAATATTCAAAATTCTCATCTTTTCCTGAAGAGAAATAGGGGTGATTGTATCTTAAATAATTGAAAGATAATCAGAGCGTCTATAGGGAGAAACTAACATGATCTTTCTAAGAACATCCTCCTCCTGAAGACTCATGCAACCACACTGGCATGATGGAACCCATTGAACTGGATCACTACAAGAATACCCATCATCACGAACCAGGTCTTTATCAATAGGTCCTTGGATTACTGAACATCATCTTCAACAGTATTATAGGTTCCCCAGATGATGGAAAGAGGATAAAAAATCTTCCCAACAATTGAAACATACCTACTTCTTCATTTGATACTCCTATTCAATCTTAATCCACATAAAATCAATAGTCAGTTTGAATACATCAATTTCAACACAACAATAGGGATAAATCATACAGCAAAGGTATCTAGATATACTATCAGGACCCAAAAATCATCCAAAAACAATTCTGAGCATCGAGATAATTGTAGGGTTTTAAAATGTTGACATGAGGCCTATAATAATAACCTATATAGGTACAGTTAAGGGATCACATCCCAGGTGGAAGTTTAAGGACCAATGGAAGAGGAAGAACCAAACAACATTGACGTTTGGGTTTTAGTCTAGAAAAAGATAAGATTATCCTTAGTCTCAATGTAGATGAGAATATATTGAGGTTCTAGGAGACCCACTATATCATTATGCTTCATATCCCAGGAATCTGAGTAGAATCTGTCGAAAGAGATGACTGACGGTTGATTCTATCAAAAATAATCTACAAGTGAGAGCCTATATATGTTTGATTCCCATGTAAACAATTTTATGGATATCCAAAGCTTAGAGAAGTCCTGGTTGATAGATCGAACCTTCATGTCGAGTTTAATGGTTGGGAAGGGTGAAATATCAAACGAAACTATTAGAGGAGAGAAATGAAGAGGATTATCTGATAAGCTTCAGTCTTTTATACATTTTATTTCATGATTTTTATCATAAAATTCCAAAAAATACAACCTAGAAATATAAAGGTCTAGTATCTTTGGGAGATTAGAAACATAATACAAAAACTTATTATAAGATAAATTATCTTAATTATGATATAAAAAAAGTGATATTAAAACCCATTAAACTTCTTTTATTACATAGGATATCTTATGTAATACATTAAGAAAGGAGGTGAGATATAAATCCTACTAAGGTAAAAATTAGATTAAAACATGGTGAGAATTAATACATATGTGACAAGAGGAATATCATGATAACATAAAATAGAATGATAAAATATGTTCAAATGAAAAAATGGCATGATTAATATAATTTCATCGAATAATGGATTTTCATGAATGTGGAAACAATATAAATCATGAAATCTTAATCATATTTCCAGGTTCACTACTAAGAAAATATAACATAGTGTTCTAGACTCAATACTCATACACCATACATGGTATATCATGTGGTGAAAACATTACCTAATATGTTAGGGTTTTGTTTAATTCTAGGAACACCATTCACATTTATAACATGTACATGAATATGTTTTCTAAATAAGTAAATAATAAATTGGGCATAAGCATAATAAAACCCCATGAAAAGGAAATGGATTATATAATCTTACCTTAAATAATAACAAAATGGTGTATCATAAATATTACCATGAAAGAAGAAATTAAATCATTCTTGTAATGTTTATAAAATAATAAACAATAATATTTCATGAAAAAGAAGTTCAAGTGAATTGAATAGATAAAAAATAATGGAGAAGTATGTTTGGAAATGAACCGCTTAAACAGGTTTTTAAGAAAAAGGGTAAAGATTTATTAAAGAGCGTAAGAGAATCATAATTTCCTTAAAAAAATAAACCAAATTTTTTGATCAAAAATGAATTTTATATAAACTATAGAAGTTTAAAACCATTACATTAAGTATTATATAAAATAATATTATAAATAAACAATTTCACTTTAAATGGGTTTTCTTAAAAGAATGAATTAATAATGGAACTTGAAGAACAGGTATTATCCAAAACAAAAAAATGTAAAGTAAATTAATTATATATGTAAGGAACATGTATGTATAATATGAAATAAGTACATTATAAGAGGATAATTGGAAAGGGATAGAAATAAATAGAATGTGTAACCCAAAAGTAGTGAGGGTGGTTCCAAAGATCCCTTAGCTCGGGTCCATGACTCATTTGATATGTTCATATAAATTCATGAATAATAAAATTAAATTTATTAAATACTTACATAAAAACATTGTTCATTTATATTTTATATTTTATTATTATTTTATGCTAGTTTAAAACAATTTTATTATTATGTTATGATTATGTACACCTTTATGTAGATGATTGTCACATAGTTATAATGTCACATTGTTTTATAGGAAATTTTCAAAGTTCTTTTATAATGAGACCATAACACTAGAAGTGAAAAAAATTTATTTTCATGTCATTTACAAGGGTTATAAGGTCCCAAATAACTATACAAGTTCTGGAATTGGGATGATTCATTTCTTATAAATGTTATTATTATACACTTGGTTCACTTAAGTGGTTTTTCTTCCATGATTAACTTATTCAGTTTTATTTAACCTTTTGAATATTTATCCATTACAAACTATGAAAATATATATATTACTTATTTATCATATTTTTTACCCAAATATTTGTATTAAAATCAAACATGATGGTGGGGATGAAAAATGAACTACGTTGTTCTTAGAGTCGGTGAATGGACCATAATATAAATAATGTTTCCAACTTAGAATAGTTTTGGATGAGGTTATATTATAGAAATTCCATTAATATAATTAATTAATTATATTTATGTTATTAATGTTATTATATTATTATAGAAGGAATAGATTTGATGACGTATAAGAAGAAAATAATTTAAGAGAATTTGGTTGAAATATTACCTCTTCCTTTGGATGTTCAATCTTAAGCTACATCTTAAGGCTCTTTATTTCAATTTTTTGGGGATACCAAGGATTCTAGGATGTGGGAATAAGGTTATCAATATATTTAAGTATATTTTTTTCAAGTTAAGGATAGATAAATAGGGTGGTGAATGTAGGTATTTATAAGGGTAAGAGAGGTGTATTTTATAATAAAATACTTGAATAAAATATTATTTCTTCAGATAGTGTCCAATGTTGTGAACCAATTGTAATGGGATTATGACGTAATATTAAATGGACTAATAAAATATTATTCTAACCCCTATAAACCTAAAAACATTCTTCATATATACTATTAAAAAATATGTTACTTATACAGTACATATATGGTATTTTACTATTTCACCATCGTATTTTATTTTTTATGAAAATTATAAAAACTTCACCTTAAAATTTTTTCAATATTTTTATTTAAAAAAAGAAATCCATTTTATCAAAAATAATTTTCTCAATATTGTAATTTTAATATTTAAATAGACTAATTATTTTTTTAAAAACTATTTATATGACATGATCAAATATCTGACACTTAGAAAAATTAATTATAGTTTTATAAAAATATATTATAATATTTATGAAAATATATTTTTACTCACAAAACCATTTTATTAAAATGAAATCTTATTTTAAACTTTTAAATATATCATATAAATTTTTATAATGAAAATTAATAATATATATTTTATAAAAATATAATTATGATTTCATTATGTCAAACATTTATTTTATCATTTTTAAATAAAATTATTTAATATAAGTTCCTTTTATTTTTATTTATTAAAATAAATAATTAGTATTTCACTATTCCACCATTTCTATTATTATTCTAATGATCATGCTACTATTCATAATAATCAGTTCACTATTTACACATTTATATTGGTTTCTTACTTCTTATAAGTACCTCCAATTTCTATATTTCATCATTCACTACAATACCCCCTAAGGTTCTAATTTATAATGGAAACTTTGATGCATAATAATGGAGAGTTTGAATGTCCAACACCTAGTTGTGACTCTACTATGTGCAGTTATCATCATGTTTTTTGTCAGAGTGGACCTTCTTTCCAAAGTCAGGTTGTTATTTTGGTTTCTTACCAGCAATGTTTTGGAATTCATATTGGACGAGAGGATGGGAGGGTAGTCTCACCACCCTGTTTGATGGGAATTATTGCCTACTCTAGGATTTTATTATAAATTAATGATATATTCATGAATCCTTCCCAAATCATAGTGTGATATTGGATAGGCTATGATAATGACTTGATTGAAACTATGTGTTTATGTAACCATCAGTATGTATCAAAAATTCTCTAGTATATTCTTATTAATTAATAGAAATTTATTTTAAATACATATTGTTGGGGACTCTAAAATTTATTTCCATCTGTGGAGGTGATGGGTGTTTTGGTGTTTTAATTAGGTCGATGAATGTTCTTTGTGTGTATACAGATAAAGGGAATCAGATTCCTCATAGTCAGGTGCCACTTAACGGGATGTATCTTACCTTTTAAGGTTATGTGATGTGTACCATTGTGTTTCCATTTAAATAAATGTATCTATAAACATTTAAAAATAGTTTAAAGTCATACAAAGTTTAATTCAAAGAAAAGGGTTTCTAGAAATGGTTGGTGTGGGACTTAAGCATGAGTGGTCCTTTATAGTTATCTTAAATGGGAATATTCCCAAATAGAGACATTTTTGGTTTGATAAGTAATATATCCCTATAAGGGTAGGTGTGGTCTCATAGTTAATGTGCCCCAAATTAGAAATATATAGTGGTACCCAGATGGAATACGGCTCTATGTGTGGGGTTTAGTTTCATTTGGGGCATGTTCAAGTTAGGATATGACTCACAAGGAATATGACCCGGTAAGGTTATGGGATCAGATGCTAGATTTCATAGGGGGTATATTCCAATAAAAATATGAGTTTGAATTTTAGAGGGAATATAGACCAGTGAGAGTGATATGTTCTTTCTTCCCAAAATGAATATAACCCTTTAATTAGGAGATTATTCTATTGGATAAATTTCCCAATGATGGCATAGATTTGGATGTTGGGTTTCAAACTTATAGAGGCATACTATGTGTCCTGGTTAACATGAATAAACTCCCATGTAGTTTGAGTGACACGATTTAAGTTCATATGATAAGACTGTAATAAATATTTTAACATAATTATATAAGGATATTGTTGTGAATTTTTACTTCATGTGATTAGGAAATTATCTTGTAGTTTTACATCATTTTATTAGGATGTTTCCATAATGTTTTGTGTTATGAGACTGGGATGTACATGTCATGAAAGGATCAACAACAGAAGGTTGATTGAACCTTATGCATGGACTGCCCATATGTCGCTCATGAATACATTTTTGCGATAAGATCATTAGTAAGGTAATAGTTTATTGGGGCTTAAAACTAAAGAGCAGTCCCACTACATGTTTGAGAGAATAGAGAATATGTGAATTTTGGACATACACAAGGGGGTCCCTATGGTATTTCTCATGAATTGGTAGGGCTTAAGTGGGGAATACACATTGGTAAGAGATTCCCATATATGTGTGTCTATAGATCATTGATGATTCAATCTGATAAAATAATCAATGAGAGCATTGTTGGGACTTACATCTCATAAGGAATCCTAGGTCCATATGATTCATTAATTAGAATTGGGAGCCATAATTGGCATGTTGATCAAGGAGATAAAACATTAGTTTCCTCATGATAGGGATCCTCATTATCATGTTAATACATAATTTTGAGCACCCAAAGGATTCTACTCATATGGGAAAACAATTCCCAAGAATCCTTTTATCAAGGAAATACATGATCTATGGATGGTTTTTTGATGCATCTAATGAATCAATCATGCAAGTCTTGTGTTTTTACAGGACATAATTTTTTCCCCTTTTTAGATTCTTGACCTTAGTAGAAGGAATACATAAATATATTTTAGGATAATATGACCCAAATAGGTGACTTGGGTGAAGGATAGGAAATTTAAGAGGTCTATTTACCCATTTTCATAAAGCTTCATAAAGTCGATGAAAAGGGGACAAATTCTATGTAGGTCAGAGGCCATGTGAAGAGTCATATGGGTACTTGAAAATCCATTGAGTTCATGTAGTAGGGAAATTATGTAGAGGAGGGGATCCACATATGGAATTTGTTTACGGAGGATTCATGAAGTATTTTTCACGAGCCTCTGTCTGAAAAATTCGTAAATATGAATATCTTGTATAAATACCACATTAATTTGATTCATGATAGAACCCCCCGCCCCTCATGATGCTCTTTATTTTTTTATATCTAAGTATTCCTTTTGGATTTTACCTAGGTTTCTTGAATATTAAAAGATATGGAGATCTTTCAAATTTCATAAAGTGTTGAGTATCTCTTAGGAAAGTTTATCCACCATTCCAGGATGAGTCTTAATCTTTCTATTTTGAGAATGTTATGGAATATTTATAAGAAACCTAAAATATCTAATTTACCAAAATTTGAAACCACATGGAGGTTTGAAAAGGAACCATGATGTGGGACTAGAATAATTGTCTATCTATTGAAAATGATGTGGGTGTGTAAATCACTTTTTAGATATATGGGATCTCATATCATTCCAACCAATGACTGAAGCCGATAAAGGACTTCACGGTGGTCCCAAAATTAGAATCTGGCTACCAAAAAGGATGATAATACATGATTTGATTTATTATTGAACCACTTTTTGATCATCTATGAATGAAGAGGGTTTGTATAAAGCTACTTCATGAAGACTGATAGTTGCTTCCTGAAGGGTGTAAGTTTCTTTTTGGGAATATTTAATTTTACAAATTCAATTCAATTTTGATTATCTTCATGGTCCTTTATCTTAAAGGAATTATTTTTTGGGACTTTATGGTCCTCAAGAAATTCCTCCCCTCAGAATGGGGTCTAAGAATCATGAAGAGGAACTGATTCCAAGGAAGAAAATAATCCCACTTAGGTTTGTTTTGATCTTATAGGAAGAGATACCACCCCTAAATAAATGGAGTCAAGTCACTAATTTTTCAGGTTTTTCTTGAGGCTAATTCATGATTGTTCATAGATAATAATCTCACTTGGGTTCTATATAGAAGTATTTCTTAATGATTATTATCTTTTTCAAATGACTGTGGTCTGAACATATACTAGTACATTGTGACTATATAATAATACTTCAAGAATAATTTCCCTAAGAAAAATTTTTGGATCCATATAGAAACCATGTGGATAGATTATTGTTATAGGTGCTACATCAAATTTTTTCATTTATAAAAAAAATATCAATATGTGTTAAAATTAAACCAAATTTTTTTCTTTGTAGAAAATGAATCCAGTACACGTCATGTTTTTTCTAAAGAGAAGAGGAATGATATTATCATGCATGTCAAATATGGTGTAAGGTGTTATGTATTTCCAAGACATCATTTATTATCATATCTAATGTGTATTGGTCAATATGATTACCTAGTATCATACATGCTATAAATTTATAGATTAAAACTAATGATTAGTTCCCCCATCCCCACACCATGTTCTGGAAATCATATAGTAACTTGGATTAACCACCATATGGATTCAATTTAAGAATGAATCTCATTAAGAGAGACCTTTATCAGGGATAATCACTCTGAAGGGTATATCTTGGGTTACACTCCATTGACATTGGTGGAAGAATGGTGGGTTCCAAAGCCATATATTTAAAACTATGGATCAATCTAGAAGAGTATCATAGGTGAAAAGAGACTAGGATGGCCATCAAACTGGGATCTTCACATAGGGAAATATTTTGGAATATATTGGGGGTAGTCATTCCTTGTTATGAAGGGATATGAATATTTTATATAGGAACCTAAATCCATCGGTAATTATGGATTTATTTGTGTATCATAGTAATTTTCACACTAAAACCAAAACATCATCCCAAACATTATCAATAAATGTATTCTAGATACAAACACATTTCACCTGGGGTATATAGAAGTGGGAATCATCCTTCGGGATATGTGTGTGTTCATAGGGTAATTGATCCTGGGGGAGATGTATGATGAGTTCATCCCTCCCCCCCCCCTTTCACTTTGTGGAAGGATGTGGAGAAGCCACCTCCATTTTTAAGGGAGATAGTCATAATTGCATGAAATTTATTTGGGGAGGATCTTCATCCCAATATTTACATTCCATTCCTTGATTATGATCAGATTATTATCACACCGAATTGTTATAAATTTAAAGTAAGGAAACCAAGGACCTTATTGACCCACAAAACTCATAGACTACTAGAAACATATTGGTCAATGCTAGAAAAGGGTCATTTTTATAATCATGATTAGAAATTTTCCTTCAAAACTAATTAGTTCATATGATTTATATCATTCCTATAATTGTTAATAAAGATATACTTTCTATTATTATGTGAGTCCTACACTAGAGTCAGAACCATAATATTTTTAATGGTAGCTCGACTTGTAACACGAAAACACATCAATCGGGTGGTCTTAGTCCTAGAAAAAATATATCATTATCTCATATACATCAATAAGTGGAAGGTCCATTTTAGGATTTTTTTTTTGTCTATTCGGGTGGTCAAGGGTTCAATAGCATCTCATATGAAAGGATGTGAATTTATAAATGACAATCAGATACCATAGTCATACTTCATTCCATATCTTCAATTAATAGGTGGATTAAACAAATATAATTGGAATATAGGTATATAAATAACATGTTAAATCAACATGGAAACGTTTTTGTTTTGCATGAATTGAACACAGAAAAATGGAATTGTGAAAGGTAATGTAATTAGTATCTATATAGCATGAGGGTATCTTATATGATTGATTGAAGGGTTCATAGTATCTAGGATTGATAGAGAGATGATTTTAAAAGGGTATTAACCTTTTATATTTTGGTAATATTTCCTATTTATCTATAGAATATGTCATCATCCTTCAATTAGTGTGTGAAATGAGATGAATATTATGGTTAAACATCAACTTTGTATTATGATTACATGATAGGAGACAAGTATCTGAGTTGAACTTTCACTTTTTGAAGTTATGCTTATATTTGAAAAAGGATTATATTAAGGAATGGATATACTCTTACCTAGATGGAAAATTGTTTTAACTAGCTCCCTTAGTTGAGGATCCACTAATACTAATAGGGAGGAGGAACATCTACCTTAGGTGGGGGTAGAAAGGCCTCAAAAGAGATGGTCTCTAAGGAAAACTACAATTTACATAGATGCCAAGAAATCAGGTTAAACGGTTTGATCCTTACCTTTCAACAAGTGAGGAACCCCTACCTCTATTTTTTTCTAACAATACTACATTTATATTTTCATATATTTAATGTGGTTCATTGAGAAATGTGTGGTCCATGGAGGAGATCTAGAGAATACTGCAGGAATAGGAAATCACATTGATAGGTTCTAGGAATGTGACCACTCCTATAAACATATCTTATGATGACTATCCTAAGGTGGTGATATCCAATATTATGTATTTCAATTTCAAATTTAATTCTCATAATGGTCGGATCCTATATACTAATTGGGTCCTTGAGATGATGGCTTCTCAGGAAATTGTGACTAATAAATAAGAAATGACTTCTGAGGGAGAGGTAATATAACTTTACTAATTATACATTTGTGTTCTCAATAAAAGTGTCCAATTAATTACTCTTCATGTCTTCTTGGGATTATTTTGAAGAAAACACAATCATAATATATCCAGTATACTCATATAGGGAGTTTAATTCAATCAAGGTTCCCCTTTGGAGGAACATGTTGAAGATGAGGTCTCCCCTTTTATAGAGAAGCATATGCTTGAAGTAATTAAAAAACCCAAGGGAACACTTATATCTCCACCCCCACCAGCAGGTCCTCCCATGGGATAATATTTTTGGGAGACAACTAGTTGATGTAGGTAAAATCTCAGATAATACGTCTTCTCTTGGGAATAGAAAACGACTATTATACCAACACTCTGACCTATCATATCATTCCTATGACTTATTATTGATGAATTATATTGTGTAGGTAATAGTCTAAGTTTCATTAAAATAGAACTATAAACTAATCAAAAGTGTGAATATTCCATGCTCCTAGAAATGATATCTATAGATATGGTGTGGTAGAGGTTCAAGGGAGTTTGGGTCCGACTATATTCTCAACTACCTCAATTATTATCCCTATAGATCTTAGTCTTCAATTTGATGATATAAATGTTCCATATTCTATGGAATCATCTCTCCAATGACCTATCACACCTGGAATTCTAAAATAGGTCCATGAGAGATCGATATAATTTAAAACATAAGAGAGGTAAAACTAGGTAGTGTAGGATCTCATTTACGCAGAACCAATACTGGTGGATGATGTCATAGGGGATTCAAATTTGTGAGTGTAAACACACCAAGATAAAATCACTTATACACATCCATATTGGAATTATATGGGAGTGGGTGTGGTGGGAAAAAAGAATAACCATCACCAGTTATTGATCCTAGTGCCCTAAAAATCATTTCCACGTATCCCAAGACATGGATGACCTAGTGGAGATCATGGATGAAGCTAAATATTTCACCATTAATCTTACCTTGATGAATTAATATCTATGTGTAGATTAGATGTTCTAAGTTACATGACTCCTCATTAGGATAATTATAAACCATATTTATTCTTTTATTTATCAATCTATGGTGATATGTCAGGGATACCTATAACGTCCCTTGTTTTGAATAGGTTGAAAATTTCAAGTGATTATGAACATTTAGTTTTCTTGGTGGGAAAAATATTAAATTTAATCTCAGAACATAATTCAATGATTTGGAACACGTAAAAGTGTTTTTTTAGATAAGATTTAAGGATTGAGATGTTTCTGGGTATATCAAATGTTTTTCAGAAGTTTTGGGCTCCAAAATTTCTATTTCCAAGAGAAATAGATAGGGCACACATATTTTTAAACTATATAGCCCCTCATGAGAAACTTCGATGCCCTATAAGGTGTGTAAAATGGTTTTTCAAACCATTAAGGTGGGTCCCATGGATGTGTAATATCTTTTAAATAAATTGTAGAAGTGGGTGTAGGGGTTTCATGTATTTTTGAAAGTCATGGACCTTGCCAACATGGTTAGTGCCACTTCACTAGTATAATTGAATGGCTAGAACATGTTTAGACCATGTTGTGTGGCTAATATATGTAGGGTATGGTTCTTGGATTTTATGATCTGCATGGTTTGTGCATAGTTATCCAAACCATACAGACTAATTGTGCTCATCATTAAAGAGGGGTAAAATTTCCATTTTTCCCCTCCAACATTATTTTATTTCTACCTCTTCTTCATTCCTCTTTTCTCCCATACACATCTTCCTTGAGATCTCCTTTCCTCCTTAACTAAGATTCCATATATCTCCCGCATCTGATATCATAATCACTTTTCATTAGTTAAGTTGGATCTATATTGGTAATCTCTCAACTCCACTTGCTTGCTTTTTTGTTTCCCTCGCTGTATGAAGTCCTAAATCCATGCATGCTCTTTTTCCCTATTTTTAGGGTGTTTGTCTAATCTTATGTTTTCTCATTTTTTAACTCAAATCTAGGAATAGTATTCGATTAGTAGACTATCTTAATCATGAGGAAAGTGTTCCATGTATTTTTTTTCATTAAAGTACCATTGTTTATAAATTACGCCATTGTGGAACACACCATATTCTCCATGTGTTTCTCCTAAAATGTGAGATAACCTAAATTAATTATCTAAACAGTGACATAGACACTTCATTAGACTCATTTATATAATTTTATTTTGGTGACCTCAACTTGGTCTACCCCTTGGGTGTGTCCTATTAATAGAACCTATTGGCCATTGACTATAATTTTCCCTAGAATAAGAATTCATTAATAATTGATAACTAAATTATTTAAGATTAAAAACTATAATTTTTGCTCAATTTTCCCTCCTAATTACTTATATTTAAATGGATTAATGGAAAGGTAAATCTTATGGCCTATGAAATGACTAACTAAAATGGAATTGAATGTTAATGGTAAGGAACTACAATTAGACCATGTCAATAAATGAAAAAAATGATTAACCCATAACAGATAATAAATTAGTAGTTGAATGGACCTTTCCATGGCCATCTTGATTACTTAATACCGGAGTGGCCTAGTTGGAGTACTTGACTTATGTTATTGATTTTTTATAGATGTTTCCTCTTTATTATTTTCAATTCATTATAAATTATGCTACAAAGACATGGAATACTTGGGTATGGAATCTATGAGCATGGGGTATCTTATATGATGATTCATGGGCATGGAGTCCCTAGTCATGGAATCCCTTATATTATAATTATGGATATTTCACCCTAGTCATGGTGTAACTTATATTATGATCGATGGGTATGACACCATGGGCCTGGCGTACCTTAAATTATGATTATGGGTCTAACACCCTAGGCATGAAATCCCTGATATTGTGATTGATGGTTTTGTAAACCTAGGCATGGTGTCCCTTATATTATGATTATAGGAATGGAACCCTTGGCATGGAATCACTTATATTGTAATTATGGGTATGGAACCTTGGGAATGAAATCCCTTATCTGATATGTGATCCTATCATGTTGATTACTTGGTACTACACCTTGGGTCTTTGTTGGTGCATTTATATATGTTCATATAATCATCTTATGTATGTGTATATATATACATGATGGTAGGTGGGCAAAGAAATTTTGTCTTAGACTGCAATAGGTATGGTCATTTAGGTTTCCATAATGAACCAGAGCCCGACATGTTTTTATTTATTATTTATTGCTCCATTTTTAAATACATGCACACTACTTATTCTAAAATAATAAAAAAACTATAAAATATTAAAATTCTCAATATTCACAAAAAATATAAAAATATAATGAAATATTACTATTATTATTATTAAAATAAAAAAACATTAAAAAAATTAATACTAATAATAAGTATTAAAAGTAAAAAAATAATAAAAATTTAAATTATGAAATATTTGTACCAATATAAAATACAGAAACATTAAATAGTTAATATTACTACAAACTTTGATTTCAAATATTTTTAACATTGCAAAAAAAATCACCGGGGGATGGTGTTCTGGAGGAGGTGGAGGAGATGAAGGAGATGGTTGAGAAAACTCCATCCCTAAACTACTAGTCAAATGGAGCATGTACTTCATCATGTCGTGCTAATATTGCTAACATCGATGCATCTTCTCCTCGTACTACTACTGGTGTCGTCGAGGCTCCTCCTCATCCTTCTACTGCTGCTGACGCATCTCCGCTTGCTCCTTACGTAAACTCTCTATAAGCTCACTTTGAGCTCACAGATGCTCCTGATACTATGAGACAGAAGATGATACCTCTCCACTAGCTCCTCTCATGATTGATAACTACATTATAGTAGTACCATAATAAGTCCTATGAGTCTATCGAGAGCCGATACCACTACTCGTCCCTTCTCGAAGGCATACTGGGTCTCCTGCATCCATGTCGCCTCATCGAAATGGTGGGAACTAGTATGATTAGTCATCTTGGACTGACTCTTAGCATGTGTTTGAGAGTTCGCGGTCTCATATGACCCCTTCAGTACAAACTTGAAAATTAAAATAGTGAAAATATTATATGTAGTTAATTTTCAAAATTAAAAATAAATAATACTTACCACAATCTGACGCTGGCAATCACCTCTAATATCGCTGGTGGCTGGATCACTGTACATCCTCCGATAAATTTCATACTCTATAATATTGGGATGTTTTACTACCTATATTAATATAAAATAAACTGTTTATATTTAAAGTTATATATAATATTTAAAAAAAAGTACTTACTAGATGTTCACTATGCATACTGAATGTACGGCTACTGGCTTGATGCATCACCTTCTGTCTCCCCCAGTTCTTCCGACCCAATGAATATCTCCTCTAAAAACCACCACCCAACCAGTATGAACATAATCCTTCCCAAATGTCAGATGAAATGTACTATGGTCGGTGGGCTCTACATGACTCATCAATTACTTCCACTCCTGCTTTCTTCATTATCATCATCAAATTGTGAAAAAACAGACAGAAATGGTCACAGATAGACACCTCCCATGTCGCGTGGATAGCGTCACGCATGCTATCATTGATGGGATACCATAAAACCTAAAAATAATTTATAATATCAAGTTATTAATGAAATAAATTTCAAAATAAATATTATTTATTTATGTACCATTCAATGATCGAACATGTCGAGTTGTACATCAATGAGAATATATTACTATGTGATCCATGGTTGAGGAGAATAATTTTGCAAGAAAGAGCTCCCATGTCCAATAGATATATGTGCAAGAGAGTAAAAAAGAATAAATAATAAAACATTAGTATAGATATAAATTAATGAAAGCTAACTAAAATACACAAGTTACCATACCTCTGTGTGCATGCATCGAAGCCAAGATATGGATGTCTCTCGAGGATAGGGTCAGGAATCATCAGTCGTGCAAGATCGCGCCCCCTTCATGCACCCCCTAAACTGCTTGTAGGATAAGATTCAGATCCCAAATCCTCCTCATCCAATGGCAGCTCACCCTACAGCAACTGACGAAATAGACCATCATCCGTCTAAAACACAAAATGATTGTTGTTAACAAATAGTTGAAAAAAACTATTATATATAGATATATATTAGTAGTGATTATAACTAGCATTTAACTATGTCAATATTCACCTTCATCATCATCTTCATATCTGATGATGCAATGTATTCATATTCCTCCTCAACATTACCAATATCCATATGAGTTTTAGTTTCATCATCTCTTTCCATTTCTAATTCATTTGTAACATCATTAACATCATCGTCACCATCAACCCTTAATTATGGGGTTCCATCATCGATATTCATGTCTCTTTGTGAAAAATATGGATTTTGAGTAGTCTCATAATAAATTTCAATTCCTTTCACTTTAGTGAAACCACATTCACTTTGAGTAAAACTATTTTTCCAAAAAAAATATTATGCTCCACTAATCACTTAGGTCTCTTTAAGTAGCACAATATTTTTCTTAATAAATTTTATATGCCTATTGAGCCAGTAAAAATGGTTCATTTATTGCAAGAAGATTCTTTATATTTAATATCAATGATTCCATGAGTCGAATGAACACACAAGCCTCTCTCAGTATCCAACCACCGACATTTAAACAACGTTATGTAATTTTTTCCTAGATAACACAGTTCAATAATTTCATCTAGCATTTCGTAAAAGTCAAATTCTGTATATCTATGATGATTCCTCTCAGGAAAACTCCATTTTTCATTGTTTCTGATTCCACATATGCACATATATGAAATCTATAACCATTCACCACATATTCATTATAAGATTTAACCATTTTGAATGGTGGGTTACTCAATATTCGCAGTCGCTTATCAATTTTATTAGCATGTTGAGACCCCGAAGTCTTTTTAAATCTATTTTCAATATAATAAATAATAAAATAAATAGATATGTTAAACCATCAATAATTTATGTTACCAGTTTTTGAAACCATCGAGAATTTTTTTTGTCGACGTTCTTTAAGAGCATCTGAATTAATTTGTGGAAGTTGTTTCTGGATATGTTTATTATATAACCTAAAAATAAAATAATTTTAGTTACTGTAACATAATTTATAGAATAATTTATTGAATAAATCTTAGTAAAAATGGTTTCATTTTATCTCAGTTAAGTAGAACATATGTATGAGCACTATAATGTTCATCATCTAAAATCCACCATTCATGAACTCCACTAAAGCCAATCTCTAGCTAATTAAAAACTGATAATTTATTTTCGACTTCATCATCAACATTACCCTTTTTCCATCCCATTAGGTTGGGTTTTGAGGGATATTCAGATTTAAAATAATTAGAGCAGAAAAAAGAAATTTCTTCATGAAAATAAGCTTCAGAAATTGACCCTTTAACTGATGCTTTGTTACATAATTTTTTCTTCAATTTATGCATGCATATCTCCAATGTTTACATCCATAGAAAATGTAATAGACCTCCGCATTTTAATTCATGTGGAAAATGTAAGATAAAATGTTCCATTGAGTCAAAGAAAGATGACAGAAATTTTTTTCTAGTTTAAAAATAATTACAACAACATCTTCTTTTGATTTTCTCAGTGAATAGAAGTCTTTCTTCACCACACAAAAGTCTCCAAAAAAAATTGATATGTCTGTTATAGAATACCAAATCATAAAATTCAACAAACCTCTTAATCCAATCACCATAAGTATTTCCATTATAACACGACAATTATGACTTTTTAATCCATTAATATGACCATTCTTAACACATCTATCAGAATTAGAAGCATATCCATCTAGAAGTCTCAAATATATAATCCAATGAAAAAATAATAAGTGACTCTCCTTGGATAGTGTATAAGGTTATTTCAGATTAATTAACCTCTATGATCTGAAATTTTCAAACAATTCAAGTTCTATTTGCCTGCAAATTTCGGCAAGATCTAATCATGCCTTTACATTATCTTTGGTCTTACCTGGTGTATCCAAAATACCATGAAATAAATTATCAAGATAGTTCTTCTCAATATGCATGACATCCATCATGTGGCGGAATAATAAATCAGACAAATATGGAAGATCCCAAAAAATTCTCTGTTTTATCCTATTTTGTTCTTTCTCAAAGCTGTGAATTTTCAATTGGTTTATTGTTGTTTCAAATGTGATGGGAGGTAATGAAAATACAACTGATTTTAACTACTTACCTAAGATCTTTTTTGTGGTCTATCCCTTTCAATTGTGCCTTTTATGAAATGATATTTCTCCCTTCAAAAAGGATGATGAGTTGAAAAAAATCTGTGACGACAGTCAAAATAGAAAGATTTTTTTCATTGAAGAGAAAAAAAATCTTTTTGTCTCTATTACAGTAAGGACATGATTTAGGACCATGTATACTCAAGCTAGATAATATTTCATATGTCAGGAAGTCAATAATTGTCCACATTGATGCATATTTTAGTCGGAAATTTTGTTTCACAACAACATCATATGTACTAAGACCATTACTCCACAATGAATTTAAATCATCAATCAATGGTTTTAAATAAACATCAATATTATTTTTTGGATGTATGAGGATTAATAAGGTCCAAGAGATAAAAGTCTCCTTCATCAACACCCATGGAGGTAAATTTTACAGAGTTATAAAGACACGAAAACATGAATAATGACTACCATAAGAACCAAACAGACAGAAACCATTAGTAAAAAGACCCAATAGCGCGTTTTGGGCTTCTAAAGAAAATGATAGATGCACTCGGTCAAAATGTTTCCATGAATCACCCTAAGATTGATGGTTAAAGATTTTATAGGTTGAAATATTGGTTTTGTGCCATGACATCATTTTGGTTGTGTTATGAGGGATAAATGAACGCTAAAACCTAGGTGTGAGTTGGAAATATCTCAACTGTTTTACAAGAATAAACCCAGACTTTCCCAGTTTAGCTTCTTTATGCCTAGATTGTCCACATGTGGGACAACTATCCAATGACTCATTTTCACTATAATATTAGACGCGATCATTTGAACATGCATGAATCTTATGATAACTAAGGCCTAGATTAAGAACCAACCTCTTTCTCTCATAGTAATTTGTAGGAAACACATTTAATTCCGGTAATAGTGTTTTAACCAAAGAAAATATCTGATCAAAATAGTTGATTGACATTTCATTATCTGATTTAATAGCCATAAATTTTGCAACCGCTACTAATTTTCTTATCTTGCAACCAGGATATAATGCATCCTTATCAGACCTCAACTACCCGTAAAATTCAGATGCTGCCAACTCAAAAGTCAAATCAATGTCATCCTTAGTTTTAGTTTGTTGAATAAATGGACCTGCAACATCATTTACTAAATTTTAAAACGTGATGGATCTAGAATCAAATTTTTAGTATCTTCTATAGAACTATGTTCACTGTGTTGATACCAAAAAACATAATCTGATTGAAAATATAAATTCTAGAGATGTCCCCCAATGTTCAAAAATGTCTCAAACATTCTTAGAGCACATTTTTTACAAGGACACATAATTTTTCCTTTGGGAAAAAAATATGGTTTGGATGATGAAAATGATAATAAAGCTTCAACACACTCAATATATACAAGATTTAAACCAGAACCATTTGGATTTTTGTGATGATTTATCCAAGAGCGATCATCTAGTGATGATTGTTGTCGACTACCTTGTTCCATATTTTTATAAAAAATATAAAATCATTACTATTTTGGAAAATTTTGATATAATAAAATCATTATCTAAAAAAGAGAAGATAAATAATTACAACTACTTCTTACTAATTACCACTAATTATGGGTGACACAATTTCTAGTGGATTGGAGGCTACTCTTTTGTATGACGGCTCATTTACATAAAACTTTCTCACACTGAAATCACAATAAAGAATTTTTTTAGGGGTACTCATATCCATTCTCGTGCATACGATAATGCATAAGCATACCACTGATGATATTCTTCATTGTGATTTCAGTGTGAGAAAGATTTATGTAAATGAGGTATCGGAAAAAAAGAGCCCCCTTTTTGTCGATGAATCATCTTCTTGAAATTGTCAATGCCTGCAAATGTAATGAAAAATGTGGTCGTACGAATGCCTATTAAATCTCATGCATACTAGATTGTATATGGATATTTAGGAGCACATTTCTTTATAATTTTTTTAGTCATTGAGTGTTGAAAGGAGAAGAGACATCGAGAAAAAGGAGTGTTTCCAATCCACTAGAAATTGTTCCATGTTCTTACAATTTATTACATTTATCCATATTTATTACTAATTATTTCAATTTATTACTAATTTGTTCAATTTATTACTAATTATTACTATTTATTACAAATTACTAATAGTTATTATTAATTATTTCTAATTATTACTAATTATTGAAAACTATTTCTAATTATTGATAAGTATTACTAATTATTACTAATAATTTCTAATTATTGCTAATTATTTCTAATTGTTTCTAATTATTACTAATTATTTCTAATAATTTCTAATTATTGCTAATTATTGCTAATTATGGCTAATTACTTCTAATTATTGCTAATTATTTATAATTATTTCTAATTATTTCTAATTATTTATAATTATTCATAATTATTACTAATTATTGATAATTATTACTAATTATTAGTAATTATTACTAATTATTAGAATTTATTACTATTTTTTACTAATTAATACTATTTTTACTAATTATTACTATTTTTTACTAATTATTACTGTTTTTAACGAATTATTACTATTTTTTACTAATTATTAATATTTTTTTCAAATTATTTCTATATTTTACAATTTATTGCTAATTATTACAATTTATTACTAATTGTTACTGTTTATTGCTAATTATTCATAATTATGACAATTGTTTCATAATTATTGCTAAATATTCATAATTATTACTAATTATTACTAATTATTACTAATAATTACTAATTATTACTAATTATGTGTATTTATTTCTATTTTTTACCAATTATTTCTATTTTTAACTAATTATTACTATTTTTTACTAATTATTTTGATTTTTTACTATTTTTTCTAATTATTACTAATTATTACTCTTTATTGCTAATTATTACTATTTATTGTGAATTATTACTATTTATTTCTAATTATTACTAATTATTGATAATTATTAGTAATTATTACTAATTATTAATATTTATTCCTAATTATTACTAATTATTAGTATTTATTACTAATTATTAATATTTATAACTATTTTTTAGTATTTATTACTAATTATTAGTATTTATTACTAATTATTAGTATTTATTATTATTATTATTAGTTATTACTATTTATTTCTAATTATTACTATTTATTACTATTTATTAGTAATTATTACTACTTATTACTATTTGTTACTATTTATTACTAATTGTTAATATTTATTACTAATTATTACTAATTATTACTAATTATTACAAATTATTACTAATTATAACTAATTATTTCTGTTTATTACTAATTATTACTAATTATTATTATTTATTACTGTTTATTACTATTTATTACTAATTAATACTTATTATTACTAATTATTAATATTTATTACTATTTATTACTATTTATTACTATTTATTACTATTTATTACTATTTATTACTATTTATTACTAATTATTACTATTTATAACTAATTATTACTATTTATTACTTATTATCACTAATTATTAGTATTTATTACTAATTATTAGTATTTATTACTCTTTTTTACTAATTATTGCTCATTAATACTATTTATTGCTAATTACAACAATTTATTGCTAATTATTACTATTTATTGCAAATTATTGCTAATTTTTGCTAATTTTTGCTAATTTTTGCTAATTTTTTCTAATTATTGCTAATTATTGCTATTTATTACTAATTATTGCTAATTATTACTAATTATTTCTAATTATTACTCTTTGTTTCTAATTATTACTAATTATTACTATTTGTTACTAATTTTTAATATTTTCTACTACTAGTTAGTATATTTTAATAATTTTTACTAATTTTTGCTAATTTTTATTGTTTATTAGTAATTATTACTATTTATTAGTAATTATTACTATTTATTAGTAATTATTACGAATTATTACTAATTATTAGTATTTATTATCCTTTATTTTTATTTATTACTATTTTTTACTAATTATTACTAATTACCACTAATTATTACTAATTAGCGTTAATTACTATTAATTACTGCAAATTACCGCTACAAATTACTAATTACTTCTAATTATTTATATTCATTGCTAATTATCATTAATAATTCCTAATTGCCACTAATTAATAATAATTAGCACTGATATTTTAAATTTATTACTACAAATAAATACTGATAACAAAACAATCTAAATCTAATTTAATTAAAACTAATTAACAATAATTAATATTTATATAAAAATGAAATAAATATTAAATTATATAAAACATAAATACCTTTAAACTTGATCTCTTATAGGTGTAGATGACTTCAAAATCTGTTTGTAAAAAAAATTCACTTAGAGAAATTTTAACTCTAAAATTAGAGTTTAGAGAGAGAGAGAAAGTAAGGATGGAGAGGAAGTAGGAAACAAACGGATTGAGGTATATATAGATTAGATTATTTGCGATGGGACTATTTGCAACGGGACTCCCGTCGCAAATACCTTCAGCTGCATTAATTATTATCGGCGGTTAAAAGGGTATTTGCAACAGGTCTCGTCGCAAATAGTGACCTACCGACACAGTATTTTTGACGGGGGCATATCCCGTCACAAATAGTATTTACCGCCGCCAGGTATTTGCGACGGGGCGTGTCTCACCATCGCAAATAGTATTTACTGTCGTCGTGAATTTGCGACGGGGATGCATCCCCCGTCGCAAATACCCTTCCTGAGGTTTGGCATGCAAACCGCGCCAAAGTTTTTGTGACGGGATGATGGCCCCATCGCAAATAAGCTTTTTGAAGGAATATTTGTGACGAGATCTATTCTCGTCACAAATAACTCGTCACAAAAGGCCATTTTTCCGTAGTGTTCATAATGTTATGCATGGACTTGTTGTCATGTCCATATGTTTATGTGTGGGCCTCATTACATGTTCGCAATGTTATGAGTGATCCTTATTACGTGTTCAAAATGTTATGTGTGAACCTGATTACATGTTCATAATGTCATGCATGGATCTGGTTTCATATACATATGTTTATGCATGTACCTAATTACATGTTCACAATGTTTTGAGTGAACCTTATTACGTGTTCACAACGTTATCCATGGACCAAGATGCATGTCCATAAGTTTTTGCGAGGACCTTATTTCATGTCCTTACCTTAATGAGTGTACCCGTTTCTATTTACACATCTTCACATTGTTATAAGCTAATGTTTATTCCATAATTCTATGTCTTATGCCTATGTATTTCTCACATGGATCGTGCTCTTAGATTTATTTATGATTCATGTCTTATAAACTACTAAACCTTATTTCGTGACTTATGATTACGATCTTTGATATGTAGGGAATGATCTTCAAATGTTAATTCTCATGTTCTCTTACAATTATTCTCATGTCCTATTACCCTTATTCTCATGTTATTATTATATACCTCCTTTATTTACCCTTAATGGGCATCTGATCTCACCCTTTCTTATGATTCCTTTTCTCGGGTTGTGAAAAAGTGTTTTAAGTAGGTGTACTAAATGGGATGCTCTTTGTGGGAAACAATGAATATCTTTCACCATGATAAAAAAATATGTTTTAAAGATTCCAGTGAATCTAATCTATTATGGTCTTTGGGCATGTACTTTTTTAATGAACATAATATTCATCTAAAATGATTTAATATCCATGCTTGTTAACCCTGGGTCACTATATCTTGATTTTCTACGGAACACCTTCTCGGCCAACAAAATGTTTTGTTAATTTTGTCTCATATTTGATATATCAGTCACAGGTTTCAAATTTAATATATTTTCCATGACTTTTTAATTAATATGACTTAACTACAAAGGATGTTTTATTCTTATATAATGAGGAGACAAGTGGTGTTCCCCTTTCAATCCACTTTATATAGATTTATGTTGGTTTTTCATCCCTTCATCAAAGAGTTTCCAATTTTTCTTTTAATAGAGTAACCATTCCAATTGAATGTGACCTCAAGTCTAGAATAACACTGCCAAACCATGAAAATAGGTTATCTTGAATACCATCTATATAGAATATTTTTTATTCCTTAACTCATCTCTAACTATCCATGTATTTCCACTTCCCTATATTTTTAGAGTTCTTTCATTATTGAATTTGGTCAAACCATCAACATGACCCTCCACATTCTTCTTGAGATTTTTTTTGTCATTCATGTGGGATGAAGACACGCTATCAAGGATCCAATTACTATTATTTTTAGTTTCTTTAGGAGAAATACCCTCTATAATAGTCTTTTCATTCTTCATCTTTTATTTACAATAAATATTCAGTTGAGTTGAGACACAAGATGGTCTATCCTCATTTCTCCAAACATAGGTTGTGAGACCATACCCATCTTCCTCCAAAGTATAAAAACTATTTTTCAAGGAGATATCATATGGTTATTTATCTACCACTCTATTTTATATTCCGTTAAGGTAGGGTTTACTTCTCTATTTATTGCAATTTATAGTTTTCTGACCAAGTAATAAATTCTATATTAATATCCATAATTATAGTTTTCTCTTCTTGTAGTAGGATTTGTTCCATTCTCTATTTTCAACTCCTAGAATCTTCACATCACAAATAGATCTATACCACCATGCACTAGGTCATTGTATGGAAAATATTTCCATAAAACTTCTATTTCATCAAAGGAATGATTTAATCACTACTTCCTCTCCGCACATTTCCATCTTTTGAGTCGCATCTTGACTATTGAAGAAACCTTAGTGATTAAGAAATTCCACAAACTTTTTTCTTGCATTTATCTTATATAGAAACTCTTATTTCTTTAAATTTCTAAAATTCACATCTAATCCCATGCTTTTATGTAGGCCATTTATGATTTTCTAAACAGTCATTGTTCCTCTACATTCTCTTTTTATCAAATATTTTTCTAGGAACATCCTAAATTGAATCTTTTTTCTATCACCATCCAATTTGTCTTCAACCTAAAGCTTATTTTTTTAAGACAAAACTTCTTCTTAAAAGGATTCAAACTTTTTTCATTTTTTCTATCCAACTATTAATATCATTAATCATTTTTTTTACTCTATGATTTTTATCTTGAAATCAACCACTTCATTAAATGTAGCATGAGAACCCTCAATTACTTCCATAAATTATTCTAGAAAAGTACATTTGGATTCAAGTTGAACAATGTATTTTTATTATTCCTTTAATAGTACATCAATCTTTCAGTTTTTCTTATATTGGATATCCAGCTCTTCAAGTACTCTTTTGAGATGAAATTTAATATCAAGAACTCTTTTGGGTATTTATTTTTATTTAATTTTAAGATTGTTATTTTCTACTATGTCCACCATAACATCATTCATATTTTAAATTATTTAAACCTTATAATCTTCTAAATATATTAATAAGGTTTTATATTGGAACCTCTTTCCATTTTGATTTCCTAATTTAAAGTTTCACCCCATTGAGAACTTTTTCTATTGTGCTAGTAAACCACCATATTCACCTCAATTATTATCATTACTTTGAAATATTTCTATGATATTTCCAACCATTCCATAATTAAAGCATAAAATAGTATATTTCATTTACATCTACCTTTACCTCATTCAAAATTTCTAATAATAAGTGAATGAAATTCATCACTGAAATTTTCATCATTGCCTCTAACTTTTGGAATCTCTAGATTCTCTATGACTTTAAAGGAAAATTATTTTTATGATCAGAAAAATATACTTTTTTTACTGATTATTATTTTATAATCCACCATCTTGATATGAAGAACATCAAGATAAATTTCAATGAAATATTGTTCCTTGAGATCATACACCTTGGTAGTGTACAAAGGTGGTTGTCTTCTAAGGATTTGCTTCTTAATAGTTATATCTTTCATCTTATCAGAAAATATGTGGATATATCACACAAATTCAATTATAAAATTAAATAAAACATAAATATTCTCATTATGGACCATCATTAATTCATCACACTTATTCTATAAAACTTACGAATTTGTTTCTTTCACCGTGTTGTATCCTTCATAAATATTGTCCAATTTTTTCAAATAGACAGGGTAATGTTCATATCATCACCTTCATATAGATTTAGTTTAACTATGCTCTATAGAATAAGTTACGTGCCATTTCATCAGTATTTATAAGTTTTCTATCTTCTCCATTCATTGATAATTTTGTAACATCACTGCCTTTTATTCCATGAATTACAGAGGAAAAACATAGAGTCAAAGAGATCATAAGTGTGATCTCATATGATTATTCAAAATATAAAAATTATATTCATCATAAAAAATAATCAAATTTTCCTTAACTGCATTCTCCATAGTATCAATCTTCAAAGGATATATTCATTGACTCATAACTCTTTAGATCTAATACCAATTATATCAACCATATTCCCAATACACCCTAATGGGGAAGTTAATTAGGTTTTTCAATTCTTCTCATCTTCCACTAGATCTTATTCTCATGTTATCAAGAAAACAATTAAACTTGTCAATATTTCAACTACACATAATTTAAAAATACCAAAATTAAATATAAGTACATAAAGGTTTATTCAAAGGATAATACACTAATAGTTTGTAAATATACTAGGGGCTAGCACAACACATTGTATATGTTGAAATTGTTTAGGAATGATGAAATTTTGATCCTTGGTTAATTCCCCCATCTTGTATCATTACTCATTTCTTTGAGATAAGGAATACGAAATAAATTATACAAGATGATCAATCACAATGAATCTTTACAATAGATAGAAACTATACCAATAGGGCGTTTTTTTTATTATTCTATTTGTCCTTCAATCTCATAATATTCAATAGTATTTCACCAAAAAATATCCCTTTCTCTGATTTTCATGATCTATTAATATTATCCTATCTCTATTTCTTCTATTCTAGTATATTTAGTTAAAATCATTGTTTGTCCTTTTTTCTATTCTTTTTCTTCTATTTTTTATAAATATTCTTAGAAATATTTAAATATAAATTCTAAAATATTTGGCACCATGATTTTTTTCTATTTAATTTCTCATCTAATTCAAATAAATATATTCCTCATGATTTCTGGATCCTTTGATCCCTAATAATTCAATTTAAATATAGATTATTTTATTCATTTTGATATTTTATAATTATCACGGTGTGATCCTCCATATGTTACAACAAACTAACCTTAGTGAGTTTCATTAATTATGACAATATATCACTTTTACAAGAAAAATCCATTTAAAATTTTCTTCTCTACATTTCCCTATTTATTTTCTATCAAATCTAACAAAAAATTATACTTGAATCCTCTTCCTCTACAGTATAGAGATTCACATATTTCTGTTTTAATTAATTCTTACACATAGTAAAAAACATTTTCCAAAACTCTCATTATTAATCTCCATATATTTATTATGTATTTTTCAATGTGAAATTCAACATTCCACAATTTTTCACTAATATTGTCCCTGTTTTAGTCAAGTCTTTGACCATCATGATTAATAAAATACCTAATGAAGCAACTTTCATGTAATGTCAACATCTCTAGGCTTTCCATGATATGTTGATTTGAAAATCATATTTTATGATACACTATGTATCATAATCTACTATTGAACACTTAATTAATCATATTTTATGATTGATAATGACTTTTAAATATCATCTATTACCTTTAAATTGATTTTATTCATTCATGACCTTTTCTGTATTATTATTCTTCCTAGAAACTATTACTTTTACATACACAGGGAATGTTCCTCCCTTTTCCACATTTTTCTGCATATTCTAGAATTTACACTTACATATAAAAATAGAGATTCTCTAATACTTTTTAAATTTTCCTAATTCTACTCAACATTGGTTTCTTTTATGTATATATGCAGGCTCAACACTTGCCTAATTTTATGATTCTTCCATAAACCTCCAAATACTCTTGAATCTAATCAATGCTTACACAATAAAAACCAGAATACTAATTTACAGAACACCAAAACTTGTTATAACTTTTTAAACACCAAATATATTATGAATCTATTCAAAATTCTTATCTATATAGTTTTTTCCTTTAATTATTTTTGGTGAACTCCAAGCATGAAATTATACTTGTATTTTCACCATTTTTTATTCCTATAAATTCTATAATAGAAAACATACTCATATTCAAGAATTTTCTTTTTATAACACCACCACATTGGGGATAAATTCAATATATCTAAATATTAATCCTCTAAAAAACTACACTTAGAGAAAACATTCTAAAACATACTCTTCCTTAGCTCGTATTTCCCAAATATCTTCTAGAATCAATAACTTATAGAACAATTGATTCATCAATATCTAAATCTAAATATGTAACTATTTTTACTTCGATAAATTCAAACTTCTTCCTATGACTTCTAATTAAAAATAAATGCAACTTACAACCCTTGGTTTCAACATTTTACCCCTTTTTATTTTATTTTCAAATTGAATATTTTTAATATTTGTAAATCTATCGATACATCTTGTTAAACCATATATGAACCCCTAGAGTATGGATTTCCCCTTACATTCATTATCCCACTTGGAAAATAAAATTCAAAGGATCTCACCTTAAAATAATATCGAATCACATTCAATCATTCAGAAACTATCACTATATAAAAACTAAGAAGAGGTTCATTAAAAAAATTCTAATCTTATGTCAGTTTATTATTATTATGCAAAGCAACAAAACATGTTAACATCTATAATGTGTCCCATTTATTTACTAGACTTCCCACCACTTTTAATTACCCAAGGATCTGTAGGATCGAAATAACGATGTAGATGCTCAATATACAAGAGGGGGTGAATTGTACACTTTAAAATTTCCTTAAATAAGGAAATATCTAAGTTTAACAAAGTTTAACTAAGAAAATTCACAACACCTCTAGCACCAATTAAAAGATTGGGAAAAATTATGAAGTTAAAAACTTTTAGTTCTATGCACTTGCTTAAATCTGGAAAGTGATGCTGAAAAACAGGTTCCGGAAATATGGATCTGGAAATTGAAACGTAACCAAAGTTTACAATATGAGATTATACCTTAAAGTGTATAAAATCTAAATTAATCATAGTACAAGTGTAAGGAAATATAAGAAGCTTATACTTTCCTTACAATAAAAAATTCGGCAGAAAAATAAGTAGTAAAACTACAAGTAACAAGATATAAATCTTTTAACCCAAAGAGAATGGTATCCAACAACCTTGGATAAAGATCCCTTGATTTATACTTTCAAGAAAGTTTGTCTTACACACACCAGGGTAATCCCTTGATACGAAGATCAGAGTCTCTGTCTTGCTATCCCTACAAGCCCTCAAATTCAAGGTAGTTGGAACCTCTATCTTCCTATGCAAGGAAGCCCTCGAACTTCAAGGAAGTCGAAACCTCTTTCTTCCTATCCCTGGAAGCCCTCGATTGTAATCACCAAAAATCAGAGTCACACGAAGCAATCTGCACAAGGAAAAGATTTAGCAAGCCATTCAAAATTTTTACACGAAGCTTGAGAGTTGATAAGAGCCCCTCTCTCTCTCTCTCTCTAGAAATCACTTCAACAGCATGTAATCACAAGTTTTCAATGTTCATTATTGAGCTCGTTCAAATGAGCTCTTATTTATACTCATGGTTGGAACGGTCAGCTCCCTCCTCCAACGGTCATATTTTCCTTAAATTTCGGAGGGACCTGTACATGTGTCACTAAATCAATAGTTAGTTAAAAACATAATGGATGACATAGTTTTATAATAAAACTTGTGTAATTGAAAGCAAAAAATAGTTTTGCAAGGAAATAAGTATAAGTATAAGAAAACCTCTAATTTGGAATGTAAGAAAATAACATTTCAGAGTCTAACCAAAAAGGAATTCATAGTATATAATAAAAAGGATATTCGTATTCTATTTTATAGGAATTCGTAATCTGAATTCTGTAGAAATCCAGAGTCTGAATTTCTAAGGAAATTCGGAATCTGGTTTCATCAGTGTTCAGAATCTGAACTTTCATAATTCAGAGTTGAACTTGTAGAAGTTCGGAGTCAAACTAGTAAAAGTTCAGAGTCGAACTCATAGAAGTTCAGAGTTGAACTCATAGAAGTTCAGAGTCAAACTCATAAAACTATAAGTCGAACTAGTAAAAGTTTAGATTTGAACTCATAGAATTTCAGAGTCGAACACATAAAAGTTTGGAGTCAAACTAGTAAAAGTTCGTATCCAGAATTCAGAATGGAACTATATGAGAGTTCGTATCTAGAATTCGGAATGGAACTTCATTGGAGTCTGTATCCAGAATTCAAAATGGAACTTCATTACAGTTCATATCCAGAATTCAGAGTGGAACTTCATTACAGTTCATATCCATAATTCAGAGTCAAACTTCATTACAGATCATATCCAGAATTCAGAGTGGAACTTCATTACAGTTCATATCCAGAATTCGTATCCTAAAACAGAATGCTTAATATCTGAGTATTATATGATTATGAGGTTTTAGGTATGGATCCGATTTTTGTACTTAAGAAAAATATTGATATGTATAAGTAAATCTAGGTTAAGGTAAATTTCCTTAAGGAACGAAATTTTCCTTAGAGAAGTAAAATATATATTTTGTTAAGTATAAGGTGTTTGTGATTTTCAAAACAAGAAGGAATGGAAAAGTCATAAGGAAAACCTTATTGACTCAACAATATCCCCCTTTTTGGAAAGCACAAACAACCTTACAAAAAAGAATATAAGGTCTTTGAAAAATTTCATTAGACTTTGAAATTAAAACTTATCTCCCTTTGTTCATGGATGATAGTGAATACAACTAACTCCCCCTTAGGCATTAAAACTCTAAGGATTATATTCTGGATTTCCGAAGTGGAGTTTTCATTATCATGGGAATGAAAAACTTCATAATGAGAAAGTCCCCCTTACTTTAAGGATATTTCACTTAGAAATTTTTCCTTCTCCATTCTAAATTTTTCCTTCTCCTCTTTTAAGTAGTTCTTTTTCTTTCTCCCCCTTTGTGATTTTCAAAAAGAATTTAAGGGAATGAAAAAGAAATATTGTACCTGAAACATTAGTATATTACAATACAAGATACAACCAAACAAAATTTCATTAGAGTTTAAAAACAAAATTACAAGGAAAGAGAAATACAACAAAATATCGGAGTGAGTTTATTTGTCTTCCTTTTCCTTCGGGATCAGCTTCTTCAACAAGGTTTTCAGTTTCCTCAAATCTCTCTGATCCTCCTCACCTTGCCTCTTCGAAGATTTTCTCCTTTCATCTTGATCTTTCAATGCTTCTACCTGAGCCTTCATGTACTCTTCCTTCATCTTCATTAACTCATCTTACTTTACAAGTATTTTCTCATGCTCAATCCAGAAATCTATGTCCCTTATAAAATTTTGAGCAAGTGAGTTAGCCTTATCATTTAGTTCCTTCACTTTTTGACTCCGAGAACTTGTCTCAATGATCATCTCATCCTGAAGATTCTTAATCTTGGTATCCTCAGTGTCAAAAGCATATTTTACCTCATTCTGAAAATTATCAAATTGGGCCATGTCTTCTTCAAATTTCTTAGACCACAATGTGATTTTTCTGCATGATTTCTTGTGTACATCATAATTGATAAGGAAATTTCTATGGTCGGCCACAATATTCCCAAACTTATCTATCACCATAGATAAGGATTCTGACTTCTGATTCAAGGTATGTTGCAGCATCTGGCTTATGGAGTCGATAGTAGGAAATATCGGAATGGTGTCCACCAGCTTTTTCAAAGATTCAACAACAAAGTCATGATCGTCTGCTGATGACTCCGAATCAGATATCTTTCTTGTAGATTCCTCTCCCTCAATTTCCACCAACTTCCTTTTAGAAGAACCAACAACTTTTTTCTTTCTGATGATATCTTTTATTGGTGTATCCATGAGCACTTTCTTACCTTTATATGTTTTCGGAATGGATTGATCATCGAGAGATTTTCCCCCACTTTATGATAGTTGAACAATCTGTTCTTCATCAATTTTCTCCTTCTATATTTCTTCTTCAAGAAAATCCTTCTCATAGGATTCTTCCTCGTCATACAAAACATTTTCCTCATCTTCCTCTTGCTTATCATCATTATTCTTACTTTCTTTCTCAACTCCCTTTCCCAGAGTGACAAGTGTTGCAGATTTAGCCTTTTCTTGATAATATTATACTTTCTTGATCAAGTCATCAAGATCATCACTTCCTTCTTTTTATTCTTCTTCTTCTTCCTCTACTCTCTCAACAACTTCTTCTTCTGTTCTTTCAACAACTTATTTCCCTTTGGACGTTTCTGGAGTGAAGCATTTCTTCCCAGGGGTCTCAGGTAATGGTTCAGTAAGGAAAGTTTCTAGAACCAAAATCTACTCAGAAGCTATTTTAGTTGATTTCAAAAGATATTGAACAACCTCAGCTTCAGACATTTTATTCTTCAGCTTCTTCTCTTTTGGTTGCTTTTCTAACTCATCTACATCTCTCTCTTTTATGGCCTTAACCTCAGGAAGGTCCAATCCTAACTGTGGATCCCCTTCTTTCCTCTTTTCCATGTCTTCCCTCCACTTAGTATCCACTTCATCTGGGTATGCTTTTTGTTTTTTCGGCTTGGGAGGTGTGGACTGGGTTTCCTTAGCTTTGGGGGTTTTTTCTTCAGAAACTACTTCCTTAAGCTTCCTCTTCTTAGTAACTTTCTTCACTGGCTCATATTATTCAACATTTTTCAGAATGTTCTGAGCCTCTTCTTCTAGTAAAGGGTAGAATTCTCCGGATTCATCAGAAAACACAATTTTCATCCTATTTAATGTATCATCACTTACTAGTATTACCTTGCAATTTCTTTGCTTGGAAGTGCAAGCAACTTTGAATGAATAAATAAATCTGAATCTTTCTTATCTTTCCTCTCCTTCTTCTTATACCTGGATTGGAAATTTCTCTGACCAGCTATCTTGTTCATTCTTCGAGCAAGATTAGCTAACTCATTCTCTCAGACTTCACTCTCACTAGATTCAAATTGGATAGTAACCTTCTTAGACTTGGATCTAGTTACTCTCTCAGGAGTATTTTCTTTCATATGATTTGATGTTGTAGTAAAAGTAACAGTACCATTCCCATTCTTCTTTTTGATGTTGTCAGCATCTCTCTTCATCCTTGTTTCATGTTGGAGAAGAGTTCCAAATAGCTCATCTAAGGAAATTTGTGTTACCTTTCTATTCTCATAAATAGTTGTTCTCTTTGATTCCCACTCATTTCTCATAATATCAATAATCTTATCCACAAGAGCTTCATCATATAGACCTTTCTCTCCCATAGATTGTAAGATATTCACAATAGTCATAAATCTTTGTTGTACTTTGCTTAGAGGTTCTGCATAAGGAAAATTAAAACCATGATACTCACCTCTCAACATAGCTCTTCTAGTCTCAATCACTTTAGATGTACCAAAATGTGTAACTTCAAGTTTCTTTCATATATAGTTAGCTGTTTCAAAATAATAAATTTGGATATATATGTTCCTAGTCATTGAACATAGTAGAGTATTGCGTACCTTATAGTTTAATTGATAATCATGCTTCTCTTGGTTTGTGAAAACACTAAATTCCTTATCAGGAATTTGATAGCCTCTAATAAGCATAACAAAGTTATCTACTCTAGTATTGATAATGAAAGTCTTCATTCGATCTCTCCAATACTCATAATCATTACCATAAAAAATTGGCGGTCTTTTAGGATTTAAGTTGTCAATGTAACCAACATTTAAACCTGCCATCTTAAAAAAATATTTCTACACGGAAACTTATTAATAACAAATGTTCGGATTCAAGAAAAATATTCCTAAGCAAGGAAAATATATAACAATGAAAAACTAAGCAAGAAAAACATATATGTGAGTATAAGTATTTCAGAACCTGCTCTGTTACCAAATGTGATATTGGTATAGAGTATGAGTTTTCCAACCTCTGATACCAATTGTAGGATCTAAATAATGATATAGTTGCTCAATATACAAGAGGGGGGTGAATTTGACACTTTAAAGTTTCCTTAAACCAGGAAATATCTATGTTTAACAAAGTTAAACTAAGAAAATTCACAACACCTCTAACACCAATTAAAATATTGGGAAAAAGTATGAAGTTACAAACTTCTAGTTCTATGCACTTGCTTAAATCTGGAAAGTGATTTTGAAAAATAGGTTCCGGAAATATTGATCTGGAAATTGAAACATAACCCAAGTTTGCAATATGATATTCTACCTTAAAGCGTATAGAATCTAAATTTATCAAAGTAAAAGTTTAAGGAAATATAAAAAGTTTATACTTTCCTTAAAATACAAAATTCAGCAGAAAAATAAGTAGTAAAACTACAAGTAACAAAATATAAATCTTTTAAGCCAAAGAGAAGGGTATGCAACAACCTTGGATAAAGGTCCCTTGATTTATACATTCAAGAAATCCTGTCTTACCTACACTAGGGTAATCCCTCGATACGAAGATCGGAGTCTCTGTCTTGCTATCCCTGTAATCCCTCAACTTCAAGGTAGTTGTAACCCTTGTCTTCCTCAGCAAGGAAGCCCTCGAACTTCAAGAAGGTCATCACCTCTGCCTTCCTATCCTCGGAAGCCCTCGATTGTAATCACCAACGATCGGAGTCATACGAAGAAATCTACACAAGGAAAAATTTGAACAAGTCATTCAAACTTTCTGCATGAAGCTTGAGAGTTGATGAGATCCACTCTCTCTAGAAATCACTTCAACAGAATGTAAGCACAAGTTATCAAAGTTCAGTGTTGAGCTCGTTCAAATGAGCTCCTATTTATAGGCACGGTTGGAACGGTCGACTCCCTCCTCCAATGGTCATATTTTCCTTAAAATTTGGAGGGACATGTACACGTGTCACTAAACCAACGGTTAGTTAGAGCAGAATGGATGACATAGTTTTATAAGAAAACTTGTGTAACTAAAATCCCGACATCGTTTTGCAATGAAACAAGTTTAAGTATAAGCAAAACTGTAATTCAGAATGTAAGAAAATAAAAGTTTGGAGTCTAACCAAAAACGAATTAAGAGTCTATAATAAAAAGGATATTCGGATTCTGTTTTATAGGTATTTATAACCTGAATTCTATAGAAATTTGGAGTCTGAATTTCTAAGAAAATTCGGAGTCTGGTTTCATCAGAGTTCAGAATCTGAACTTTCAGAATTCGGAGTTGAACATGTAGAGGTTCAGAGTAAAACTAGTAAAAGTTTGGAGTCGAACTCATATAAGTTCGGAGTCGAACTCATAGATGTTCGTAGTCGAACTCATAAAAGTTCGGAGTCAAACTAGTAAAAGTTTAGAGTCGAACTCATAGAAGTTCAGAGTCAAACTCATAAAAGTTTGAAGTCGAACTGGTAAAAGTTTGTATCCAGAATTCGGAATGGAACTATATGAGAGTTTGTATCCAGAATTCAGAATGGAACTTCATTGGAGTTCATATCCAGAATTCGTAATGGAACTTCATTACAATTCATATCTAGAATTTGGAGTGGAACTTCATTACTGTTCATATCTAGAATTTGGAGTGGAACATCATTACAGTTCATATATAGAATTTAGAGTGGAACTTCATTATAGTTAATATCCAGAATTCGGATCCTAAAACAAAATGCTTCATATCTGAGTATTATATGATTCTGAGGTTTTAGGTATGAATCTGATTTTTGTACTTAAGAAAAATATTGATATGTATAAGGAAATCTAGGTTAGGGAAAATTTCATTAAGGAAGGAAATTTTCCATAGAAAAGTAAAATATAGATTTGCTTAAGTATAAGGTGTTTGTGATTTTCAAAACTAGAAGGAATGGAAAAGTCATAAGGAAAACATTATTGACTCAACAGGATCATATATACCCATGTCTTCTACACTCAATACAGGATAGATTCTTGTGAGAACTAATGGTGTCTAAATTAAGCATTATATAAAATGGGGAGAGGAGTCACGTACAACCCTACTTATGTTGAGGGGTGTTCTTGAACACCATGGTTCGACTAATACTTCTCAAATATCGGTGTGGCCAATTGTTTTTTGGGGATTCCTTCCACCAATTTATTAGTTCCCACATGTTCTAGTTTGATAACTTTTTACTCTACCATACCCTTAATGAAATGGTTTCATATCTAATTATTATTCATTCATTAATGTTTTACCACATTCAATGTTAGAATTATTTCATTTTGGATTTCATAGTGGACTACTATAGATAACTTCAAATTTTCTCTAAGATCCTATAGTTTTTGTTTCATCTAAATCAGTTGTATGAATAATTTTCTTAAAAAAATGTACTCTTCTTTACTTGTACTCAGTGAAATTCTCTATTTATTTTTTAGCCATCCAATGCATTTTCATCCACCAAAGAAGGCTCCACTACTCATGGGTTTGATATTCATAATGTTTATGACCCAATATTTATCTTATTATGTATACAAATATTTATCATTTCCTAAAAAATATACCAAAATGTAATCAAGTGTTCCTTGAATTTATCTCATAACCTATTTCGCCGCCAATATGAGTTCCTCTTTGGGATATATTTGAAACCAAGCAACCAAGAATGTAGTAAACAAAATGTATGACCCTATTTTCATGAGATATAATAATCTTTGAATTATCCTTTATTAAACTGTTGGATCAAACACTCACAATTTTGCGTGCATTACAAATATAGTTCCAACTATAATTAGTGTTGAATATGGTTTTCTATCATGCATCTCAAACTTTTTTAGTCTCTCCTTAAAATAATTTTCTAAAGAAATAAATTATTACACTCCTATTTGAATAACTTTCATCCCAAGAAATTATGTGAGTTCTCTAATCTTCAATTCTCTAATATTCGAGCACAACAATCATAAAAATTATTCTATTGAATTCATATTGATTCCTCTAAATATAATGTTATCAATATAGGAAAGCACTATGAAACACTCATCTCTTATTGATTTCACAAAAATATTTTGATCTAATCTAACTATTTTGAATTCTAGCTTCTTCAGTAAATTTTCCTACCAAGAATATAAGACCTAACGTGTTATTTCAATCCATGAATTTCCTTCTCTACCATGTACACCTTTGATTCATCAACACCTATTAAAAATACCATAGGTTTTTTATGTAAACATGTTCTTCAAGAATTCCATATAAAATTTATACTTAACATGTATTTGATAGGATCCGAATTTCCTCAGAATAACCACAACAATAATAAGTCTTAATGACTGAAGTATCACCATCAGTGTAAATGTTTCTACTATATAAATTCCTTTATTTTAGAATTGACCATGTACACCAATATTTATTTGTTTTTGATAAATTCTTTATTCTCTTCATGTTTTCTTCTAAACATCCATTTGGTTCCTATGACATGGTGATCTTTCAACCTATTCCGGATCACCTAAGTCAAAGTTTTTCTCTATCATTTCAGGCTCATTTTAATGGATTAATCCCTGAATTATCTTGTAATTCTTCTTCAAATGATTATTGTTCCACATGAGTTAATAAATAAATTTTATATACAATTATATTCCTATGATATTTTTTAGAAATATATTTATCATCAATAATATTCAAACCATCACTCTTAGATCATATATTTAACAATTAACTTAATCTTTTAAAAACTTCAGTAGCTTATCAATCCTTAAATTTAGTCATGGAATCCTCTTCATAGGTTGGATAGTTTATCCACTATGATTCATATCTACTTATTCTTCTTCATCACTAGCCTCACTCAGATTTATAATTTCTTATGAAAACATGTCTCAAAGTTTCTTCTTGGAGTTTTTTGGGGGATTATGTTTGTTAACAACCTAGATGACCATGAATCAGTATGTATGTTATTGATGAAGCATATGTGTTTAAGGTGGTATATATTCCCAGTGTTTTTCAAATTTTTGGCCTCAAAATCAGGATAAGAAAAGGATGTTTTTCTGAAAAATTAGTTCTCAAAATTCATTTCATGGACCATGAAGTTTGGTTCATAGACCGTGTTGCATAGTTCACTGATTGCAAAGAATGGAGTTCATGGAATGCAGTTAGTAGACCGTAAAGTATAGTTCAGGGACTGAGAATAATAGTTACAGGATGTTCTTTATTTGTGGAATTGAGGTGGTGAATTGAGGATTCACAAAGGGTGTTCATTGGCATAATACAATGACTTCCATAAAGGATTAAGGCATTATACAGACTACATAGTAGTTCATGGTGAAGGATCTAATGCATCAGAGTTTTGGGAATTTTTACCTAGAAAGTTTTTCTAGATTTATTTTCCTATATAAGGGACCCTAATCACATCCTTACAACAGTAAATTTCATTAAATAAGATCATTGTTGTATGAATTTTTGGAAGTTTAAAGTAGTTCAGAAGGGAGGATTCTGCAAATGGGGGACTATTTCGCAGGGATCAATTCCGTGAAGGAGATAGTTTGTGAGAAAAGTATTCAAAAGGGGTTTGTGGGGCTAAATAACTTGAAAAGAAAAGGGGATGTGAATAAGAGACATCCTGTGAAGAAAAGTTTGTATGAAAATCAAGGGTAATCCATGAAGAAAAATGAGTACATGAATCACTCGCGCCACACGATGCAAATAAGTTCATTGAAGATTCAAGGGAGTCATGAAGGATAGAAAATAGTTCATAGAGAATTGAAGACAGTTCATGTTAAGTGAAAGGATGTCTATAGAGGGACTAAAGTAGTTTTAAAAATCAATTTCTACAAACTAAAATACATAGAAAAGTGTATCTCATCTACCAGGTGAAACCAGGACTTCAGTAGAGCATTTACCTATAGTTGAGGATGCAATCATTATTGATAATGAATGGACCTACATGTCCATAAAATTTGTGTTGGTCCTTTCCAGAGTAGTGAGGAAAGGAAGAGGAAGAAGGTGAAACCTTTCACTGTAAGTAATCCATTGAAATAGAGTTAGGGAGTGACTATTGGTAAAACCATGAGTTATCCCTAAATATTGTAAAGGAAGTGATCCTCGAAATAGAATTGATCTATCCTGAACCTTCTAATTTGGAATTTATCCTCATTAGTTTTGGTACATTAGAACAATGTCATTGTATTCTCCTTAGGAGTATACCAGTGAGGTTGAACCAAGTAAATCACTATGTCTTGTTTGTCATTTGATCTATGTTTTTACATTTCTTCAAGAAAGAGAGAGAGAAGAGTGTTTTTAGTAATGAAAACAGATCTAAAGGGGTAGTTATTTTAAATTTTCATACTCTTATTCATCCCTCTCTTAGGGTATTTAACCTAATTTTAATAACAATTGGTATCAGAGATAGAGGTTGAAATTTAGTGGTTCTCTCTTAGTTGAAGAAATGGAAGTTATTAATCACAAAGTCATTCTGATCTCTGATGGTAACAAGTTTTAGATATAGAATAATTGAATGAAACACTTCTTTCTATCATTGGGTATAGATGAATTTACCTATGAAATAAAAGTTATTTCTGTCATTAAATACAATGATGTTTTATCATAAGCATTACATTGAGAGTTGGATACTGATGATAAAGGAATCAATTATTTAGGGGGAATCATTATCCAATGAAATTTATATAAAGGTGTTTTCATGTAATTCGTCACATGCAATGTAGGAAAAGTTGATAAATATTAATTTGGGTGACTAAAAAGGTTAGAGAATGAAAACTGAATGTTCTATGGAACAAGTATGGGGATACAAGAATGCACCCTAATGAATCTATTGATGTATTCTTTGACCGGGTGAATATTTTTGTGGAATGCATGCATTGTCTCTAAGAAATTATCAAATATATTAATATTTTTAAGAGAATATTGAGAAAAATACCACCTTGGTTTAATCTGAAAGTTTATGTATTGGAAGATAAAGATCTAAAGGAGCTCACATTGGATAGTTTTCCTAGTACTCTAGTTGCATATGAGATGAGAAAAGATGATAATGATGTTGTGGAAAAGAATAATTCCAAAGAAGTTTCATTCAAGGCTATAAAGAAGATCACTGTTGAAAGTATTTAGGAGGAAGACAATGTTGATGATGTCATGTCATTTCTCTCCTCAAATCTACAGAGAGGAAAAGGAAAGTTCAAAGGGAAATTTCCACTTCAATTCTTTATATGTGGAAAGATTGGAAATATTTCAGCAAAGTTTCCTAATAAGGTTCAAGATGATGATGAAGACAATGATGAAAGTCTTGAGAAGAAGTATTCATCCAATGTGAAAAGTGGTGGGGATACTAAGATAAATTTCTTTAAAAAGAAAAATATGTTCAAAAAAAGATAACAGTTCAAAAGAATTTGAGGTAGAAGAAAATTAGGAATGCAGGGATTGTGAAGTATATGATATGGTGGTAGCTATTTGAAATTCCAAAACAAAGGAAGATATTGAAAATGAAAAAGGAAAAGTCAAATAAAGAGATTGCCTTCATATAGAATTTGAATTTGTTATTGAAGAAATAGATGTTTTGAGGGACAAAAAAATAAACCCAATAGGGTGGTTAATGATTCCAAACTCCATATAAAACATTAGTAAGAAGAAAAGTCTAAGATAGAGGCTGTAATTCAAAGTCTTAAATAGTTAATGCCAGAGTTCTCGAAAAAGGTTTTTGAGTACAGACTTAAAATCCCATAATAAAAAATAGAGATCAGTAGTTTGACTAATACTGGAAAAGATCAAATCAAATGTATCGAATTACTTGAAGAGTAAGTTGTTAGTATGAAAAGGAACATTAAAGATTAGGATAAACTCTTGATTCTGGAAAAGAAGGATTTATAGGAAATAAAAAATGTAAAAATAGAATTCAGAGTTCCAGTGAATTGTTAAAAGGACTGTCAAGAAAGGAAAACTATTGATCAGAATGATACAGATGGTATGGGGCCTGATCGAAAACAAAAAGGAGTAATTGTTGATGTTAGACCAAAAGCTTCCACTCTAAGGTTGAATATTTATTTGGGTGTAAATAAGAACCAAAATATTCAGAGAACCCAAGAGAAAACTTTTGGTGTGGTAATGACACATAGGAATGGGCCCCACATTAGATGTTACTGTTGTGGATGGATTGGACACTAAACAAATGTATGTTCTATAGCCAAGAGGTTTTTAAGGGAACAAGACCAACAAGGGAAACCATACATAGATCAATTCTCCAGGATATCATTTTATGGTCACTATTTCATGTGTGGAGGATTCAAACACATTGAAAGATATTGTTCACCATCAATATAGAAAAATGTGTAAAATCAGATTAAATTTGATCATAAGAAACAACTCAAGTTATCATCAAATGATATGAAAACACAAAATCAATTTTCATAATTAAAAAATGAAAGTTTCCCATCATGCTCTGAGCATCTCCAATAATATATGTCAAATACATTGATTAGAAAGAAGAGAGATGAATAGATAGTGGTTGGAAAATTTACTTTCAAAGCATCAGATTGCTCTAGAATATGGATCATTGATAGTTGATACACCTACCATATGATAAGAAATAAGGAACTAGTGATATAAATTAGATATGAAAAGGAAGGTATTGTAAGATTTGGTAATGATTAATGCTTAAAAATTATTGGATCAGGAAAATAATATTTTGGGGGAAATGACATGAGATGTGAGGATGTCTTGGTTATTGAATTTCTCAATCACAACCTATTAAGTGTAAGTCAACAATGTGACTCGACACATGCCATAATATTTTCATAGAAATTATGTTGCATTAAGGAATAATATAGTGATGTTTTTTCATGTATATCGTACGAAAGGGAATATTTACCTTGTAAGTGGAGAAGAAGATATGTGCTTTTTTGTCCAAGGAATAAGAAAAATTGTTATGGAATAAAAACCTTGGTCATTTGAGACAAACATCATTGGAAGATATGGTGAAATGTGAGGCTACTCAAGACCTCCCTAGGTTATCATGTGATCCTACCCATCCATGTAATTCTTGTCAATAAGGGAAGATCATTCGAAATATATATAAGAAAAAAATCAAATGTCAAAAAAGTGCATGAGTAGGTGCATATTGATCTATCTGGACCTATTTCACCAAGATATATTGATTGAATGAGATATTATGTTATCTTCATTAATTATTTTACCATAATAGAATGGGTTTTAGTCATCACTCACCAGTATGAGGTGTTTCGTTGTGTAACAAATTATCAAAGGGAAATTGAAAAGTTGTTAGGTCAAAGAATAAAGAAGATACAAATAGATAATGGAATAGAGTTCAAAAATATCCAAGTGTAGGATTAACTTGAGAAACATGGGATAAGGAACCATGTTTTAGTAATAATAACTCCACATCCAAATTGAGTGGTAGAGAGAATAAATCAGTTTATCAAAATTATTTCTAGAAATATTCTCATTGGGAAAGACCTTTAAGAGAAGTTTTGGAAAGAAGTCATGATGGAACCATTATACACATAAAATAGTTAATTATTATTTCTAAAAGAAGAGAAAACCCCATATTAGCTATGGTATGGAAATAATCCAACGTTGAAGTATTTTCGAGACTTTAGAAGTAAGTGTTTCATTCTCAATAAAGATAAACACATGAAGTTTGAATCTCATGGAGATGACGGGATATTTCTTGGATACTCAAATAAAATCAAAGAATATGAATGTTTAAATAATTTTCTTGTAATGGTAGTTGAAATCAATGATGTAACGATAGTAGATAATGATCAGAATATTTTAGAACTACATAATCAATCTCTAGAGGATAGTGATGAAGAGAAAAAAATATCATGTGATGTTCTAGTTCTAGAGGCTAATTTATAAGAAGATTTGGAAAATTAAAAAATGAGTATAAACAATTATCTATAGAAAGATTGAAGAAAAGATATGAAATTCATAGATAGAACATAATTGGTGATCAGACCACTCTAGTACAGAAAAGGAGGATAAAGACTCTACAGAAAGAATTATTCTTATCACAGGTAGATCCAAAATGTTTTGAGGAAGTGGTTGGAGATAAAAACGGGGTCCAGGCTATGAATGAATAGATGGACCAAATTGAGAAGAATCAGACATGGGAGATTGTTTGGATACCAACAGATAAAATTTTCATTGGGGAGAATGGGTCACTCACAACAAGATGAATAAACATGTAATAATGATTAAAAACATGATTAGTGTGAAATGGATACTCCTATATAGATGTATTTATGTTAATGAAAAATTTTCACCTTTTGTGAGGATAAATACAATCAGCTTATTCTTGGCCATAATAATGGTAATAAGGTTCGATTTTTTCTTGATGGATGTCAAGTCATCATTTCTAAATGGGGTTCTGGAAGAGGAAGTTTATATTGAGCATCTAGATGGTTTTCTTATTCATGAAGATGATAATAGATTTTATTGGATGAGGAAGGAACTATATTGGCTGAAACAAGAATTGAGATCATGGTATTCAAGAATTGATCAATTTTTTAAGAAACTATGTTTTCATAGCGGTGGAGTTGATTACAATATATATGTCAATAATGACATTAATAAAAGGATGATGGTGTCAGTATATGTAGATGACATAAAATTTGGTGGATTAAATGAAGTATAGTGAAGAAAATTAAAATAATTCATGAAATGTGAATTCAAAATGTCAATAAGTGGTGAAATGTTGTTTTTTCTTAGTTTTTAGGTGACACAAGGATAGAATGTAACAGTATTTTCTTAATATAAATATTCCAATAAGGTTTTTTTGAAGATTTGGAATGGATAATTCCAAGTAGATTATGACTTTGGTGGCTTCTCAGATGAAACTTTCACAAGATGATGAAGGCAATGTGGTTAATGTCATAGAATATAAGGAAATCATCGACATTCTATTTCACTTGATAGCAAAAAGACATGATATTGTTTTTTCCACATGATTAGCAATAATATATCAAATCAATCCCAAAGAAACCCACTTACATTAAATAAAAATGATACATTGGTATATCAATGGAGTAGTGGATTTCAGTTGGACGTACAACACCAAATCTCATCAAGAGTTATTAGGATGTACAGATACAAATTGGTACCATTCAGCAACGGATAGAAAATAATCATTCGGTGGTTCATTCTATCTTGGTGGATTGTGTGTTTCTGGGATAAAAATGAAATAGTATTTCATTTCATTGAACACTTTAGAAGCTAAATATATTGAGGCCACTCAAGTATACACATATTTATTATAAATGAAGTAGTATCTTGATGATATGGGAGTTTTAGTGAAGTATCTGGTTAGAATCCAATTTGATAATTCAAGTTCTATAAATCTTATAAAAAAACAATTCCATCACTCGAGAATAAATCACATTGAAATCAAGTATCGTTTATCAAGGAGAAGTTGGATCAAGTTCTTGTGAAGTTGTAGTATGTGCCCACAGAACTATTGGTTGAAGATATTCTGATAAAGGCTTTACCCAAAGAATTACTTGAATGACATCGACTTGCTCTAGGAGTTTAATCGACTCCCCACACTTTAAAACATGTAGATTTGTGATCCCCTCTCCTCGAGATATGATATATTTTTTCCTAAATTGTTTATCTTTGTTATTTACCCTATTGAAGACTGCAAAAAAAAGTAAACAATGAGTTTATTAAAAAAGGGAGAGAAATTGTAGCTAGAAAATAGGATAAAATGTATTAACCAAGATAGGGGAGAAGCTAATAGGGGGTGAAGTAAAGAAGGGGGTTTAAATTAGATGATGCTAAAGTTGATCAATCAAAGGTAATATATCACAATAAATGGGGTTCGTGATGAAACAAGATGAGTGGTTTTGGAATGTAGTAGTTTATTGATAAACCTTTTAAAATACCCTTATTTCTCATGAAGACCATGGATCATGTAGGATTAGAGTGTGTTTTCAGTAAATCTTTGATCACTATATAAAATTATAGAATTGAATTTTGGTAGAATATTTAATGATTTATCAAATTTTGAAAAGTATTCAACAAACCCAAAGTGGGATTATGGGGAAAAATCTCTCAATGTGTTGTCTTGGTGTTTTTTGGGGTGATTATGTTTGTTGAAAAATCCAGATGACCATGAATCTATAGGGCTAGTGGTTCTGAAGAAGATATTTTTAAGGTGGTAGAGTTTCCTAATATTTTATGAATTTTTTTACCTCAAATTTGGAAGTGTTTTTATGGAAAAAATAATGTTTTTATTAAAGGATTTCTCAGAACATAGTTCATGAACCGTGAAGTGTAGTTTTTGAACCGCGAAGCACAGTTCACGGATTATGAAGTGCAGTTCATGGATTACAAAGCTTAGAGTTCACAAAACACAATTTTTGGACCATAAAGTATAGTTAACAAACCATGAAGCATGGTCATGGGAGGCTTGTAATTTGAGGAATTGAGTTGGTTATTTGAGGATTGGATAAGGGTTTTTATTTGTGGAATACAATGGCCACCAAAAAGGATTAAGGTGTTATACAGAACTCATAGCATCTCATAATAAACATTGTCTTGCATTAGAGTTTTTGGTATTTGTGATTATCTGGTTTTGTAGGATTTATTTTTCTATATAAATGAACCTAATCACATCATTAATGTAGAAAATTTTATTTGAGAATACCATTTCTGGAAGAATTTGGGAAAGTCTAAAGTAGTTTGCGATGGAGTATTCTGTGAAGGAGGAAGTAGTTCACAGGGATAAATTTCATGAAGGGGATAGTTCACGAAACTTGTTTAAAGAGATTAGTAACTCTAAAGGTAAAAAGGATAATGAAGAGGAGGTGGCCCGTGAAGAAAAGGTTGCACATGAAGCAGGGGTGATCCCCAAAGAAAAATCTGGCTATGACGTACTCATGACATGCCATGAAATGCAGTTCATAGAGGATTCAAGGTAGTTTGTAGAGGATGAAAAATAGTTCATAGAGGATAGAATCCAGCTAATAGTAAGTGCAAGGAAGTTCTATGATGAACTAAAACAGCTTGTGAAAGAAATTTCTATAAACTAACAGTATTACAAAAATTGAATTTCATCTATTAGGTGAAAACATGACTTCAACAGAGTGTCTACCTATAGTTTAGGATTCATTAATTATTGATAATGAAAGGACCTATAACCCTATAAACGTTTTGTGGATACATTCTAGAATAGTGAGAAAAGGAAGAGGAAGAAGTTCATCCTTTCCACCAACAGTGATCCATCGAAAGAGAGTTATAGAGTGACCCTTGATAAAGCAATGAGCTAACCCAAAGCATTGTAAAGGTAGTGAGCCTGGGCATAGAAATGACCTAGCATAAACCATGTAATTTGGTAGTGATCCTTATTTTATTTGGTACATTGTCACATTTTCATTGTATGCTCCTTGGATGTATCCTAGTGATGGTGAACCAAGTAAAATCACTATTTCTCATGAATGTTTTCATCCTTGTTCATACATTTCTATGGGAAAGAGAGAGTAGTGTTCTTTTTATAATGAAAAAAGATCCAAAGGGGAGGCTATTTTAATATTCCTTACCCTATTTCACCACCCTCTCAGGGTATTTAACCTAGTTGGTATAATGTAATTTCATATATATTTATAGTGTTTTCTTCAAGAATTTTAACATTATTTCTCTCTATGATCATGTTTTTTCTATAATTGAGATACATATAGGCTTTACTCTTGATATAGTAGCCTAATAATATTATTTTTTCTATTATGTCTCCATATTTACATTGATTTCCTTTTATTAGATGTAACATGTGCTTACAAACACATTAAAATGCTTCAAAATTTGCCTTCTTATTTGGCATATCTCATAATGGTTTTTCTTCTCGATTGGTTTCAACAAAGCCTGATTTTTAATGTGTACTATTAAATACATGGATTATTTCCAATGATGATGATAAATACAAATTTTGATGAGAATTGTTTTGTATTTTTTCTAAACCATTCAATTCTTCCTTTCTTTCATGCCATTTTTTTGGTGTTCTAGTTGATGATACTTCATTCTTAATCACTCGATTCTCTAGAAAAATCCACCTCATGATAAATATATATAATTCCATTTTTAGGTTGGAGAACCTTGATCATTCTCCAGGTTTCATTCTTAGATATTGTCCAAAATTTCTTGATACACTCAATCACTTCATTCTTTTCGTACAAAAACATAATACTGCTCATTATACTATAATCATAAAAAAATAGAATCAAGTATTTATCACCATATATTTTGGGAACCTTCATGTGTCCACACACATTGTTTTGAATCTGATCTAGCTGAATTGAGACCCTCTTCTTCTTTGATAGATATAGATTTTTCACCAATTTCCCTCTTATATAAGAAACAAAATTATTCTCTCAATTTCATTTCATATTTTGAATGATAGTTACAACATTCATATTTAACATATTTTCAATTTTTTATTAATATGTATGAACCTCAAATGTCAAAGGATGTTTTATTCATTAATAGTAAGGTGATAATAGTTGTTCTCCTTATAATCCACTTGATATAGATTACAATTGGAATTATAACCCCTCATAAAAGTGTTTATTTTTTCATTTGATAATGTATCCCTTTCGATTGAATGTTACCTAGACTTAAAAATTAATTTTTTATTTCTAAATCTCTTGTAATGGAAAAAGTGGGAAACCAAATGAGTGCAAACACAAGTGCATTAAACATAGAAATAACTCACCAAATATTTAAATACGAGACTAAGAATATTGGAGTCAACCACTCTATATAACAACAATTAAAAAGTTTTTACCTGGATATTTAGATTATCCTTGATAGGATCTTGTAAGTGGTTGATCATCCTATCCCACGTCTAGATATATTCTTGCAAAGTGATCTTCCTTTCGTTAAAACCTCACACCAAAATTTGATCAATCCTATTGATCCATACCATTTGATTCTTGTTAGTATCCACTCAAATCATGCTACCATATATTTTATTGATTACATCTTTTAAATAACTGATACTAAAGGCTTCTTATAACATTTCTTCTTTAAAATAGATAATAATCTCTAAACTGTTTCATTTTTCTGCTTCCACCTATCCTTCTATTCTGTTCAAGACATTGGTAGTCACTAATTTATAAACTTTTACAATGAATTATCCTTCATACTCCTAGTTTTCCTCACATAGATCTTACTTTCTTGGCTTACCAAAAACTTGATTAAAACTTAAAAAAAATTAATTTACTCAGCCTTGTCCCAATTACATTTTTCTTTTCCTTTCTTGGGGGTATGGTTACAATGGTTTTTGGAAGATTAGAATAATATTTCAGAGGCCTTTCTTTTTCACCCTTGGGAATTGGGAAATTAAAATAAAAAATATTTCCCTGATTTCCCTTCCTTGATCCATAACCAAACATAATGGCTTCTTGGGGGTCCTATACATAATCCTTAATTGGTTGGGAGTCCATTTCTTTGTCACTCTGCTCCCTATCCTAAAAAAAACCTGGACTTGAACTATATTTTTTCTATATTGTAACGTATGTTTGATATAATTTAGGTTCCACATTCTCATTATACATTATATTCGTGGAATGTAAATGGTTTTGGATATGAATTGGACTTGAATAGTCGCATTGGTGAGGTGACCCCTATCACGGAGTCAATACTTTATTCAAATGAGGAAATTCCTCAATCTTAGAAAGTTCACTTGAATCATCTTGGTTAATATAACCATGGAAGCAATGAAATGATCGACCTATAGTCTCTTTATAGTACCTCCAATCCTAACCATATCAATAAAATAGGCAGTGGATATAAGAGCACCAGTCTATCTTGGGTCATTCTTTTTCAAATTGGAATAAAAAAATTCACATTTCTACTTAGAAAAAATGTTTTCAACTCTTGAATCAATATTCAATATTCTCATATATTTATGAACAGAAATAGGGGTGATAGTCTCTTCAATAACTGAAATATCAACGGAGAGTCTATAGGGAGCAACAGTCATGATCTTTCTAGGAACATCATCCGCCTGAAGACTCATGTAACCACACCGTCATGATGGAACCCATTGAACTGGTTCACTACAAGCATACCCAACATCATGAACCAGGTCTATATCAATAGTTCCTTGGATTACTAAACCACATCTTTAAACCTATTAGAGGTTCCCCAGATGATGGAAAGAGGAGAAACAATCCTCCAAAAAATTGAAACAAACCATCTTCTTGATTTGATACTCTTATTCGATCTCAATCCACATAAAATCTATAGTAGGTTTGGATACATCAATTTCAACACAACTATGGGGATAAATAATATGGTAAAGGGTTATAGATCTACTATCAGGACCCAAAAATATTCCAAACAAATCTCCAAGCATCTAGATAATTGTAGGGTTTTATAATGTTAACGGGAGGCCTATAATACTAACCTAGATAGGTACGGTTAGAGGATCACAACTCAGGTGGAAGTTGAAGGACCAATAAAAGAGGAAGAATGAAACAACATTGAAGTTTGGGTTCTAGTCCAGTCAGAGATAAGATTATCCTTAGTCTCAATGTAGATGAGAATATTTATAGGGTCTAGGAGACCTACTATATCATGATGCTTCAAGTACTAGGAATCTGAGATGAATCAGTCGAAGGAGTCGACTAACGGTTGATTCTAACCAAAACAATCCACCAATGAGTGCCTATATATGTCTGATACCCATATAAACTCTTGTATGGATACCCAAAGCTTGGGGAAGTCCTTGTATAGATATGGAACCTTGGGGTCTAGTTCAATGTTTGGGAGGGTGAAAGATCAGATGAATATATAATAGGAGAGAAAGGAAGAGGATTAGCAGAGAAACTTCTGTCTCTTATAAATTTTTTTCATGATTTTTATCATAAAATTCCAAAAAATACAACTAATAAATCTAAAGTTATATTGTCTTTGGGAGATTAGAAACATAATACAACAACTTATTATAAGATAAATTATCTTCATTATGATAAACATAAAGTGATATTAAAACCCATTAAACTTCTTTTACTACATAGGATATCCTATGTAATACATAATGAAAGGAGTTGAGATATAAATCCTACTAAGGTAAAAATTAGTGTAAAACATGATGAGAAGTAATACATATATGACAAAAGGAATATCTTGATAACATAAAATAGAATGATCAAATAAGTTCAGATGAAAAAAATGGCATGAATAAGATGATATCATAGGATAATGGCATCACATGAATGTGGAGTCAATATAAAACATGAAATCTTACTCATATTTCAAGGCTCACTACCAAGATAATATAACATAGTTTTCTAGACTCACTAACCATGCAGCATACATGGTATATCATGTGGTGAAAACCTTTCCTAATATATTAGGATTTTGTATAATTATAGGTACACCTATCACATTCATAACATGTACATGAATATGTGTTACAAATAAGGAAATAATACATTGGTAATAAGAATAATAAAACCTCGTGAAAAGGAAATGGATTACATAATCTTTTCCTAAATCATAACAAAATGGTGTATCATAAATATTACCACGAAAGAAGGAATTAAATCATTCATGGAATGTTCATAAAATAATAAACATTAATATTTCATGAAAAAGAAGTTCAAGTGAATTGAATACATAAAAAAGAGTGGAGAAGTATGTTTGTAAATGAACCTCTTAAAGAGGGTTTTAAGAAAAAGATTAAAGATTTATTAAAGAGGTTAAGAGAATAATAATTTCCTCAAAAAATAAACCCTATTTTTTGATCAAAAATTCATTCTTTATAAAATAAAGAAGTTTAAAATAATTACATGAAGTTTTATATAAAATAATATTATAAATAAATAAGTTCTCTTTAAATGGGTTTTCTTAAAAGAAGGAATTAAGAAGGGAACTTGAAGAACATGTATTATCTGCAACAATGAAAGGTAAAGTAAATTATTTATATTAGTAAGTAACATGTTTGTATAATATGAAATAAGTACATTATAAGAGGATAATGGGAACAGGATTAAAATAAATAGAATGTGTAACCCAAAAGTAGTGAGGGTGGTTCCAAAGATCCCTTACCTCGGGTCCATAACTCATTAGATATGTTCATATAACTTCATTAATAATAAATTTAAATATATTAAATACTTACTTTAGAAAAAAATTCATGTATATTTTATGTTTTATTATTCTTTTATTCTAGTTTATAACAATTTTATTATTGTGTTATGATTTTGTTCACCTTATGCAGATTTTTGTTACATAGTTATAATGTCTCATTCTTTTTTAGGGAATTTTAAAAGTTCTTTTATAATAAGACCATAACACTAGAAGTGAAGCAAAAATTATTTTCATGTCATTTCTGAGGTTTATATAGTCTTAAATAACAATAAATGTTCTATAATAGGTATGATTCATTATTTATAAATGTTATTGTTATACAATTAGTTCATTTAATTAGTTTTCCTTCCATGATGAAATTATTTAGTTTTATTTAACCTTGTGAATATTTATACATTATAAAATATTAAAGTATATATATATATATATTACTTATTTATCTCATTTTTAACCCAAATATGTGTATTTAAATCAACCATGATAGTGGGGATGAAAAATGAACAGTTTCGTTATTGGAGGTGGTGAATAAACCATAATAAAAACAATGTCTCCATCTTAGAATAGTTTTTGAGGAAGTTATATAGTGGGAATTTTATTAATATAATAAAATTTAATTATATTAATATTACTGATGTTATTATATTATCATATATGGAAAAGATTTGATGAGGTATAAGAAGAAAATAATTTAATAGAATATGGTTGAAATATTACCTCTTCCTTTGGATGTTCAGTCTTAGGCTACACCTTAAGGCTCTTTATTTCAGTCTTTCGGTGATACCAAGGATTCTAGTATGTGGGAATATGGTTATCAATATATTTAGGTAGATTATTTTCATGTTAAGGGTAGATATATAGGGTGGTTAATGTTGGTATTTATAAGGGTAAGAGAGGTGTATTTTAGAATAAAATACTCGAATAAAATATTATTTCTTAAAAAAGTGTCCCATGTTGTGAATCAATTGTAATGGGATTATGACATAATAGTAAATGTACTAATAAAATATTCTTATAACCTCTATAAACCTAAAACAATTGTTCATATATACTATTAAAAAATATGTTACTTACACAATACTTATATGGTATTTTATTATTTCACCATAATATTTTATTTTTTCTGAAAATTAAAAAACTTCACCTTAACCATTTTTTAATATTTTGATTCAAAAAAAGAACTCCATTTTGTCAAAATAATTTTCTAAATATTGTAATTTTTAATATTTAAAAAAACTAATTATTTTTTAAAAAACTATATATATGACATGCTCTAATACCTAACACATTGAAAAATTACTTATAGTTTTAAACAAATATATTATAATATTTATGAAAATATATTTTGATTCACAAAAACCATTTTATTGAATTGAAATTTTATTTTAAATGTTTATATATATCATATAAAGTTTTTATAATGAAAATAAATCATATATATTTTTCTATAAGTATAATTATGATCTCATTATGTCAAACTTTTATTTTATCATATTTAAAATTTTAATTAAATATAATTTCCTTTTATTTTTATTTATTAAAATAAATAATTATTTTTTTATTATTCCATCATTTATATTATTATTCAAATGATAATTCAACTATTCAGAATAATCAGTTTACTATTCAAACATTTATATTGGTTTTTTACTTCCTATAAGTACCTCCAATTTACATATTTCACCATTCACTACAATACCCCCTAAGGTTCTAATTTCTAATGGAAACTTTCATACAAAATCATGGAGATTCTGAATGTCCAACACCTATTTGTGACTCTACTATGTGTGGTTATCATCATGTTTTGGGTTAGAGTGGCCCTTCTTTCCAAATTCAGTTGGTCATTGGGGTTCATTACCAACAATGCTTTAGAATGCTTGTTGGGAAATAGGATGAGAGTGTAGTCTCACCACCCTATTTTATGGGAATTATTTCCTACTCTAGGATTTTATTATAAATTTAAGATATATTCATGAATCCTTCCCAAGTACTAGTATGAGATTGGTTAGCCTATGATAATGACTTGATCGAAACTATGTGTTGATGTAACCATCAATATGTATAAAAAATTATACATTGTTTTTTTATTAATTACTAGAACTTTAGTTTAAAGCCGAATTGTTGGGAACTCTAGACTTTATTTCCATCCATGGAAGTGATGGGTGTTTTGTGTTTGGATTAGGTCAATGGAAGTCCTTTGTTTGTATCCCGATAATGGGAATCAGATTCCTCATAGTTTGGCGCCACTTAATGGTATGTTTCATACATTTTAATGTTATATGATGTGTACCATTGTGTTTTTATTTAAATACATGTAGCTATAACCATTTCTAAGTAGTTTAAAGTCATACTAAGTGTAATTCAAGGAAAAGGGTTTCTAGAAATGGGTGGTCTGGGACTTAAGAATGAGTGGTCCTTTATAGTTATCTTAAAAGGGAATATGCCCTAATGAAGATAGTTTTGGTTTGATATGTAATATATCCCAACAAGGGTAGGTGTGGCCTCATAGGTAATGTGACCCAAATTAGAAATATATATAGTGGTACCCAGATGGAATATGGCTCTATGAGTGGGGTTTAGTTTCATTAGGGTAATGCTCAAATGAGGATATGATTCATGAGGAATATGACCCGGTAATGTTATGGGGTCAGATTCTAGATTTCATAGGAGGTATATTCCAATAAAAATATGAGTTTTAATCTTAGATAGAATATAGACCATTCATAGTGATATGTTATTTATTCTCAAAATTAATATAACCCTTTAATTAGGAGATTATTCTATTGGATAAATTTCCCAATGAGAGCATAGATTTGGATGTTGGGTTTCAACCTTATAGAGGTGTCCTATGTGTCCAAGTTAAAAAGAATAAAATCCCATGTAGTTTGATTAACACGATTTAATTTCATGTGATAGGACTGTAATATATAATTTAACATCATTCTATAAGGATGTTGTTGTGAATTCTTACATCATGTTATTAGGTAATTATCTTGTAGTTTTACATCATGTGACTAGGATATTGTCATGAACTTTTGTGTCATGAGACTAGGAAGTTCATGTTGTGAAATGATCAACAACAGAAGGTTGATTGGACCTTATGTATGGACTAACCATATGTGGCTCACTAAAAAATTTTTGGGATAATATCATTGATAAGAGAATGATTGATTGGGGCTTAAAACTAAAGAGCAGTCCCACTTCATGTTTTAGAGAACTAAGAATATGTGCATGTTGGACATACACAAGGGGGGTTCTTATGGTATTCCTCAAGAACTGGTAGGGCATAAGTGCGGCATACACATTGGTATGTGATTCCCATATATGGGTTTCCATTGATCATTGATGATTCAAGCAGATAAAATCATAAATGAGAGAATTTTTGGGACTTACACCTCATAAGGAATCTTAGGTCCATATGATTCATTAATTAGAATTTGGATCCATAATTGGAATGTTGATCCAGGAGAGAACGCATCATTTTACTCATGATATGGATCCTCATTATCAAGTTAATACACACTTTTGAGCACCCTAATCATTCTACTCATACGGGAAGACAATTCCCAAGCATCATTTTATCAAGGAAATACATAATCGAGGGATGGTTCTTTGATACACCTCAAGAATCAATCATGCAGGTATGGTGGTTTTACAAGACATACATTTTTTCCCTTTTTAGAGTCTTGGCCTTATAATAAGAAATTCATAAAGGTATTTTAGGTTAATATGACCCAAATAGGTGACTTGGGTGAAGGATAGGAAATGTAAGAGGTCTAATTAGCCATTTTCATAGTGCTTCATAAAGTGGATGAAATGGGGACCAATTCTATGTAGGTTAGTGGCCTTGTGAAGATTCATTTGGGTACTTGCAAATCCATCCAGTTCATGTAGTGGGGAAATTATGCATATGTAGGGATCCACATACAGAATTTTTTTAAGAAGGCTTTGTGATGTATTTTTCATGAGCCTCCCTCTGAAAACTTAGTTCGTGGGAATTTCCTATATAGGGACCCCATTAATGTGATTCATGATAGATATACACCCTCATGATGCCCTTTATTTTTTTCTATCTCAGTATTCCTTTTGGATTTTACCTAGTTTTATTAAAGAGAAGATGATATGGAGAACTTTTTAATTTCTTAAAGTGTTTAGTATCTCTTTAGAAAGTTTCTCCACCATTCCATGATGTGTCTTCAACTTTCTATTTTGAGAAGGTTATGGGATATTTATAAGAAGCCTAAATTTTATACTTTAACAAAATGGTAAGACACATAGAGGTCTGAAAATGAACCATGATGTGGGATTAGAATCACTGTCTATCTATTTAAAATGATGTGGGTGTGTACAGTTCTTTTTTGCTGCATGGGAGCTCATATCATTCCCACATATGGCTGAAGCCTCTTAAGGAATTCACAGTGGTCCCAAAATTAGAATCTGTCTACCAAAGATGATTATCATTCATGATGTGATTTATTACGGAACAAATTTTTGAACACCTATTAATGAAGAGGGTTTGTAGAAAGCTTATTCATGAATTTTGATTATTGCTTCATGAAGGGTGGAAGTTTATTTTTGGGAATGTTTAATTTTCCAATTTCAACTGAATTTTGATTTTCTTCTTGATCATTTTTCTTGTTGTAATTTTTTTGGGGACTTTATGGGCCTCAATAAATGACTCCCCTCAGAATGGGTTCTGATAATCATGAAGAGGAACTGATTAGAAGGAAGAAAAGTATCTCGCTTAGGTTTGTTTTGATCTTCATGGAAGAGAGACCAACCCTAAATAAATGGTGTCAAGCTACTAATTTTTCATGTTTTTCTTGAGTCTAATTCATGATTTTTCAAGACTCATAATCTCACTTGGGTTCTTATAGAATTATTTCTTAATGATTATTATCTTTTTCAAATGATCATGGTCGGAATATATACTATTACTTTGAGACCATATATTAATAATTCAAAAATAATTTCCTTAAGAAAAATTGGTGGATCAATATAGAAACCATGTGGATAGATTATTGTTATAGGTTCTACATCTAATTTTTTAATTTACAAAAAAAATTAACAAATTGTGTTAAAAATTAACCAAATTTTGTTCTTTGTAGAAAATGAATCCAACGTAAGTCCTTTTTTGCTGAAGAGAAGAGGAATTTTATGATCGTGCTTGTCAAATATGGTGTGAGGTGTCATGTATGTCCAAGACATCATTTCTTATCATAGCTCATGGTTATTAGTCTATAGGATTACCTAGTATCATACATTATATAAATTTATAGATTCAAACTGTTGATTGATTCTCCCATCCCTACACCATGTTGCGGAAATCATCAAGTCACTTGGATTAACCCCCATATGGATACCATTTGAAAAATAATCTCATTAAAAGGTACCTTTATCAGGGAATATCACTCTAAAGGGTATGTCTTGGGTTACACTCCTTTGAATATTTGTGGAATAATGGTGGGTTCCAGATCCATATATTCCAAACTATGGATTAATATAAAAGGGGATCATAGGTTACAAGAGTCTAGGATGGCCATCAAACTGGGATCTTCACTTAGGGAGATCTTTTAGAATACATTAGGGGTAGTCATTCCTTATTAATAAGGGATATGAATATTTTATCTAGGAACTTAAATCCATAGGTAATTATGAATTTCTTTGGGTATCGTAGTCATTTTCACACTAAAACCAAAACATCATCCCAAACATTCTCAATAAATATATTCTTGATACAAACACATTTCACCGGTGTATATAGAAGTGGGAATCATCATTTGAGATGTGTGTATGATTGTGGGTGAATTGATCATGGGGGAGATGTATGACGAGTTCATCCCCCCTTTCACTTTGTGGAAGGATGTGGAGAAGACACCTCCATTTTCTTGAGAGATGATAATAATGGAATGAAATTTCTTGGGGGAGGATATTCATCCCAAGATTGACATTACTTTACTTCATTAGGATCAGGTTATTATCACACCAAATGGTTATAAATCACAAGTGAGGAAACCAAGGACCTTCATGACCCACAAAACTCATAGACTACTAGATACATATTGGTCAATATTGGAAAAGGGTCATTTTTATGAGCATGATTGGAAATTTTCCTTCAAAACTAATTAGTTCATATGATTTATATCCATTCTATAAATGTTCCTAAAGAGATACTTTCTTTTAGTATGTGAGCCCTACACTAGAGTCTGATCCATAAAATTTTTAATGGTAGCTCGGTTTGTAACATGAAAACACATCAATAGGGTGGTCTCAGTACTAGAAAAACTATATCATCATCTCAGATATATTAGTAAGGGGATGGTCCATTTTATGATTTTTGGACTATTCATGTAGTATATGGTTCAATAGCAGCCCACATGAGAGGATGTGAATTTATAAATGACAATCAGATACTATATCCATGCTTCACTCCATATCTTCAAGGCATAGGTGGAGTAAAACCAACATAATTGGAAGAGAGGGATATAAATGACATGTTAAATCAACATGGAAATGTTATCTACATGAATTGAACAGCTGTAAATGTAATTTTGAAAGATAACATAATTTATTATCCATATATTATGAGGGTATCTTATATTATTGATTGAAGGTTTCTTAGTATCTAGGATTGATAGAGAGATTATTTGAATGTGGTATTCACCTTTTATATTTAGGTATAGATCATATTTATCTATATAATTTTTCATTATCCTCTAATTAGTTTGAGAAATGAGATGAATCTTATAGTTACACATCAACATTGTATTAAGATTACATGAGATAAGACAAGTATCTGAGTTGAACTTTTACTTTTTGAAGCTATGTTTAGATTTGAAAAAGAACTATTCTAAGGAATGGATATACTCTTACATTGATGGAAAATTATTTTAACTATCTACCTTAGTTGAGGTTCCACCGATGCTTTTAGGGAGGGGAAACAGCCACCTTGGTTGGGGGTAGAAAGGCCTCAAAAGATATATTCTATATAGAAAACTAAAATTTCTCAGATGCCAAGAAAGCGGGTTAGACGGTTGGATCCTTACCTTTCAACAACTGAGGAACCCCATCCTCCATTTTTTTCTACCAATACTAAATTTATATTTTCATGTAATGAATGTGATTCATTGAGAAATGTGTAGTCTATGGAGGAGATCTAGAGAATACTCCATGAATAGGATATCACATTGATAGGTTCATGGAATGTGACCACTCCTATAAACATATATTATGATTATTATCCTAAGGTGGTGATAGCCTATATTATGTATTTTAATTTCAAATTTCATTCTCATAAAGGTAGAATCCTTTATATGAATTTGGTCCTTGAGATGTTGGATTCCTAGGAGATTGTGACTAATAAAGAAGAAATAACTTCTAATGGAGAGTTAGTATAACTTTACAAATTATACATTTGGATTGTCATTAACATTGTTCAATTAATTCCTCTCCATGTATTTTTTGTAGGATTTTGAAGAAAACTATCCCATCATATATCCATTATACACATCTAGGGGGTGTAATTCAATCAAGGCGCTCCTCTAAAGTAACATGTTAAAGATGAGGTCTCCCCTTTTATAGAGAAGCATATGCAGGAAGTGATTAAAAATCCTAATGGAAATCTTATTTCTCTACCACCACCAACTGGTCCTCCCATGGGATTATTTTCGTTTGAGACAATTATATTAATGTAGATAAAATCCTTGATATTATGTATTCTCTTGGGAATAGCAAGAGACTATTATACTAACACTCAGACCACTCATATCATTCCTATGAATTATTATTGATGAATTATATTGTGTAGGTAACAGTATAAGTTTCATTCAAATATAACTATAAACTAATCAAAAGTTTGAATCTTCCACACTCCTAGAAAGGGTATCTATAGATATAGTGTGGTAGAGGTTCAAGGGAGTTCGGGTCCAACTAAATTCTCAACTACCTCAATTATTGTCCATATAGATCATAGGATTGATTTTGACTATATAAATGTTCTATGTTTTATAGAGTCATCTCTCCAAGAACCTATCGCACCTACAATTATAAAAGAGGACACTGGGAGATTGATATAAGTTAACACATAATAGAGGTAAAACTAGGTTGTGTGGGACCTTATTTATGCAGAACCAAAACTGGTGGATGATGTCATAGGGGCTTTAGTTTTGTGAGTCTCAACTCCCCAAGATAAAATCACTTATAAACTTCCGTAAGGGAGTTATGTGGGAGAGGAAGTGGTGGAAAAAAATAAGAATAACCATCACTAGTTATTGATCCTAGTTCCTTGAAAATCATTACCATGTATCCCTAAACATTGATGACCCGATGGAGATAATGGATCAAAATAAATATTCCATAATTGATCTTAACATGATTAATTAATATCTATGTGCAGGTTAGTGGTTCTAAGTACCATAAATCCTAATTAGGATAATTATAACCCATATTTATTCTTTTATTTATCAATATAGGGTGATAGGTCATGGATACCTATAATGTCCCTTGTATTGAATTGGTTGAAAATATCAAGAGATTTTAAAAATTTTGTTTGGTTGATGATCCAAATATTAAATTTAGTCTCAGAACATAATTCTATGAGTTAGAACACTTAAAAGTGTTTCTTTTTTTTGGATAAGGTTTAAGTATTGAGATGTCTATTTGGAGTTCAAATGTGTTTCAAAAGTTTTGGGCTCCAAAATTACTATTTCAAAGAGACACAGATAGGGTGCACATTTTTTTAAATTGTGTGGCCCCTCATGAGAAACTGTGATTCCCTATAAGAGATGTCGAATGGTTTTTCAAACCATTAAGTTGGGTCCCATGGACATGTAATGTATTTTAAATAAATTTTATAAGTGGGTGCATGGGTTTCATGTAGTTTTGAAAATCATGGACCTATCCCACATGGTTTGTGCCACTTCACTAGTAGAATTGAATTACTGGAACATGTTTAGACCAAGTTGTGTGACTAATCTAAATAGGGTATGGCTCTTGGATATTATTATTTACATGGTTGGAGAATGTTTATCTAAACCATGCAGACTAACTGTGATCCTCATTAAAGAGGGGTGAAATTTCCATTTTTTCCCTCCAACTTTATTTTATTTCTACCTATTATTTCTTCCTCATTTCTCTCATGCCCATATTCCTTTATCTCTATTATCCTCTTTAGCTAGGATTCCATGTATCTCCCATATCTCAGCTGAGAATCACTTTTCATCGGTCATGTAAGATTTGAATCGGTAAGCTCTCAACTCCACCTGCTTCCTTTTTTGTTTTCCCTAACTATATGAAGTCCTAAATCCATGTCGGCTCTTTTGCCCTATTTTTAGGGTGTCTGTCTAAAATTATGTTTTTTATTTTTTCAACTCGAATCAAGGTACAGTATTAGATGAGTGGACCATCCTAATCATGATGAAATTGGTCCATGTAGTTTTTTCATTAAAGTCCAATTGTGTATAAATTACACCATTGTGTAACACACCAGATTCTCCATGTTTTTCTCCAAAAATTTGAGATAACCTAATTTAATTATCTAAATATATACCTAGACCCTTTGTTACACTCATTTATATAATTTTATTTTGGTGACCTCAACTTGGTCTACCCCTTGGGTGTGTCCTATTAATGGAAACTATTAACCATTGATTATAATTTTCCCTAGAGTAATAATTGATTAATCATTGATAAATGAATTATTTAAGATTAAAAACTATAATTTCTACTCAATTGGACCTCACAATAACTTATATTTAAATGGATGAATGGAAAGATTAATTTTATGGCCTAGGAAATGAATAACTGAAGTGGAATGGAATGTTAATGGTAAGGAACTACAATTAAACCATGTCAATAAATGAAAAAAAATTCTTAACCCATCACACATGATAAATTAGTAGTGTAATGGACCTTTCCATGGGTATCTTAATTACTTAATACTAGAATGAACCGGTCAGAGTACTTGACTTATGTTATTTATTTTTTATGGATGTTTCCTCTTTATTATTTTCAATTCACTATAACTTAATACTACATGAGCATGGAATACTTGGGTATAGAATCTATAAGAATGTAGTACCTTATATTATGATTCATGGTCAAGGAGTCCCTAGTAATGGCATCCCTTACATTATAATTATGAATATTTTACCCTAGGAATGGTGTACCTTATATTGTTATCGATGGGTATGACCCCTTGGGCATGGCGTGCTTTAAATTATGATTATGGGTATAGCACCATGGGCCTGGAATCCATGATATTTTGATTGATGGTTATGTAACCCTAAGCATGGTGTCCCTTATATTATGATTATAGGTATGGAACCTTGGGCATAGAATCACTTATATTGTAATTATGGGTATGCAACCCTGGGCATGAAATCCCTTATCTGATATGTGATCTTATCATATAGATTACTTGGTTCTAAACCTTGGGTCCATGCTGGTGCATGTATATATGTTCAAACGAGCATCTTATGTATGTATATATATATGTGCATGATGGTAGGTGTGCAAAGAAATTCTGTCTTAGGATGAAATAGGTATGGTCGGTCAGGTGTCCATAATGAACTAGAGTCTGACATGTTTTTATTTTTTATTTATTGATCCATTTTAAAATACATGAACATTACATATTTTATATAAAAAGACTACACAATACATTAGATTTCATTGGTGGTGGCCTACTGAGTATATCCCACTCCTTGTTCAAGCTACCGTTTTGTACCCGAAAATACCTAATGCTTGTAAGTTCAGGATAATTAATTCTGTTATGTGATGTAATATTTGTACATGGAAGGTTATGAGCACAGTATTGAGTTGGGGTTAGGATTATCGTATAGATAACAATAGGGTATTTTGTCTTTTCTTGTATATTTTTTACCTATTACCCAATGTAAATATATTTGTTGTACATTGTATCATGTTCATGAATTATTATATACTTTTAATCACTATTTATTATTGATTCTACCATAATTATTTCAGATATATAAAGTATAGTCTCCCCACTACACCAAATTTAGATCATCACTACTGGTCAGAAACCTCGGGGATATGGGGATTCATGCATGAGAGATAGTGTAAAACCAGCTCAGGGAACCATTCTAATTTTCTCCAGAGTTAGGGAATTACAAATGGTATTATAGTATTTATTTTCCATTTGTCTTAATATTTTGGGATTGTATATAGGAGAATAATATGTGTCAAAACTTGGTAAATAGTGTTTTTTTGGTTTTGGCCATCCCACTAACAAGAGAAATATCAAGTTTCCTGGGATGGGACTATTTTTCTATATTACAGTTCATTATTATTTCACCATTGGTGATTGGTGTAAGTCTATTAGTTATTGATTTATGGGTTTTTACCCCTTTACAAGTTTAGAAATGTGGTGTCATTACATGCATCATTATATGTACATAGGGAATCACATTTCATGCATATACTATTTTATGTAGGTTTCATTATAGATTTCATGTTGCGTGATGATTTATATAACTACTTAGGTGATTCTTAGCATTCATATATTTGTAACATTCTTGTGGGGTTTCTATTGTGATTTAATTTATTTATCACTTGCGATATCATTTCGTGTTATGATTTTGATATGTCATCAATTAAATAAAGTGGAAATATCATCCTAAAGGGTGGTTTCTTGCATAGCATGATGGTTTCATTTTTTTAACTAACCAATTTTCACATGTTTGATCCATGAACTATTGGCCATATAGGATGAAACATTTATCGTTGTGATTAAATGAGTGCTAATCATAAACTCTATAAGGGGTATGGGCCCTTTATAAATTGGAAAGGGTGGCCCATATAACTGAACCATTATAAATGAATTTGAAACATTTGAAACTAAAAATAATACCTAATTGTAGTAACATGAATGTCAATTATAATTTATAAAGGAAATTACCTTTATAACTTGGGAATGGAAATTTATCTATCTAAACCCTAATATATTCTAAATTTTAATTATTATAGAAAATGGAGGACTTTATAAAGGATTTCACCACTATCATTTGGTCATAACAACCCATATGACTAAATTTCAAAATGCATAACTAGACCCAAGTAAGTAAGGTAGGGAATGTTTCTTATTAGATAAACCCATTAAGTGTGTGATAAATATTTAATGAAATAATTTTTATTGGTTACATTTAAATGGGATTCCAATTTTAATTTATAGAGTATTAACTCTATAAATTGGGAGTTTCTTCCTATCTAACTAAACCCTAATTTGTATTATGGAACCCTTATAGGTCACCATACTCATTTATTCTTTAATACTCAACCCCATGGGAGTACTTTCATGATAAATGGGATGGTTAATTAAATTTTCCTTATCCACTTATATGGTGTTACATATAAACATATGGTGGAATTTCATTTGACCAGTTCCCTTAATTGATAAAAGATCTGTTATCTTCTTTATGACTTTATTATTCTAATCCATCAGTTAGATAAAATTACAATTAAAAAATACATAGTTTTTCCCTCTATAGAATGAAAATGAAATTTTTATTAAATATGGAGAGTTGTGAAAACCTTATGGGTAGATTAAATGATGGATTAAAAGGAAATAATGAGATATTTTTCAAATGATGTATGGAATCAGTTAAATAAAGTGCTTATTATAGTTTTTCTTGATAACTGGTACTTGAAATCCCTTTTACATGAGATTTTTAAAATTTCATAATGAATAATATTCATTTAAAAACCTTAAAATAATCCTTTATAGGTGTTACATTTTGTTCCCTCATTTATAGGTTAGCTTTCAAATTGCTTCAAGTGGGAATGTGAAAGTTTCCCCTAGGTCTCGATTACCTTCTAATCTATTGTTTATTTATCTTAAAGGGTATGTGGTAGATACTAGTAACCATTTAGATTTGAATATAATTTATAAATTGTAATAGTTATTTTAAAAATGATGTTTTATCCCATTGAGGTAGAGGCTTTGGATATAGTAAACTAGTAGACCTTTGATCTGAGGTTCTTGGAATGGTAAGTTTCACCCATTTGATCAAGTTAAGTTAGGTATGACTCTTATTTAATAAAACAAAACCTCATATGGACTAGTGTTTGTTTATTAAGTGAACAAAAGGGGGGTTTTACTATATGAATATACCCCTAAGTGACAACCATTTATCCTTTACATTATCATTTTAACCTTTTAGAGAGATTTTCTCTGTTCACATGCATAGAAATAATTTTTACATGTATCTGATGTTTGGTAGATTATGTTGTTATATCTATGATGATAGATTCTAACCCTTTTAGGTTGATGATTCCTTACCTGTTTTAGTTTAACCTATTCTAAAATAGCCTTGTATTCACATTATATTTTGTGTAACTTATTCTTGTAAATGGGATGTAGTTCTCATGTTGGAGACCTTAGGGATATGTGGATAGACCTAGATTCCCTCACTGTGACTTAGACCCCAGTAGGTCGATTGAATTTTTCTATTAAGGATGACCAATGGAAGAGGTTGGTCTCAGACTATGTTTTCCTTTTGTGGTAATATTGGTTTTATGCTCTTTTCTATATAGGTATATGAGTGGAGCCAAATTTTTTCAATATAGGCATGGTGATGCCTTTTCTATTTGAAAATCACATGAGATATTGTCTATTGAAATTTGATTCAGTGAGAATGATTGTTTTATTTCCTATCCCAGTTGACCAGTGTTTTCAATATAGATATTTTTGTTTTTAAAACAATTACTTGAGACGGGAGGTCATTCGATAAATCATATCATTGGTAAGATGCATGATTTTGAAAGGGAGTTTCAAGGGATCATCTACATTAATGAAAACTGGCATGCCATGTATTATGATCATTTTGACCTTTTTAATGGATGACTCGTGGTAGCATGAGTTGGGGTTTCAAACTGGGAGGTATGGGATGTACACCCACAGTGTATGGTAATTGAATCTCACACATGTTGTGTGTGGTAACGTTTTAGAATTAAATGTCAGAAATTTTCTAGGTAAGGGTCAAGGATAAAAAATTTAAAATTTCATACTCATGTTGAGGGTGAATCAAAACTTTGGTAAATCAAAAAGGTGTGCCCGAGATTTGGGCTAAACCAAAAATTAGATGGGTGTCATGATACAGTCAACCCAGAAATAGACCTCTACCCATATGGTTGGGAGATTCGGAATCATATGTTGTAAAATAAAGTTGTGGCCTAATTGATGTGAGTTTCAATTTGGATATCTATACATGCCTATCAATAAATCCTCAGTGTACTCCTAGTATAGAGGAAATCATTCCCATTATCTTAACATTGTCCTAACTAGGCAAAGGGAGTGTCAGTTATATGTTCAGATAACTAGCTGCCTATTACTGGTTTGTGATGGAGGAACTCCTTGAGAGTTTCACTCAAGTAGTGCTTTAAAGGTGAGCTACGTGGTGTGATGTACACCATTGACAATTTAAGTTTGTTGACCTTTGTTATTAGTTGAAATTCAATGTTTTCTATGGGAATTGTTCTTGGGAATCAGGGATGATTTTTGAGTGATTTTTATTTTGGTGATTAGGATTATACATAGTTTAACCATGCCAACTATTATATCTAGGAATGGACAGTTATAATCAGGATCTCTTTTCATTGGAGAGATGACAAGTATGATCTTAAGTTGGGAAGTGGGATGTCAGTTTATAATAGGTGATCCTGATGTGATAATTGTCATGGGATCTTGAGACCAGTCATTGGATGGTTTTTCTTCACTCATGTGTCATTAAATAAATGAATCAAAGTACCACTATATTTCTTGATAAATTATAGGTATAGTTCAACTAAGGACTTGGGGGAGTCTAAGTGTGGGATTTTAGCCCATAGTTACTTGTGATGATCTATAGATTCTGAATACAGATAATTTTGATACTGGTGTTATAGCATGAAGAATTTTTTTTTTTTGAGATGGTTTAACAAGGAGACATCATCGGAAGTCAGGTATGTAATTCAGTGAGCATGTAAGAAAAAATCTTAGTAAGCATTGGGGTAAGACTTTGGCTTATGGTTTTTTTAATTCATCAGTTATAAGAGATAAGTTTTTTCAAAATAATATAATTGAGGAGGTTCAAATTAAATTATCATAAATAGTTAGATGTGGTTATTTAGAAATTACACTGGGCATGCCATTGGGATGATGCATGTGCTAATTGAATATTCATCGATGTATTTCAAGTAATTTGACCATTTAGATCTAATAGAGGTCCATAAGTAATGTTATCATGTTAGACCAAGTTTCATGAGGTTATAATCATGAAAAAATCCACATTAAGAAATTAGGTCCATGTTTTAATAGGCCATTCTAATGGTGGGAGCACTGTGAATTAGAACTAGCCATGAAACATTCTAGAACCTATGGTGGGGAATTCCATAAGTATTTTGTTGGAAGGAGAAGATGACATGATCATGTAACATGGATGAAGGTCTCACATAAGTTCCATATTAATGTTTCAATGGTATTTTTTAGAATTGTCTTGTGTTTTTGTAGCTTAATTACCACATTCAATAAGTTATTCCTTGAGCTATTTTGGGAATATAGAAATGCAACACATCTATTTGAAAGAAACTTCAAGAACCAAGAAGGTTGGTTGATTTTTTCATTATTCCCAAATTATTCTAGGATAAAATAAGTTATAAGGTGTGGATATTTTGATGTCCCATGTATTGAATCAGTTGAAAACAGTACTATATTTTGTACTTTTCGTTTAGTTGATGGTCTAAATATTAAATTGAGTCTCTACAAAAAATTCCAAGAATTGGAAAACTTAAAAGTGTGGTTTTCTAATAATTCTTAAGGCCCAAGAGGTGCCCCGGATGTTTGGATCTGTTTTAGGAATGTCAGGCTCCAAAACCCTACTTTCAAATAGAAATGAATAAGGCACACTTTTCTTTTAAACCATGTAGCCCCACAAGAGAAATTTTGCAGCCCTATAAGGGGTGTCCCATAGTTTTTAAAACCATGAATGTTGGGGTGCATGGGAGTGTGGGAGCTTTATAATAAATTTCATATGTGGACACATGGGTTGCACATGTTTTTCCAAACTATGTGCCCATTCGTAATGGTCAATGTTACTTAACAAATAGAACTGCACGGCAGGCACATCGTTAGCCCAAGATATATGACCAAACCTTGTAAGGTATGTCCCTTAGACAATATGAGTTGAATGATTGGTGTATAGTTAGAAAAACTATGTAGACTAATTGTGTTCCTCATTAAATAAGGATGAAATGGCCCTTTCCCACTCTATACTTATTTTTTTTCTCCCTATTCTTTCTTCCTCATTTATGTCACACCCAAGCCACTCAAGCTCCCCTATCCCCCTTAGTTAGGATTCCATGTATCTCATGCATCTAATTCTTTAATCACTTTCCATCATTTGGGTTGTATCCATATCAAAAATATCTCAACTCCACTTTCTTCTTTTTTTTGTTTTTCCTCGCCGTTTGTAATACTAAATCCATCTGGTCTATTTTTCCATATTTTTAGGGCATTTATGTAATCTTACAATTTTTCTCATTTTGGATAGAATCAAGGACATGTATTGGATGATTGTACTTTCCTAATAATGTGGTATGTGTTCTATGTATTTTTCCATTAAAGTACCATTATTTATAAATTACACTACAATGTCACATCATATATTCTCTTTATGTTACTCTTAAAATGTGTGATGTTGTAAATTAGTTATTTAAAAAGTGACCTAAATGCTTCATTAGAAAATTTCTCATAATTGGACTTTGGTGACCTCAACTTGGTCCACCCCTTGGGTGAATCCTATTAATGTCCTCTATTGGCCATTTATTGTAACTTTTCTTAGAGTAAAAATTAATTAATCATTGAAAAATAAATTGTTAAAGATTAAAAATGGGCATGTGTAGCTAATTTTCCCTCCTAATTACTTATATTTAAATGGATGAATGGAATGTGTAATATCATGGACTAGAAAATGAATAATTGAACTGGAACTGAATGTTAAGGGTAAGGACATACACTTCTCCTGCATCAATAAAAAAATTATTGACCCATTACCCATAATAAATAAGTAGTGGCAGGGACCTTACCGTGACCTTATTAATTATTTAACACTATAGTGACCCAATTTGAGTACTTGACTTATGTTATGGAATGTTTATGGACTTTTCCTCTTTATTATTTTTATTTTATTATAACTTATGATACATGGGTATGGAATCCCTAGGCATGGTGTCCTTTATATTATAATTTAAGGGAATGGAATCCTAGAGCATGAAGTCCCTTATATTAGGATTATGGGTACGGAACCATTAGAATGGTGTCCCTTATATTGTGATTGATGGGTATAGAACCATGGAATGGATTATCATACATTATTATTATGGGTATAGAACCAGAGTCATGGTTTACCTTACATTTTTATTGATTGGTATGGCACCCCGGGCCCAGCATCACTTACATTATGATGATAGTTATTTCACCCTAGGCATGGTATCCTTAATATTTTGATTACTAGTATGGTACACTAGGAATCATGTCCAATATCTAATATGTGATTCTATCATGTGGATAGCTTGCTATTAAACCTTGATTCCCCAATAATGCATGTATATCTTGTCATACAATTGTCTTATGTGTGCATATATATACATAGTGGCAGTTGTATAGATACATTCCATTATAGTCTTAAATAATTAAGGTCATCCAGGTGTCCTCAAGGAACCTGAACCCAACATGTTTTTATTTTTTATTTACTACTTCATTTTGATATAACTACACACTAATTATTTTATATTCCTAAACTAGATTATGAATTAGATGATATCAGTGGTGGCCTACTAAGTATATCTCACACAATGTTTGGGTCACCATTTGTTACCTGGATAGAACTCATGTTTACAGGTTTAGGATAATGGATTCCTCTATACGTTGTAACATTTTGACATGGGATATTATGAAAATAGAATTGAACCGGATCTTATGATGCTTGTGGAGATATCCCATGTGTATTTTATCTTTTCTTTTTGTATTGTTTACCCGTTACCTATTGTAAGCCTATTTCTTGTACATTTTAGAAAGTTCATGCATGGTTACTCTTCATTTATTATTGATTTCTGATTCTTAATATATTATACTACACTTTATTTATTTATTCTTATGTTGTATTTATTTAAAATCTTGAGGGTATAGTCTCCCCACTGCACCACCTTTAGATCCTCATTTCTAGTTGATAGCCTCTGGCATACAGGGAGGAATTCTTGAGGACTAGTTTCACACCAGGATGGGGAACTATTCTATGTATATCTTGGTTTGGGTAGTTATAATACCTTTTGGTCTTGTTTCTTTATTAATGAGTACACCACATTTGATTATGGAATTTGTATCCAAAATTTTAATATGAGAAATACCATGAGGAGATCTTCCTATAATACCTACTGATGGGGTGGAAATGATTGTGGAGATAAATTCTCTTATGGATGAGAGTAAGTATCAAATTCACAAATCAAATTGATTCTTTAATAACCTAGTAACTAACATACTATTGGTGTATTTTTTAGCAGTATCAGCACATACTGTTGGAACCTAAAGTTTCCCTGCCTCAATATCTCAACTAATATATATTTTTGGGACTCAATTGGTATGGGTAAAACTCATTAATGAGGTTTAAATACTTTTGCCTCACTAAGGGTGTTAGTCCATGAATATATCTAGCCATATGAAGGTGATTATAAACCCGATTATGATTTTCTTGATGGATTACATCCCACTGGTTAATATGTATGTAAATACACATAGAGGCTGGTCTCTCATAACACTTTGTGAGGATTTTAGATGAATATATACAAGATCTGTCATATATTCACAACACTTGGCTATGGAAGGTTTTAATACAACATTTTCCACAATTTCGTAAAGTAGCTTCTTCATAGATGGGATCAAGAGGATTCATTGCCATAACTTCTTCTTAGGGAAATATTATCAATGTAATAAACTAGTCTTTGAGGTTAAACATCCCAAGAAGATACTCATTACATAAATGTGTAAATAGAATAATGATGTTGAGCCAAAAAAAGTAGCTATCTAGGTGGATCACATTTACTGAGAACTAGATTCCAATAAAGAGGTGATAACTGAGAACCACTGGCTACTTAGAGAAGCAAAAACTAATTAAAATAATGATTTTACTAGGGTAGAAGTTATTTGTACTATTTAATAAGATAAGGATGCATAACTATCCACGATTCAATTTGATATTTATAATTCATGAAAATAAATTAATGAACTCTAAGTATTTGTAGAGGAAATATTCTGATATGTCGTTATTTTGAAAAGAGACTCCAACTTATGTGTGCTTCTTTTCTTTTCCTTGATGAATGAAAATAGATTTTTTTCCTCAATCAGTTGTCAGTTTTTTTATTCTTTTTCGCTCTAATTATCTATTTATAATAACTTCTTAAATCCTAAAATAAATATGAGGATGAACTGGATTTGTTTAAACATGTAATTTGAACTGAACAAATTCAATCATGGATCCCTAACACTTGAGTTAGAATGATTTCCTCTCATGTGTAGATCATGGATGGATATAGGCATAAAAACCATCATTGAAACACTTGATTTGGTTGATATATATGTGGAATTAGATGACTTAATGTGATAAAGTTAATGAAGGGGGTCTTGGAATGAGGATTCAAAAGTTCAAGTGCGGCCAAGAACCCAGAAACTATATTTTGATATATTTCTCATGGATCCTCTAAATTGATATGTTAGGGATGGGGGAGTGGTTGAACTTTTTACTATTACTTTTTCCTATTATAACAATCCCAGAGAGTATAAAATGATTATTTTTGGGATCATATAGTAGACTGCAAAATATTTGTTCCTTTTATTTAATTTTCTTTTCCTTTTAGCCCTAAATGTTTCATAATCCTCATATAGGTATGCCTTTCAGGTAGTAGAATAGATTTTTCCTAGATCTCTCTTTATTGGTTTTAAACCTAATAGGTTTATGTTTTTTTAATCCAAATTCTCATTTTTTTTCTATGTCATATAATATTCCTACTCAATGAGTATATAATTTAATTTTTCCCATTATTTCCTTTGTATATTTTTAAACTATTTAGTTTAATGTCTCTTTTTTTCAATATTTTTAGGTCATGGAAGTTGAACCAAAGAGGGATAAAGTTTAAGTTCAACGATATTTGACCAAAAGGTGATTCAATATATATAGAAACATGGGGGAAGTTAACCCAACATGAATTAAGAGTTCAATATTATGAATATAAATGAACTCAGGGTGTGATGTATGTGGTGTATGGTCATGGCACTTAGACCCTAGGTTGATGATTTTTTAGGTCAGATAATTTTGAAAATATATTTGTGTAGCTTAAGGTCATATAGATTTGACCAAAATAAAGGAATAAAAACTACATGTAAGGGGAAAATAAAACATGGTTTGAATTAGAGCCTAATACAAGTATACAATGCCTCATAAAGAGTTGAATTCAGTTTATATTCATGAATCTGAAATTATCATGTCATGTGGTTTAGGGTCAGGTGATGAGGATCGATCAAAGGTTCAAGGATAAAATTATATATCTCTTCTTTTAAAGTGAGTATGGTGCTTGAATTCATAACATTGAGGGTATATAATCCACTTGAGAAATTGGATTATGGAAGGTGTAATACATAAAGTAATAATTTCTGAATCAATTGGAAATGGGGATTAGTGGGAGTAATTTTACCATAAAAAATGATGAAAACCAATTTTGTACCATTAATAAATAGCTCATGACGTTAAGGGGGACCTTTACTATAAGAAAAAAACATCCAAAAAGGGTTATATAAAATTTTCGAAGGAAACTATGTTGTTCACCATTCAATGGGGGTATGTTTGGATCAATCGATCCTTGTAACCAATATTATTATAAAAACGGGGGACCAAGAGAATGTGTGATCAAGGTTATTGGTTTCTAATGTGAGGGTATCATCTTAAGGAATGGGTAGAAAATTCAAACATCATAGATATAAAGTATATTAATGGAAAAAGTTTGATTCAATGAGGGTTCAATCACCCTAAAGGTTACACCATCTTGTATTGAATGCATTCTCAGTGTGAGGGGAAATCACATAAAGTCACTCTAACTTTTTCATTGGCTAGTGGTTTATATGAGTATTTAAACCTTTTATTGGTCCATATAATAGTTCCCAAATTATTTGTTACTTTTTTATTTCCATTATAATTATTCATAAGCTATAAAAGCAGGGTGGATTAGGGAGTAGAGAACTGAATTTTTTTTAGGCCACCCTTCAAAAAAAAATTTCATGAAATTTTTTATGACTCTGTCACCTATATTTTAAGGCCTTATGGACTAGATCTATTAAGATTTTGATTTTAAGGTCATGTAGGTTTGACTAAACATTATTAAAGTCTCTGATCATATAGTTTTTACTAAAATGTTGGGGATTCTACCATGTGGTGAGAGTGAGGTTTAACTAATCTAAATGATTAATTGTCTCATTTCTAGTATAGATTATCCCATGTTTAGTAGTATATAGTTTAATTACATAGTGCTTGAACTAGGGGAGTGAAAATGATAATCCAAATGTGGATTAAGTATCAAGAGTGTCCCAAAACCTTTTTACCTGGAATGATGTTGTTGTAAATCGTGACTAGAGGTTTTTGGATTGGGAATGTTGATATGGGGTAATTTTGAAAGGGATTATTGTTGAAAACATTTGAATGATGGATCTTAATATATTATTTTTTAAGAATATGGAGATTAGAGTACATTATCCTTAATATTAAAACATTATTTTGGTTTCTAGGATAGATTAGGGTAAAATATGAAACTTTGTACGAGGTAATGTATGAATATTCAAATAGAAGTCTCCCTTAGATCTAGACCCACTCATTATCGACAGTTATTAAAGGATTGTAGAAATTTGAAACACCAAAGACATGAAGTTTGATTAATAGAAAATAATTTTTTATAAAATTTGGTGAAATAATTCTACACCTAACTATTCCAAGAATATTCTATTATGTAACACCCTAATATTTTAAAATAGGAACATTATGTTTGATAGCATATTTGAGATGCAATACTAAGCTTAAATGTCTTGTGAAATATATAACCGTTATAAACTAGCCATTAAATTATAAGGTATGAGTAGTATTAAATACCTTATGAAGTGTGTGTGTATATATATAAATATTTCTTAATCAATATAGATTTTTTGAAATAAAAATTAATAAATAATCAATCAATTTTAGTAATGTAATTTTATTCATTAAAAATATGTTTTCTTCAAAAAAAATTATTCATTTTTATGAAAATACATTATAACTAATTTATGAATATTTTAGAAACATTATTTGATAAAATTAAATTCATTTTTAAAATAATAATATCAAAATTAACTTAGGGTGAAATTTTGTGTTTTTTTTTTAAACATAGATTTTTCAATAAATAGGGAAAAATACAAATTTTAGTAAAACTATCATTTCTTTTCAGGTAATTTAAATGTGCCATTATGTTTTGAATATGATTTAAAGTAACATAAGTTTTATTTATTTATATTTAATACAATAAATTACAATTGAATCACATTTATACTATATATTACTTTAAGATTATTTTTTGGGTTCAAAAATAGGTTTTTTCTAAGAACTGTTTTAAAGTGCATAATGTTTCTCCATTTTAATTAATTAAATCAACACCTATTTCGATTGACTTTGCTAAAATGTATTTATTATTTTGAATCATAATCATTTATATTATCAAATAATTTTAACTTAACATTGGGTTATAATGAATAGTGAAGATAGTAAAAATCTTTTATTGTGGTTAAGATAAAAACAGATTTTCCGGGGTTTAAACTAAAAATATTAGGGCTAAAATGACCTGAAAAACTTGTCTAAAATATAATTTATAGACTTATTTAAGCCTTATAATTTCTATGTATCTAAAATGATCTATTTTTTATCCTTTTATCATATGAAAAACATGGGTATACCTTTTTCATTTAAAAAATTACAACTATATCACTCACCTCAATTATAAAAGGACACTCACTATCCTCTCTTCTTCACACCTTAAAATACATTTGTATCATCTAATACCTACACAAATACCTTCTTACTTACCCTGTAATTACCTATATTTAATGGTTTGATCATAAATATATTCTAAGAAGTATTTTTGTGTTATCCTAATAAGATTCTCCGAAGAAGAGGTATTGTGCTTAATCGAGCGCTTTTATTTTATTTCTTCTTCCACCTCCTTAAAATATCCTTAAATTATGATGATATAATAACAATTCTATATACCATATACTTATATTTTATTATTTTAATTTAATAACCTGAATTTGTATCATCTTCTATCAAACGGTAAACGAAACCATCATTCGTGTGAATGGCGAACAACTGCCACACGAACTGATGTAATTAGTTTTTCATCATCACATCTCTAGAATTATTATAATGATGGGTTTAAAGTATATATATTATATTTTTAATATATTTATACTCTTTTAATTATTATACCATTTATACATTCTAACTTTCAATTATATGAGGCATACAATAACATCTCTCATGTATATGGTGGACTACGGCCTCATGAAGCAATGTGATTCGTTTTTTATTGATTCTTTTCATGGAAGGTAATTAGGATAACCTTAATCAATATATTTCATATATATAACATAATTAGGATATTAATACCAAATTTATAATTCTTAAAAGATAATTTATCATTTTATTTCATACCTTTCCACTCACTAAAAATGATAGTGTCGTTCATGTGTACGTGTGGAATACCGCCTCCATGAAGCGATGTGATTATTTTTCATCTCTAAATAAAATGAATAATATATATAAGTATATTTAAATAAATAATATGGTATCTGTTATATAATTATAATTCTATAAATATAAAATATTACTTACCTTCCATCTATAATTATCATTCAAAAGTGGAAAAATTACTCATGTATCTGTATGTCTTACCATCTCCATGATTGCAACATAGTTAATTTTTCATAAACAACATTCATGATTGGTTTTAAAATTATAATTGATGTATAAAAATTATAATTATTTAATTATTATTATTCTATATATTAGGTAACAATGACCCCTTTGACCTCATTAACACACTAAAACCTTTTTTGAAATAATAAACTAAACGTCCCTGAAACAAACGGCGTGGACTTAACTAATTAAGTATTTAAATGTGTCATTAAAATAAATTATCTCATTATAATATACTATTATTATAAAAGTTTATTAAGAAATAAAATAGTTTATATAAGCTTATTATACATAATATAAATGGAATACATGGAAATTATGGACTCTAGGTAAGGGTTTCTCATCTCACTTTTATTCCTATGATACATATGCCATATTAACCAATTATTTTTATCGTGTAGTGTATATACTACCAATTAATTTATTTCATGATCAATTTTATGAAAATAATTTCGATTTATAAATCTATATGATGTTATCTCCTACATGAGTTTTTTATTTAGAGATTACCAATGCAGTAAGGGGCTTTATCTCAATTTCCCTTCATTGAGGCATATTTTGATGTTATGAAACTAATTTTTTTATATGGTGTATATACTAGACCTTTTACATGTAGTATCATGAATAATTCATACATAAAGTAATTTTATGTTTTAATTTTAATTATTTCATCTAAGGGTATTTTAATTGATAGTTACCAAATGGTAAATAATTTCATAACCTGGTTTCTTTTCAGCAGGTTATATTAATTATTCAATGTCGTTGATATTCTAAAATTATTTCTGTGATTAATTTTGAATATATTATGTTGTATTTACACTTTATTTATGTTTATTTACAATTTATATATATAATATATTAATTTATTAAATCTCACTTCAATTTTATCAACATTGTAAGGGTTTGTCAACTAAAATAGTCTTCTTTGGGACATATGTTATGTTATACACCAATCTTCCTTTATGGTGTGTATCTACTACCACTTTGATAAGTTATATTATAAAAATACTTATTTTCATGATATTTAAAGTTCATATGATGTCATTATTTCAGGATTCTTATGATTTAGGAGTTACCAAAGTGGAAAAGGTTTTATGATACAATATCCTTTATTTATGAGATTGCTTGTGTTTAAGGTTATATCGGAGGAAATAATATGATATTATTTTCTTGAACCATATATATTTCATTCTCCTCTATTTATTCATGAAATTCTTAAATAATTTCTCCATTTTTCTCTATTTGGTACTTAAAGTGATTTAATAAAATGTTTTTAAGAATATCTGACAATATTTTTCTCTTTGGATAAAAATATTTTTTCTTCCAAATCAATATTTTCTAAAAAAATTTACAAATATTTTAATTTGATATTTTAAATTTATTTTTACCTAAAAGTTTATTTTTTTAATTTTTTTATAAGAAATCTTCCTTTTTTTGGAATGTGTCACTTTTTTGTCTTTTAGTAAAAATGTGAAAGTAACTTTTGTTTTAACAAATCAGCATGAATAGAATTTTACAACATCATGGCCGCTCAATGTTTTAAATATTAATTTTTAAGATTTAAGGTTGATTTTCAAATAAAATTTTTTTATTTAATGTTTGATTATGTTTTATATTTTAAATATGTTTTTTCAAGATGAAAATGATATTTTCCTCAATAAATGTTCCAAATGATCTTTCAAAATCAATTTCTATCTTAGATGACATCCTTTGATGTTACTCAAAGTGAAAAGTATTTTTCCCTAAAGAATGATATTAATGGTATTTTAATGGTATTTACATTAATCTAGTTCAAAAACCCTTGATTTTACTTACATTCCACTGGGGATATGTTGTATTGATCTCATACTTATTATTCCATTGGATGTATTATGATATTTTCAGGGAACCTGTTTCTTTTCCCTGGGTTAATCAAGATATTAAAGAACATTGGTTATTTATTGATTGAAAGGTGAAGTATTATAAATGATTTATTCTTTAAATTGTAACTGATCATTATACATGCTAAATACGTGATCTCGATATATCTTATATGAAGGGTTGATCAATATTATAACACACGAGTGAGCATGATAAAACTTATATGATGGGGTCACACATATAGCACTATGTGAGCCTGATAAAGATTATCTGATGAGTGTGCCCGAGTATCTATCCAATTCATTGGGTGATATTTAATTTCTTTAGATAAAGAAGTATGGTTTTACCAAATATTTTATCTTATAGATTTAACTAGGATCCAATTATTTCTAACTTGGATTTAAATTGGGTTATAAAGATGATGTTACAAGATACTGATACATTTTCCTTTTGATTGATATTATTTTTCAATAATTCATTTGTTCATGATTGAAATAACATGGCTCATGAATATCAATTATTATGAATCATTTCATTGATAAATCTTTATTCCATGTTTTATGATTGATGATTCAGGAATTTATGGGTATTACTATTTTTATGTTATGATCATGAATTTTGATTATGTAATAATACCGTTATTCTCTTCTTATGATCACTAATTATATTCAATTCTTAATGCTTATGTTTACCCTTATTGGTCATTTTATCTTTCCCTTATTATGTTTTATCTTATCAAGGTTATCAAGAATAATGTTAAATGAATTATTTCTAGAAGGATTTCATATGGATGATGATGGTGACTTATTGTGAAATAATAAAAGCTTGGTATAGAGGGAAATATACTCTCTTAGAGTCATGGGTATTTTTTATGTAATATTTTTTCCTAGTTATTTAAAAATATAAACCTAAAAGGAATTTGTTTGGGTAAATTATCCAATATTCCCTTTTGACGTTGTAAGTTTTGGATGGTGAAAATTGGGTCACCTTCATCAGTATCAAATCCAAAAACGTAAATATGATGTTTTTAGCACTAGATTCAGGATTTTATATTTATGGCTATTATATTTTGTATTGGAGTAGGATTTATATAACCTTAAATATTATGATTTTTTATTTGAGATTATCTTAAGGGTTATAGATACCATCATAGGTTTATGAGTATAAGGGTGATCATATATTTAAAAAGTATTGATATCCTCTAGGTTTTATATGATCTTTGATTATTAAGGTTATTTTTTAGGGTGTTCATCATATTTATAGAAATTTTATAAGGATATAATTTTCCGAAAAATGAAAAAAATGAAGGTTGGGCGATAACCAATTGCAATCCTAAAATTTTGTGGGTCTTGGGCCCAAAACCGAAAGGGGAAATGATTTAACTTCTACCAATGGCATATGTAATGTTCTGGTTAGTATAACATCATTTTTAATTAAATGGTTATAAATATAATTATTATGTTTATTTTTTCGTTATATGTTTTATAATATAGATAGCCATGAAATTTAAAAGTGATTTGCTGATTTGGAAATTAATTTTATAATAGAATAATATCACTACATCTTTTTTTATTATAATATATAATATTTGAGGTTATTTGGGATTTAGATTTATTCATTTATGAAATTATTTTATTTGAACTTTGTGTCTTACTATTCAATTTTGGAGGTTTATTCATTTTAGGAAACATCTTAGAAAATGCTAACCATTTTGGATTTGGTTAATTTATAAATATGGGTGGAATATCTTGATTATATCTTTCATGGTTATGTGGTACTTTAAAAGTTTGTTTTAGTGCTTCAATCATGAAAAATCCATCTTAAATACTCATCATTTTGATAAAAAGATTAGATTGTGTTGAAAATTGGATAATGGATTAAATTATGCTTATCAAGTAAAAAAATTTAATTATTTTCAAAGTATTGATGGTAATAAATTATTCAAATCTATTAAAAGGATCTTTAAAATGAAAATGTTATCCTATTATATTCATTTATGATGAAATGATATTCTTTTTCACACCACTTTGGTTTATGGTTTTATGGTCTTTAACTTTCTCATGACCATCCACTTTCTTGTGATTAATGATCTATGACACTACACATCATTATTTGGGTATTAATTTTTTTCATCAATGTCCATATACTAACTTCCCCTCAATGTTCTCATACCTTTAAACCTAGTTGTGCAATATTATAGATAACATTCATACTTCCATATCTGCCTTTTCAAGTGGAAATTTTATCAACCCTTTATAAGATGTGAGTTTTAAAAAAACCATTTTATAATTTAAGATAATTAATTATCAATAATAAGTTTAAATTTAAAATATTAAATTTATTAAATGTGTTAGGATATAACACCCTAATATTTTCCAAGAGGAACATTGTTTTCGATAGTGTATTCGACACACAACATCAAGCTTAAAAGACCTATAGAATATATGATTGTTATAACCTAGACATTAAATTGGTGGGTATGAATATTATTAAATTATTTATTTAATATATTTTTATATATATATATATATTTCCTTCTTAATATTAATTTATTCATAAATTCTCCTTAAATAATTAATCAATTTTTAGTAAATCAATTTTATTCCTAAAAAATATGCTTTCTTCAAAAATAATTTTTATTTATTTTTGTGAGAAAATATTATAATTAGTTTATAGAGATTTTAGAAATTTTATTTTTTAAAATTTAACTTTGGAATAAATTTTGAGATTTTTAGAAAATATTGATTTTTCAGCGAATAGTGGAAAAGACTGATTTTTGTAAAACTGACATTTATTTTCAATTAATTTAAAAGTACCATTATGTTTTGAAAATGTATTAAATTTAAATAAGTATTATTTATTTATATTTAATCAATTAATTAAATTTGAATCATATTTGTACTATATTTTAGTATAAAATTATTTTTGGGTTTAAAAAGGGTTTTTTCTGAAAATTGTTTTAAAGTGCTTGAAGTTTTTCCATTTTAATTAATTAAAACAACCCCTAATTAAGAATTATGTAAATAAAATTTATATATTATATAACAATAAATAATAATTTAAATTCATACAATGATTATTATTATTCATATAGTTAATATAAAAACATATTATGCTTGAAAAATACATTTCTTGAAAACCCCCCATTTTCATCACGTCTCCTAGATTTATTTTAAAATTAAATTGAAACAATTATATGAATTTAATTCAGTAAATTGATTAAATACTGGGAATCATAATTATATATATTATCTAATAATTTCAACTTAATTTTTATTCATAATCAATACTGGAAATAGAAAAAAAATAGTTTACTATGGTTAAGGTAAAAACAGACTTATCGGAGGTTAAACTAAAATGATAATGGTTAAAATAACTTATAAAAGTGTATAAAAATTATTTTATTTCATATTTAGACCTTATAATGTAAAATTCAGAATAATGGTCCATTTTGGATCCTTTTGGTGAGTGAAAAACTTGGGTATACCTTTTTCTTTTCAAACATTACAAGTGTGTGACTTACCTCACTTATAAAAGGCCACTCACTATCCTATACTCTTCAAAACATAAAAGCCATTTATATCAAAATTTCCTAAAAAAATACCTTCCTTACTTACCTAACCATGACCAATATCCTCTATTTTTATCAAAAATCTATCCTAAGAAGGCTCTCGATTCTATCCTAAGGAGGTTGTCTGAAGAAGAGGTGTCGTGCTTAACAAAGTGTTTTTATTTTATTTATTCTTAAACAACATTTATATATTATTAAATTATACTAATATAATAAAAATAGTATATAAAATATAATTATATTTTATTATTCTAATTTCAAAACCTAAATCCATCTCTTCTTCTATGAAATGCTAAATGAAACCATGATTCGTGTGTACGGCGGACTATCGCATCGTGAACCGATTTAATTCATTATTTAAAATATCTATAATATTTGAAAAAAATATATACTCATAGATCTATTATATCACATATAAATTCATAATTTTCAGTCCTTGGGGGATACAATAATGTTGCTCATGTGTACAGTGAACTACTACCTTGCAAATTGATGTGATTTATTTTTCAATAACGCTTTTCATGGAAGGTAATGAGGATAAATTTAATGAATATATGTGATATATATGACATAATTAAGTCTATATTGAAATATTTATCATTATTAAAATATAATATATCATTTTATGTCTTACCTATACACTCACTAAAAAATGATAACTTTGTTCGTGTGTACATGCAGACTACTGCCTCCGTGAAGCGATGTGATAATTTTTTATAACAAAAATGTATGGATGATATATATAATTATATTTAAAGAAATAGTATTTTATTTATTATGTTATTATCTTTATTTAATTATAAAATTTTACTTACCTCCTTTCCAAAATGATTATTGAAAATGGAAATGTTACCCATGTGTATGTACATCCTACCATCTCTATGATTGTAACATAGTTTATTTTTCATAACCAACATTAATGACTGGTTTTAAAATTATAATTTATGTTTAAAACTAATAATTATTTCATTATTATTATTCTATATATTATGTAATAATTACCCCTTTGACCTCATCAACACACTAAATTCATCTTTTAAATAATAAATTGAATGTCCTCAAAACACGCGATGTTGAATTAACTAATTAGGTATTTAAATATATAATTAAATTAAATTAAATAAATAATTTAAGTACATTTTAGTAAATATAAAAACGTTTATTATGAAATAAAATAATTTATATAATATACCTATATAGTAGTTAAAGGACATGCATGGAATGTCTGGACTCCAAGTAAGTGTTTCTCATCTCACTTTTATTCCTGGGAGACATATTGCATATTCACCACTTGTTATTATTGTATGGGGTATATACATACCATAAAATGAAATTTAGTAATATTTTAATGAAAATTATGTGGTTTTATTAATCCATATGAGATTCTATCTTTCATGAGTTTTTGATCCAGATATTACCAAAGTAGTAAGGGACTTCATCTCAATTTCCCTCTATTGAGGAATATTTTAATGTTATGCACCTAATATATCATATATGGTGTATATATTTCCCATTTTACATGTAATATCATGAATAATTAATACATAATGGTATTTTATGTTTCATGTTTAATTATTTTATCATATAGGAATTGATATGATAGTAACCATATGGTAAATCATTTTATAACACAATTTATTTTCATCAATTTATATTACTTCTTCAATGTATTCGATATTATAAAATTGTGCGAATAATTAATTTTTAATATATTTTATTATATTTACACATTATTTATGTGTATTTACATTTTATACACATAATATATTCATTGATAAAATCTCACTTGAATGTTATGGTCATTATAAAGGTTTCTCATCTCAAATTGTCTTCTTTGGGATATATGTTATGTTATACACATATATTCATTTGTGAAGTGAATCTAATACCACTTTAATATGTTATATAATGAGTATCTTTGTGTTCATGATATTTAAATTTAATCTGATGTTATTTTTTATGAGGATTATGATTGAGGAGATACTAAATTGGAAAAGGCTTTATCATACCATTACATTTCTTTTCAAGATTATATAAGTTGAAGGTTATTTGGGAGGAAATAATATGATATTATTTCCTAAGACAAAATATATTTTCTTAACATATGGATATTTATTAAATTTTCAAGTAATTTTACAATTTTCCTCTATTTGGTACTTAAAATGAGTTAAGAAACTATTTTTAATAAAATATGACTCTATTTCTCTCTTTGGTCAAAATTCATTTTTCTTTCAAATCCATGTTTTCTAAAAATGATTTAAAAAATGTTTTACTATGATTTTTTAAATTAATTTTTACCCAAAATTATATTTTTACAAAAAAATTAAAACGTATCTTCCGAACATTTTCTAAATGAGGGACTTTTAAACTTTTACCGAAAATATGAAAGGAATCTTTGATTTAACGTACTCAGCATAAATGGAATTTTCTACCATCATGAACAATAAATGTTTTAAATCTTCATTTTTTAGTTAAAAATTTAATTTTAAATGAAACTATATTATTTAATATTTGATAAAGTTTTAGATTAATAATGGGTGTTTTAAAAATGAAAAGGATATTTTCCAAAAGAAATGTTCCATGTGATATTTTAAAATCATTATCCACCTAAGACAGAATCCTTTGATGTTACTCAAAGTGAAAAGGTTAGTTTCCACAATAATTTTTTAAATTATAATTTAATGGTATTTCCATTCATCAATGTCAATAACCCTTTATTTTTCTTACTCTCTACTAGGGATATGGTGTATTGATACAATTATTATTATTTCATTGGATAGATTATGAGATCTTAATATAACTTGTTTATTTTCCAAAGGTTTATCAAGATATTAAAGAACATTGATTATTATTTTTATTGAAAATTGAAGGATTTTATATGTTTTATTCTTAAAATGGTACTTCATAATTATATATTTGAAACGGGTGAGCCTGATACAACTTATATGAAAGGTTATTGTCACACCCCGACCCCCAGATCTAGCCCAGCCCTCCCGCTCTAGAGTCCTCGACCTCCGTCCAACCTCCTCCCATAGCGGTGGTTCCCCCTGCTTCCTCTCCCACTCCATCCAACCTTAGTCTTCTCTAGAAAATCCTTCTTTTCTGAAAACCCTTCCCCAAATATGTTTTACCTTAGTTTTAGAGGTTCTCCTTCAATTTATCTACACCCTAATGGCAGAAATTGCAATTCTCATGTTTTTCTCATTGTTTTAGGTGTGTGATTGGTTCATGGGGCATTGTTCCTCCTTCCATTGAGGTTCCATCGTGTCTACTCTTGGTTTGTGGTTGGCGTTTCTATCCCATTCCATTCCAAAGTAATCAATTGGTGCTTATGTTACTTAAATTATTGTCTTTACTTGATTCGCTATTTCATGGTATAACTAATTAGTCTTTTATGGTGTTTATAGATTTTTAGAAGTGTTAAAATAGCACATGAAGTGTTCCTTGTATATTTTTAAGCATGCCTAAGCCCAATGTGTTTGATTAAGTGGTAAATCTTTTTTAATAAATTTATTTGTACGGTTTTCACCTAGGTAACTCACTTAGTAAACTTATTGTGTTGTTTTCTCAAAGGTATAATTAGTTAAAAATAGTTTTTAAAGTAAAAAATTCAATTATGATTATGTTTTTAGGTGTAAAATGTTCTTAGTTAAATGTAAATTGGGTTTTTATAGTGAAATTAGATGATTTTTGTGGTATTTCCCCTTAGAATTGTTATATTAAGATGGTCGGATTCTTATTTGGGATTTTATGTGAAATATGGTGTTTTGTGGTGAGGATTGTAAGTTGTTTGTGAAAGCTTCCATTATCTTTAAAAATGTTCATTTGCACCTTTTGAGATTATGTAAAATTGATGGGTTTGGTGAAAATAAATGTTGGTTTGAAAATAAGAAGGGTTTTTTGTCTTTCATGGAATTTGGAGGGTTTCATTGGATGAAAACACATCTATGGGTGAATTAGGTGCACGCCCATACATTATATTTTTAGTTTCAGGTTTCATTAGTGCTGGATCACTCTTAGAGGAAACTTGGTTCTGAGTTGGGTGGTGACCTAGAATGTGTATGTGCAATTTTTTTCTTTATGCTGTTGGTTTTTATTTTTTTCATTGGTATTTATTTATCCATTTATCTATTTTATTTATTAAATACTTTATTTGGAAAAAAAATTACCATTGGTTGTATGTTTGATGCCCGGCACTAGCAGTCAGCCTATGGGGATCGGGAATGCCCCTCAATCAATGTTGTGGGCCGACTCGAGTGGCTGGTTTAAGGTCGAACCATGTTGGTTTGTGAAAAAATGGTATCAGAAAAGGTTATTTTTATTTGGGGTGTTTGGTAGTTAGAGATTAGGATTTTTGAGGATCTGGAGGTAGGTTATGAGTCGGTGCCTGACCACCAACACTCATGACAAGACCTGAGTTACCAGGGGTTGTCTAGGTTTTGAGTCCTTATCTTGGTCTGGTTTGTTTTAGATTGGGGGATGAAAATAGAGGCAATTCAGTGTCATGTTGTGATTTTTCATGGATTAAGGACTCTTATGATAACCAAGTTCCCATTTCAAGTTCCTATTAGTGTTATTTCCTACCTAGTTCATGACCCATTACCATGTCACCTAGTTTGGCGTAGACACTAGTCCCTCACTCTAATAGTTGGTGTAAGTTTGTTTTTGAAAATGAAAATGATTTTGGAAATGATGATGCTTTCTTTTAAATGGTTTTAGGATTTTTAGAAATGGGTTTTAAAGGGAAATTTTTTGGCTTTAAAATTTGGTAATTTTTTGAAATTGTTAAAGAAATGAAATAGAATGGATGAACACATATGTTATAGTTCATGGGATGTCATGGGTGTTATTTTTGAAATTAAAGGATTCAACTTTTTTTAAAGGTGTTTTTTTGAAAGGGATGGTTTTGGCTATGTTTATATTTGTTTGGTTTTTGATATGGTTGGTTTTTGATGAAGGTTCTTTCATTGATGTTGCTTCGGATTTATATTGGTTTTGGCTCTGTGTTTTATATGTTGTTCATAAAATTATACCCATAAAGGTCCCCAAGGATTCTGATATGTCATGCCCAGTTTCTGGTCCTTCTCAGACATTTGTTATCCTTCATGGTGATCGAGGTCCATTAGAGGCAGGAGAGTGGCTCGAAGAGGTCGAGCACGTCTTTAGGGTATTGCGAACTCCCGAAGCTGTCAAAGTGCGTGCCGGTTTTGGGTTTGTTTAATGGTCCAACTCTGGAGGAATGGGAGTTGATTGCCCCACCATTAGTGAAAGTTGGGATGATGTGGGATGTCTTTAAATCCGTATTCATTTGATGGTTCATACCTGAATAGGTGATGATAAATAAAAGGTAAAAACTTGTGCATATTCAACAAGGCCAACAGATGGTAACGACATATGTTGATCATTTCAAGGAACTTGTGTCATTTTCTCTGGAGGTAGCATCATAGTATTTGATGAATACTTCTATCTTCATTGGGCGTCTTTGTCCAGAGATCAAGGAGTAGGTCCTCCTTACTAAGGACCATCGTTTTGAGAAGTCGGTGGATGAGGCGTTCGTATATGTTTTCGTCTTCGAAGCGTAGATGGTTCGCAATAAAACGTATCATGTTTCTGGTGATGGTTTCCCATATAGTGAGCAGGGTGTACCAAAGGGACCTTTTTCTAAAGATTCCTTTTAAGTGGTTCTGTGTAATGTCCTAGAAATTCAGTGTAATTTTTTTTAAATTATATAGAATTATTTCAAGACCATAATATTTGACAGCACCTAATTCTGAGTCCCGGTGATCCCCGAATAGAATTTTGAACTTTTCATAAGTCCGTTTAAGTAAATGTGCAAGAGGGTTTTTCTATCTTTAAAAACGGTGATTAGAACCAAAATCTGAGGGAACTATGGAATTCGGAATGGACGGATTCACCTAGAATGGACCAAACTATGACTGGCAAGGGTCGATCAGAGAGGATAATTTTTAGAATTTTTGGAAACAAATAAAATAAATTAAAAAGTTATTTTATTTGTTTTTCCAAATCATTGGGTGGTTTTATGGAGGCATTGTGGTGCAGTGACAAAGCGGAAACAAGTTACATTAAATGAATCTCATTAATGGCTTGTAAATGTGCAGCGTAATGATGCGTTAAATGAAGCGCAATAGATATATTGTTTCAAAAATGAAGCGTATTGATGTGACAATATTGTGTAACAAAAATAATGCGACGTGTTTTCTTTTAATGGGTTAATGCATTAGATAAAGGGTGATCAATTGGTGGAATTCCTCTAATGAACCTACATTGGGAATTCTCTCCACAATGAATAATGAACACTATAAAATCACCAGCGAATTCGAAGCACCTCTAAGGACGGAACAAAAAAGATATGAACACCAACGGAACATGAACCCCCATGCACAGACTGCTTCAATGAAAAACACCTTTGAGGTAGGGGTTAATTATTTTCCAAGTTTCCCCATCCTTTATTTTGAAACAATGAACACAGATCAAGCCATAAACAGGTTGATCCGCGGATCACTCATTCTTGTGAGAGGGTGTTTTTCTTGGGTTTTCTATACCGGGATTAATTATTTATTGATAGAACCTCAATGCCAAACCTCCTCATGCATAAAAATCTAACTCTGAGGGTGTGTGCCGACATGAACAAGGCATGATCCCCTCTTCCTTGTTTGTTCTTCATGGTTAAACCATGGATTTAGAGAGAAGAAGGTTTTCAGGCCTTTTCGAGAAATATGGAATCCCCTAGAGGTTGTATGGGGAAAGAGATATGAAGAACGGACCACTTGAGGGGACCTGGTGGTCCATGGGTAGGAGGTGGTGCACCAAAACGGCACGCCAGAGGTAGTATCCACAGTCATCTTGAGCCACAACAAAGTGGCAGGAGCGCTGGTCGAGCCATCGGATGGCAGAGGGACTCGGCCCCTCGGCCGCATCGGTGGAGCAACCTGCAACCGCGGGCTACGGCGTCGCCTAGCATGTGGTCCCTTGACCACGTGTGAAACCTGGTAGGTCGGGTTTGACTAGTCATGTGACACCACCCTAGATGTGCTATTTGTTTGGGATGAAGAGAGCCAATCTTCCATAGGTGGGTTAGAACAGTGCCAAGTGGGTCGGACCCACACCCAGTGATCTGGATGAGATTGGGTTGTCGGGAAACCTGGCGGGCTAGACCCTCGGTCGAACCAGGCTGAGTCTAGTGAGGCCCAATGGGACTAACCCACTAGTCAGTCCAGACTAGACCGAACCAGACCCAAACTGGGTAGGGTCAGGTTAGTTGAACTAAACCGGGGCATGTGGGGGCCCCAGACCAGGTTGGTCGGGTCGGACAAGGCCTAGACGTAACTAGCCCATGTTTACTAAAATGTCATTAACTTAAAAACTAGGTGTCCCATTGATGATTTGTTTTCAACATTGGGACCCTCACGATGAGATAGATCTTTTATAATACTCTATGGAGGTTTTCATGGAAGTTGAAATATGAAGAATGGCTTGAGGAGCTGTTCTCCCGGAATCAAGCGCACTACGTGCGGAAACCCTATAGTTGGATGAGACATGAAGACTACGGATAAGCGACCCTATGTGGATTATCTAAGAAGGCCTAGTGGGAAGTGACTCTATGTGACCTAGAAGTCCCACAGTGGGAAGCATCTTTATGTGACCCGATAGACCCACTATACTTGATAGGAGGAGTACCTCAGTATGGCCAAGGTGGGAAGCAGCTCTATGTGACCTAACATTCCCACGGTGGGTAGCACCTCTCTCTAACCTAGCATACCCATGGTACTCATCAAGTATGAGTACCACAGGAGTCCAAGGTTAGTGTGAAGTGAATCTATGTCACCCGATAGGTCCATTATACTCATTGAGGAGGAGTTCTCTAGCAGCCCAAGGTGTTCGGTGATATGAATTGTTGTCATACTATCCTACTCTAGATTATACCTAGTTTGAGCTATCTTGGTTCATAGTTTTCTTCCTGGATTGATTTGTGGTCCTTTTTTGTTGGTTTTGGGTGCCAGCTGAGTATTGTGTTACTCACCCTTGCACGGGCTTCACCCGCACGTGTTGTGTCTTGTGTAGACAATCACCGCCTTGATGGAGGACTTAGTGGGCTAGTACCTAGTGGTTCGTAGTGAGACTAAGCAGGTGGTTCATGCTTCTATGGATTCTATCAGCTATTCTACACTTACCCATTACGTGGGGTTTTTAGCAGACAACTTCTAGAGTTTCCTTGTACTTTCTTTTTTAAGTTCATCTTTTGTTGGGTTTGTATTCTGGCCCATTTGACCTACAGATTGAACTTTTACTCAGAGATTGTTTAATGGCATGCATGTTTATCTTTCCATATTTGGGATGTGGTTGTGTATGCGTGCATACAGGTACTCAGTAAAATGCCTCTCACTTGCAGGTTCACATCTTCGGTGCTAGTCGCCAACCCCTGGCCTTTGGGAGGCGGGTAGTGGATGTCACAACACAAGCCTTGGGGGATGAGTCATGACAAATTTGTATCATAGGTGGTCGATTTTACCTCAAAGACAGGCAGTCTATTGTTTTGGTATTGGTAAATATTATTAAATGTTTGGAGTTCAAATTTTAGATTCGGGGAGTCCAGTGTTGGTACGGTGGCTGACATATCCATACACCAGGACATTGAATTATGATTTTCGAGTTTATACATAAAAACACCAGTTGCAAGCATCATATAGGAATTGTGTGTTTCCTCATGTTATTGGATTATATTCATCTCACCATGTATAATCTATTGACCTTGGTACATCTTGATCTGTTTCAGGATACCTCCAAGTAGACAGCCAGCTAGGATTTTGATGTGTGACTATGAGGATAACCCGCCTAATGATGAGGCATCAGTTCAGGGACTCACGCTAGAGATGGCCCGGTCGAGTGGTGCACCAGAGTTACCGTTTCCTATTGATCAGTAGTTACTACCAGCATTATCGGTAGAGGTCACGCGTAGGCCCAGCACCTTGCACATGTTTTAGAGATAGACACCTCCCAATTTTAGTGGAGAGATAGATCCTCAGGCTGTTGAGGACTGGCTGGAGATGATGATGCTGGTCTTTTGCTTAGTTATGACACCAATTGATCATATGGAAATCTTATCTTCGAGCCTTCTTCATGGCTCATTAGGGATATGGTTTAGATTGATGATTGAGACTCGTGATGAGGTGACCCTCTGAGGGGATGACTTTGAGCGGATTTTTCGAGAGGAGTTTTTACCCACAACCTTGTGATCAATATGCATACATGAGCTTCTTCACCTACAGCGGGGAAAGATGTCAGTGGATGAGTACTCTGTGTGGTTTACATACCTCTCTCGCTACACCACATACATGGTGTGGGACCCTTTCTTCAGGGCCCAGACCTTTGAGAAGGGACTCAGATGGGAGATTAGGTCATCCATGGTGTCTCTCATCATACCCACTCAGGTTGGGGTGCTGGAGCGAGCCTTTCTTGTGGAGAGCTTCCTAGCATAGCAGACACCGACAGCCGAAGCCACCTGCAGACCTCAGGTGGCATAGTCTTTAGTAGTGAGCATCATGTATTAGACGTAGGGACCCAAGTGGGTCAGATATTTTAGGGTATGATCACAGGACTCGACGTCAGTAGTGTAGGTCTCCCAGAGTTGAGGGGGTCAGTAGGGAACTAGGTTGTGCTTCATGTGCGGTCGGAAGGGACACATGGTTCGTGACTTCCTGACCTACCACACAGATGATCAGCAGACAGTCTAGGGATACCAAGGCATAGTAAATGGTTCTAGGAGGAGGTCTGCAGGGCAGTGGAAGTGGCAGGGGAGTAGACTGAGTGGGAGTCAATGGACGACGGTTTGAGGTGATACCACTGCCACCCCTAGATGGTCCACCATGGGCTCAGGGAGCTAGCGGATAGGGGCAAGGCAAGCTTTAAGCAATGAAGTCCTACGGCCATGGTGCTCTAGAGATGATTAGAGGTATGATCTGTTTCTTCTACAACCTTAGCTGAAATTATTATAGACATAGGTGTCAGTCACTCTTCCCTTACCGTGGACCTCTTTCAATTCTCAGAGATTCCGGTGGAGGCATTGGCTCAATTCTTAAAATTAGATACTCCTATGGGAGGGGATTCGACGATTACACACTGGTGTAGGAAGTGTGAGCTTACTCTAGGAGGCAAGAGATTTGGCTGGGATCTCTTAGTGGCATCATTGAGGCCTTACAACATAATATAGGGTATGGACTGATTATCTATAGTCTATACTCAGATCGACTGTATTAGGAGAAAATTGTGGTGTGTCCATGAGGATGGGACATGTTTTTCCTTCACTAGTGAGAAGGGAATGTTTTCAGCATAGGACTGACTTTCATGGAGGAGGGTACAGCTGATCACTTACCAATTGGCTAGTATCACCCTTGGTGTGGTGAACGAGAGGATTCCAAGCATTCCTATAGTGGTGGATGAGTATGAGGATGTATTTACTGAGGATGTTCTGGGACTACCTCCTCGCAATAAGGTAGACTTAGACATTGACCTATACCCGAGGACAACACTATTATCCACGCCGGTATATCTGATGGCTCCTACAGAGCTTCATGAATTGAGGGTACAGTTGGAGGACATATATGAGAAGGTCTTCCTAAGGCCCAGTGTTTCACTTTGGGCAGCCCTGGTTTTGTTTTCCAAGAAGTCATATGAGAGCTTGAGGCTATCTGTGGACTTCTAGTGCCTGAACCAAGTGTCCATGAAAAACAAGTATCTATTGTTGAGGATTGGTGACCTCTTCAACCAACTGAAGGGATAAATGTGGTTATTGAAGATCGACCTTAGATTAGGCTATTATTTTCTTTGGGTACGGGATGAGGATGTACCAAATACATCCTTTAGATGCCGGTATATCCACTATGAGTTTTTGGTGATTCCTTTCAGTGTGACCAATTCCCCAAAAGTGTTCATGGGACTCGTTAACATAATATTCTACCCCTACCTTGATCGTTTCATGGTGGTATTCATTGATGAAATCTTGGTGTGCTTAACGTCAGAGGAGGATCACACTACACACCTATAGATAGTCATGGATACACTCTGAGAGCACCAGCTTTATGTTAAGCTCTTGAAGTGCCAGTTTTGGATTTCGGAGTTCCACTTTCTGGGACACGTCATCTCAGAGGCTAGAGTTGTAGTGGATCGGGAAAATATAAAGGTAGTGCTTTCTTTGGAGCCACCTAGGAGCATAACAGAGGTGCAGAGTTTCTTGGGGTTGGATGGATACTATCAGAGATTCATTCCTGAACATTATAGAGTTTAATAACCCTTATCATCTTTGAAAAAGAAGGGAAAACCCTTCATGTAGACGTAGAAGTTCCAACATATTTTTGAAAAGATGAGATGAATACTGACGAGTGCCCCCATCTTGAAGCTACCAGAAGAGGAAGTTGGGTATGCAGTCTTCTACGATGCATCAGGGACCGGAATGGGTTGTTTCCTAATTTAGGAGCGATCAGTGATCACCTATAGCTCATGATAGTTGAGGAAACATGAGAAGAACTATGAGACCCATGATCTGGATTTAGAAGTATTGGTCTTTACCTTGAAGATATGGCATCACTACTTGATGGGTGAATGGTTTACCATATACTATGACCACAAGAGTCTCAGGTATATCTTCTCACAAAAGGACTTAAACTTGAGAAAGAATCAATGGATAGAGTTCCTCCAAGACTATGACTTTGAGATAGTCAATACTCCTGGGAAGGGGAACATGGTGGAAGAAATACTTAGTAAGAGGTCTGGTATACAGCTATTGAGTGAGGCGACAGAGCAGCTAACCGTGATGTCAATATCCTTTATGGATGATGATGGATAATCTTACCTTCAATTGATGACTATCACTCCCCCACTCATTCAGTGAGTTAGGGAGGCATAGCTTGTCGATATTGACTGTGAGGCCTAATGTGCTCAGTTATCCTCAGGAAAGGCTTTTGATAGATTTTCTATAGGTGGTCAGTACATCATCCTTTTTCAGAGGATGCATTGTAGTACTAGTGATGTTGCAGGAGGATGTGTTAAGGTAGTTCTATAAATCCCCTTTGGTAGTACATCTTGGTGTGGAGAAGATGTACCGGGACCTCTAACATTAGTACTGGTGGCCAGGGATGAAGAAAGTGGTTGAAGAGTTCGTTTCACGATGCCTCACTTGTCAATAAGTGAAGGTCGAGCATCAGGTTCCAGCAGGCATGGTACAACCACTAGAGGCACCAGAGTGTAATTGGGAAGGTATCTCGATGGACATTGTGATGATATTACCACTCGCATCTAGGGGCCATGATTCTATCTTGGTGATCATTGACCAACTCACTAAGTCATCTCACTTCCTACCCATCCAGGAGCAGGGATCGGTAAAGGTCTTGGGATGCCTCTACATCTAGGAGAGAGTGTAGCTACATGGGGTTCCTTCAAAGGAAGTCTTAGACTGTGATTATCACTTTACATCCCAGTTTTGTAAGGGATTGCAGGAGGCATTCAGGACTCAACTGTGCCTGAGCACAACATTTCACCCGTAGACGGATGGTCAGACAGAGCGGACCATACAGACCTTGTAGGACATGCTTTTTGATTGGGTCCTTGATTTTGGTCATATTTGGGAGGACCACCTTCCACTAGTGGAGTTTTCATACAATAATAGTTATCACTCCATATTTGGCATGACACCATTTGAGGCCTTGTACGGACGGCCTTGCAGATCACCTCTATGATGGACAGACCAAGGGGAGTCAGCACTCATGGGTTCGGAGTTGGTATGGACTACCACTGAGAAGGTGCAGATCATCCAGGAGTGGATGAGGATTGCACAGAGTAGGAAGAAATAATATTATGATAGGATATGGAAACCCTTGGAGTTTGAGGAGAGAGACCACATTTTCTTTTGGGTCTCACCCCGATGGGGATTATAGAGATTTGGCTGGGGTGGCAAGTTATCTCCCAGGTTCATCAGACCTTTCTAGATTCTTAGCAGAGTAATGAAGCTGGAATACCACATAGCTCTTCCCCCACAGATGCACCAGGTAAATGATGTTTTTCAAGTGTTGTGGCGGAGGAGGTTCATGCATGATCCATCACACATCATCAACTAGGGTGAGCTAGACATTGATTATGGGGTGATGTTTATGGAGTTCTTGGTGAAGATAGAGGATCGACAAGAGGGAGTCCTTCATGGATGTTTGATTCCTCTGGTTCACATTCAGTGGCAGCATGAGAATCTCCAAAAGAGCACGTGGGAGCAGGAGGCTCAGATTCATGCTTAGTACCCCCATTTGTTTGTTTATCCTTGTTTTGGATTATGAGGATGTGAACCCCAATACAGGGGGAGTAATGTAATGTCCCAGAAATTCCGTGTATATTTTTTTAAAATTATATGGAATTATTTCAAGAATGGATGCTTTGAAGGCACCTGATTGTGAGTCCCAGCAAGCCCAGAATAGAATTTTGAACTTTTTTATGTTCACATAAGTAAACGTTCGAGCAGGGTTTTCTAACTTTTAAATCAGTTATCAGATCAAAAATCTAAGAGCATCATTGAATTCAAAATGGCGGGATTTTCCTAGAATGGACCTAACTTTGACTGGAAAGGTTCGACTGGAAAAGTAAATTTTTGTACTTTTCAAAAAAAATAACTTATAAAGTTATTTTATTTGTTTTTCCAAATTGTTGGGTGATGACACGGTGGTGTTGTAGTATAGAGACAAAGAGACAACGAGTCACATTAAATGATGCTCATTAATGGCTCGTTAACATGCAGCATAATGACACGCTAAATGAAGTGTAAAAGATGTGCTATTTCATAAATGAAACTGCATAACAGAAATGTTGCAATGTGTTTTCTTTTTATGTGTTAATGTGCTGGAGAAAGGAGGATAAATTGTTGTAATTCCTCTGATGAAACTATGGAGAGAATTATCTCCAATGACGAACAACGAATGTTGGCGAATCACCAATAACTTTGACGCAACTCGAAGAACAGAACAGGAAAGTGATGAATTCCAATGGAACTTAAACCCCCATGGTTGGACCACTTCAACGACGAAAACCTTTGATCTAGGGGTTTATTTTGTTTCAAGTTTCCCCATCCTTTATTCTGAAATGACAAACACAGATCAACCCACAAATAGGTTTATCTGTGGATCTCTTGTTCTTGCTGGGGGTGTTTTTCTTGGGTTTTCACTACTAGGATTAATTATTTGATGATATAACCTAAATCCTAAACCTATCCATGATTAAAACTCTAATTTGGAGGGTGCGGTCCGACACAAACATGGCCCAAGCCCCTCCCCCGTGTGCATTCTTCGTGGTCGAACCTTTAAATTGGCGGCAATAATGTTTTGATCCCTTTGTAGGAAAGATGGAATCCCCCAGAGGCCTTAGGTGCAAGATGCGTGAAGAACGTACCACCGGAGTGGAACTGGTGGTCCGTAGAATAACTCATCAGTGCGCTAGTACCGACGTTGGCGACGGTCATGGGTAGGTGGCAGAACTCCATGACGGCGCACTGGAGGCAACAACTGAGGTCGGCTTAGGCCATGGCGAAGTAGTAGGAGCCACTGTCCAGGTCGGTAGCTGGCAGAGGGACGCGACCCCTCGGCCGCGTTGGTGGATTACGGCTTCGCCTGGAACAGGGTCCCCTAATTTCATGAAAAACCTGGGCAGCCGAGTTCGACCGGCCGCATGACACCACCCCAGACACACTATGCATCTAGGCTGAAGATATAGGGTCCACCATAGGGGGATAGGGAAGGGTGTGACCCACGCCCAGTAGGACAGAACCATTCCCAGCAGGTTGTGCACGTACCCAGTAGGATGGACCCAGCCCTAGCGGGCCGAGCTAGATGAGACCGGGTTTCCAGACGACATGTCCGGCTGGACCCCCAGCCGAATGGGGAAGAGTCCAGCGAGGCCCAATGGGCGTACCCCACTGGCAGGCTGGACCAGGCCGAATCAAACCCGAACTGGTTTAGGTCCTGTTAGTTGAACTAAACTGGGGTATGTGGGGCCCCCAAACCAGGTTGGTCGAGTCAGACCAGGCACAGATGCAACCGACCACTATTTACTAAAATGCAATTAACTTACAAACTGGGCATCTGATTGACAAGACTTTTGAACTGTTGGAACCCTCATGATGAGGCGGATCTTTTGTAATACCTTATAGACGCTTTCAAGGAATTTGAAATACGATAAAGGGTTTGAGGAGCAGTTCCCCCTAAATCAAGCGCACTATGTGTGGAAACCCTATGGTTGGTTGAGACCTGAAGACTGCTGACAAGATATCCTATGTGGATTAGCTATGATGGCCCAATGGTAATCGACTCTATGTGACCCGACAGGCCCACGGTGGGGAGCGGCTCTATGTGACCCGACAGACGTACGGTACTTGACAGGAGGAGTACCTTGTTATGGCCAAGGTGGGAAGTGTATCTATGTGACCCAGTATGCCCATTGTAGGGAGAGGCTCTATGTGACCCATCATACCCATGGTACTCATCAAGGATGAGTACCACAATAGTCCAAGGGTAGTGGGAAGTGGCTCTATGTGACCCGGAATGCCCATTGTACTCATTGAGAAAGAGTTCTCCAACATCCCAAGGTGTTCGATGATATGACTGATGGTCCTACTTTATTACTCAAGATTATACCTAGTGTGATCTATCTTACTTCGTGGTTTTCTTCAAGGATTGCTTTGTAGTCTTTCCTTTTTGGTTTTGGGGTCCCTACTAAGTACTGTGTTACTCAGCACTACACGGGCTTCACCTACATGTGTTGTGTCTGGTGCTGATGACCGCCGCCTTGTTGGAGGACATGGTGGCCCAGAACTAGGTGGTGCCCAGTGAGACCAGGAAGGTGGTTCGTACTTCTACAGCTTCCTGTAGCCACTCTAAACTTACCCATCAGGTGGGGTTTTCAACATATTACTTTCAAAGTTTCCTTGTACTTTCCTGTTTTCAGTTCATATTTTGTTGGGTTTGTATTCTGGCCCATTTCACCTACAGTTTGTACTTTTACTTAAAGGTTGTTTAGTGGCATGCATTTTTATCTTTCCATATTTGGAATGTGGTTGCACGTGTGTGTGTACAGGTACTCAAAAAATTTCCTCCTACTTGTAGGTTTAAGACTTCGGCACTAGTCGCCATCCCATGGCCTTTGGGAGGTGGGTTTGGGGGATGTCACAGCACAGGCCTTGGGGGATAGGTCATCACATTTTCGCTTCTAGTTCATTGGACCATTCAATGGTGTTCTATCAGTGTGGACATTTAGTGCACACAAAGACATCATGTCACAACCCTCCAAATACATGCCATTATTACGGGTGTCTAGGTAATCTAGAGAAGTTTTGTAGGAAGTGTCGCCTAAAGAAGATGTTGTGACTAGAGGGTTCCAGTGCCTGACTGTGAGGCAAGATATGCTTCATCAATCATATCCCAATCCACATATCTTTGGGTGAAGCTCACACACATTTAGGAGTTTTCAGGGGGTGTGAAGCCTCGGTTCAGGTTTATGTTCCATGTTGGGATTGGAACATTTAAAGACTTTTTGTTCTTGATTCTACACTATTAAAGTTTTACTATTATTTTAATTTCATCATTTCAAAGGGGGAATGCAATGAACTTGTTCTATTGTAATCCAACAGTTCCATTTTTTTTATTAAGGTTTTCTAAAACTTGTTTTTTTCTTAATGTGTGTTTGGACCATGTGTGGTTTGATATCAATTTAGTTGTCTTCATTTGGAGATGTAAGTGCCTGTAGAAGAATTGATTTTTGAAGTTATGCTTGGATTCACTCTTGGGTTAAGTTATTTTAGGATGTTTTTCTCTAGTGTTGGGGGTTTTTGGTTTTGGCTGAGAGTTCTAAGTTTTAGCATAGGTTTTGTTTCGCTCGTCCTATAAAAGTTAGTTAGGGTTGGTTGGGAGTTCCCGAACCCCCCCACCCACCCCTCCTGAGATGGTATGTTTAGGTATTAAATTTCCATGCTAGTTAAGTTCTTTTGGTGGGGAGAACCCTCTCATGTTCTCCCATTATCTTGTGTTGTGGTTTCTTTTGGTCTCAACTAGGCATGGACTCAAGTTCTATCTATCGATCAACTGGGTGACTTTCTAGGAGAAGAAACTATCTATGGTGGGGAGAATTGTTACACCTCAACTTTTAATTTTGTTTTTATTTTATTATTTATTGGATCTAGGTTCTCTCATTGAAGCTCGAGTTGAACTCATGGTTAAATGTTTTTAGGATTTTAATTTTTGGTGGGTTTTGGGCTGTTGCACGGGCACCGTACAGTTAGTGGTAACCGTGCGGTCGGCTCGGGTGACTGTGCGATTACCCAAATCATATAAATAAATAAATTTTATAAATTTTTATACCTTAACAATAATATTATTAATATTACTATTGGGATAATAATATTATTAGTATTATTAAATTTTGGTGATACTATTATTTCTAAAGTGATATTAATAGTATTATTTTTAAAGAAATTGAAAAAAAATGTTATTAATGTGATTATTATTATTATAAATTTTTTTATTATTGATATTATTATTATTGTGGTTGTTGTTGTTGTTTTTATGAAAAATTATTATAATTATTTTTAAAATTATTATTATTATATTAATGGTATTATTATTACGATTATTATTATTATTAATGTTATTGTTATTTTTATTGTTATTGTTATTGTTTTTAAGAAAAATGATTATAGTTATTATTAAAAAAATTATTATTATATAAATTGTATTATTATTTTTATTTTTATAAAAATAAAAAAAGGGGGAAACCCTATCCCCCCCCCTCCCCTTCGCGATGTACCCTCCCCCCTTTTGCATTCCCCCTCCCTACTGCACACCAAGCTATTCCAGCCTTCTCCCTAGATCCCTACTACCTCCAACATCACCCCTCCATGCTTTGGTTTCCCTCTACCTCACCACACTTCACACCAATTGTACCCTCCCTCTCCATCGCGCCAGCCGACACCCCCTTTCTTCATTCCCTTATGTCGGCAAACTCAACCCCCAGATTCATCTAGCCCTCCCACTCTGGCATCCCTGATCTCTCTCTAGCCTACTCCCATGGTGGCAGTTCCCCCCTTGCTTTCTCTCCCACTCTGACTATCCATGGTCTTCTCTAGCAAATCTGCCTTATCCAATAACCCTTCCCCCAATATTTTCTACCTTATTTTTAGTGGTTTCCCATTAATTTAACCACACCCTAATGGCGTGAATTGTAATTCACATGTTCTTTTCATCATTTTAGGTGTTTTATTGGTTCATGGGGTGTTATTCCTCTTTCTATTGAGGTATCGTCGTGTCCGCTCTTGGTTTGAGGTAGGAATTTTCATACCATTCCATTCTGAAGCAATCAATTGGTGTTTATGTTACTTCAATTATTATTTTACTTGATTTTCTACTTCATGGTATAGCTAATTAGTATTTTTTGTCATTTATATATTTTTATAACTGGTTAAAAATATCTCTTGACATGTTCTCTATTTATGTTTAAGTATGCTTAATCCCAATGTGGTTGATTAAGTGGTCAATCTTATTTAATAATTTTTTGCATATGGTTTTCACTCTGGTAACGCACTTAGTAAATTTATTGAGGTGTTTTCTCGATAGTATAATTTTTAAAATAAAGTTTTCAAAGTAAATCATCAGTTATTCTTATGTTCGCAGGTGTCGAATGTCCCAGGATAAATGTAAATTGGGTTTTGATAGTAAAATTAGATGATTTTTGTGGTATTTCCCCTTTTAATTGTTATGTTAAGATGTTTGGATTTTGATTTAGTATTTTATGAGAAATATGGTGTTGTGTGGTGTGGATTGTATGTTTTTTTGGAATTCTTCCCTTGTCTTTAAAAATGTTCATTTTCACCTTTTGAGATAATGTGAAATTGATGGGTTTGTTGAAAATAAGTGCTGGTTTGAGAATAAAAATGATTTTTTTGGTCTTTCATGGAATTTGGAGGGTGTCATTGGATGACAGCACGTCCATGGGAGCTCAAGGTTCGCACATGGATGTTCATTCTAGTGAAGATGACACTTTAGAATAATGCTCTTCTTGCAACTTAGTTTCTCAGATGGAAATTTAATCTTGAAAAGACTTTTGTGTGGCGTGTCATGTCAATTTGAATGAATTATTTAAAATGTGGTCCATTTTGAAATTGAAACTTTATTTGGTAAATATTGGTATAAAGAACCATTGGGAACATTTCATGACGTTTTTATCCTTATTCAGACTCTAGAAAGGGTTTTATAAATATAATTGGATTTGGAGATCTGAACAGCCCATTTGGCATTAGAAACATGGAAATGGTATTTAGTGTTTTTCTTTGTGACGCTTCAAAAATGAGTTTTGTTTGGAAACCATTAAGGCCCATTTGTAATTTTAATCTTAAAAGTGGTGTTTGGTGTTGTACAAAAGAAAGTCAGTTTCTAAATATAGTAAATGCCTGGTTGGAAATTTCAAATTGTTTTATAAAGTGGTTTTGTTATTTATATTTTGTAATAACCTGGTTGGAATTTTTTATGTTTTGAGATGTATATATATATATACATATATATGGAACCCCTATCTAGGATTTCCCTCTATTGGTTATCATATAGAGTGTGTATGTTTGGGGTAGGCAAGTGTAGTGGTGGTAGGAAAGATGATTCACGCATGAGAGGGCCTCCTACTTACACAGTATTACTACCACCATGGTTTCCTGGGTGTCTTTTAGATGATTGAGTGATGGTTGCTGATCAACCTCGATTGGATGGGTTGTACCCCATGGATTGGTTGTTAGTCTAGACGGGGTTTGTCACTATATTTGGTCAGTTATAGGGTGGCCAGTTGGTTATAGACTTAGAATCTTCACCATACACTGGAAGGTGGTTCTGAACTGAGTATGTCCAAGGTTCTTCTAGATATGTTTATAATATCCCATGGTTACTTTATATATATATTTATATATCTGCTAGTTTACATTATGTTGTTTTTAGTTTTCAGCATGAACTGTCCATTTATTCATCCATTTATCTATTTATAATTTTTTATTTTCATCAAAACCCTGTATCATTTTGATTAGATATTTGGTTTTGTTTTCAGTATAAAATGTATAATTGGTTTGGAAAATAAAATGTGATGTGTATTGGTTTTTGTTTAAATGGGAAAGACTATATTAGCTAAGAAAAATGTGAAAATTCCTATTTTATATCTATATTTGAAACTAGAATTAATGGTCTATTTCATGGAATGAATGGTATGGATTTTGTGGTGTTTTCCAACTGAGAACTTAGGTGCACACCCCTACATTATATTTTTAGTTTTGGGTTTCATTATTGATGGATAGCTCTGAGAGAAAAATTTGTTCTAAGTTAGGTGGTGACCTAGAAGGTCACATGGAGGTATGTATATCATTGTTTTCTTTCCACTGCTGGTTTTTATTTTTATCATCAGTCTTTATTATCTATTTATCTATTTGGTTTATATGATCCTGGTTTTGGGCCGAAATGTTTCCCATTGGTTTTGTGTTTGATGCACAACACTAATTACCAGCCCATGGGGATCGAGATCACCCCTCTGGCCATGTTTCAGGCTGGATTGGGTGACTGGTTCGGGTCGACCTGGGATGTTTCATGAAAAAATGGTATCAGATGAGGTTCTTGTTATTTGGGGTGTCCAATAGTTTGATATTAGGATTTTAGAGGCTCAAGAGGTAGGTTACGGGTTGATGCCTGATCACCACCGCTCATGATGAGACCTGAGCTACCAGGGCTAGTTCGGGTTTTGAGTCCTTTTCTTTTTCTGCTTTGTTTTAGATTGAGGGGTGACAATAGAGGTGAGATGGTGTCATGTTGTGATTTTTCATGGACTAGTGACCCATGTGATAACCAAGTTATCGGTTCAATTTCCTCTTAGTGTTATTGCCTACTTGGGGCATGGATCACTACCATGTCACCGAGTTGGGCATAAACACTAGTCCCTCTCTTTGATAGTTAGTGTATGTGTGTTTTTGAAAATGAAAAGTATTTTGTAAATGATGATGATTTCATTCAAATGGTTTTGGTATTGGTAAAAATGGGTTTTAATGGGAAATTTTTTTTCTTGACAATTTGATAATTGTTTGAAATTGGTAGAGAAATGGAATTGAATGGATGGACACATATGTGATAGTTCATGGGATTTCATGGGTGTTTATTTTAAATTAAATTCTTGAAATTGTTTTCTAAAGCTGGTTTTTGAAAGGGATGATTTTGGTTGTGTTTATATTTTTTTGGTTTTTGAGCTCGTTTTGTTTTTGAATGAATGTTATTTCACTGATATTGCTTCGGATTGATATTGACTTTGGCTTTGTGTTTTATATGTTGTTTATAAAATGACACCCAAAAAGGTCCTCAAGGTTTCTGATAAGTCATTCCTAGTTATTGGTCCTTCTTGGAAATTTCCTGTCATTCACAGTGATTGGGGTCCGTTAGAGGTAGCAAATTAGCTCGAAGAGGTTGAGGGTATCTTTTGGGTATTGGGAACTCCCAAAGATGTCAGAGTGCATGCTATTTTGGGTCTATTCAAAGGTCAATCTTTGGATGAATTGGAGTCGTTCACCCTGCCATCAATGAAATTTAGGATGGCGTGGGATGTCTTTAAATTTATCTATGTCTGATAGTTCAAACCTAAAGATTTGAAGATGAAGAAAACGGAATAACTTGTGCGCATTCTACAAGAACAACAGACGGTGACTACATATGTTTACTATTTCAAGGAACTTGTGTCCTTTTCTTCAGAGGTAGCTTTGTAGGATTTGGTGATGACTTCTCTCTTCATCGGGGGTCTTCGTCTAGAGATCAAGTAGCGGGTCCTCCCTTTCTAGGACCATCGTTTTGAGAAGCTAGTGGATGAGTCATTCCTCGCTGAGTTGGTCTCCAGAGTGTATATGGTTGGCAATCTAATGTATCCAGTTGCTTGTGAAGGTTCCCTATCTAGAGAGCAGGGTGTTCTAGAGGGACCTTTTTATAAAGATTCATCTCCATTGGTTATGGATTCCATTTCATTGGATCATTCAATGGTGTTCCATCATTTTGGACATTTAGGGCACATAAATCCATCATGTCGCATCCCTCCAAAGATGTTCCATCATTACAGGTGTCTGGGTCATTTAGAGAAGTTCTACAGGAAGCATCACCTGAAGAAGACATTGTGACTGGAGGGTTCCAGTGCCTGACTGTGAGGTAAGAGATTCTTCAGCCATCAGATCCCCAACCATAGTTCATAGGGTGAATATCACACATAGTCTGGAGTTGTTGGGGGTGTGAATCCTCGGTTTGGGCTTTGTGTTCCATGTTGGTATTGGAACATTTAATGACTTTTTGTTCTTGTTTCTCCGCTATAAAAGTTTTAATATTATTGTAAGTTTGTTGTTTTCATTGGGGGAATTTGATGAACTTGTTCTATTGTAATCCAATAGTTCCATTTGTCTAATAATGGTTTTATGAATCATGCTTTTTTTATTAAAGTGTGTTTAGCCCTTGTATGGGTTGATCACATTTTAGTTGTGTTTGTTTGGAGATGTAAGTGCCTGTGGAATAATAGATTTTTATAGTTATGCTCGGGTTCACTTCTTGGGTAAATATCTTCTCGGAAGTTTTTCTCTAGTGTTGGGGGTTTTTATTCTGGGTCAAGAGTTCCAAGTTTCAACAGAGGTGTTGTTTCGTTCATACTATAGAAGTTAGTTTGGGTTTGTTGTGAGTTCTCGCGTCCCCCCCCCTTCCTGGGGTGGTACGTTTGGGTGTTAAATTTCCACACTAGTTGAGTTCTTGTGGTGGGTAGAACCATCTCTTACTCTCCCCTTCTCTCATGTTGTGGTTTATTTTAGTTTCAATCGGGCATGGATTCAAGTTATGTCTATCATTCAGCTGGGTGACTTTCTAGGGACAAAAAGTATCTGTGGTGGGGAGAAGTGTCACACCCCAACCTTAAAATATATTTTTATTTTATTATTTCTTGGATCTTGGTTCTCTCATCAAGGCTCTGGTTGAACACGAGGTTAAAAATTTTGTGGATTTTTATTTTTGGTGGGTTTCGGGCCAGTGCACGGGCACCGCACGGTTAGCGGTAACTGGGTGGTCATCCCCAGTGACTGTGCAATTACCCAAATCTTAAATATACATAAATTTTATAAATTTTTATACTTTATTATTATTATTATTATTTTGTAGATAATAATATTATTAGTATTATTAATTTGTGGTGATACTATTATTTCTAAAGTGATATTAATAGTATTATTTTTAAAGAAATGGAAAAAAAATTTATTAATGTGATTATTACTATTATTATAATTATTGATAGAATTTTTATTATTGTATTATTGATATTATTTTTATTATTATCATTATTTTTATTGTTATTATTTTTAAGAAAAATGATTATAATTATTATTAAAAACTTATTATTATATTAATGGTATTATTATTGTTGTTGTTGTAGTTGTTGTTGTTATTGTTATTGTTTTTAAGAAAAATGATTATATTTATTATTAAATTTTAATTATTATTTAAATTTTATTATTATTATTATTATTATAAAATGAAAAAAAAGGGGGAAACCCTAACCCCCCCACCCCCCACCCCCACCCCTTATCGTGTTCTCCCTCCCTAGTGCACACCAAGCCGCTTTAGCCTTCTCCCTAGCTCCCGACCGCCTCCGACCTCACCCCTCGGTGCTTTGGTCGCCCTCCTTCCCACCGCAACTCCCATCAAGGGCAGCCTCTCTCTCCATCGCATCAACAGACACTCCCTTGTTCCCTTCCCTTACTCTGGTGAACCCGACCCCCAGCTCCGACCAGCCCTCTTGCTCTGGTGTCCCATGCCTCAATTTGGCCTACTCCAGTAGCGGTGGTCCCCCCCTGCATCCTCTCCCACTCTGGACACTGCGGTCTTTTCTGCTGAATCTCCCTTGTCCAACAACCCTTCCCTGGTATTTTCTCCATTAGTTTTATTATTTTCCCATCAAATTAACCACACCCTAATGGAATGAATTGTTACTCACATGTTTTTCTCATAGTTTTAGGTGTGTGATTAGTTTTTGGGGAATTTTTCCTCCTTACATTAAGGTTTCGTCATGTATGCTCTTGGTTTGAGGTAGGTGTTTACATCCCATTCCATTCCTAAGCAATCCATTGGTGCTTATATTACTTCAATTATTATTTTCACTTGATTCACTTCTTCGTGGAATAGCTAATAAGTCTTTTATAGAATTTATAGATTTTTATAACTAGTTAAAAATAGCTCTTGGAGTGTTCCCTATTTATGTTTAAGTATGCTTAAGACTAATATGTTTGATTATGTGATCAATATTGTTTAAAAAAAATTTGTATATGGTTTTCACCCTGGTAACACACTTAGTAAATTTATTGTTGTGTTTTCTCTATAGTATAATTTGTTAAAAATAGTTTTCAAAGTAAATCTTCAAGTATTCTTATGTTCTTAGGTGTCGAATGTTCCTGGTTAAATGTAAATTAGGTTTTGATAGGGAAATTAGATGATTTTTGTGGTATTTCCCTTTTAATTGTTATTTAAGATGGTTGGATTTTGATATGGTATTTTATGTGAAATATGGTGTTTTTGTGGTCTGGATTTTAATTTGTTTTGGAAGGCTTCCCCTATCTTTAAAAATGTTCATTTTAACCTTTTCAGATTACGTGAAATTGATGGGTTTGGTGAAAATAAGTATTGGTTTGAAAATAAAGATGGGTTATTGGTCTTTCATGGAATTTGGAGGGTTTCATTCGATGAAAGCACACCAATGGGTGCACTAGGTGCACACATGGATGTGAATTCAAGTGAAAATGACACTTTAGAATAATTCTCTTCTTGCACCTTTGTTTCTCAAATGGCACTTTAATCTTGAAAAGGCATGTGTGTGGCATGTCATTTCATTTTGAATGCATTATTTAAAATGTGGTAAATTTTGAAATTGAAAATTTATTTGGTAAATTTTGGTATAAAGGACTGTTGGGTACATTTCATGAGGTTTCCAACTTTATTTAGAGTCTGGAAAGGGTTTTATAAATGTATTTCGATTTGGAGATCTTAAATACCTGTTTAGCATTGGAAACAAGGAAATGGTGTTTCATGTTGTTTTGGTGATGTTTTTGAAAATTTATTTAGTTTGGAAACAATTAGGGATTTTTTGTAATTTTATTCCTAATAGTGGTGTTTGATGTTTTAAAAAAGAAAGTCGATTTCCAAATAGCATAAATGCATGGTTGGAAATTTTAAAGAGTTTTGTAGAGTGGTTTTGATATTTATATATTTTGATGTCCTGGTTGGCACTTTTTATATTGTGATATGTATATATATATATATATTGGGCACCCATATCTAGGATTTCCCATTATAGGTTATCGTATTGAATGTTTGTGTTTGGAGTAGGCAAGTGCAGTGGCGGTAGGTAAGATAAGTCACACATGAAAGGGCCTCCAACTTACACAGTATTGCTAGAACCATGGGTTCCTAGTAATATTTTAGATCATTGAGTGACAGTTTCGAATCAACCCTGATTAGATAGGTTGGAACCCCCTGGATTGGTTGTTAGGCCAGGCAGGTTTTCCACTGGATTTGGTCAGTTCTGGGGTGGCCAGTTGGTTATATTAAGGTATTCACCATACTCCAGTAGGTGGTTCCAAACTGAGTATGTACAGGGGTCTTTTAGGGATGTTAAGTATCACCCTTTGTTACTTTATATATATATATATATATATATATATATCTGTTTGTTTACATTCCATTGTTTTTAGTTTTCACCATACACTGCTCATTTATTCATTCCTTTATTTATTTATTTATCTATTTATCTATTTATGTTCATCATAACCCTATATTATTCAGATTAGATATTTGGATTAGTTTTTGGTATAGAAATGATAATCGGTTTTGAAAATAAAATGTGGTGTTTGTTGGTTTTTTTAAATGGGAAAGACTATGTTAGCTAGGAAAAATGTGAAACCCCCTATTTTTATATCTATATTTCAAACTATAATTAATGGACTATTTCATGGAAGGAAAGGTATTGATTATGTGGTTTTTTCCTATTGATAATTCTGGTGCTCACCCCTATGTTGTCTTTTCAGTTACAGGTTTCATTAGTGATGGATCACTCTCGGTTCGAACTTAGTTATGAGTTGGGTGGTGACCTAGAAGGTCACATTGAGGTATGTGTAGTTTTGTTTTCTTTTTTGTTACGGTTTTTTATTTTTATCATTAGTCTTTATTTATCTATTTATCTATTTGGTTTATTCGATCCGGGTTTTGGGCCAAAAATTTTCTCATTGGTTGTATGTTTGATGCCCAACACTAGTTTCCAGCCTGTAGGGATTGGGAACACCCCTCGGGCCATGTTGCGGGATGGCTCGGGTGACCGGTTCAGGTCCAACCCAGGATGGTTCATGAAAATATAGTGTCATAGGAGGTTCTTGTTATTTTAGCTGTCCTGTAGTTAGCGATTAGGATTGTAGGGGCTCAGGAGGTAGGTTATGGGTCAGTGCCTGATCACCTCCACTCATGAAGAGACCTAAGTTACCAAGGGTAGTTCGGGTTTTGAGTCCTTGACTTGTTCGACTTGGTTTTATATTGAGGGATGGAAATGGATACGAGCTAGTGTTATGTTTTGATTTTTCATGGAGTAGTGACCCATGTGATAACCAAGTTCTCGGTTCAAGTTCCTCTTAGTGATATTGCCTACTTGGGGAATAGATCACTACCATGTCACCATGTTGTGCGTAAACACTAGTCCCTCTCTTAAATAGTCAGTGTAAGTGAGTTTTTGAAAATTAAAAGGATTTTGGAAATTATGAGGCTTTCTTTTAAATGGTTTTAGGATTGGTAAAAATGGGTCTTAAAGGGAATTGTTTGGGCTTCAAAATTCAGTAATTATTTGAAATTGATAAAGAAATGGAATGGAATGGATAGACACATATGTGATAGTTCATGGGATGTCATGGGATTTTATTTGAAATCAAATGGTTGAGCTTGTTTTCTGAAGGTGTTTTTTGAAAGGAATTCTTTTGGATATGTTTATATTTGTTTGATTTTTGAGTAGGTTGTTTTTGGATGAAGGCAATTTCATTGATGTTGCTTCATCTTGATATTGGTTTTGGATATATTTTTTAAATGTTTTTCAGAAAATGTCTCCTAGAAAGGTCCCTACTGTTTTCGATAAGATAGGGCCCATTTTTTATCCTTCTTGGGAGTTTCCTATCCTTTACGGTGATCAGGGACCGTTAGAGGTAGGAAAGTGGCTCGAAGAGCTTGAGTATGTCTTTAGGGTATTGGTAACTCCCGAAGTTATCAGAGTACGTACAATTTGGGGCATGTTCAAAGGTCCAACTATGGATGAATGGGATTTTTTTTCCCTGAAATTAATGTAAGTTAGGATGATGTGGGATGTCTTTAAATCCATCCCCGTCTGATGGTTCATACCTAAAAAGGTGAATATAGAGAAAAGGAAAGAACTTGTCCACATTCAATAAGACTAATGGATGGTGACGGCATATGTTGATCATTTCAAGGAACTTGTGTCCTCTAATCTAGAGTTAGCATCACAGGAGTTCATGAATACTTCTCTCCTCATCGGGGATCTTCATACAAAGATTAAGGAGAAGGTCCTCTCTTCTAAGGACCATCATTTTGAAAAGCTATTGGATGAGGTGTTCCAAGCTGAGTTGGTCCTCAGAGTGTAGATAGCTGGCAATCCAATGTATCTAGTTTTTCATGAATCTCCCCCATCTTGTGAGTAGGGTCTTCTAGAGGGACCTATTTCTAAAGATTCCTTTGTAGTGGTTCTAGCTTCCATTTCATCAGATCATTCAATGGTGTTCCATCAGTGTGGATGTTTAGGTCACATGAAGCCATCATGTCACATCCTTTCGAAGACATGCCATTATTGTAGGATTCTGGTTCATCTAGAGAATTTATGTCGGAATAATTACTAAAAGAAGATGTTGTGATTGGAGGGTTACAATGCCTGACTATGAGTCAGGAGATTCTTCATCCATTAGATTCCTAGCAATAGGTATTTGGGTGAAGCTCATGCACATTCAGGAGTTATAGGGGGGGAGTGAAGCCTCGTTTCAGGTTTTGTGTTCCATGTTGGGATTGGAACATTTAAAAACCTTTTGTTCTTGTTTCTCCATTGTTAATGTTTTACTTTTATTTTAAGTGCATCATTTCAATGGGGGAATGTGATGAAATTTTTATATTTTTATCTAACAATTCCATTTGTCTGATTATGGTTTTTGGAATCATGTTTTTTATTAATGTGTGTTTGGGCCTTGTATGGGTTGATATCAGTTTTACTATATTCGATTGGAGATGTAAGTGTCTATGAAAGAATAAATGTTTGTAGTTATTATTGGGTTCACTACATGGGTTAAGTAATTCTCAAATGTTTTCTATTGTGTTGGGGGTTTTTGGTCTCGGCCGATAGTTCCAAGTTTCAGCAGAGGTGTTGTTTCGCTCGTGCTATAGAAGTTAGTTTGGGTTGGTTGGGAATTCCCGCATCTCCCCCCCCCCCTCCTGGGGTGGTATATTTGGGTATTAAATTTCCATGATAGTTTTGTTCTGGTGGTGGGGAGAACCCTCTTGTTTTCTCCCATTCTCTTGTGTTGTGGTTTCTTTCAGTTTCAATCGGGCTTGAATTCATGTTTTTTCTATCATTCAACTATGTGACTTTCTGAGGGCAGAAAGTGTCTATGGTGAGGATAATTGTCACACCCTAGCCTTTAAATTTATTTTTATTTTATTATTTCTTGGATCTGAGTTCTCTCATTGAGGCTTGGATTGAAAGCAAGGTTTAATTTTTTTTCAGATTTTTATTTTTTTGTGGGTTTCGGGCCGGTGTACAGGCACCACATGGTTAGCGGTAACTGTGCGGTTAGCCCCAGTGACCGTGCGATTACCCAAATCATAAAAATAAATAAATTTTATACATTTTTATACCTTAATAATATTATTATTATTATTTTTGTGTAGATAATAATATTATTAGAATTATTAAATTCTGGTGATACTATTATTTCTAAAGTGATATTAATAGTATTATTTTTAAAGAAATGGAAAAATGTTAATTATTTGATTATTAATATTATTACAATTATTATTAGAATTTTTATTAGAAATTTTATTATTTTATTATTGAAATCTTTATTTTTATTTTTATTATTTTTATAATTATTTTTTTAATAAAAATGATTATAATTATTATTAAAAAATTTATTATCATATTAATGGTATTATTATTACTATTACTACTATTATTGTTGTTGTTGTTGTTTTTAAGAAAAATTATTATAGTTATTATTAATATTTTTATAATTATATAAATAGTATTATTATCATTATTATTAAATGAAAAAAAGGGGGCAACCCTACCCCCACCCCCCACCCGTTCGCACTACACCCCCCCCCCCCAATGTTGTGTTCCCCCTCCCTAAAATGCACCAGGCCACTCCAGCCTTCTCCCCAGATCTCGATGGCCTCCAGCCTTACCCCTCCACACTCCAACATCCCTCCTCCTAGTCGCACCTCCAACGAGCAGCGACCTCCCTCTCCATCATGCCGGTCGATACCCCTTTACTCCCTTCCCTTGCACTGGTGAACCCAACCCCCAGCTCTGGCCAGCCCTCCCGCTCCGGTGTCCCGGCCTCTGCCCGGCCTTCTCTAGTGGTGGCGGTTCCCCCTACTTCCTCTCCCACTTCGACTGGCTGCAGTCTTCTCCGTTGAATCCTCCTTGTCCAAGAACCCTTCCCCCAATATTTTCTCCCTTATGTTTATGGATTTTCTTCAATTTAACCACACCCTAATGATGATAATTGTAATTATAATGTTTTTATCATCATTTTAGGTGTGTGATTGGTTCACATGGGCATTGTTCCTCCTTTCATTGAGGTTTTGTCGCTTCAGCTCTTGTATTGAGGTAGGCGTTTCCATCCCATTCTATTCCCAAACAATAAATTGGTGCTTATGTTACTTCAATTTCTATTTTTACTAGATTTGATGCTTCATGATATAGTTAATTAGTCTTTTATTGTGTTTTTAGATCATTAGAACTTGTTAAAAATAGATCTTGAATTGTTCCATGTTTATGTTTAAGCATGCTTAAGCCCAATGTGTTTGATTAAGTGGTCAATCTTGTTTAGTAAATATTTTTGTATTGTTTTAACCCTGGTAATGTAATTAGTAAATTTATTGTGGTGTTTTATCGATATTATTATTTATTAAAAATTGTTTTCAAACTAAATATTAAATTATGCTTATGTTCGCAGGTGTCTAATATGACTGGATAAATGTAAATTGGGTTTTGATGGTGAAATTAGATGATTTTTGTGGTATTTACCCTTTGAATTCTTATGTTAAGATGTCAGATTTTGATTTGTACTTTTATATGAAATATGGTGTTTTTTGGCATGGATTGTAAGTTGTTTTTAAAAGCTTCCCTTGTCTTTAAAAATGTTCATTTTCACATTTTGAGATTATGTGAAATTGATGGGTTTGGTGAAAATAAGTGTTGCTTTGAAAATGAAATTTTTTTTTGGCCTTATAGAGAATTTTGGAGGGTGTCATTGGATGACAACACATCCGTGGGTGCATTAGGTGCACACATGGATGTGAATTCAAGTGAATATGACACTTTAGAATAATGCCCTCCTTCTACCTTAGTTTCTCAAATAGCACTTTAATCTTGAAAAGTCTTGTGTGTGGCATGTCATGTCATTTTGAATTCATTATTAAAAACGTGGTCCATTTTTAAATTGACATTATCTTTGGTAAATGTTGGTATAAAGGACCATTGGGTACATTTCATGAGGTTTCCAACTTTATTCAAAGTCTGGAAATGGATTTATAAATTTAATTGGAGTTGGAGATCTTAAGGGCATGTTTTTCATTGGAAACATGTAAATGGTGTTTAATGTTGTTTTGGTGATGTTTTGAAAATGTGATTATTTTGGAAACTATTAGGGCCCATTTATAATATTAAGCTTAAAAGTGTTGTTTGGTATTTTACAAAAGAAAGTCAATTTCTAAATAGCATAAATACCTGGTTAGCAATTTCAATGTGTTATATAAAGTGGTTTTGATATTTAGATATTTTGATAGCCCATTTGTCACTTTTTATGTTGTGAGATGTATATATATATATACATATATATAGGGAACCCCTATCTGGAATTTCCCTTTATGAGGTATCATATAGAGTGCTTGTGTTTGGGGTAGGCAAGTGCGGTGGTGGCAGGTAAGATGAGTAACACATGTAAAGGCCTCCTATATACACAATATTACTACCAACTTGGGTTCCTAGGAATCTTTTAGATGATCGAGTGATGGTTTCTGATCAACCTCAATTAGATGGGTTGGTACCCCCTGGATTGGTTGTTGAGACAAATAGGATTTTCCACTAGATTTGGTCAGTTTTAGGGAGGCCAGTTGGTTATAGACTTAGGAGTTTCACCATATGCCTATAGGTGGTTCTGAACTGAGTAAATTCAGGGGTCTTATATATATTTTTAGGATCATCCATGGTTACTTTATATATATATTTATATATCATCTAGTTTACTTTCTGTTGTTTTTAGTTTTCATCATGCATTATTCATTTATTCATTTATTTAATTTTTTATCTATTTATTTATTTATTTTTATCATAACTTTATATCATTGTGATTAGATATTTGGTTTAATTTTATATATAAAAAGGATTATCAGTTTTGAAAATAAAATATGGTGTGTGTCGGTTTTTTAAAATTGGAAAGAGTATGTTAGATAATAAAAATATGAAAACCCCCATTTTATATCCGTATTTCAAACTAGCATTAATAGACTATTTTGTGGAAGGAAAGGTATGAATTATATGGTGTTTTAATACTAAGAATTTTGATTCTCATCCCTATGTTATCTTTTAAGTTTCAGTTTTCATTAGTATTAGATCACTCTAAGAGTGAACTTGGTTCTGAGTTGGGGGGTGACCTAGAATGTCACATGGAGGTATGTGCAGTTTTGTTTTCTTTCCGCTATTGGTTTTTATTTTTATCATCAGTAGTTATTTATATGTTTTTCTATTTGGTTAATTCGATCTTGGTTTTGGGCCAAAATCATTCCCATTGGTTGTATATTTGATGCCTAACACTAATTGTCAGCCCATGGGGATTGGGAACATCCCTTAGGCCATGTTGTAGGCTAGCTCGAGTGACCGGTTCAGGGTTGACACGGGCTAGTTTATGATAGTTAAGCCCCATTATAGCTTATGGGTGAGTCTGATATATCTTATATGATGGGTGTTCCTAGATAGCACTGGGTGATCCTGATATAGATTATATGATGGGTGTGCCTAGATAGTGCACCAATTCCTTGGGTGATGTTCCTTTTCTTTTGGGTCTAAAAAGAGGGAGTTTCTATTGGGTTTCTCCTATTTATTTAACTGGAATCCAATTATTTTTTATATGGGTATAAAATGGGTTATGAATATAATGTTCCAAGATACCAATAAAATTTATTTATGCTTGATATAGGTTTTTAATGATTACTTTGATCAAGAATTGAATCATATGGCTCGTGAATATCAATTCTCATGACTTTTTCCTTTGATAAATCTTTATCCCATGTTTCATTATTGATGATCCAAGTATTAATGGGTGTGAATATTATTATGTTAATCTCATTCACTTTTATTATGTCATCCTACCCTTATGTTATTCTTATTCTCACTAATTATATTAAATTTTTAATGTTTATGTTTACCCTTATTAAGGATTTGAGCTCACCCTTCTTATGTTTCCTCTTCCCTAGGTTATCAAGAATAAAGTTAAATTTATTTTGTCTATAAGGTTATAATATGGATGACGATGATGATGAACTATTATGAAATAAGAAAAGTTGGTTATAGTGGGAAAGATACGCTCTTGAAGTCATGGTTATTTTTTATATAAGAGTTTATACTAATTATCTTAAACTCTAAGCCTAAATGGTCATCAGTTATATAAGTGATTCAATATTTCCTTTTGATTTTGTAAGTTTTTTATAGAAAAAATTGGGTCACCTTAAATAGTATCAAATCCATATAGGTAAATATCATGTTTTTAGCATCCAATCCAGGAGTGCGAGTTTGGGGAAATTATATATTGTGATCCATTAAAGAGGGGTGAAGATGAAAAATGAATCATGGATGAGTCTATAATATATAGTTCATACATCACTATATGTCCTACTAGAAAGAAAATCGATCCAAAAATAGTTTTTATATAATGAATAGACATTCCATCAATCAAACTCAAATATAGAGGAGGAAAAATTTAATATCTTAGTATAGGGTTAGAAACCCAATGAACATCATAGTCTCATCTTAGTAAATGCACTGATGTATAAAGAAACATGAATATGATGGACCTAAGAAATATGAATTTTAGGGGAAAAGGGTGATTTTATCCTATAAGTTCTCATATGTCATGTTATAGTATATGAATCTATCTCTTATATAGGATAGTTGGTTCATATGGAATGGATCACTCTGAGTAGTTTTATGGTCATTTAAGGGGGATTCTATTTCATACAATTTAATGTCATGTAATGTTGACTTTGATGTTCTACAGTGTAAGGTCTTGTGGCGAGGTCCTTATGTCATGTAGTTTAACATCATGTGACAAGGACCCAAATTACATAGCTTTATCTTAGCCCTTATCCCATGTAGGAATACTTTTTTGTTAAACAGTTGTATTTGATTCCTAGATGAAACTTTTAAAAATTTGATATATTGTTTCATATTATTGGATTATGGATATATGGATATTTGTTATATTATATTAATTTAATTGGTAAATACCTAGTGTGAGTGGAGGTAAGTCAAACCCCATGACAGGGGAATTTTCATTTCACCATGGAACCATTCATGTGGATCCATGTGCTGGTGAATTTCTTACATGGATCTTGTTCTCATGTATGAAGATTAGTCTATAGATGTAAAGACACTCTAAGGAGTTTAGGGCCTATCAAGATGGACCATATATCATGTATTTTAACACCATATGAAAAGGAATCATGGATTTTTCTTCGTTCAGAACCTATAAAGGGAATATCGATCTAAATAGATGGGTCCAAACACTTGAATGAAGTATGGTTTTTGATTGGTATTTATGGTTGGGTCTGGGATTGGAGATCTAGGTATCACAGCATATCCTGAAGTGGTAGGAATAAAGCCAAACATTGTTATTATCAGGCCTATTTGGAATAGTTTGAGCTCATTTTCATGGGAAGAAAATAGGTTTTTCTCCTTAATGAAGTTCCATCAACAAGGCTCAATATGGATGGGGATTTCTTAACCCAAAGGTAATAAATATGTATTTTTATTGGTATAATTTTCATTTGGTCCTAGAATAGGAGACCTAGGATTCACTACAAATATTGAATCCGTAGGAATCAAGCCACATATCGTTCTTATAAGTAGGGGTATTTTTCATGAATGGGGTTCTTTGATCTAATGAACTCTTACATAGATATATAATTCATGTAATGGAGTCAAGCCATACATATTAGGTGGTACCAAGTAGTTTAAGGTCTTGTAAGAAGGACCAAATGTTGTGTAGTTTAACATTATGTGAAGATGATAAAATTTTTACCTTAATTTTGAACATGAGGCATATCAATTTATATAATAAGTAAAATCAACCAAAACCTATAATCTCACATAATAAATCCTTGATTTGAGAAACAATATGTGAGTGGAAGATTACCCATGTCACACAAGAGTGCCTTCCAGGAAAAAGTATTAACTATGGAATTTAAAATCACATAGATAGGACATAGGAGTCATGAAATTTAAGATCATATAGAAAGGACTTATATGTAAAGGGATTTTTAAAAATATTCCACAAATATAAGAGAAATATTTAGCTTAATTTGAATGTTGGGTTGTCCTGGGGCCTACCATGGATGGGTAGAAACCCAAACCATAGAATGGAATAGATTCTGATGAAACATTTTCATACATAGTTCATATCTTAGAGTCTATTATGAGAAGAACACCCAAGAATAATAGGGATGTATTATGAAAACATGGGGTGGCCTTTTTTTCTTTTACATTATAGAATTATAGGTGATGAACCATATACTAAGGATTTTTACAAAAATCTAGAACATATGTAATAAATGTGGGTTTCATATAGTAGATTGATCTAAGTAGTTTAAGGTCTGGAAGGATGGACTATATTATACATAGTTTAATTTTGTGTGACAAGGAAATAGATATAATATAGTTTAACATCATTTGATAAGGACCAATTTTAAGTAGTTTAAATTCTTACAGAATATATTTATGGGGGAACACAATTTCATGTCATGATGCTTGGACAAACATGTCATGTAGTTTGGGGTCTTATGAGGAGGATATTGATAGTACCATTTAATGTCTTGGTTTGTGAAATAATCATTCATGTTTGAGAAAAAAAATTCTAATGACTATGGTAACTCAATTATTCAGTTGTTGCATAGATTTCATATCAAATTGAACATGTTTATTTCTAATGAGATCATGTGTGTTTGGGAAATAAAATGCTTAATGCCTATAGTAACATAGTTTTTTGTTTATCATATTGATTTCATGTTAGGTTCACTGTTTTGTTTTTATAGAAACTTAAATGTGATTCTTCATTAGTGAAAGTTTGACATGAATGTCATTGTGGGATTGATTTCCAAATAAAGGTGATCACTACGGATTCTATCCAACAATGATTTGAAATGTGTGTTGATCAATAATATGGGAGTTTAGGATCATATTCACCTTTTGAGGGGGAATTATTTCCTACTATGGGATGTTATTATAGATTTAAGAAACATTTTATGAGTCTTTCCCTAATACCAGTGTGGGAATAGTTACCCCTATTCCAGTAATTAGTTTTCAACATATATTGATGTGAACATTTTTATGTATTAGGGGATCTAAATTTTGTTCTTATTATTTTTTGGTGCTTAGTCTTAGTCTAATATGATTAAAATACACATATCTTTGTTATCTCGAGTTTATCACCATCTAAGAAATAGGTACATGTTTATAATTTTGGGGTCAGTCCCATAGGAAGTGATTCATATGTGACCTTGTGAAATGAATCAGAACTCATATATTTTGGTTCCAATTAAAGGGAAATGTCATACCTTTTAATTTAATGTGACAAGGAAAAATTCAAAGAAATTTAAATCTATGTAGAGTGGACTTATAAGAAAATAATTAATAGAAATGTTTGGGGTGGGGCTTATATATGAACAGCCCTTTATAATCGATTTCAAATGGAATATAGACCTATAAATATGGATTTGGTGATTATGTGGAGGGAATGTGGCCCTTTAGGTGGGGGTATGATTTCATCATGAATATGTCTTACACTACTAAATTTTAATCTTTTTCAATGGCATATTTGGGATGGACTCTCATCGGAAAAAGGACATTTGTGATGGGATTCCATCTCAAATATGCCATCACAAAATATATCATCATAGTTTCATTCATTTATGACAAACCATCACAAGTTCTAACTATTTTTAAAGGTTTTCTAATTTACCACAAATAAATACCAGTGAGTTTTTAAAATAATAATTGGTGATGGTTCCGTCACAAATAATAAATTGTGACGGGTCCATCACAAATATTTATTTTTGATAGAAACACTAATCCATCGAATATACTAATTTTTATTAAAGAAATAAAAAATCTGAAAAACTAATTAAAATCACAAAATTTAAAATAATTAAAAATAATAAAACCCAATATAACATTAATACATCATTTCACACATAATATGTTTATCTCCCCTAAATAAAAAATAGTCATAAAAATCAAAGATCATGAACTGGTATGATCGGGTGGAGGAGGATCACTCTAAGGGATAGGAGGAGGAAACTCCATACCAATATTATGTGAAAGTCTTTGCATATACTCCAACATCTTCTCATCTCTCAGATGTTGTTGCTCAAACTCCTCCTCCCACTCTCTTGACATCTATTGTATCATCTCATCTTGAGCTCTTAACCAGTCCTTATACTATGCAGTGAACGACGATTACCCCTCTCCATGATCTCCCTTTGATCTAGCCAATAACATCATAGAAGTACCATAATAAGTGGTAGGTGTTAGTCATGAACCAGTATCGATCACTCGGCCTTTCTCAACACCATATACATTTGCTTATATCCATTACCCCTCATGGAATCCTTACTCATTAGTGGCATATTCTTCACACTTGGCTTGAATCTATCATGAATGAGAAGTCACAGCCTCATTTGTTTCCATAAAATATAATTATAAATTATAATAATAATAAAATTAAAATCAATAAATATATTAAAAAAAATTAAAAACCAAAATATGGAATTTTTTGTCACTAACAACCTATCTTATACTAGGACTAGTGTACATCTTCTGGTAAACATAAAACTCATTAATATAGGGGTCAGTAGTTTCATGTATGATATAAAAAACATTTTACATTTAAAATATATATACATTGATAAATAATTTAACCTTCCATATTTTGTCGATATATACCAAATGTATGACTCTCAGTCCTATTTGAAACCTTTTTCCTCCACCAGGTATGATTTCCATATGATAATATTCTCCAAAAATTCTATCCTAGATATTCAAGAAGAATCCATCTCATACTAGAGTTGAGATATAGTCAGTTCAATGGGAGATTTAAGACAGATCGAAAACATTAGCAGAATCTCTGTCCATGGATCTCTTTCTAAGGTTGTATCAAGACTAATTAAAACATTCATGTATACAAATCTCGCATGCCTCTATAATAGAATCTCTCATACTATCATTAATCTAAGACCATAAATTCTATAATTCAATTAAAAACAACATGAAACTAATTAAATAAATTTAAAATAATATATATATATATATATATATTAATAACATAAGATTCAGTGGTAAAATATATTATGATGAACGACAATGGGAACCTGATCCTATGACAACCATAGATCAGAAAAATAATTTATGAAAATCGCACCAACCTTCCCAATAGCTAAATACAAAAACTATGCAAATAAAAACTATATAATAAGAATATTATTACAAAAAAATAATACAGAAACTTAATATGAAATAAATACCTTAAACAATTGAACATACCATTGTAAAAAAATGATCAAAATAAATAGATTGAAGTATTTATGGAATAAGATTTAGAATCATCAATCGAGCAAGACCACATTCCCTCTTAATAAGTGTATCCTCTTTCGGATTAATAGAATCAGTCTCATTGTCGAGAAATTTGGCATCTATGATAGAATGAATGAGATCAATGGGAGAATCTCCAACCCTCTAAAACAAATAATCTTACCTGTAAGAAATTATTAATAAGGATATCAAATATAAAAACTAATACATACCATAATATAATAATATTACCTATAATAATTTTTTAGTACAGATGTCAACTATAAAACACTAATCAAAACTAGAACAAACTAAAATACTAATAAATAATATAATATAACAACTACCTATAAAAAATACCAGAATATAATAACATTACCCGAAAATATTTGTTAAAATTGATATCAAATTTAAAAAAATATTAAATACTAAGAATAATATAATATTCTTACCTAACAATAATTGTTCATATGGATATCAAATATAAAAATCTAAAAATTTCTAGCATCAATAAAGGAACAAAGTTTATCATCAGGTCCATCTATCTGAAACAAATAATCTTACCTATAAATATTTGTTAATTAAAGTATAAAATAGTGAAAAAGTAATAAATAACTAAATATAATACATAAATCATCATATTCTTACACATATTCATCAAGGAAAATTTTTTCATCCTCATATTGAGCATCATCAACTACCATACGAATTTCAGTTTCCTTGTCCCTTATTACTTCATTAACATTATCAATGTCATCATCACTTAACTAGAGGGTTTTATCATTGATAATTATATATCATCAGGTAAGAGATATATTTTAAAATGTTTCTTGTGAATTTTTAATATGTTTCACTTCCTGGTAACCATTTTCATTTTCAATAAACTAATTTTCATGAGATTTCTTTTTTATTACACTCCACCAGTCATTTAAATCTCTCAAATCATCATAATAATTTTCATAATGAACTTGATGTGATTTATATTCCAAAATAAATAGTTCATTTGATGCAACAATACTATTATATTTACTATCAACAACTCAATGTCATTGAAGAAATCATAACCCTCAATCAGTATCAAACCAATGGAATTTACACATTATCACATAATTTGATCCAAGATAACGTAACTCAATTATTTCATCCAACATACCATAAAATTCAAATTCACTTTCTTTATGATGATATCCTTTAAAAAACACCACTATTCATTGATTTCTTTGATTCACCATATAAATTTTGTTCATGATGTTATTCATGAGTAGTAGATATAATTTGTATAATTTTTTTTTTGATATGGTCATCATAAAATCTATAAAACAAATATTCCAAATAAATGAATCTATTATAAAACATTAAAAAACATAATTAATAATTACTTCAGAATTTTTTTACTTCTTCAAAATTTATTAGAACATATGTATACGCTCTATACAGTTCTTTATCTATAAAGCATCACTCATGATAACCCCCAAAACTACGCTCAAGATTATTAAAAACTAACAACTAATGGTCTGTGACATCATCAAAATTTTCCTCATCATGACCCATGAGATTATTTTTTAAAGGATATTCTGACTAAAAATAATAAGAGAATAAATTTTAAATTTTATCCTAGAAGTATGCTTCTATAATGATCCATTTAAGTGATGCTTTATTACATATTTTAAACTTTAATATTTTTCCTAAATCTCTCAAATGGATACAGAAAAAGGAATTTTATCAACCCTCCATAATTAGCTTCATATAAAAAATTCAATATTAAATGTTCCATTGCGTCAAAAAAGGTTAGTAGAAATATTTTCTCCAAATTAAATAAAATTAAAACAAAAACTTTTTTACAGCATACACAATGCATTATAATATGATGTTGTCACACAATTATCTCATAAGAAATATTATATTTCAGTCAAAACAACCCATATTGAAGAATTAAACATCCTTCTAGGACCAACATGTAGTAATCTTTCCATTATGACATGGCATTCATGAATTTTTTAACCCCATAATATATCCATTTCTAATTAAATGAGACAAATTAGAAGAATAACCATCTATTAACCTCAAATATATAATCCATTGACATGCTAATAAATGTATATCTTTAAAAAGTTCCTACAATTATTTTGGAATCATTAATTTGTGTGATCTTTCATCATAAAATAATTCAAGTTTAGGACATCTGCAAATCTGGAAAAGATCTAACTATTCCTTTACATTATATTTGGTCTTACCGAGTGTGTCCAATATGGTATAAAATATGTTTTCAAAAGAATTATTTTTAATACATATTACATATAAAATGTGATGAACCAACTAATTAGACCAATATGGAGGGCCCCAAAAAATACTCTGCTTTATCCAATTATGATCTCTCCCAATACCATTTTCTTCCTTTTATTGTTAGTCCAAAAGTGAGGGAAGGTAGTGAATATATGATAAATTTTACCTGAATGCCTAAGAGAACTAATAGAGGTTCATCTCTTTCAAATTTACCTTTTGTAAAAATATTGTTGATCATTTGAAAATGGTGAACAGTATTAAGAAATATCCAATGATGGTCAAAATAACTAGTCATTCTCCCATTGCTAAGAAAAAATGATTTGTTCTCATCCATGAAGTATACACATGATTTTAGATCATGTGTACTATAACCAGATAACATACCATACACCCTAAAGTCATTGATCATCTACCTTAATTCAACCTTTAATGTAAAATTATGATCTTCAACTATATCAAATTTAGTCACACCGTTATTCTACAATTAAATTAACTCATCAATTTGTGGATTCAAATAAACACTTATATTCTTCTTTAGATGTCCTAGAATTAATAGTGCCATATATATATATGGTTCCTTCATCAACATAAAAGGTGTTAATTTGAAAAAATTAATGAAAGTAGGACAACAATAATATTGACTACCATAAACACCAAATGGATAAAACCCATCAGCGGAAAGACCCAGCTGTATGTTCTGAGGTTCTAAAGAAAAAGAAGAATGCGTCTGATAAAATTATTTCCATGAATCCCCTTCACATTGATGATTTAAAATTTTATTCATGGAAATATTATTTATTCCATGTCATCAATGCAGCTGTGTTGTCAGATATAAATAAATGTTGTAAATGAGAAGTAATTGGAAAATGCCTCAACTATTTAACAAGTACTCTAGACTTTCCTTATTGTTCCTATTTATACATCAATTGTCCACATGTTGTAAAATTAACTAATTTTTCATAATCACTATAATACAGGATACATCCATTTTATAAATCATTAATCTTATAACAACTAATATCCAAATTTTTCATTAACTTCTTACTTTAATAGAAACTTATAGACAATGAATTTTCATTAGGCAACAACAATTTAAACAAAGATAAAATCTGATGAAATTAATTATTTTAAATTCCAAAATATGATTTAATAGCCATAAATTTTGTAATATCTTTAGGTGTTCTTATCTTGAATACCATATATAAGTCCTCCTCAACATATTTTTAAAAAACTTTAAAATTTAGAATGTTCAGATTCCAAATTTGAAATATCATTCAAAGTTGTTGTTTCTTGAATAGAAGAGTCATCTTCCTCACATACCAAATTATGAAATGATGGATCTAAAACAAAAAAATGTATTGTCTACTAAATTATGTTCATTATGTTGATACTAAAAAATATAATATTTATAAATACCAAAATTCAGTATATGAAGTTCAACATTTTCAAATATTTTGAATCTCCTAAGATCACATTTCTTACAAGGGAATTTATTTTTTTCCTTTAGAAAAAAATTCTGAATTAGATGATGAAAATGATATAAATGTTTCAACTCCATCAATGTAGATAGTATTTATACCAGATCCATTAAGAGTTTTTTCTATGATGTATCAGATCATGATCGCGTAATGGAAATTGATGTCTACTTCTTTAGTCCATAGTTATCTAAAAAATAAAAGAATAACTATAACTCATTGTAACTTATTAAAAATTATTATTATATTTTAACATATTTGAAAATACCATCCAAGGTGAAAGGTGTATTGGCCTCCATAACAAGTTGCACTACCTCAAGCAATAGATCACAACCTAGTCCATCTCTCTCTAGCTTATTAGTGCTAGACTGGAGGGTATCCAAAGGAAGATTCACAACGCTGAAGTAAACCTAGAAAAATCCTGGGATGAGTACCTATTTTTTTCTATGGGTCTCAAAAAAAATCAGTACAAGGAATTACTTTTGGATCATGATAGGACCCTTAATGAGTGGTCTCGAGCAACCTTTCTTAAATAAGGTGACCATAATTCTGATTTTTTCATGCCTTCATGAAGGAGAAGTGTCGAGACTTTACTATCAACATTCATCAGGATGATGGGTCTTTTACAAGTTACTTGAGTGAGATAGGTGGTATGGTTAACACCCACTTCCACTCCCTTTTATGCAATCCTAACCCCTTCATTCCAAATGGATACCTGGTTGAACAGGATTCCATCTTCAATTCTATTCCAAGTATGGTTTCTGATCAGTCCAACACGAAGATTAGCAGTGTTTCAAAGAAGGATGAGGTCTGGGAATCTATTATATATCTAAATCCAGAGATATTTCTAGGTCTAGATGGACTTCTTGGTTCTTTCTTTGCTTCAACATGGAGTATCATTAAGATTGATCTTATTGCTTCCATCCAAGACTTATTTCGAAGAGGGCCCCTCCCTCAGGTGGCAAGTGAAACTTCTCTTATCCTCACCCTAAAGGTGAAAGACCCATCCTCAGTCAACTAGTTTCATCCCATAATCATGTGAAACTTCACATATAAAGTTATTCATCTATCATTAATAAGAGGTTATATCGGTACATCAACTCATGAGCCTCATAAGAACAGCACGCCTTTATTTATGGAAGGTCAATTCAAGGGGTGATCTCTGTTGCTCAATAAATGGTTAGTGATATCAATATAAAGGTTAGGGGATCCAATCTGATTGTTAAAGTGTATATGGATAAGGCCTATGATCGCATCAAGTGGAGATTCATTTATCGGTTCATGAGGTGCATGGTATTTTCTTAGTGGGCCATGGATCAGATCTTTTGGTTTTACATCTCACATTGGCTCAATATCTTGATTAGGGGTCATCAGTGTGGATATCTTAAATTAGTCAAAGGACTCATACATGGGGATACTCTCTCTCCTATCCTCTTCATTATGGTATAATATTCCCTTGGAAGGTACATCTGCTAAGCATGTAGTAAGGCCTCATCAGTCTGTACCAATGTAGTGGTCAATATCTAGGGATATCCTACTTCATGTTCACTGATGATCTAATAGTTATCATTAATGGTCATAGCCCCTCAGTTATAAGCATCACCGAGATTATGGATGAATACTCTAGTTGGAGTTAACATAAATTCAACCAGGACAAAAGTCATGTTTTGTTTCATCTTCCTACTTGGACATAAGGTGGAATACTATTTTAACTATCTTGGGTATACATGGAAAGTCATTCTCAAAGGAATATTTGGGTTCCCCTATATCCACTAGAAGAGTATGGGATATACATTTCAAGGGTATGTCCAATAAGACCACCAATAGAACTAACAACTGGAAAAACCAATTCCTTTCATTTAGTGGTAGGATAACCCTTATCAACTGTGTGTTTTCATCCATACCAATGGACATTATTTTATTGATCAAGGTGCTAAATCAACTCTCAAGGAAATTGACAATATCCTCAACTATTTTTTATGGGATTCACAAGGTGAGGGTCAGTTGTATTGGAACTCTTGGTCCAGGATTTCTAAATCAGTGGAGAATGGGGGTATCAGTACAAGGAAAGTGGGGGATGTCATGAACTCCCTCCGAGTGAAATTATACCGGGAGGTTATTGAAGAAAAGTCTCTTTGTAGTAAACTTATCAGAGGTAAATATAAATATGGTCCTAGAGAAAAAAGGGTCCAACCCTCCCCCCCAGTGGAACAACCTACTTCGTCATATCTCATAACTTCAACAACAATCTAGATGGATCATTGGGGAGGGTAACATTTTCTAGAAGAATAAATTGGTTATTGAACTCTTTGGGTATCGAGGCTTCCCAACTCCAGAACTAACTTTTAATCAGGCCAGTTCCTACCCTTCATTCAAGAAATCATCAATCCAATCCAACTGAAATCCTTTGAATCAATCTAGATGAGTTAGGACCCATATCAATGCTATATATTGAGCTCACCTTTAGGTAAATTCACAACCAAATCCTATAGAAATCCGTTGTAGAGGGAGGATATCTTGGACCCTTAGGGAAAAGGACTGTGGTGAAATAATGTCCCAACTAAGTACAACATTATATTGTGGCATGTTTGGAATTTTGTTTCCCAAGGATACATATGTGAGGAGGAAAGGTATCAACATGGCCTCCACATGCTTCTGTTTCTCAGACCCTAATGAAGAAACCATGCTAAACATCTTCGTCCAAGGTGAGTGGTCAAGTAAAATCGATAATGGCCTATGGGGAGTTCACTTCCCCTCCTAGTATAGTGGACTCTATTGATGCATTTTTTCAGGGCAGGTTTATTGGAGTCAGAAGACCCAACGATGAGAAGGATCCATTGATAATCCTTCTCTCAATCGGCTTCTGGTCCATTTGGAAATCCCGTAATCAAGATTGACACAATGGCCATCCTCCATCGGCAATGGCTCCGACATTGAAGACCCGCTGCTTGGTGGATGACTTTGTTCTCCTACTTCTATACTAGTACTTTGACCCTTCCCTCAAAAGCTTTGTTTTCGGGTACTCTGGGGTACCTAGATTAGTTTTGAGGGGTCGTTGGGTATGTTAGACACCCCCTCCTAGGGTCTTAAACTGAATACTGATGGTGTGTACATACAGGGGTTAATTCATGGGGTGGCATAGTGCGTGATACCTCAAGCTCAATGGTTTATTCCTATCATGCTACTTATGGTCCATGTGATTCCCTAACAGTGGAGGTGAAGGTCTTGTCCACTGGCATTGATCTTTTCCACATTCTCCAAATATCCTTCTCAAGTTTGGAAACTGAATCTCATATCATATAGTTCTCCCTTAAGGGCATATATCCTACCACCTAGAATTTTATATACTTGATTCGTATGATAAATGCATAAATTTCCAATGATATTGAGCTTCTCCACACATGGATATAAGGTAATCAAGTAGCGGACTTTATGGCTTTTTACGTGCCCTTCGACTCCCCTCTTATGTATTTTTTCACCCCTGGATCCCTCCCCTCGGGTTGTGCTAACATTGCTATTTGTGATGCTTTGGGGATCCATTATTTTAGAACCCCGTGAAGTTTGTGTATTTTCCCATGTGCTTGAATAAAAGGCATTGAATTTTGGTGGGGTGTTAAGTTAGCACTAGATTCCAAGGACCATAGAGGCTTTATGTGGATAGAATAAAAATATTAAATATATTACATCACAGTCATACTATTTTATAAAAAAATGGAATATATCTAAAATAGTGTGTCATATAGAAAATATGAGTCCACCGTTATATCGGGGATACAGGGTTTACCCTAGGCATGACATAACTTGTTTTTTAGGTGTTTTATTATATTTCTAGGTAATTAATTTTTAATTTTTATTATAATTTTTTATAAAATGGAATATCTCCCGAGCAATATCTCATGTGGGAAATTTGAGTCCACCATTAGGTCAGGGTTACAGGGTTTACCCAAGGTGTGAAATAAAATTTTTGTGTGTTGGGTGTTTGGTTACATTCCACATGAAGTAAATTTATTTAATATTTTTATTATAATTTTTTATAAAAATGTAATATCTCTCAAATAGTGTCTCATATAAGAAATCTGATATCACTGTTAAGTCCATAATATGGTATTTACCCTAGGCACGGCATTACATTTGTGTGTGTTTGGTGTTTGGTTATATTACATCATAATTCATTTCATATTTTTATTATAATTTCTTATAATAAATTGGAATATCTCTCAAATAGTGTCTCATATGGGAAATCTGATATCATCATTAGGTTTGGGATATGGGGTTTACCATAGGCGTGACATAACATTTGTGTTCTTTAAATGTTTTGATTATATTCTAGGGTAATTCATTTAATATTTTTATTATACTTTATTATAAAAAAAATCGGATATCTCTCAAACGGTGTCTCATATGGGAAATCAAATACAACAATCAGGTCTAGGATATGGGATTTACCCTAGCTGTGACATAACATTTTTATACGTCGGGTGTTTGGTTTCATTCCACACAAAGGAAATTCATTTCATATTTTTATTATAATTTTTAACAAAAAATAAATATCTTCAGAATTGTATATCATATAAAAAATGTGAGACCACCATTAGGTCTGGGATGTGGGGTTTACCCTAGGAATGACATAACATTTGTGTGAGTCGGGTGTTTGGTAACATCATGTGTGATAATATCCTTTTTAATATTTTAGTAATATTATATATATATATATACAACATTTGAATGAATTATTAATTATTATAAATAATTCAACATTTATAAAAATTTGTTATGAATTTATAAAAGTTTTTATTTTTTATATTTTTTTACAAATTACAAATAATATATTGAAATTAACACTAATATTTACCATTTATTAACAATATTGAGTCATTAATTATTAAATATTATAAATTTTTAAATTATTTTTACTAATTATTTCAATTATTACTACATTTTTATAATTAATTTTTTTATGAATTTTTAATAATTTCTTGTATTTATTTTATTTTTTCAGTGTATTACAAAAAGAATCACTAGTTATTATTAGCTATGTTTTTAATAAATACTACTTAATTTTTATTTTTATTTTTTTCATTAAAATAATTTTTTATAACATTTCATATAAAAATTTATTATAAATAATGTCAAGTTAAAATGTTTCCTTTAAATTAATTTTCTCATCATTTTTATACAACATTAATTTCCCTTGCATTGTGGGTTACTCTTCCTCCCTCTGCTATAAATCATGATATCTCCCACATCCAAAGTTAGATTTTAACATCATTAGTCATATTGGATCCACATTGGTAAGCTCCCAAATCCTCTTATTTCCTATCTCAGTTTCTCTTCCTTTCTGTTGTGCTATTTTGGTTCGAGATCATTTACCCTATTTTCAGGGTGGATGTCGATTTCTTCATTTTCTTCCAAACCAAACTGAATCAAGACTTGATATTGGATTATTAAATCATCATAATCATGAGGTAGGTGGACTATAGCTTTTTCCCTAACTTTATATTTATTTATAAGTGTTTTCATTATTTTATGTGTCGGCCTTTCTACGCATTTCCCTAAAAGGAGTTCTTAATTTTAAATTTTTATATGTATGATGTATTACTCCCATAGATATTTTTTAGTAATTTTAGGATTCCAAAATTGATAATGGACACCCCATGGGTGTGATGACTTGATTTTACCCTTTATAATTAATTGTTTAAAAGATCAGAATGCCTTATAAGCATTCATCTTGGATTATAAATGGAATTTCCCCTTATAGGTAATTTTCCAATTGTTGATAGCACCTCTTAAGTGTCATATTGAACCTTCTAATTGTTTCCCAATGTTTGGTATCTTTCTAAAATTATCCTATTTAGGGAATTGAGTTATACCCATTGAATGTGATGTTTGGTTTTCCAAATTAATTGTTTGATAAAAAATTTCATGTTATATAATAAAATTCCTCAGATGAGGTGCTATGTATTCTAAACTAAAAAGTGATGATTTTTTATTTAAATATTTATTTTCCTTATATAATTGGTGTTATTATTACGCATTTATGGTATTTATAGACATTTTTAATGATTAGTACATTGCCTCAAATGATAATATTAAATGTATTGAATAAGGGGGAATGGATTTCCTTATTACCAGTTGTTTCAAAGACCATCCACCCTCTATGTGGGTTGGAAATACTTGATTATGAATTTTCATTCCTTGATAAATGTAATAGATTGTTTAAATAGAATGGTTTAAATTAAATTAATTTAAATCTGGTGGTATGACCACTCCACTTTCTATATTTAAATAAGCATGGATTATATGAATTATATTAAATGGAATGTCTTGTATCATGGTAGTTTTCCTTTATAAAATGAATTAAATGGGTAAATGGAATGGTTGTCAAGGACACACCTCTTGTATGTTCTTAATTTAATATCAATTTAAATTCCTTTGGTTATATTTCAGCTGGATAAATATAAAGTATGAGAGGTAATTCCTCGTGGATATTATTATAATATGATCATGCCTTCGATATAAGTTATGGAATGATGGTAAGAAATCTATTGGGAATAAAAATTCACACTCCCTTACATAAGGTGTTGAGTATGACTTCTCACACCATTGACACTATCTGGATAGTGGTCATGATGCACCACATCCCTTGTTTGAGTGTTGGCATGATAGCACACTCACCATCTCGTGTGTTGACATGAAATCTCTCATTCATTATGAGATATAGAGAATATATCCTTTTTCATGGGATTATAGTCTTATTTAGACTAGTTATGGATGACTGAGTTATGACCCCACCCAAGCAGCACCTAGCATTCTAGGTATATGGCCACTTACGTCTGGACGTACTTGGTCCATATAAGTGGATGAAATATATCACTATACTCTATATTATATATATATATATACTGATCAAACACCCATTCTTTCCATAATCTAAATAAATAAGAGCTAATAGGTGTCCTTTAGGAACCTAAGTATCCTAGTTGTTATCTTTTTAGATTTGTTTATTAGTCTTTATAACTACACACTGTTGTACTTTATATTCATAGACTAGATTTCAATGAAGACACCATTGATGGGAGCCTACTAAGTATATCTCAAACCCTGTCTCAAACTCTATTACTCTGGGGTACCCAAGAAGATATCATGTTTATTAGACCATGGATTATTTCTTGCATTGTTATGCTTATACATAGGAGTTAGAAGCATATAACTGGGATGGAGCTCAGGATGCTCTTAGAGAATACCCTTAGGGAATTTATTTCCTTTCTTTATTCATGGAATGCACTGTATAATTTTTTTTGTGTCTAATGTTTTATTTTATGTATTAACATTTAGACATGAATTCATTATTCTATATTGGTGTTGGATATTTATATTCAATTGATATTATACTTTCTCTACTCTGTCATTCATTTATTTTTTTCTTCTGGTATAGTCTGTTATTTATCATTTGATATACTATTGTGCTACTCTGATCATGAGGGTATAGTCTCCCCACTATCACCACCTTATACCCTTACTATGAGTCAGTAGCCTCTAGAGTATGGGGAGGTATACTTGAGGCCTTGTGGTGACTAGTCCGGCTACCAGTATAGTGTTCAGTCAGTCAACACATTACAAAGTGGTTTCATATGAGGTTCTTTTTTTCCTTTGTCTTACTATTTGGGGATGGTTGAAAGGATACTAGGAATGTGTGAGGGCTTGGTAAATAATCGTGTATGGGAGTGATCAACCCACCCATTGGGAAAATTCCAAGTGGCTAGGGATGGTATTGTTGTTCGTGTCCTTTTCTATTATAGTTGATTATGATTTCACCTTAAGTGAATAGTGTATTTTCCATTACTTATTGATTTATGAGATTTTGGTATTTTACCCTTGTCCTGGTATGTAAAGGAAGTAGCATTACATGAATCATTGTAGGTACATATAAATTCATATGTCATGCATATGCCATTACATGTAGTTTCATTTTTATAATTCCTACTGATTGTGATTGTATACCTTATGTGTTTATTATCTCGAATGTTATATACCGTGTTAGGTATTTTTTATCCTGAATATTTATAAAATATTCTTGGGTGATTTATTTATCATGTTAATATAATACCATGATTAGGTGATTATATGCCATGCTGCCCGATTATTTAGAATGTCTTGACTATGTATCATGATTCATTTCTTATTAGAAAATTCCTCTATGTTTTCTATTATGATAACAAGCATAACTATGATTTTAAATTATAATTGGTTGTGTGGGATGAACATATTGGTTATAATTAAATGGTTTCCAGTCTTTAGTTGTAAGGTGTATGGGCACATTATAATTGGGGAAATTTGACTTGGGTATTTGAATCTTATTTTGAGGTTTGTATATATATTTATAGACCATTGTTAAAATTTAAGAGCTTCTAAAGTTCATATTTTAAATTGAATTGGTTTCTATTAAAGGAAGAAAATTTCCAATCTGCTAAGTGTATGATTGCTTTATAGATTGGGAGATGGAAACCCATATAATCAAACCATTATATATGTCTGTAATATATTTTGAAATGGTTATAAATGTAAAAGTTGTTTAATTTTGATCTGAAATGAATTATTTGCTCATGGACCTCTTAAGTGACTCGACCCTAGTAGATCGGTTATGATATTTAAGTTTATCAGATAAAACCCAATAAGCGTAATTTTAAAAATATAAGCTATTGATGATTACCATTATATGATACTATGAATCTATCACATTAGAATGATGATCCATATGATTAACTTCCTAAATAAAAAAAATAGATCCAAGTAGATCTGTTGGGGCATGTTTATTATGAGATAACCCATTACGGGTGTCTTGAAACTTTAATAATTAAAAAATTATATTGGGTTTATTTTTTATAAACTTATGTTGGCTTAGTGGGATCCTCGTAGGTTTCCATATCTATTAAAAAGTAACTTATATGATAAACTTCCTAATTATGATGGGATTTTCTTAAATGATTAATGTTTTAAATAAAGAAGTTTGATAAGACATTCATATTTTTCCTTGAGGCGCCAGTTAAATCAGGTACCAACTGATTTTGTCTTATAATTGTACTTAATGTTATGATTTAAATATTTTAAATGTTTTAATGTTGAATTAGAATCAATGTACCAACTAAAAATGGAACCTTAGGTGGTATTATTAGTTTAAACATTCGTGTAAGAGTAGTTTAAATATCTCTTTGATTTGCCTTGGAATGGAAACGTGATCATTTCCCAATAGGCCTTTCTCCTTTATAGAAAGGGGTTAAATGATAGGCCTAGGTCCAAGTGATATATGTTTTCATGACTTATTAATAGTTTTGATGCTTATGTTTTTGTAAGGGGCTATCCTGATGTTGGTAGAACCCGTAGAGTATAAATTCAATGAAAAATGTTGTGATCCTTATGGCATATGGTACCATTTGGGTATCATTGTCCATAGTAGGACTCTAAGATTATAAAAGACACACTTTCATAGATAGGTGGTTATTAAATCCCTAACCCTTATTACGGGTGTGAGCACCAGGTAATTATCATTTTCTATAGGCTAGACATGCCTAGGGAATGGTCAATTGTTTAGTAGGTTACATGACCCTTTATTCTCCCTCACCGATAGACGACTTGGTATGTTGTCATCTAAGCTAGTGGTCATATGTAGAATTGTGAATCTATGTTAAATATTCGGTACAGACCACCTAATACTTGGATGCATATGGTAGAAATACTATGGACGATATCAAGGATCTGTCATCCTACTTCTGAAACCTCCGGGTAATGTGCATTCATAAATATGATTCTGGTCGAGTTTCTAAATGATATAACAAACTGGTTAATCTCGGGGAAATTTTTGATCCTTGTGATTTTGAGTGCATCATAATGTCATCTCCATAGTAAAGTGACATGTTAATTAAAGGAATTATATTTATCCCAATGATCAGGATTGAATTCTAATAGGAGAGGGTGTTTTGACACGCCAATCAGGTTGGTTTTGGATTTCAAGCCAATGTTATGATGTTTTTGATCAGCTATTGATGATGCAGTAGTAGGTGAGTCCAAGATTCATACAACAAATCAAACAATAGTGGTTTTACTACTCTTCTTTCCAATAGTTGGGTATGGTTGGTTGGAACTATACTGATCACTTCATCTTGAGGTAGTAGGAGTGTCTTGGATCCTTTAATGATCTTTGATATCTTCTTAGTGTACTCATTCTTATCAATGAACATGTCCCCTATCTTGAAATCATCTTTTATGCACTAAGAGATTGTTGATTATATTTTGAGATAAATTTTTCAAATGTCCTTCTATTTCAATAAACAAGATTTATTAGAGTTTCACACTAGATGAGTGGTTTTTATTGAGGATTGGTTAGTCCTGAGTGATACCTCAGTTCTCTCTTAGGAATTCCTTGGATGGATTCTTAGACGCTAGTTTTTTTCCTATAGAAGGACCTCTAGGATAATGCTAATCTAGTATTAGGCAATGATTTTATGTGTAAGTCTTTTCTTATTATAGACATCTCACTTGTAAACATGGATTATGGACTACCTTGGGTTAATTCCTTGGACTCCAGTTTAAGGAATATGAGGTTATCCCGGGCTTTTTTTCAAGATCATAGGTGATTCTTATAGGGTAATTTTTATAATGGGTTTCATCTATATTACACCCCTTTTAATGCTAATTCATGATATATTAATTTTTAGTTGATGGTTGGTGGGCTTGAAACATTATTAAAAGTTGGAAACAAGCTTCGGTGAACATGTTTGTGGTAAACACGAGATGCCTTGGTCTAAGGAATCATGTTTCTGAATGTATTAAATTGGATTTATAATCTAAGAATTTTGAGTATAGTCAGCTGAAGGTGGCTTGAATTTTTTTCTTTTATATTAAGGAATATAGTTAGTGAAGAACCATTTTTAGCATATCATCAGGTGGAGGCGAGTGCAGTATTTGTCGACAGGATATCTTTATGAAAAGCTGGATCAACCTGAATAAATGAGGTCAGTGGGGAATTGACCAATTGACCAGTTCAACATCACACCAAGATCATCACTAGGACTCTTACGGCGTGCTTTGTAGGAAATTCCAACAGTGAATGTACCATGACTTTTAATTGGCCCCTTTTATGTTAAAAACTATGGTGGGAAGCACCATCTACCAAATGATTAAAGTTGTGGTGATGTGATTGTGTCTCTATATTAATAGGATTAGATAATCACTATTTTGGTGTTTTAGTTTGTAAAATGAGTATTGGATCAGGTTTTCAAGACATAAGTGTCTTATGCTTAAATAACACTTGCAGGTGTGTGGGGAGTTTGGAAATGCAATGCGCCCATTTGAATGAGACTTCAGGGCCCTGGTAAGTAAGATAATTTTTTGTTCCACAAGACTCCTCGGAGATAAGATATTCTATGATGGGGAGGTTGTAATGAACCATTTTTTATCTAAGGTATAATTCCAAGGGAATTTGAATTTTGGTTCTTGGCGGATGGGGTGTTTTTATACCAAGAATCAGAACACAATTCCAAGTGTTAGAACAATTTAATGAGTAGTTTTTATACTTGTTTTGAGGTCCGAGAGGTGCATGTGGAGCTCCATCAAGTTTTGGGAGAATCAGGGTTTGAAAACTCAAAAACAGGAAGGACTGGTTAGGGTGCATAGTTTGTATGAAACTGTGTGTCCCACCAAGGGAAAGTGTATAGCATGGACTAGTGTAGCGGGAGCTTCTGCATAGTTTGATCTAACCATATAGAAGGGGGTGTATGTTTGTGTGTTGTTTCTATATTTTTTACTAGAGGGTGCACATGGGCATTTCACGGTTTTCCCAAACCATGCGCCTAGACCGCACGATTAGTGCCACTTTGGGTAGTATGTGTGAACTGTTTAGAACACGTCTAGTCAACCCATGTAGGACACCTGTGTTGGGTGTGGTTCCTATGTAGTGGGAGTCGTACAGTTGGTGCACAGTTTTTCAAAGCCATGCATCCAAACCATATGACCCAATTTTTTATGCGGAAATTACTAAAATTTCATTATTGTTATTTTAAACCCCTTTTCTTATTTCATTCTTCTCCTCTAGCCACATGAGGCTCTCACTGGCACTGTGGTTTCCTCCTCCTTCCTCTACTAGGGATCATGATATATCCCTCATATGAATTCATATTTGAATGCCATTGGTCACTTTGGATCCACATAATTAATCTCTAAAATCCTCTTGATTCTTATCTTAGTTTATCTTCCTATCTACTGCGTTATTTTGGTGCAAGCTCATTCACCCTATTTTTAGGGTGGATGTCTGTTTCTTCATTTTCTTCCAAACTGGACTGAATCAATCCTTGATATTGGATGAGTATAGAATCATAACCATGAGGTATATATTCTATAGATTTCCCCCCCAATTTTATGTTGATTTATAAATGTTTTCATTGTGTCATGCATTGGCCTTCACTACATGTCACCCTAAAATGAGTTCGTTATTTCTAAATTATTATATTCATGATGTATTACTCTTATGGATTTTTTTTTAGTAATTTTAGGATTCCATGCTCAATCATGGACACACCTCAGGTGTGCTATCTTGATTTTCCACCTTTATAATTAATTGTTTCAAAGCTCGTAACACCTTCTAACAGTTTGTCTTTGATTATAAATGGAATTTACTCTTGTAATTAATTTCTTAATTATTGATAGAAACTCCTAAGTTCCAAGTTTAACCTTGTAATTTTTTTACATGTTTCGTATCTTTCTAGTATTCTCTTTTTTAGTGAATTGATTTACACCACTTGAATGCGACGTTTGGTGTGCTAAATGAATTGTTTGTTAAACAATGTTATGTTTTATAATAAAACACCCCAGATACGGTGTGTTGTATTCTAAAATAAAAATTTGTGATTTTTTATTTTAATCTTGCTTGGTCTTATGGAATTGGTTTTATTCTTATGAATTTATGTTATTTCTAGATATTTGGAATGATTAGTACATGACCTCAAATGATAATCTTAAACGTATTGAATAAGGGGTCCTGGAATTACTTATGGCCAGTCGTTTCAAAGACCAATCACCCTTTAAGTGTGTTAGAAATACTTGATTATAAATTACCATGTCTTGATAAATGTAATGCCTTATTTAAATTGAATGATTTAAATTAAATGAATTTTAATTGGGTGGTATGACTATGCCACTTTCTATATTTAAATAATCATGGCTTATAGAATTTTTTAAAATGGAATGTCTTGTATAATGGTGGTTTTCCTTTCAAAAATAAATTAAATGGGTAAATTTAATGGGTTACAAGGCCACACCTCTTATATATCCATAGTTTTATATGAATTGAAATTCCATTGGTTATATTTGGGATGGATAAATATAAATAATGAGATGTAATGCCTCATGGATATTATTATAAATATGATTACACCTTTGATATCGGTTGTAGAATGATGGTAAGAGTTCTATTGGGCATGATGATTCATGATCCCTTACAACGGGTGTTGAGCATGATGTCTTATGCCATTGACATTATTTGTATGGTGTGAATGATGCTCCACATCCCTTATTTCAGTGTTTTCATGATGGAACACTCACAATCTTGAGTGTTTAGCATGATGTATTTCCTTCATTATGATATTTAGGGAATGTGCCCATTTTCTTGATCTTATTGACTCATTTGGACTATTTATGGATGATTGATTTACACATCATTCTAGCCAGCACCAAGTATTCCAAATATATAGCCACCTACATCCACACGTACTTGGTCTATATAGGTGAATAAAATATAACTAAACTATATATATATATAGAATTACTATATATATAGTTACTGATCAGACACTCATTTCAGTAATGAGTCAAAGCAGATAGAGTTGTAATGTGTCCATCAAGAACCTGAGCAAGCTTGTTGTTATCCATTCAGATTTATTATTATTTATACCTTCACACCACTGTAATTTATATTCATGGACTATATTTATATATAGACACCATTGGTAGTGTATTATTGAGTATATCTCACAACTTACCTAGGCCACCATTACACTGGGGTACCTGATCAGATCTCATGTTTGTAGGACCATGGATTTTTTATTTCACTATTATGCTTGTACCTATGAGTTAATAGAACAGGACTGATCTCGATCTCAAGATTCTTGTGGAGAACACCCTTAGGGATTTTATTTATTTTATTTATTCATATACTACATTGTATCATGCTTTCTTCTATGTTTCTAATGTTTTAGTTTATGTACCATCATTTGTACATGCATGAATTATTGTATATTGGTGTTGGCCATTTATATTCAGGTTATATTATTTATCTACTTCTTTTTCATTCATTTATTTCTACTTATGTTATTGTCTTTTATTTATCTTCTGAAATACCATTGTTCTACTCTGATCATGAGGGTATATTCTATCCACTATCAACTCCTTAGATCCTCAATGTTAGTCGGTAGTCTCTGGCATATGGAGAGGTGCTCTTGAGGCTATGTGGAGACCAGTACAGCTACCGGTTTAGTAGTCAGTTTGTCTAGGATGTTACAATATTTGATATGGATGAATCATTCTATCAAAATTACCCATCACTATTTTCCCTCTCGCGCAATGTTATACAGCCACACCAAAACATTTGTAAAGGGTTGGAAAATCCCATCACAAATAAAGACTATTTGTGGTGTAATAGGATATCTTTCTCAAATAAACCCTTCTACAAAACTATTTTTGATAGGTATCTCGTTCATTCCAAATATCTCATTACAGTTGGTCAATTTTCTTATAGTGTTGATGAGATGGTTGATCTAGATTATGAGAATATATCCCATGAAGCACGATACTACCTCATCAGGACTTTGTACAAAAAGGATATGGTATTTTTTTATATTGGGTTTGAACCTCAGGGAGTTGTACTATGTATCTTATTGAAATAGGAATCAAATCACATGTAGTTTAAGGTTCACAGTTAAAGGTTATATATAAGGACTATACCATGCATTTTAACATCGTGTGGTAAGGATGTTATCCTGGAATTTTATATCAAGAAACTAAGACACAAGTATATATATTGATCATGCTAACAAAATTATCAACATAAACCTTTAATCTCACATGAGTCATGCTCGGTGTGAAAAAAAATAGATAATAGAAGGTTAGTTGTATTTCATGAGAATGAAAAAAATAATATTGAGAGGGGATTTTGCATTGGTCCACCATTATGATACTTATTAATGAATCATCAAGATGAGATCTTTAATTAAGTTATGATGGACTAGGGATAAAATCTAGAGAGGAGGCCCATGTACTGGACCTAATTGGTGACTTAGGTGTTGTTGGTGAGAGTGAGTTTTGGCTTAAACCTATTTGGAAGCCCACGGTGTTGTTAAGAAGCTAGTAGAGAATGAGTGAGACTTGTGCATTCATTTTTTCTACCCCTATATGGGTGTTCCTGACTCATTGATATCTCTAGGTAAAAAAATCATCAATGGTTTCCATCTTGGATAATATAACTGAAAAGGAATCACATGGCTCATTGATTAGAACTAGGATACAGGATGAGCATAATGAACTCAAAGAGACCTCTCCAGTTTCCTTTAGATGGGGGCCCTCATTATCAAGGGAATCAACTATTGTTATGCCCCCAAGAGTTATACCAATATGGGAGGATAATTCATGGGCCTCCCTTTATCAATGGAATTCACAATCGAAGGGTTTCATGCTGGTGTTCATGCCCTAATCATGTAGATCTAGTGGTTTTGGGGAAGTTATCATTTAAAAAAATATGGTTTTAACATAATTAAAAGGGATCTATGAAGTTATTTTGGGTTGATATCGTCCAATTCGATGCCATGAGTAGAGAATAGGACCTGGGGGTCCTTCAACCAATCATTTTAAAGCTACATGAAGTAAACTTAGGGGGTAAAAGTGTTATGCAAGTTGAATCATTTGATAATGGACTAATGGGTACTTTATAGGCCATATGGTTTACATAGGGGAATTATTTTATGAACTACTATGATTTCCACATAAGGAATGGTTTAAGTCTACCTCATCAATTATTCTATGTGAATTCACCCCCTAAAAAATAATTTTCTAAGGCTTATTTATAAAGGAATCTTATGAAGGATCCATGTGAAGGAGAAACTTGACATGGTTTCTTTTCAGTGAAATTCCGTTTTTTCCTTTGATTCACCCCTTTGAGATTACTTGTGAGGGATTTCAATGGTGTTGTTTCACAAAGGAAGAGAGAACTTGTATATGTTTTCCGAAGTGGTCAAGGATCTCTATGGGGATATCTCCATTTCCTATCTATTTTTCTTTTGGAGAAGGTAAGGGGTATTTATAGGTGGTGTTGGTTAACCTATTTCCCAAAATGGGTGGCCATGTGGAGGTTAAAAAGGTGATTCATGGTTGAAAGGGAACTCACAATGTTCTATATGAGATGTTCCAAATATTTTCCTTTGTGATACAAACAAAAATGCTTCACATGAGGCCAAAAAATGGCACCTTCACAAAAAAAATGATTTCATCATGTGGAATTCGATCAAATGATGTCTTCTAGCCTCAAATAAATCTATTATGTAGGATAAGGGCCTCATGAACTGTGAAGTTACTTCATGAATCATTGCCTTAAAAATGAGTCATAAATTTATAAAGAATAGAATTTTTTATGTGAAGCTCATTCCTTTTCCAATTTCCAAACACTTCATCAATTTTCATATTCTCTATCTTGTATTTTTACCTTCTTTGTAATGTTATTCGAGCCTTGGTTAATTTGAAAACCTCAATAAATAACCCCACCCAACCTTGAATTAAGTTTTATTGACATGAAATGGAACTAATTCTGAGAAATATATTTTTCCCACATAGGTTATTTGTGATCAACATAGAGGGGGACACTATTATATAAGTCCATATTGGGGACTTCATTTTTCAATGTCTCTTGTTGAGTCCTTCACGAATGACTTACAGATTTCATTTTGATTTCCTTGCACATAGAAAGCTTTCTTTGTGAATGGCCCTTCATAAAATAGATGATCATCCATAGACATGATACTTTGTGAACTCATTCATACTATGAAAATTATTTTCCTGCATATAAATATCATATCTCTTAGAGATATATGCATTTTGCGTAGTGCCTATATGATTTATAGAGGTGGTGCATGTAATTCTAGAGTTTGAAAACTTTTCATCCAAATTCTATGAAACATAACAAAATTTTTATTCCTTGCAGTAAATATTTCTAGTAGATGTTTTTCATGTTTTCATGTCAAGAGATAAAAAAATGATTAAAAGTGTCAGAGATGGTGAGAAACATCAAATTAATTCAACACACTTTTCTTCTTCAGACTTAATGGGGACATGTTTTGAGGATTATATTATTTTAGATATGCTTCCTATGTATATTTTTGATCTCCTAAATGATGTGCCCATTCCGGAATTGTGACCTAGGAACTAACCCATCATGTGTATTCATCATTAGTGTGAATTGGTTTTGGATAAAAAAAATTTAGTGAGGTGGTTAATTAAGGATGATGGTTTGTTGGATGTTTAAACATTGAGATACACTCACTTAATCCTAAATGGATTATGGAAAGAAGCAGAACCTAAAACACATAGCTATAAATCCATCATGAATAAATATATTGCTATCCAAAAATTAAGGTGGTTATTGATCTAATATCTTCACCCTAGGGGTGTCTTTTGGGTGGACTGGGGGTAGACTTTTGGGGTGTTCTAGAGCTATGAGGAATTTAAGTAGAAGCTAAAGGAAATGGAATTATATAAGTCCATCTAGACCTCACAATTATTTTCCCATTTCAAAAAGAACATACTTCTCATCTAATGGAATTCAAACATCAAAACTTTTCATTTGGTGTTTGGTTAAATCAATGTCTATCTTTGGGATGTTCACAACATTAGTTTTGTAGTAATAATGGGAGAGATGTTTTATGATTTTATACCTCCCCTTGCTACATGGGACAATACTGAAGGAATCATCCACTTGGAAGAGAATTTATCCTTATATAAAATATTATCCCTTTGGAGGGGGGTTTATCTAATGAATTAAATCAATTTCACACTATAAAAAAAATTATTTATTGGTGGTTTTTTAATGGAAGTTTAGTAAACGACCACTAAAAAGGTTAAATGATTTTGTGATGGTTCTTTAAAAATCACCGCTAAATATTATGTTTTTATTAAAAATATACACTTCTATCTCATTCCACATCCTTCTCCCTTAACCAACATCCTTCTCCACTATGATCCCCCCACGCCCTTAACCATAATCTCTTGCATCATTGTGGTTCCCCCCTTCGATGCTCGAGTATCTCCCAAGCCCTTCGAGCCCCCGAGCCCTTGTCAATGTTTCGGTCACAGCCCCTTGACTCGTCGCCCCCACCCTTTCCATTACCCAATCCATATCCTAATCCTAGGCCCTCTCCCTCCCCGGAGTCTTCACCTTCGCTCGAGCCCATGCCAAAGCTTCGGTCAACCCTGAGCCCCCCAATCTCTTTCCCTAGTGGTAAGTATGATATTCTACTTAACATGGACTATAGCGTAGAGGTTCTCCATCATCCTACTTTATCCAACCTTATAAGAGTCCCCAAAAAAACAAAAAATCTCCAAGTAATCCTTCCCATTTAAAATATTTATTCTAAAAATATACTAAGAGGTCCACCATGGCATGGTCTCCACTTTTTTATTGTTTCTCATTTTCCATTTTTATATTGAATATATTCAACTTCAACCATATCTCCGATGATTCATGGACCTTTTTCTGTATTTTATATTAGAAAACTATGGATAAAAAACATCATATACTATGTTATGATGTAAAAATACTCCTTGTTTTTCATAGGTAATTTTTAATCTCAAAAAAACCACATTAAAAATATGGCACTAAACAGCTCATTTTTTACAACTGCCATAATTTGGTTCAATGTTGCACAATCTTGTCTTTATTCTACATATAAAAATTTTATTCATGTTACTTAATAAAAACACTTATTCAATATTTAGGAATATATAACTCATTTTAAAAAAAAGTGTTTTTCTATCTTTCTAACATACACAACACAAAAAATGAACTATGGTGATTTTGGGTAACATAATAATTTTAAAGACTCCATTTCTCACATAACAAGATCCTTTAAACATTTAATTTTATATGTAAACTTCAAGGATCATTTATAATAATTAAATTATACCATCTATACAATATTTTGAGCCCTTAAAACTATAATTACTATCGATGAATTATAATAGTAATTTCCTTATTCATAATTATCCTCTAAGAATCATCATATAGGTTCTCCCTTTCTCTCAACATAGTTACTCATTCTCACTGATTCATCACCATCCTCATCATTTATATTCTCACTCCTTCCATTACTAATATTTTTCCATGATTTTTATATTCCTTTCATTACTTAAAAAATAAAATATTATATTGACAACCAATTGTATTTACAATAATGGTAATGTAAATAAGAAACCAAAGGGCACTTCAATGTCCTTATATATCAATGGAGCATCAGAATTCTCCTTTGTATTTTTAGTCAATATCACTATTCTAATACAAAATATTATATCACTATGCTCATTTCAATATTCCAGTATCTCCATATTGTTAATAAACTACTATTCAATATTTTTTTCCTTTATTTTTTATTTTTTATTTTAATGTGTGACACCAATCAACTGAATAAAGGTGTGCCAAGTGAGAGTGGGTCTATACTAATCATGAGACAATAATATCTCTTACTGTTACATGTATGGTGGGATCACTAGGGTTTTTAGGTAGGAATATCCCCCCCAACCTCAAATGGGGGTCTGGGTCCCAAAGTGATACGAACCAAATTTAGAAGGCACTATGGAGTAGTTATCATGTGATGTAGAATGTGTATTATAGAATTTTTTACTTTTTCACCATGAGTATTGTAGTTGTGTGAACATTTTCAACTTGGGAACTATATAAATGTATAATATGGTGTGGATCTTTAAATGTGGAAACTCCAGTTACTATACCATTTCATTTCTTTATAAAATCATCTTCAAACTAGGTTTTTTGATAGTGGGTGTGACACTAAAAAATTTCTCTAAAATTTAGTGAAATTGTTTTCTCTCTGCATGGGTACATGTATTAGTATATAATAATATAAATATTTATATTCATATTACTATGATATTTTTAATTTATTATTATCTTGTTTAATCTTATCATTGGACTATTTATTATTGGTAATCACAATAATTTTTAAATAAATGTATATTAAATCTTGAGTTCGGAAGATCGAAGTAAGACGTATTGAGTTGAATGATTGATATGGAATAAGGAAATATAAAGATCAAAAATTTTGATGGATATAAAATTAGATTATATATAATATAGATAAAATATTATCTTTTAAAAAAAATTCTCCTGTAACTTCCGGGTGTTAAAGTAACTGTAACAGACAACACTAATTGAAAGTTACTAGAAAAATTGGTTCAGGGAGTTGTGCATCTTTGGTTGGTGTAGAATTTATAATTCAAAATTAGAGAGGAGATTAAAATGGCTGGGTTGAAAAAATCACTCTTGAATATATATGAGAATCCATTGATATAAAATAATGTGCACCTAATGCGATGATTATTTAGTCTGAAGATTATTTGTAACATCCCGTCTTAGATGTCACTAAACCAGTGCCCCGATTTGGTTCACCACATGAACTTGGGATCCCCTCCTCATAAAAATGATGCTAAAAACTAGTATTTAGGGTCTAATGTGGTACTGTTAGGATACTATAACCCCATATAATGTTTCACAACAACAATGTAAAAACCTAATCATCAAACATATCATAGTACATGGAAGGAACGCATTAGTAGAACATGTTAAAATATTAAATGAAATGTAGTAAAGGTCAGAACAATCATATAATCCATAAAAATAACCATACACTAGGCTTATTACTCAAATATAGAGAATAAAAAATCCATGAAAAATAGATATATTACATCTCAAAGTATAACCACATCTGATCTCATAAAACCATCAGATCTATCATATTCGATCATGAAAAAATCAACATGACCCTCATCCCAAAACCTAGGCCAATAATAAATATATGATAGATGGTCAGGTACCAATGTGCATTGGCGTCATGTGTATATATATCTTATATATCTCATGGTTCAACATTTCCATACATGTAATGGATTACTACCTAGGGATGATCGTTATTCTTTAGTTATCACATGCCAAGTGGTTGTTAAAATTCCTAGTGGATTTTCTAATGGTAATTAACAATTTAAAGGGGTGTTCGACACAAGTTGTGTCTTTAAAATGTACGTTTTTTGTTTTAGAGGCATGTTTTAGGATTTGATGGTAGTTGGGATTTAATATTTTTTAAATGGTTTTGAGACCATATGTCTAATGGTGGCTTGAAAGTTTTTAAAAAGGTGAAAGTTTGGCCTTGAAAAATGGGTTCTTTAAAGCATTTGAGTTACTTTAAAGAGGGGTCTCTTTCCTCCAAAAGTGATTATATAGAAAAGGTTAAATTTTTTAATTTGTTTTAAATGTGTAATTTGATAAATTATTTTCAAATAAAATTTGAAATGTAGTTTTAAAATGTTGTGAAAATGGCTTCGATTCTGAAGCTCTTTATTAAATACTGATTGACACTTTAAGAAAAGTGTTTTTATAAATTTTTGAGACACCCTTGAACCTCATGTGACTATAGGTAATTCCAAGAAGACTTGTGATCCCATGAGGTAATGATTTTTATTGATGCATATTTTTGTGTTTCTTAATGATTGTATGATTTTTCTATTGCTTATATTTTACATAATATTATCCATGATTGATTTCCTTTTTTTATTTTGACTTTTTAGTACTTATATGAATCTTTTTATAACTACCTTTGTTGTTTTTTCACTTCTATTTATCTATTTTACTATTTAGTAATACTTATTTGTTTTATTTTTTTTAATAAAGTATATTAACATTGGGATATATATGAATAAAAGTTGTATCACATTACTAAGGAACACACATTAGTATGGTAAGGGTTTGGAGGATTTTTTAGATTTTTCAATTTCCAATCGATCCATTGATGGGAGAATAATATTTCCATGTCCAAAATGTAAATTTAGAAGATGGTTGATGGGAGGTGAATTTTATCAACACTTGATATTGAATAAATTCCCTTCTCAATATTTTTCTTGGATTTGGCATGGAGAATAGAATGTTAAATAACGTTTGATCACTGATGTCAACTGAAATAATGAGATCCCAACTACATCGACAATGGATAATGAAATAAAAAACCTTATAAATGATGAATTCAGTATTTCAAGACAACAACATCAATTTCAAAACATATTAGAACAACCATTTGAGGGTACTCCAAATAGAAACTTGACAAGTGATATTTTTGGTACTATAGGACAACCATATCAAGATTCTAACATATCATTAGATCCTCCTATTGATTCGGTGGAGGCTAATGTAAGAGAGTAATTAAATGATCATTAAAATTTGTTTCGTGGTTTAGTTGATTATGTAAATCAATATTTGTATGGTGTATGTTTGAAATATTCAAAAGTTTCTTTTCTGATGAATTTGTACCATATCAAATTCCAATATGGAATTATAAATAATGCGATGTTCATGATATTGAAATTATTGCATGATTCATTTCCTAGAGCTAAAATCCCTTAGTATTTTTTTGATATTAAAAAATTTGTTAACAAGCTTGGTCTAAATTATAAAATAATACATGCTTCTCTCAATGATTGTATGCTTTATTGGGGATAGGATTCAAGAAGACAGGATTGCAAAAAATGTTCTTCTTCTATATGGAATTCAATGGGTGATGTTGGAAGCATGAATCAATATATAATTATAAAGAAGAATAAAAGGAACACACATGAAAAGGTTTTGTGTTAATATCCTTTAAATCCACTATATCAAATATTATTCATGTCATCGAAAACCATCGAGTGCATTAAGTGGAATTTTATAGATAATAAAAATAATGGGTTAATGAAACATCTAAGATATTCACAATCATGGAAGACATTTGATTCATTACATCCAAATTTATAATCTGATCCTAGGAATGTGAAACTAGGATTGGATGCTAATGGATTCAACTCATTTGGGACTTTGAGAACCAGTTATATCATTTGGTCGGTTGTTTTGATCCCTTACAATCTGCCTCTGTGGATATTTATGCAACAACTTTCTTTTATCATTTTGATCATTATTCCCGGAAAAAAATTCCTGAAAGTGATATTGATGAATACTTGAAACCACTAATTGATGAAATATAGGAATTACAGATAAATGGTGTTGAGACATGTGATGAATTTTTTAGAACAATGTTCAAAATGAAAGTTACTCTAATGTGGACCATTAGTGACTTCCCTAGACTTGGAAATTTAGTTGGTTGAAATACTTACATGGTTTTGTCTTGTCCTATTTGTAACTTTGATTTTGATCCTAAATGAATACCTCACACTAAAAAATGGTTCTTCTTCTGTCATTGAATATTTATCGATGCATCTCATCAATTTTGGTTGAATAAGTCAAAATTCAATGGTTCTATTGATAATAGACCACCTCCAAAGTTGTTGAAAGTTTTTAAAATATTGACACAACTTGGAAATATTGAAACGGAATTTTGGAAGGTGCATCATTTGAATGATATTGGGAAATGTTTTCTATGTAAATCATCAAGTGAAATTGGAATGCAACAGTGGAATAAAAAAAATATTCTTCAAACTTTAGTATTGAGAATTTAATTGGTTGTGGCATAATCTTGATTTTATGCATATTGAGAATATTTTTTGTGATAATTTGATATTCACATTTCATAATGAGAATTGAAAAGAAAAGGACCATCTCAATGCTCTAAAGGAATTACAAATAATGAACATAAAGCATGATCTCTAGATAGATGAGAATGTAAAGTATGCTCCAGAAATTGTTTCAATGAAAAATATTGATAAAGATACATTCCTTTGAATTTTGAAACATTTGAAGGTATCTAATGGGTATTAAAGTAACATCTTATAGTGTGTTGACTTAAATTATTATGGGTTACATGGATTGAAAAGTCACTATTAACATATTTTTTAAACTTGTTACTACCATTGGCATTGCATACATTATTACATGAAAAGGTTACTACTGTTGTACTCTAATTTTTCACATTATTAAAATAGCTATGTGAGAAAAATATACAACCATTTGAGCTTTAAAACCTTTAGGTGATATTTGTATTTACACTTTGTGCAATGGATATGATCTTTCCTTCATTGTTTTTTACTATCATGATGCATTTAATTAAGCATTTGGTCAAGGAAGCTAAATTTGGAGGCCTCGTACATTATCAATGGATGTATCCAATTGAGTGGTAATTTATTTATATGTTTTTAATTTTAAGTAATAAATTCTTTGAACATTATTAAATACAAAATTATGTTTTATTTATTTTATTTTGCAGACATCTTCGGAATTTGAAATCATATGTGTAAAATAAATTTCAATCCGAAGGCTCAATTTCTGGAGGATATTTGGTAGAGGAGTGTCTTATATTTTTTTCTAGATACTTCGATAATATTGAGACAATATTAAATCTAGTTGGAAATGTTGAATACACATCGAATAAATCTTAACTACATTGGAAATCAAAAATCTTTCCTGGTATTGATCAATTAGTTGGAAGGAGCTCAAATGTTACACTAATAGAAATGGAATTATTATAGGCACATAGATATGTGATTCTGAATAGTGAAATTTTATATTCATTTATTGAAGATAACATTATACAAACAAAGAGACAAATGAGAATCCAAACACAAAATGATAATGATATAAAACAAGTTATTAATAAATAACTTGTAGAATAGTTTACATGATGTGTAATTTTAAAAATATTGAAATCAATATAGATATTAAGTTGAAACATATATTTTTTAAATATAATACTGTATATTAATTTCTTAGATCATGAATATTAATACTCGAGATGAGTTGTCATAAGATGTGAAGTTTCTAGCTCAAGGTCCTCTAAAACATGCTAGAATGTTCGATACTTACAATGCGAATGGATTTAAATTTCATATAGTAGATCAGAAAGAGGGTTTAAAAACATATAATAGAGGTATATTTATGCTTTTCAAAGTGGGATGTTGTGGATGGTTAAATTATATTATTTAATTAAATTATCTTTGGCATTTTTTAGTTTTTTTATTCAAATGAAATTTTGTCAATATTATCAGGGTTGTTAAAAGATATTCCTTGCAATTTAATTTTGTGAACATATCATGGCTGATGGATGTTGATGTCCATGAATTACATGATCCATATATCTTATCATCATAAGAGAATATGGTATAATTTTTGGAAGATTTTTGGATAAAGGGAGGAGTGTATTTGTTTGTGTAAAACAAAGAGGCTTGTATGATATGGTTGATAAAGTTGAATATTTTACATCTAACATTGAATCACATCAACAACAATAAGATAACTTATTTTTTTCATCATTATATTGAAAATATTAGTCTTGAAAGAGTGGATAAAGTATATGAATTAATGACAGAGTAGTAAAATGACATAATTGAAGGAAAAAATTATTATATGTGCAGTCATCCATTCATTTATCAACCACCTATGTTATATGTGGAGTCATTCATTATCATAGCTATGTATATTTGTTTTTCAGTATTGTGCATCTGTTATCATTTCAATTTTTATTCTGAATGAATTTTTTGAAATATATGTTCTGAAGTTAATTTTATTTTATTAAATGATATAAATGCCAAGGAGGAATTGTTTTACTGATCCTAGTCAACTCTCAGTCGATTTTCCCTTGAACAAACCAACAGAAGATGATCCACTGGTCTCCCTACCTATAGCATCTAAGACATCTTTTGCCTCCCCCCAACACTATATCTCATATCCTCAATTCTGTTAGCTTTTAGAACACACTTTGTTAGAATACCAACAGTAGTTAATACATTGCCTCCCCATTCATCAGTATTAGTAGTGAAGGAGTAGGTTTTTACTCTTGTTTCTTAATGGGGATATTATATACTGATAGATATAGGTACAAATTTTAATTTGAACAAAGTTATTTCACTTTTTTATACTACTGATTATTTTTTGATGAAATTTTGAATAAATGCTACTGTGGAGTAAAATATGAACAGCTCAGATGTTTGGAATCTGAAAAAACAGAAGATAGTTGTCATGTTTGACTATTATGGGGTCACAATTGATGATGTCGTGAGATTCTTTGTCCAAAGGGAGTTTATTTCTATGAAAATCACAAATCAGTAACAGGGGGATCTTATAAAGATGAAATATACAAGGTATTCTCTTTATAGAAAATGTGGGTTGAATTATATCAGAAGACAATTGGATCTATCCCCAATGATATTTCATTTATGGCTAGTAGTGGGAAGGTAAATCACACAACTTCAAAATCATTTAGTAAACAAACATTTATTAGATTTGAGTTTAAATTTACATATACAACACTATTTAATTTTCAATATAATTGTAATGAAGGTACCGGTAGTAGGAAGTGGAGATATAGAGGGAGAGGGTGTCAAGAAAAGTTTATCAGGTAGTGATTAGGGTTCACTTTGGATTCAGATATGATGTGAAACTAAACTTATGGAACTTTATGTATAATGATTTCAAAGGTTATGGTTACAAACTTTTTGACCCTTTTTATTATATTTTGTTCTAAATCATTTGTATTGTGATATTATTAGATAATATATCGATTCTTATGTACTTGAAATGGTATCTTTGTTAATGGTTATTGGAGGTGGGATGGATAAATTTTTTTATGATATATTGGTTTCTATTTTTATTTGACTATTTTGGGGCTACATATTTTTTCAACTATTTTTTTTACAAGCTATATTTAAAGGTGGTTTAAACCCCTAGTAAAGATGAAAAAAATATTGGTTGTTTTAACCACCATTATATAATGTTGAAATTTTTTTAGTAGTGGTTTTATCCACCGTTATATAATATCAATATTATATAGAGGTAGTTTTATTGTTTTAGCAGTAGTTTACCCTTATAAAAAATATCCAGGATGTTGCAGTGGTTTAAACCGCATATATATCCTCGGCCTTTTTGGGGAGGGGAAACCACCACTAAAAAAAAGATCTATGACGGTTCCTATAAATCACTACTAAATGGAAGGAACCAATTCAAGTTGGATACTAATTCCAACTTTAGTGGGTGTTTTTGGAAACCATTACAAAAACATTTGGAGATGGTTTAAACCATCTCAAAAACATTTGGTGGTTTTTTAAAACCATCGCTAATATGTGATTTTGTTATAGTTTCACCACATACATTGAGACATTTATTATGACAAGTGACTAGGATTCGATTTTTAGGAGGTAGAGAAACTTTCCAACTCTTAAGGCTCATAGATAGTTAAATGCATACTATCCAGGGTTTTAATATGATAACTACACTGAATGAGGTTGGCGGATCACCCCCTGAATTGATATGCTAACTCAATTGACTACTTTTATTACTATCATTCATATTGGATATATTCTCCTAATACAGATTTCACATATCAGTGTTAGATTAAAAACATTCATGATGTCACCTAAACTAGAAACCAATCAATGAATCAGCATACAAGTTCTAGTGTTGGTGAATTTATATTTCTTATTCAAGAACATTTATCGAGGGGAATACCATTTCAGAGTTTTCAATCCTTTTTAGGTGATTTAGGGTTAGATCATGGCCCATGTGGGGTGACATAAGTTTATAAATTACCAAGAGATCCTTGAGGCTCTATTAATTCCATATTTTCAGTGTATGGTTAGAGTCAGACCTCTGGATTTGAAAAAGTATGAGGTGAAGAACAAGTTGAATCAGTGCAATCAATTTTTTATTTTACTATAATCTTCACCCATTAGTCTCATCATAGATAATGCAATAGGCACTCAAAAATATAGAACTTATCTTATATCTTTGAGTTAAGTCTTCTTGGTTTCTAGAATTGATGAGGAGCTAATATGTGAGGGGTAATCACCCTGGAAATCTGGATGATAGTTTTTTTATGTGTAGAAAAATATCTTATTCTTCCAACTACTATGTGGGATGATAAGAAACCTATGATTTCTTACTAATTTTGGTTGATTTCTACATGGGGGAGATGGAAATCAGAGTAATACTTTATCTTATTAATTCCATGATTAGGCTCATTATCAACTACTTTGAGACATTGATTGGGTTATATTCTAGTGTATAGAATGACAACATGGTGCCTTTGGTCAAGGATACACCTATAACTAAATGTGGGTAAGAGGAAAAGAAACTACCTCATGTGGGATTAGAGAGGCCCAGAAAAAGACCAGGCCCAAGGAAACCGTTAATATCTAAGATTCTAAGAAGGCGAGTAAGGAATTTGGACCTAACTACCTCAATAAGTAGGGCACTCCCTTAATTATTAATCCCTACCACAATAGTATATCTGAATTCATAAAAGGAATGATATTCCTAGAGTAATATTTTATCCATTAATAAGTCCCAAAAGATACTCTGGGTGGAGTATTTTTCCCTAATAGACTTTGGGTATGCACTACTCCTGACCATATTTATTCTAGGAGAAACCTAATGTAGTGGGGTATTAACTCAAAGAAATTGATATCTTGGTCCATTATTTCATGGGTAGATTCTTTTACATGGATCGAGTGTTGGAGATATTAGTACCCAGGTTTTACATGACTGAAAAATAAATCAATCCCTGTGGATAGGTAAGAGACATTTTTTTATTTTTACCATTTATTGGATCTAACCTACTAATCTCTATTTAAAATTTATATGGATTTATAGTAATGAATTATCATGTATCTTCTTTATAATATTCATTTGTGGGCATGGGAGTCAATCCAGAAGCATCTATAAATGGAAATGATGAAGGTGAAGGCTCCCCTTCCATTAAAGAACATATATATGTAGTACTTTACAACACTAAGGGGATTCTCCCACAACTTCCATCATTGGTTTCTCTATCCAGATAATTATCCCTTGGATAAATCTATAAAAGGAAAAGATAAAAATCTTTGGTGGTTCATGTTAGAAGGATAATGATACATCCTTTAAAACATCCAGTGGTACTAACTACTCATGTGATCACAGCTTCTATATCTTCAAATGGTATTCTACAAGGAGGGACCCTTGTAGTGCCAAAGGATAGTGAAATTTGAGAGGAAATCTCACTAAATATTTTCCCAAGGCTAGAGAGTGAAAAAATAGGGGTCCTATGTTTAGTAGTATCATATTCACAAGGATACTTAACCCTTGATTCTTAGTCCACTATAAAAGAAATATCAGGTGAAACTCATGAAATTCTATATCAAGTTATGTCGGATCCTATTCAGTATGAGATGATATTGGTGAATGGCGTCATTCGGGATATGGATCCAAAAGTGACCACTCCCTAATACAAATAATATCATATAATCATAAAATTTTTATCTATATAAATAATAGAAATATAAGGGGAAATAGTGAATGAATCCTAGAGGTAGTCGAAATCAACATATAATCCTGATTCTTCATCCATCTCTCCTATCCATCCAATATTGGTGTGTGATATCATAGTGGTATCATATTTGACTTAATACAAAGTCATCGATTATGTATTAATGCATGCATTCATGTTAGAAGGTTAGTGACTTTTATATTTGTATATTTTTTCTACAACTATTCTAACCTCTATCAAAATCCATGCACATCCCTTAATGTGGGTAATTTTGGAAGGAATGGGTTAGAGGTGACTTCCCAGTCTACTACCTAATGGGGTATTTCATGGTTGCAGAAATGGATATGGAATCCTAGGATTTTCCATATAAATTTCAATGATTAGGCTGACCTGATGTGATTTTTGAAGGGAAAATAATATTTTTAGATGAAAATGCTAAAATTTGTAAAATTAAGTTTTTATCTCTTTGATCATATTATTTATTTTAGTTCCTACCGCTAACATACTCTGGGAATTTATTTTAGAAATCCTAGTATTGGCTATCAAAATCAAAAGTATTACTGTTTTGGAATCTCAACCAAAGGATATTATAGGGGAAAAAATTGGTATAGGACAAGCTTATTCAGGAGGAGATGAGACCAGACCCTCACTAAGTGAGTTAGTCCTAAAATACATGCCATCTTATAAGAGTGATTTTGAACCTGACCAGGAAACACTTGAAGCTTTTTATATCTCCTGAAACATTAGATGTACTGAAATATGGAAGTTGATCTCCCAAACTCACCAGCATGACTTGTTAGTGAGGTTTCATAATATTCATTGTATATTCTCAGAACTTGAATATGATGGGTTATATTACCATTACATTCATGTTAAGTTGAAATGGTTGGTCATTATTTAATTGAAAACAATCAGGATCCAATAAAATCTTATGGATACTGAATAAATGGAAACTTTTTTCAAGACCATACATTATATACTTAATAAAGTCTCTCAATATGTTGGGGTGGTATTAGGGAATTAGGTCCAAGCTATAGATAAGATGTCCTTTGTAGAGAATATTCATTAGGAGTTCAATTGACTTCATTGGGAGACGGATCATATTTTTTGGGAACTATCCAATACTGAGAAAGTAGATAAAGAAGTGGAGAACGTAGGACTGAATGTCAATGTAAGGAATGAAGTATTGTGATCTAACACAGAAGTCGAAGTTGAATAGTTATCTTTGTTATGTCAATTTGTAGAGGATTTTGAGCAAACAATGATTCAACTTTAGGAGACCTTTGATCATTCCATGTTATATTTATATCCACATATGCCTCTTTTCTTGTATATTATGAGAGAGAATTTAGATTTTTTATACTCCTATATTATTTTAATATTAAATGAAAAAAAAATATTCTTGATCATTGTCAATTCCCCGATATTTATTACACTATGATGATCATTTTATAATAACTTATAGAGCTCAAAAATGGGAACATCAAAATAACTAAAATCCATCTAAAAATTGAATTAAAAAAGGAAAAATTCAATCATGGTTCCCAAACACTTGAGTCTAAATGATTTCCTCCTGAGTTTGGCACCTGGATGGGTATAGGATTAGGCTTCATCATCATATACTAGAGTTAGTTCATTCATATATGGATGATTTCTTCCTGGGTGTGAATCACCGAAGAGTATAGGGATAGATTCCATCATTATACACTATATTTGGTCCATTCATATATGGAAATGGTCTCCTCCTAGGTGTGGCTCATGAATGGGTATAGTAATAGGTGTTGGCATGTAAACTAGAGTTGGTTCATTTATATATGGAATGATATGACTCAATATGATGAGGATTATAAAGGGGTACCATATAATGGGGATTCCAATGTTAAAGAAGGTTTAAACACCCTAAATTTACACTCTATCTATTTCATATGGATCCTATGAACCAATACTCTATGGATCATGGGATTCTATAACTTTTTCCTAGGACAAGAGGTCAAGAAAACATAGCATACATTTTGTTGGGATCATATAGTATACACTACAAACTTTGTGAATTTTCTTGTTTTATCCTAATTTTTGCATGATCCTCATATGGGGGAGGCTTAGAAAGAAGGAACTCAGCTTATTCTTTGGTATCACTTTATATTTTTTCTATCAAAATAGTTTTTAACCTTTTTCCTATTTCAAATGACCAATTTCTTTAGGGATATGTGAGGTGTATTCCTAGAGAGTGAAGAATTGACTTTTACCTAGGCTTCCATTTGTGAGTTTCCAACCTTGTGGGATTTATGTATCTTTCCTTAGGCTATTTCAAATCATGAAATTTGGACTAATGTGGCTAGTTCTTATAGACATACATCTTTGGACAATAAGGGATATGTAGTATATATATAGCAATGAGGATAAATAAAACCTGACACGAATGGAGATCTTGATGTCATGAATGTAGAAAAACCCACAAAATAGTGCATGTAGTTTAATTTCTTGGAGCTTAGACCATAAATTACTAAAATTTTAAGTCGAATAGATTTGACCACATATAAATACAATTTAATGTCATATAGATTGGACCAAAAAACATGGAATAAAACCTATGAAGCAAGGTCTATGGAAAAAATCAATTTGAATGGAGAGATCACTTTCAATATATACCACCTTATAAAGAGGTTCATTTAGTTCATAGTTATGAATCTTAAACTATTATTCCATATGGTTTAGGGTCATAAGGAATTGGAAAATCAAAAGTTCAAGGATGAAAATTTTCATCCATGTTATAAAGGTGAGCATGATGCATTAATGTGTAACAATGAGGGTATAAAAACTATTTTAATAGTTGGATTATTGGTTTTGTAGATTATAAATCAAGAAGGTTCAAACATAGGGTGATGAGAAGGGACATGCTGAGGATAGAAACTAATTATATTTGAATTTAATGTTCTATTGTGATATTTTCAAAGTATACAGAGGTTATATGTTCTTCTCCTTAGGAGAAGAGACGCCCCTATCTAGAAGGGCCATGTATGGTGGCACCGAAACATTACCAAGAAAATGTGTCCTTCAGAGTCAAATTCACTTGTTACCATCCACCATGAAAGATTTATAGGGATTGAAACACTTAAGGAATGAGGTATATTTAGGTAAAATAGGATATTCAAAGAGGATTCTGGAACCCTAAGAGTTACACCTCCCTATATTGAACACATGTTCGGGGTGAAAAATATGAAATCTCATTACTCTAATTTTTTCCTCAAAAAGTGGGTCCAGTGATCATAGATCATCTTTTTAGGGTCATATAATGTTCCCCAAAATATTTGTACTTAAATGCTCTAATTTTTTTACCTAATTCATGTATGTAATGAATTAGTGAGTAAAGACTCAACTTTTTCTCAAGATACTGCTGATGGGTTTTTGACCTAATAAGTTTTTCATCTCTTTCACTTGTAGTTTATGGTCATGTGATTAAGACCTGTAACATCATACCTCATATTTCAATATTTCATAAAATACATAAGATTATAACATTGAAATTATTTGAATCAATTTGGTAAATAAATTTTTGGAATGGGTAAATAATCACTTGAAGTGCATGAATCAACAAACAATGTTATGGAACAATACAAGGATTACCATTAATCATATTCAAATAGAGGGTTACACTATGATGATGTGAAGGAATACAGAGATTGGAGTATCTTCTCATTAGGATGAGAGATGCCACTGTTTGGTAGGGAAATGTATGGTGGCATGAAAACACTACCAAGAAAAGGTGTCCTTTAGATTTGAGTACACCCATTAACATTTTCCATAGAATATTTATGAGGATTAAAATACTTTAGGAATAAAGGATGTTTTATAGAATAGAAGATATGTAAAAAAAATTATCACCCTAAAGGATTATCATTGTGTACTGAACATATTCCTAGATTATAGAGGCATGACTTGAGATTCAGGTCAAGGTCCTAACTCTCACTAAGGTTTAAGGTCACATATTTTTAATTGAAAATTGATGAGGGATTAAATTCAAACAACTATGACTATAAATAGAATGATAGTACAAGGAAATTTATGTATCCTATGGTCATATTCATTAGACCATGAGTCATGTAGTTTTATATCATATGATTAGTATATAACCTATCATGCTTTAAAAGGGATTTGATAGTGAAAATATTAAAATTGGACCCAAGATAAAGGATATGGATTTCATTACATGTCCTGTGAGGGAAATAGTCAATCCAAATGTTGTTCTGAGATATTATACATAAGTATAACCCATGTGCAAAAAAGATAAATTATTTCACATTTTTGTAACCAAATTGGATTGAGACTACTAAGAATGGTGATTCAACAATTCCTTTTTCTTTTATAAGAAAGTTTCTTAACTTCTTTAGTAAAATTTCTTAACCTCTGAAACAATTTAAAGTTATGATCCACAAAAATATAACTTCTCAACCTTATATTTTATATGAAAAAAATATAAATTGAAGGAAGAACATGATATTTACAAAGTTTGGTACAAATACCTACTCCTTTCCATGTTGGATAGTCCAACCATATGGATTCTTTCACTATATTATTTACAGAATACAAAGGACCAAATACAGAACAACTCTAAAATCCTGGTAGAAACATTACTTATATAGCTATTTATACCCCCGAACTATCCTTTTCAGTATCCACTTTACCAAAACTTTCTATACACACCAGAAAAAACAAAAAATCCACTTTAAAAACTGGTAAGTATCCTTAGTTACAATCCTCACTTTCCTTCTTCTTTTCTCATACACTTAAAAAAATCTTCCCTTCCTCCAGAAGTAAGATGAATCAAACTTTACCTATATAAAATCTTGAATAATTACAACAATTATCTAAGGAAATTATTGGTATTGAAACATTATTCATAAAATCTATCTAAAAAACTTCCTTAGAAAAAGTCAGTTTGATCTACCTTAATCTTGTAGCCTCTGTCTGATGGCCTCTATCTGAATGTCCTCAATCTGAATATCCTTCTCTTATTCCTTATTCAACTTAGTAGAAACTCATTTGGAAGATCAAAATTCTTTTTTTCAATAGAACTAGGTCTGATAAACCTTTCTCCTAAGTATTTCACTTTGATGGGAACACTCTGATGGACTTTCTCCGATAGAACATCATCCATTGGAACTTACTCCAATAATCATATTTAGACTCACCCTGATGAATCTTCCTTAGCTTAAAACTAAAACAAATAGTTTGATCGGAATCTCAATACCTATTCCACAATTTTTAGAGATCTAGAACACATGAAGAGTTCAACAATATTTCAAAGTATGAACGTATTGTTCTCTCCTTTTATAGTCACCCTAGAATGGAAAAATTAGGGAAAAAATTCCTTTTACTGCTCAAAAAATTTCACAATTCCCAGATTTATAATTATTTTAAGTCTTCATATTTGACTTATTTAACTATTATGAACAATTTTGGGTGCTTCTAAAATATTCTTAAATCTACTCAAATCCTCAGGCTTCTTAGAGTTTATAGAAAAATTATTTAGTCTGATTCTTCCGTCCAATTTTTCATTGCGATGAAAACATATAAAAAACTGAAGACTGCTCATTATGATGACCATTTATAAAAACCGAAAGTCATATCATACAGATGATTCTTATTGAATAAAAAAACTTGTTAAAAAATTGATATAATTTTGTATCATTCAAAAACAGACTTCATCAATACTTTGGCAGAAAGCACACATGAGAAATATCTTCAAATTATTTCTAATTTCCTTCAATTCCTTAGTCTTATGATCATATGTTTGATTAAGTTCATCATCCAATGAATTTATTGATGTCATGGTGTGTTTCTTGGATTGGTATATGCTTCACTCGGATGAACATTGTCTTCTTCAGTCTGATGATTATTCACCCCTTCTTGAGAAACAATGAATAATTTTTTTATTTTTCTCTTGACCCCAATTAAAATGAAATCCAACCTAATGAAAATTCTTGACTACCTTGTTGATCACCATCTAGTGATCTGTCTCTGAATCTTTCTATTTCATCGATCTCAAAAAATTAACCACTCAATTATTCCACCAATAGAACTCTATATCTAATATGTTAAAGATACTAAAAATTTATAAAATTAATCGATTTCAAAATCCATTATGATGAATTGGTGGCATAATATGTTTGATGTACTATTGTTGGTAGTGACTTTTTTACTTCATCAAGATCAATATTTCATCCTTTTATTAATATTGCATCGATGATTCTCATATTAATGATCTATAACCTTCAGTATATGGTGTTCCTCATACTGATGAGCAGCATCCAAAATACTTTACATTTTATTCTATTATCTTCCACAAACATCATCTTGTATCATGAATTCTTCAAGATTTATGATAACTTCAAGAACAGAAAATAATCTTTATATTTTCATTGGAAAGTTCTATGAATTCCCATGTCTTCTAGTACCTTTCATATTTCCAACCAAGCCTCATTCTGATGGTCTAAATATGTTGGCTCATGATGATGTTCTGAGTCTAATTCTTATGTTGATGGACTAGGTCCAAGGTTGTGTATTTCCTTTTCTATTTTGCATTTGATTCTCTATGTTTTGTGCATCTTCCTTGTCAGTTTAATGGTTAGTCTGATGGGGTGTGTCCAGAAACCAAAACTTCACCTTTTCCCAACTTCAACCATATATCATCTATTTATAAAAAAATACAACCAAAACTCAACTAGGGCTTATAAATCTCTCCCTATGTTTTTTTTTCAATACCCACTTCCAAAAAAAATACTACTTTTAGTTTTATTTTCTCAATTTTTCTTCTATCCATTCCTTTCCTACTCCAAATTTTTCAAATATCTCCCCATTTTCATTTTCTCTCCCCTTATTGACAATCAAATTAAAAATTCCCATCATCATTAATTTCCCCCTTATTGAAAAATAATCTCATTTCCAAAAAACTCATATTTTTAACCTCGTTAATTTTTTTGCAAGGATAGTAAGAGACTAATCAATATATTTTTCCTTATATCAACTCCTTTAATTCCCCTCATGTTAGAAAAAATATAAAAAAGATTTTGGAATAATGAAGAACCTCGTTATTTCCCAATAAACATATTTTATAATGATAGTACTCTATTAGTATTTACTTTTTCTTATTCTTCTTGGATTTTTAATTGGATATATTTTCTTCCTTATATTGATCCTTCTCAAATTTTGTAACAAATTTATTTTCATCAGTAGATTATTTTGATAAATAAGTAAGCTTAGTTTATTATATTGTAACCTTTTTGTTACAGTTAGTTTATAAAAACTCTTTTATACCTTCCTCTTGGTTTGGTAATATAGTCATATAACTTTAGTAAAATTTCTTTCTTGCTCACATCTTTTTCACATTTTAATAATTTTTAAATGACCATCTACTAAAAAGTGTTTACCAAATTTGTTTTCAACTTCAGAAACCTTCTTCTTCCCCTTTTATTTAGCTAATATTTTTACCTTTTCAAAATTTATTTCTATGGAAACGTTTTTTGGCTAAATAACTAAGAATTATTTCTTTTCTTGCTTAGTCTATTTACTTTTCTTAGTTTTCTTAACATACTCAACTTTATTCTTCTTTTGACTTCCCTTTTTCTATTCCACGTAATTTTTAGGAACATTTGATCTTATTTTCCCACCGCATCTCCCCCTTTATTCGTACATGTTTCTTGGTAGAGACATTTTATAGCCACATGAATAAGTTATGTATCCAAAAACTCCACAACACCAACAGTGACCTCTGAATCTTGATTTTTTAGACTAATAGTGACCTTGTTTGGGACTTTGTTGTTGTATTTTATTCACCAATTGAGGACCACTTTGCTCAGGAGGATACTTTACTGAATAATTCCTATATTTCTTGGTGAAATTTTTTCTCTTCCAAACGTGATTTTTTAAACCTTTCTTTTCTCCTTCTTTAGAAGTTTCACCTTTAACATCAATATCCTTAGTGAAGTATTCAGTCATATTTCTTATCACACTTTATGTTGTAAGAATCATTGATTATGTTTCAAAAAACACTTCTTCTTTATAATCTAGAATAAATTTCAAAACATCTATAATCTTTTCAAATTCATCTATCTTCAACTTATTCTACTTATTATCTTCAAAAAGTTTAGATTATTTCTTGTTTAGTTTATCATTTATAGATGATAATTCTTTATAGGATTTTAGTTTTCTTTCAAGATCAAAAATCTTCATATTTTAATATCTAACAAAATTTAGATTTGTCTCCACTTTCTTCATCTGATCATCATTCTCAAATGATATATTTTTAACATATTTTTATAACTTCTTTATTTATTTATGGAATTGAGTATTTTGCTCAATTTATTTTCAAAATTCTTTTTAAGAGACTATTCTATTTCTATAATCTCTTCACCACCATCATCATTGTCTAAATAACTACTTCCATTTATAACTTGATAAATAAATTTTATTTGATGATTTGATTCATCACAAGATGAGGAATCATTCTTCTTTATTATTCTTAGATGACTTTTCTTCCCCTTTTCATAAGGAAATATTTCATTATGTTTCTTTCAGTTTTGTTTTTGATATTTCTTATTATCTTCTTATGAATCGTATAATTAAAATTTATTCCTTGTAAAATTCAATGAAAAATTTATTTTCCCTTCAAAAATTTCCACATTTGAGAGTTTTACTTTTCCATTTTCTCTTATTTTATTTCTTATAAAGGAGAGAAACAATTGTTTTGAAATATTCAACTTCTTCCTCATCCTATGAATTAATTGATTCTTCTTCATCTTATCTATCTTTTTACCTTTTAACAAATATTTGAAAGTCATTTTCTATCATCCTTTTTCTTAAAAAAAGTATATTTTCTCATTTTATATGCCATAAGAATATTCTGAGGTTCATCCAGGGATAAATTTTCATGATCTTATAAGGCTAAAACATTGGCATCAAATCTATTTGGAAAGTTTCTCATAAGTTTCTTAACAATTGTAGAATATTCAATATTCTCACCAAAACATCTTATATAACTTACATTATCATTTACCATTGTAAATTAACTATCAAGACTTTAATCATTGGTCATTTTCAAATCCTCAAATCTACTTCTATAGATTTTTAATATAGATTCTTTAACTTTTCCATTCCCTTCATATAAACATATCAACTTATCTGAAAAAAATTTCGTTTTTGGAAATCCCATAATATTTACATAAACATCATCAATGAGATCTATTAACAAAGAATTATTAGCTTTTCTATCAACTACTATACTTATCTTATCAAAATTTGTCATAACTATTTCATTAATGGGAGGAAATCCCATTATTGTTGCATCTCTAACTTCAAGCCCAAGTGAAATAAGATTGGGTAACATTATATTCTTCCAAATGAGATAGTTCTTTCCATTAAAAATAGGAACACCCCTATTGTTCAGTGAATTGAAATTACCCATTCTTAAAGATGGATGTTATATAGAGAACATACTCTGATACCAATTGTTGTTCCCAAATAGGATTGAGACCACTAAGAGGGGGGTGAATCAATGGTTATTTTTTATTTTAAAAAAAGTTTCTTAACTTATTTAGTAAAATTTCTTAACCTCTGAAACTTGTTAAAGTTATGATCCACTAAAATATGAATTCTCAACCTTGCCTTTCATATGCAAGAAATATAAAGATAATGTATCAGACAATATTTACATGTTTCAGTATACAAACCCACTCCTTTATATGTTGATAGTCCCACCAACATGGATTCTTTCACAATCTTATTTCTGGAATGCAAAGGCACAAGTAGTGAACAATTCGACAATCCAAGTAGAAAATTTCTTACAATAGTTGTTTATACACCCCAAATATTCTATTTAGTATTGACTTTCCCATAGATGGTTATACACCCCATAAAAATAAACAATCCTTTTTAAAAAATTGTAATTATCCAAAGTTACAAGCTTCACTTTCCTTCTTATTTTTGGATTAACTTCAGAAGTTTCTTCACTTCTTCTAAAAATAATATGAATCAAAATTTACCAGCATAAAATCTTAAATAACTTCAACAATTCTCTAAATAAATTGTTAGTATTGAAACATTATCTAGAAACTAAATCCGGAAAACTTCCTCAGCAAAAGTGAGTCTGATCTTCCTTAGACTGGTAACCTCTTTCCAAAGGGTTCAATCCAATTAGCCTCGGTCTGATTCTCTTTTTGTCAGTCATTATTCAATTTATTAAAAACTCAATTTTCAACTCATGATCCCTCTTAACTATAAAACTAGGTCTGGTGAACCTTTTTTTGATGGATGTCGCTCTGATGGGATCACTCTAGTGGACTTTCTCTGATGGAACATCATCCATTGGAACTTGCTCTGATGATTGGATTGAACCTCACTCTGATGGGTCTTCCTCAGCATCAACCTTCATCAAACAGTTTGATCAGAATCTTAATTCATGTTCCACAATTTTCAAAGATCTAGTGCACATTAACAGTTCAACACTCTTGCAATGTTTGGATGTATAGTTCTCTCCTTTTATATAAACCCCAAAATGGAAAAGGCAGGAAAACAAATTTCTTTTCCCACTCAAAAAAATTCAAAATTCCAAGATTTCTCAATAATTTAAGTCTTAATATTTAACTTCTTAAACTCATGTCAATAATTCTATGTGACTCTCAAATCTTCTCTAATATACTCAAATCCTTAGATATCTTTGAGTTTATAAAAATTTCTTCTGTATGATTTTTCAGTCTAATTTTTCATTACAACGAAAACATATGAAAAACTGAAGAGTTATAATTATGATTAACATTTGTAAAAATTGAAAGTATTATCATACATATTCCCTGAATCAACTAAAAAATACTTGTTAAAACATTGGTATAATTTTTTAGCATTCAAAAACATCCTTCCTCCAAACTTTGGTGGTAAGTTAACATCATAAATTTTTTCAAATTATTTAAAATTTTCTTCAATTCCTCAATTCTATGACCCTATGTTCAATGAAGTTCATCATTCGATGAATTTATCAGTTTCATCATGTGTCTAATGGGTCAGTCTCTACTTCACTCTGATGAACAATTCTAGCTACATTCTGATGATTTTCTACCTCTTCTTGATAAACAATCAATAATTTTGTTCTTTCTCTATTGACACAATAGAAATACAATTCAACATGATGATAATGGTTGACTACTTTATTTATCATCATCTAGTTCATCGGTCTTTGAATCCTGTTATTTCATTGATCTCAACAACTTTACCACTCAATTATACCTCCAATAGAACTTTGTATCTAATCTATTAAAGATACTAATAATTTATAAAATGAATCGGCATCAAAATCCATTATGATTAATCGATGGCATGTCGTGTCTGATAGACCAGTGTTAGTAGTGACTTTACTTCATTAAGATCAATCTTCCAGCCTTTTTTTATTATCACATTGATGAATCTCATACTGATAATCTACATCCTTCTATATCCGGTGTTCCTCGCATTGATGAGAAGCATCCAGAATACTTCACATCATATTCTCCTCTCTTCCATAATCTATTACTTGTATCATGACTTGTTCATGATTTATGAGAAATATATGAATGAAAAAGCATCATCAGATTTATATTGGAAAGTTCTATTACTTCCCATTTCTTCCATCACCTTCTATATTTCCATCCAATCCCCATTTCGATGGTCTGAATTCATTGACTCATACTAATGGTCTAGGTATGATTCCTATGCCAATGGGTTGGGTTTAAATTTTTGTGTTTCCTTTTGTGTTGTGCATTTGATTCTATGTTTGGTACATTTTCTTTGTCAGTCTGATAGTCAATATGATGGGGTGTTTCTAGAAACCAAAAATCCACCTCTTTTCAACTTCAACCATATATCGTCTACTTAAAACAAATACAACCAAAACTCAATTGTGTTCTAACACACACTAATCTAGTTCATGCAAAAATAATATAAAACACCCTAGTTATAGTGTTAAGTGGAGAGAAACCCCAATATGAATGAGTGGGAATTCTGACACTCAAAAACGGTGAGGTATTTGAATAAGATTTATATTTGGGCCCTAAGATAGTAAATCCTAGCATCATAAAGTATCTTATAAGTAAATTAATCAAGACATACATATAGTTCCTTTATTTCTTGCATAAATCTAACTCATATAAAATGAGGTGAATTTTCTATCATTAGTTAGTTGAACCATAGAATTTCATTAAGTCAATGTATTCATATCATCAAATTTCCAATGAAAGAAAAAAATATATCCTTATGTAGATCGAGAACTTACTTAGGGGGTATTTGTTTGAAATAATTCATGTATGGGCCAAAGATCAATGATCTAGGTGTCACTATATATCCAATAATAATTGAAGTCAAGCCATGCATTGTTCTATAAAGGGAAAATGTTATCTAAAGATAGATCAATGCACTAAACATCTCTTACATAAATATAGATCTCGCATAAGGGAGAGTGTCTCACCAACAATCTATATCAAGTTGTTTGAGGAGTGATATATGGTGGATCCTATGTAATGCAATTTAAAATCATGCTACTAGGATTGTACTCCTTACCTTTGGATATGTCATATTTCAATCATGTTAATCAGATTGATTTGTTATAATATCTAAACTCACATGATTCATGCTCGTTGTAAGAAACATAATATAACTAGGAAAACATTTAAATTTCATGAGAATGCAATATGGGGGTATATGAGGAGCATTTTTATGTTAGTGAAAATAGGAATTTCTATATATATTTAGAATTCATTTAGGGTAAAATAAACTAGGAGTGATGAAAATTCATAATTGGTCCTATGATAGAGGGTTTAGACATCCCTACATGTCCTACAAGAATAGGAATAAACCCACACATGGTTCTTAAATAGCGTAATTTTAACCTCATTGTTGTATGGTAGAAGTTTGAAGCCATATACTAAGGATTATTAAATGGATCTGGATCTCATGTAAGGTAGATAACCCATAGAAGTTGGGACTCTCAAAATAGTTCATACTTTTTCAATATTTGATAGAATATTGTGTAGTTTAACGTTATATGACTATGTAAAAATAGAAAACCATATCATTGATATTGGTTGGAATATGGGGGGAATTGTGCATCAAGTGTCCAACAAAGATCTAGATATCATGTCGGGTAAAGGACATAAATATTTTTCATTATAATCAGTTTAGAGTAATGTAGGATATACTTGTAGGGACATTTATTTTAAGTTCATGATACTTAGACTGATGTGTCAAGTGTTTTACGGTCTTATGATGAGGACCACCACCACAAAGTTTAACATCATGCAATAAGGATGTTTTAGTATGTTTTAATTTCCTGAAACAGGGACAATATTGTGCATTTCATCATCTTGAGACAAGGAAATTAGTTATATGTAGTTTAAAGGATTGCATCTTGAAACTACACCACATATTTTAATGTCACAAGGAAGGGATGTTTCCTATGTATTTTAACATCTTTCAGTATGGATGAGAGAAAAGAAGTGAAATTACGTGAAGTAATTATTGATAAATATTATAATGGTGGGAGTTTTGGCGTGCTCACCATCCATGGTGGATAATAAGTAAGCTTCATTAAAGTAAATATTATGTATGGTGTAAGGTATATCCCACATTGGTTCAAGTTCTAGAGGATTCTTCCAAGGGATCATGGGTGTTCTAGGAGCTAGAAATAATTCTCTTTAGAGGAATGAGTTGTGGAAAACATTTTTATTGAATTCTCATGTGATTTTGTTCTAATAGACTTTTATGTTGTGCAATTTCTGAAAACTTTTCTAATCAAGTAATTCTATCTTTTCTTGTAATATTTGATACATTTTATCTTCAGATACTCGGTTATGGATAGAAACGTAGAGTGAATATAGCTGAACCCTAATAGTTATGACAACTTTTTTACTATAAACAAGCACAAATGGGGTCACTCATGTAGAATTGTTAGTTTTTTATGGTAATACCATAATTTTTGTATGAGTTTATATGGCCAATACTTCTTATATTTGGCCACCATATTCTATAATATTCTAGATAGAGTTTGGTTGAAGGATCCATTTATTTGTTTTCCATATCATGGTAGTAGGATGATTGGTTGGAATAGATGTTATATTATCGATACATACTTTTAAAATTATAAAGAAAAAATTGGCATCATTTTCCATCAATATTATGTGAGTGATGAAAAATATAGTGATAAGTTTTTACTTTAAAAAGTTTATAATTGATTCCATCCGGACTTCCTTAAGGGATATTTCTTAGGCCCACTTGAGGTATCCTTCTGTTTCTTTAGGTGGGTGTCTCTACTCACCCTATATATTAATAAAAAATCAACTTTTAGTCAGTGTTTGGAAGTATGTAGTTGTTTTGGGGGTTTATTAATGAAATTGGAATGTATTTTTAAATCATCAATACTATCTATAGAATTATATAGAGTCATCTGTCTTCAATGTCTAAAAGTATACAAGCCTCTTGATTTGGTGATAGATCTTGGTTCCTGATTGATGAGCATCACAAGTTTTAGAATATACTTCTTTCATGATAGTGAGGGTCTCTCCTCCCTCAAGTCATATAAGGAAGATCTCATCATGTCCTCATTTGTAGAGGACCCCTTAAGAGTTTGGATCATCATAGAGGATAAATTTCACTACCTGATGATGATCATTCTATTTCTTAGATGAATCTGTTGGAAGGATCCCATTTTAGAGGTAGTCTATTATGGGATACATCCATCTAACTTCAAGATCAATTAATGAAGGTATATGATCATCTCACTATAGTGAAGTAGTAGTCTCATTAATTTCCTCCATATTATGGCTAATTTTTGGAAATATCACCTTGAAATGTGTGATGTGGATGAACATTTCATCTTGATCTAGATCAGCTATGGTCATTGATACATTATCCAATTCATCAGTATGGTTATCTTTGGAATTCAGAACATAAGATAACTTTGGTTATAAAGGTAATTCAACCATAATTCCTTACACATAATCAATAAAGGGGATTAATTCCTCATTATTAATGGTATATTAATTGTTTATTTTCTTGGTTATCATTCTAGTGTCTTTCTTAATATTCAGCTGAGACTCATATATTTATAGGTGTATCTCTAAGTCTATGATGAGGACTTGTTATTCTTTCTCATTATTTTTGAATTCCTAAAAAAAATAGGAAGGGATATAGTAAAACTACTCTGGTTTCAAAGACAAATACAATCCTCAAACCAACTTGGTTGAATTTTGGATCTTCCAACTTTTTCTTGTCAGGATTTTGGAAGCACCATCCAAGCACATTTTTCATATACAATAAGTTTATTAGACCTAGAATACTGCATCATAAGGGATATCTACAATCATTGGAACCTTTTAAAAATTATGGTGTTCTATAAGGAAATCTATTAATGTTGGTCCCTTGAAAACATTCTATGATATAAGTAGGATATCATAATGTTAAAGGATGACTTCTCAATATGACAAACATTCAGTTTTTATGGGATGATTGAGGGTGTATTTTAATTTATTTTTATGGAATATCAAATAGACGTCATGTTGTTATAGGTAGGGACTTAGCTTCTAAACTATGATGATAAAATTTGGGCAATTATTCTTAATGTTGTAATATTGAGTCTTAGCATCAAGAATTATCCTTATAATATAATTAAGGTTATTTTCTTTTCCTGCATAATTTCTATATGCAAGGATTACTCTAATAGATCGCTATAAAGATTCCACGTATAAGATGAGTGGTCTTCCATGTATTGGAATCATCAAGACTAGTATGTGTAAGAGATATATATTGATATTTTCAAAATATTATTAACAATTTTTTATCCCACTAGTAAGTGTCATCCTTTTTCTTCAACCTTGTAAAGGGAAAGCACTAACCAAAGTGGTTGGATATAAAATGAATAATATACATAAGGCATCCCGAAAGTCCCCTCAACTCCTTGACATTTCAAGGAGGGGGAATACTTGGTATTAATTGGATCTTCTCATGACCCACTTTGATGCCAAGGTGGAATACTGTAAAGCCAATAATTTTCCTTGATACCACCTTGAAAACAAACTTTGAGGGATTCAACTTTAAACTTTATTGTTGAATTTTTTTGAATATTTTCTTCATATCGTTATGATGATCATAGTGTTGATGATATTTAACAACAATGTAATTTATATAATCATTAGTGGCCTTTCCCATGAAATATTTAAAGATATGATTCATTGTGTATTTCTATATGACACCAAAATTCATTAAACCAAAGGTAAATACTTGATAACAATAAACTTCATAGGGTACCCTAAAGGTGGTGACCACTTCATCATCACAACACATATTGATCTAGTTGTAACCATAATATTCATACATGAAGGAAAGATATTGGAATCCATTAGTCAAATAAATTAGTAGTTTGGTGATTGGAAGGGGGAATTCATATTCTAGGAAATTGAAATCTTTGAATTTAATATAGACTCTGATCTAGAAATTATTCTTCTTTACCAAAACAATATTGGATTTCTATTTCAATTACTATACTTACTTGATAAAATTGGACGTGAAAAACTTATCAAATTCATCCTATAATTTGATGGAATGGGTGGGATACATTCACCTAGATGCCTATTTGAAACCATAGTGATCCTACAATTGGACCAAGTGATGGGTAGCCACCTCAGGATTCAACCCAATAATCTTGGTAAAGTTTTAGATGAACACATCCTAATACTATTTTATAAAGGAAATATATCCCTCCTTTCCTTTGGGGCTCATGGAAGAACTGATCAATTAGGGTCGCAAATCCTTATATGTACTAATATTCACCTGTTTGAGTTCATCAATTATAGTCAAGAAATATTTTTAAAATAATATAAGGGTGTCACTATATTCTTATAATTCCTCTTCTTCTATCTCAATGTAATCAAGATTAGAGGATAAAGATGAATATTTGGATCCATAAAACAATATGGGTGTACTTTCTCCTTCTAAGGATAATGAGGGGTCATTTTTAGATCTCAAGGCTATTGATTCCACAGAATCATTATTAGGGGAATCCTAGATATATTTTCTTCTTTATTCACTATAATTGAGTATAATAGTGGTTACATCATCATATGATCCAAGATACGGTGTGGTGGGAATTCCATTGGAAGCATCATCGTGAAGGGTATTGTTACCTTTTTAAGAATCGTGTCTTCCTTTTAGTTGGTTGGGTTTTCCTGACACAATCAATATCATAAGAATAAGAATATATGAACCAACGTTATACACATATTTCTTTGTATATTTTGGATTATTATCCAATTAGACACGTGTGTCCTGATGACTTCCATGATCTGGTATTTTCACCTCAATCTAGTTGATAGGAAAATTTTAGTATCCATATATATCTCTCCATGGATTAAAAGGACTAGCTACCAGGCCATTGGGGGTGGTGATTCAAATAGAATCATCCTACATTAATTACATTCCCTCACTCTTATAGAAACCTGCAACTTTATATTGAGACTCACATCAGTCAAAAGGGATGTTATCTCTATATAGTACCTTGGTCGGTCCACTAACAGAATATTTTAAGAATTGGTAATATGAAAAGTGTACTAACATGTGTGTATGAATCCAAGGCCTTCAAGTAATGAGGTAAAATCCATGACTTAAAAACCCACCATTAATTCAAAGTCAGATATGATATCTCTAAATTGATCTCTTAGTTTGACCTTTATGGGTGGATTTTTCTCTCTTTTATTGTATCCTTGAAAATTAAAGATGGATGAGGGAAATTTGATCTCATTATATCCTAGGAATCATAGCATCTGGAATATAATGAGATTGATCCTAGATACATTATCTATTAATTATTTATGAATATCATTATTTTATAGCTTACCAGACACATATATAAGCTTAATGCATCCTCATACAACAACCCATTAGTCTTGTTTTATAAAATAAATAATTTTTTGACATTCAGTAGCATGGGATTTTATGGTAAATTTTATTTAAAGAAACCTCTATCTCAAATTTTTTAGGACTTGATAGGGCCTTAATGGGAACTCCTATAAATGCATTTGAGAGATAAAGTGAATTCATAATTGATATTTTGGTTGGTAAAATATCCAATTGTTTAGTAATGTCACGCTTCTCTACCAAGGGAATATACTTATTAACATGGGATTGTTCCGTTGCATGATGTTTTTGTGTCAATGATGTCAATGTAGACAAATTCCCCTTCTGATTGAAATTGGTAGGCTAATTTTCCTCCAGTTTATTAGATTGATATTTCCTACCAATATAATTATGTTTTATAGATAACTATATTTTTTCTAATGTGCCCTTCAAGATAAAAGGATCTGAATGAGCCTGGGAAGATTTAGGAGTAGACCAATACTCTTATTGATCTCATTGAAAAACCTTCATCTGAGTTTCATCATCATATATATCTTTATTTGGGGTACTAACTAAATATTGAAATCAGTTTTCATTACATATCTGAATACATACCCAACCCCTAAAACCACTTTCTCATTATCCCTAATTTATCATTGTGACTTAAATTTCACCTGAATTTTATTCATAAATGAATGGTTCTACCAAGGGGATTACATTGACCAAGACATATTGTGACTCTTCATCTAAATAGGGTTTCATTTGGTGGGGTGGTTCCCATCCTTACGATGTCTGGGTAAAGAAGACTTGAAGGTTCTAAACTATATTGGGAATTAGCTTAGATTCTTTATCTTGTATCCTATTTTTCTTATATTGATTTTGTTGACTTTTAGAGTAATGTGGTGGGATCTCCACCTTATTTGTTTATAGAGGGATTTTTAGTCTAAACTTTTTATTTTAGTTATTCCCTAAAAATATAGAGGGATTGGATGACTGAATTCCTTTTTATTTAATTATAAAATTTATACATATGTATTATTTTAACTTTGTATCATTCTCCCTCTGTTGGGGAAGTTATAGACAAAAAAGTTACCTCCATTGGACATTTTCTCAATTTCACTCATCATAAATTGGCCATATTCTAGAGAATATCCTTAAAGATTAAATAATCTTGAATGTTATGACTCAAAATTAGATGAAAGGGTAAATAGTCTAGGTGTCCACTAAGACAAATTTCATCAGGCCTCCGAGATTCCTGTATCTTGAGAAGATCATTCTTTATTGTAGTTATGAAGTATCTGAAAATATATTCTTTCTTCAAAGAATAATTTTTATTCTTCTTATATTCAAAACATAGGTGTATTTTCTCTTTATTACCTTCCTAACAAGGGTTTTTCTATTTTATGTCTATTCACATTGTATTACATTGTTTTTAGTGTCTAAACTGATTTTGGTTCCAATATAATTATGATGTCTATAGTCTCTTCTTTTTTGGACCTTTTACCTAGGTGGTATGAGTGGGTGCAGATTTATAATTTATCCTAAAAATGTAATCTTCCAAGAATTGTTCTATATATATGAGTTCTTTAAATCCACCTATATACTTTAGGGGAATCAATAGTGTTTGTAATTAATCTTAGAGATTTTCTATACAGATCTTTCGTGGTTTCACTTGAGGAAGCTACATATTGATAGAAAATGTCACACCCATATATTTATAGATGAATTCCATGATCCCCTTATTTTACCATTGTTTTTGGTTTGATAGGTCAAGGATCATGTTATTCCTTATATTTGAGCTTAACTGATAAAAGAAACGGAAAAAAAGTTCTTCCCATATTATAAAAGACTAGACTGGTAAGTTCGTATTCCTAAAAAAGATTGTTCTTTCCAAGTTTTTCATGAAATATCTAATTTTGGATTCTTATTACTGATAAAATTTACCAATCATGGGGATGAACAGGGAAAAAAAGTGTTTTAAGTATTTCTTTGGGTACCCCTTACCATTAAAGGTTTGGAAGATATGGTTTCCAAAGTTGGATAGAGGAGTATCATCCCCCCACTCATGACATGGATTTATATCTAGTTGTACCAATTCACGCCTACATTCCAATTCTTATATTATAGTGTAAATTTATTGAATTAATTTAATCAATTTTTATGGAATGATCAATTAAGATAATTCTTTGGTAGGATAATTGGTTTGATTCTCATATAGTCATCTCTCATATATTGGTTTCCAAGATCTAATCTAAACTATCAAGCGGGCCACTTTATTGAAATGATGGAGTATGTTGTCCTAGAAAAGGAAAATCATGATATTATATCACCATCAATGTCAAGTATATTGTTTTTATAGACATAGATTCAGTCATATTTTCAAGCAGCACCCTTAAAAATTGGTTGGTTTTCTCTATTAGAAAATGATCTGTTGGAGGTAATGCATTAGCCTCCTCCTAAGAAATGTACTTAGTGGGAATATTTCCCCTAAATTACTTGGTATTTAGTCATGTAAATTTATATATCTTGACATTTTTTTAGAAAACTTATCTTCATCGAAATGGGTCTCAAATTCTTTGAGTTGAGAGTAAGATATAGCCACCTCTTTTCCCTTATCTCTAGTTGAATCTCTTCATATGGGTGGTATCTAAGAATTTAGATCCATAAAATTTTAGGAATTTTTTATATGTTAGGTGTTCACACCATCCTCATGTGTCTCAGTGTGGAAAACAACTTGGGAAAATGTCACTTTGTTGTATTTCCCTTCATTGTCGTTGGAATTTTTGTTATTTAGGGGTTTAATAATAATGATTATTACCAATGAATATCTTTTATTAATAAACCTATCCTTATATACTATAAATTAGAAAGGGGAATGATTGTACTTAGGATACTCCATATTATGAGTCTTCTCACATGAGACCTCTTTGATAGCAATCTTTTCTTATGGCCCCTACAGGGTTTCATCTTACTTTCTTCATGTTCTCCTAAATTTTCTTTGTATAATGTGATTTGGATAGAATACCTATAACTTATTACCATGTGTATCCCTAATTATAAGAGTTTATCACTCATTTTCATAAATTATGAATGTGTTTCTTATAAGGAAACATCTCTCAATATGAATAAAACTAACTTCCTTTGGGGAGGAGGGGTAATAGTACCCCCAGCCCTATAGGATAGGGTTGGATTGGTTCTATAACCATATGCATTTTATATTTTTTGGGGATTGATAACCCCATGGGTGGAGTTAATGGTAAAAACACCCCTATACCTGTGGTATGGGATTGCCCCTACATTGTTGAATTAGTAGTGGATAGTGTATCCTTTTAGATTTTTTATGCTTTAGTTCTAGAACACATGGGATTTTGAGTATTCCCTGGGCATGACCTACTAGCTATAGAGTATTTATCAATAATTTCAGGCTTCTCATAGTTCATATTTATCAAAATGGATTCCCTCTTGACATTCTAAGATACCTGATTAGGATCCTATAAATGCACTATTCCCTTAGATTTTTTCATTTAAGTGATTCCAGAAAGATGGAATTCTTCTAGACAAACCATTTATAATATAAATACCTTGGGCCTATAACTTTAACTGAGGATATGTTGTTATAAGTCATACTTTTTTCATTATATTTTCTAGTGAACGTTATAAAATTCAATGTTCCATAAACACCCCAACCTCTGATGCACACAACAGGTTCGACATCAGCAATTATTTAGTGTAAACCTTTTATACTACCAAGTAAAATTTTTTATATGTGGTATCGATTATTTTTCTATTTAGGGATTTAGGTCACTGAAAAGTATATGAAATCAATTTTATGAAAAATTCCACTCAATTTCACAAATTGGAAAGGATACTTTTCATGGGATATATGTTTTTCCAAGAGTTGATGGCGGGTTTCATATATATTTTGGCACATGAAACGTATGAATTACACCTTCATAAATTTATATAAATCATAATGGAAGGTTCCCAAGGTCCATAACATCATTGGTATATTTCTCTCAACTAGTTTCTACCACGTGGCCATGGTGTTTCCCTCATCATCAAAGAGGAACTCCTCTACTTAATTTGACCACAAAGATTTTTTTCTACTTGTTTTGTAAAATATAAGGTATTTATCTAGGATTTTATCTAATGTAGAAAATTTTGATCCCAAATAATTTTTGAATTATGGTCGACACATCAAATTATCCCTTGGATGAGATAAGATATTTTTAGGTAGTTTTGATGCATTTTAAATGGCTATCCCTATCCACTCGAGTGTTTTCTAATATTATAGAACTCTTGGAGTAGTTTTTACAAGGGGTGACATTATAATCAGGGTAAAATTTTAGTATAGTGTCTCTTATTATTCATTTTTATGTTTTCATAGGGATAATTATCATAAAAATGACTAAGGGTGATATTCTAGAACTGTCAATGGTAGAACCATGGGTAGGACTTATATAGATAAAGTTTACTTATTCTTCCGGTGAGGATTCATTATATCCTTAGGCCACCCCAAAAATATATTGGGGTGTCTTAAGGATGATATAATTAATTAGGGTTGTAATATAGTCATATTCCTAAGTTTCCACTAGAGTATGACATTGAACCACCTTTTCTTGGGAAGAAATATATGCAGGATACTTAAATATCGTCGAAATATGATGATGCTTCACTCTAAATTGGATAAGAGTGGGAATATGGCCCTTCTACTAGATTTGTTTCAGAGTATACTAGAAAATACTTTCAATTGGTGTGGGGATATGATCTCATACTTGTGTTCCCACTGTAATATGTCAATGATCTTTTTGGATATAAGTGGGAATGTGGGCCAGCTCCTGATTGGATGTTAGAGTATGTAGAAAAATTACTCAGTTGGTAGGAATATGAAGGTAAGTATATACCTAATGGGTCACCAAAATATATCAATAATTTCATCCACTATTGTTTCTATAATATACTGACAAATATATAATATATTTGTAGGAATATATGTATTCCACACCATTATCACCAAAATATGCGAATGATATTCTTCTATTAGAATAGAATTATGAACCCATTCTTATCCTCCTTTTACTATCAAGATATGTTGACGAGCTACATATTTAGGGAAGGTGATATGGTTTGTCCCCTTTATAGATATCAAAATATTCTATCATGCTTCCCATGATTCTTCTAGGGTGTACTATAAATATTGATTAGTGTGGGAAGGAATATGGGGTGTCCCCCTATTGGGCATTAGGATATGCCAATATGGTTCCTCTAATGTCTCTAGTGCAAGATGGAAGAATTTTTAATAACAAAAAGGAATATGTTCCTTCTTATTGGATGCCTCTATATAATTCTAGCATACATCTTCTATTGAGGTAGGAATATGATTTTTCTTCCCATATTTGGTGATTTTCACCCTAGGATATATATTTTGGGTGCCTAGGTTTGGGTGATCAAGGTGTGTATTTTTTGGGAATCATCCTAGGTAGGTTGCTAAGGCGTTGAAGTCATAAAAAATGGTGATTACGGTGTTTATAAGGATCCCTATTAGGTGACTAATGGATATCGATGGAGGTGTTGTTGAAATCCTCCACCTCCTTATGGTAATGGAGGATAAAATTATCATGTTTCAAGGATAATCTCTAAAAATAGTTTGAGGTGGTAGTAGATAACACCAACTTCTCTGTAGCCTTCTAATATAGATGTGGACTTTGGGGATTTGGTTCCTACAAGCTCTTTTGGGAGGCCTCCAATTTTTGGATTGTAATATGTTGATGGTACTCCCTTACCTATGTAATTATTAATTTCATTAAAGATATTTTATTCACGACAACACCTGCTCAGTCATTAGGGATACAATCTTTATGGTGGATACAACATAATATTTCCTTCCTGGTGGGGAATCCATTACTTTGGATCAAAGGTGGTTCTTGAAAAGGGTACCCTATACACATGACCACAAAAAATAATAAAACTCATTTGTGTAGTATCACAAGTAATATTATACTTAACCAATTGTTTTTGTAGTAAAAGGATTCATGTCATGTTCACCATTTTCATTTTTGATGAAATTATGTGTCAGAATACGAAGCTGAAATCCAATGGATAATCAATCCTTTTTTCGTGAAAGGATGATAATGGTTGAAGAATTCATATCAAGTTCACCATTTTGTTTCTGATGGAATCATGAATGTTTGGGAAACAAAATTCTTTATGCTTATGGTAACTAAGTTATTCAGTTATCATATATATTTCAAGTTAGTTTTTCTATTTTTTTCAAAGGAATCATAAATGTTTCGGAAACAAAACATTGACACCTATGGTAACTCAGTTATTTTATTATCACATATATTTCATATTGGTTTTACCATTTTTGTTTCTTCTAGAAACTAGGATGTTATTCTTTATCCACAATGGTGTGGAATAAATTTCATTACAAGTATACTTTATAAAGGTTAGTGATATCTATGATTTCTTGATATTAATGATTCAGAATGCATGTTGGTCAATAGGATGAGAGTTCAATATCCACCACACTTTTATAGGAATCATTGACTATTTTGGGACTCGCTTATAGATTTAAGACATATATCATGAATCCTTCAAAAATCTTGAAGTTTTATTGATTACCCATGTTTCAGTGATTGGTTATTTACCTACATCAATGTGAAAATTTTTATATATCATAAGTTCTCCATATTTTTATAATTATTTAGTAGTTCTTAGTTTTAGGGTATTATGGTTAAAATCAAAAAACAGGATGCTCTAGATTTTATCACCATCCAGGAAGGCGATGGGTATTTATGATGTTGGGATCAGGTCTACAAGAATGGATTCATTAGTATCCTTGAGAATGGAATCAAAACTCAAGTGTTTTAGTTCCACTTAATGGGACACATTTTACATTTTATGTTCATATAATAAGGACCAGTTCCAAGAAATTTAAATTAATGCGGAGTTAGATTCTAAGTGAAAGATTCTTAACAATGGATAGTGTGGGTATTAAACCCAATAGGAACATTATGTTTGATTTAAAAGGTTATATATCTCCATGAAGACGGATTTTTTGATTAAATTTAATATGGCCCTTTAGGTGTTGACATGATTTCATTAGGAATTTGGCTCAATGAGATGGTTGATCAAGCTCATGGGAATATATACTATCATAAAGGATATGACCTCATCTGAAATATGGACTAAATAAGATATGGTATTTTTTTATATTGGGTTTGAACCTCGGGGAGTTATCCTACATATCCTATTGAAATAGGAATAAAATCCCACATAATTCCAGGTGCACATTTTAAGATCATGTGGCGGGACCATACCATGTTTTTTAATGTCATTTGGTAAAGATATTGTCATTTAGTTTTATATCATGTGATTGGGATGTAAGTATTTGTGTCTTGATCATTATAATGAAATTATCCACTGAAACATTTAATCCTATTTGAGTCATTTTTTGTTTAAGAAACAAGAAATAATAGAATTTCATTTGTATTTCATAAGAGTGTCCAATAGTGGATTGATTTGGAATTACACATTGGTATTCCCTTATGAATATCATTAATAAACCATTGGGATGAAAAAATTAATGAGGGGATGGTTGATTTGATATTACACCTAGGGATTGGGCCTAGGTTCCTAACCAAATTAGTGACTTAGGTGAAGGTAGAGGGATAGTTGGGGATTACACCTCTTAGGAGTCTCATGGTGCTACTCAGGAACTAAGAGATCATGAGTAGGGATTACGCATGAGTTTTTTCTACCTTAATATATATATTCTTGGATAATTGATGTATTCATGTTAAAAAAATATTATTAGGAACCATATTGGGTCTTATACTGGAAAAGGAATCTTGTGGATCATTGATTGGAACTAGGATCTCGTATGAGCATGATGAACTAGGAGACACCTCTCCAGTTTCCTCCAAAATGGGACCAAATTATCAAGAGAATCCATTATTTTGATTACCCTATGGTTTATACCTATCTGGGAGGATAATTCCAAATCCTCCTTTTATTAAAGGAATTTACAGTCGAAGGAGTGCACACTGGTGTGCATCCCCAGGTCATGTAGATCTGGTGGTTTTGTAGAAGGCCTCATTTTGGATTTTTTAGGCTTTTGACCTTAGTTAAAGGAATCTATGAAGGTATTTTGGGTTTATATAGTCTAATTTTATGCCTTTGGTAATGCATAAGACCTTGGGGGTCTGTCTACCCATCATTTCAATGATACGTGAAGTGGCCATAGAAGGTCCAAGTACTATGTGAGTGAAAGTCGTTGAGAATAGGAAGATGGGTACCTTAGATCCCATATGGTTTGAATGTTTGTAATGTCACATGAAATGAAAGGACTACCACATAGGGAATGGTTTTAAGGATACTTTATGAAGTATTATACATGAATCTGCCCTAAAAGAACTGAATTTGGGAGGTTTCTTCCTAAAGGAACCTCGTGAAAGATCCCCATAAAGGAGACTATTAGTGGGGTTTCATCATGAATCACTTGCCTTTTTTCCTCTGATTCTTCCCTTTGAGATTTCCTATGAGGTATTTCTGCAAATCTTCTTCTTAAAGGAAGAGATCTCTCATATGGGTTTCCTAAAAGGGTTAAGGATATTTTTATGGATATCTATGTTTCCTACATGTGTTTCTTTTTAGAGATGGTATAGGGTATTTATAGGTGATTATGGGTAACCAATTTAAAAAATGGGCAGCCATATGTAGGTTCAGGAAGGGGATTCATAGTGGAAAGGGAACTCTTATATTTATATGTGTGGTTTTCTAAATATTTACCTATGATCCACAAACAAAAATTCTTTGTGGGAGGAAAAAAATAACTCCATCTCCTCATAAATGATAGTGTCATATGGAAGGACATAAAATAACACCTTCAAGCCATAAATGAATCTACTACAAGGGATAATGTCTTTGAAAATTTTCATGGTGCTTCAAGAATCATGGCCTCAAAAAATGAAGTTTTTATTCATGAAGCATCAAATTTTATACATGAAGTTAATGTCTTTTCCTATTTTCAAACACTTCTTCACTTTTCTTGATCTCTCTCTTGAATTTTCATCTTATTTTTAATATTATTAGGAACTTGTTCGTTTTTTGGGAATAAATAGTCTTCTAGTGAGGATGTAGATGTTGTGAAGTTAAACAACATACATCTAGGACATATATGGGGTTTTTTAGTTTAAATCCATATAGATATGACTATTTCCATACAGTTTAATCCTAGGTGATTAGGATGTTTGAACTTATGTGAAATTCATGAAAATTGTTTTTTAGAAACCTTTAATTGGTTATATGTGTTATATACTTCCCATCCATCATGATCAAGAAGTATTATTAGTTATAATAGACCTTTTTTATTATATAAGATACCTACCATTTTGGTTCAAGATTTAGATTCTTTTCCCCAGGTATCATTGGAGTCATGATAACCAATATCATCCCTACTTTGAGGAATGAGTAAAGAACTTTCTTATTGAATGTTAATTAAACATGGTTTTGATAGAATTCTATGTTGTGCAATGTCCCAAACCTTTTCACATCATTTTTTCTAATTTTTACAATTGAATCTGAGAATTCTAAACTATAGAAAACTAATTGTAAATATAAATTTTGATTATTTGAAACTAAACCTAGATATTTGAGACTACATATGTCATATATTAAATGATTACGGGGTTTATTGTGTGGCTATATAGGTTGTGGTGTGATAAACCCACAAGTAATGTAGGTGTTTTTCTAGCCATGACTTATTATCTATGTCCACCATCTTCTAGAGTATGTTTGATAGAGTCTTGTTGAAGGCCTCTATCTATCCATTTATTATTTCATAGTAGTGAGGTGAATGTTTAGACCAAAAATTATATTCTTTATACAACCAATTTAACTCAGATGAGTGAAAATGGGTGTCCTTTTCCACAAATATTGTGTGATGGATAGTTAATTTGGTAATGATATTTGCCTTTATGAAGTTGATTATAGACTTTTTTCTGAATTTCTTGAGGTGTATATCATTTACCCCCTTGGAGAATAAATTTTATAAAATAAGTATATACTTGAACTATCTAAATATAACTAGGGGATATGTATCCATAACATCAATTCTCTAAATGGTGAACAACCAAGAGTATTTTTTTAGTATGAAATAACTCTAGTGGATCGTGAATGAAGTTGGAATGTATCTGAAAAGCATGAAACTTTTTGATAAATCTTATATAGTCATGCATCGTCGATGTCCAAAATTCACTAAATCTTCTTATTTGATGAAAGAGTTTGGTTCCTAACTAATGAGCACTACAAACACCAAAATGGACTTCCAACATGATGTAAAGTATATCGCCTATTTAAATGAACTTGATAAGTTCACCATAAAATACCTATTAATAGAGGATCTTTTTGGAATTTGGGTATTTATAGATAATTAAGTTCACTTTTAGTGACAGATCTACTATTTTTTGGCATGATCTACAATAATGAAACCTTTTGGGGGATAGTACACTATGGGGAACATAAATCTAATCAAGGTATTGGTTTGTGAGGATATAGGATCACCTTGTTCTAAAACTATGTTTATTTCATTGATCCCCCCCTATATTATGTCCAATTAATTAAGAGACTAATATGTGGTGTGAAATGTGGATGACTTTTTCATCTTGATCCAGGTCAGCTAAGGTTGTGGCCACATTAGTCATAGCATCAGTGTGGGTGTTCTGGGAATGTGGAATATGAGTTAACACTTTTTCAAAGAGGAAATCTTCCAATAACCCTTTCATGAAATAAAGGAAGGGGATTAGTTCCTCCTTAACAATATATTCACCATTTATTTTCATGATTATTGGCTCAGAGTCATGCTTGAGATTTAGGTGAGCCACTGGTGTCTGAAACACCTGCTTCAAGACAATGATGAGGGATTGGTATTCTACCTCATTATTGGTGAAACCTTATGATAAGATGAATGAGTATAGAATAACTAATTTAATTGGATAAATAAATAAAATCTCCATGAAAACCCAATTGAGATTTGGGTCTTCCATTATTCTTCCCATTGGGCCTCTAGAATTGCTTTCAAATTAAATTTCCCATATATGTGGAGTGTCATGGATAAAGAAAATATCCTCACTGGGGAGCTTTGTATTCACCGGTGCTCTTTATAAAGTAGGATGTGTGGCTATAAAATATATCAATGCTTCTCCTTTAACTACCTTTTATGTCATAAACTAAATTTAAAACCATTAATGGATAACTTCCCAGCATGCCTAAAATATGTAAAATATAGGAATATTGAGTATTTATTTCTAAGATACATCTGATAGATCAATTAGAGCTCATGATGTTGTAGGTTTTGCCTCGATTTATAAACTATGAAGATTAGAAAGAGGCTTTCCTTCTCAATATCTAAATATCAAGTCGTAACATCAAGAATTTTATTATTGAGGTAGTAAATACTATTATATCTACCCATATTATTTCTCTAAGTGAGGAGTATACCAAGAAATTTCTACTAGGTTTCTATAAACATGATTACTGGATTTCCTGCTACTATTTTCATTAAAACCAGTGGTTTCATGATATATTTATTATGGAATTAAAAATCCTCTTTATAATTATAATCCCATTGAAAATTAACACCTTTATTCATCAATCTTGTAAAGGGTAAGAAACAGACAACAAGGTTGGATATGAAGCACCTAATATAGGCAAGACATCCTCAAAGTCCCCAAAATCTTTGAGATTTCAAGGAGTGTATAGGTTAAGTACTTTTCTAGTATTCTTAGGGACCACTTTGATTCTATGATGGCATGCCACAAAGCTAATAAATTTCCCCAATGTCACCCCAAAATCACACTTTAGGGGGTCATCTTTGATCTATATTTCCATGTTTTTTTGAAAATGTTCTCCCGATTGGCAAGATTTTCATAGATTTTTTGGGATTTTACCACTAAATTATCTAAATAACACAAGATGATATTTACCATAACATATTTTAAAATATTATACATGGTGAATTGGTATATGGATCTAGTGTTCTTCAATACAATGGGAATTACATGGTAATAGTAGACCCCTTGGGGTTCCCTAAAGGTGTTGGCCTCTTTATCTTTGGGGGCTATCCATATTTAATTGTTTCTAGAGTATTTATCCATCTCGAAAATATTGTGAAAGAAAACGCTCATATCAACTAATGGTTCCATGTTTGTAATGTGAAAATCATCTTTCGAGAAATGTAAATTTAAATGTGTAAAGTTGATATAAAATCTTATCTGTATATTCTTATTTTTTACCAGATGATATTGGCCAGCCATTTGGGTACTCAACCTCCCAGATAAAACTAAACTTGATCAATTTTTTCACTTCAGCCTCTACTTTAGAAAAATGAGTAGGATTCATTTTCCTCACTTCTTTTTTATAGCCACGGTGATCCTTTACAAATACTAGATGATGGGAATCCACCTCAGGGTCTAGATTAGAAATCTCAGTGTAGTTTTATGTAAATGTGTCATGATTTTTTTAAGAAGTATATGTATTTTCCTGCTCTTCAAAGTTTATGGTGGCATTAATGAATGTGGTTTTTGGATCCACACATGTACCAAGATTAACCTGATTGAGTTCATCTATGGTGTTCCATACACCTTCTTCGAATGCTAAATGGGAATCTCTAATATTTTCTTTGACTTCATACCATTCCATGACATAATTATTAGAGGTAAGAATTTAAATGGAATTTTGAGATTCATAAAACAAGGTGGGGACATTTTTATCTTCCAAAAATGGTGAGGATTGTCTTTTAATGTAGAAGGTACTAATATGGGGCATCATTATTGATGGAATATTAATTTATTCACATTACTTCCTAGTATCATCAGGGGAATATGATGTGAAAATATCTTGAGATTTAGGGGATTATATGGGTTCATTATCCTTATGGGAAACATTTTTAGGGGTGTTGTTATCTCCTTGGGAATCATGGAAATATTATGATTGGTTGGGTTTGGCTGACATGACTGATATCATGAGGATGGGGGAACATGTGTCCATGTCCTATGTTGGTCTCATTGAATACGTTAACTTATTATCAAATAGGGCTCACATGACTGAAGATTCCAAGAATTTGTAATTTTTTCTTCAATCTGGTTGACAGGGGAGTACATGCTCTTCATCAAGTTCACACCAAGTTTTAGTCAAAGTAGCTTTTGGGTCATTGAGGGTAGTGATTCAGATGGAATCATCATCCATTAATTTATTCCATTCCCTTCTATAAAAATATGTATCAATATATTGGGTCCCATATGAGTAAAAAAATAGAATTATCACCACATAGTATCCTGAACTATCCATTAATAGAATATTTCAAACACTAATGACACAACGAGGGTATTTTTGTATGTATATAAATCCATGGCCACCCAAGTAATGAATTGAAAGTAATTTCTTTAAAACCTATCATGAATTCAAATTCATATCTGGGGTCCTTGAATTGAGCCCTCAGCATGATCTTCCCAAGTAGATTTGATCACTTTTTTCATTTCATTGAATGATCAGATTGGATAGAGAAAATTATTCCTCATTTAAACACAAAAATGTAAACATCCATACTAAGATGAGATTGATCCTAGATACATTTTAAATCAAGGATCAATGAACATCAATATTTTCCATCATTCTGGACACATACAAGGGTCTGATGTGTCCCTGTATGGCCTCCGACCAGTCATGTTCTATAAAATAGATGACTCGGTGTAATTTACATATATGGGATTCTATATGGTATATTTCGATTACAGTGATCTCAACCTTGAATTCTTAAGAACATGATAGGGCCTCAATGAGTTCTCATTTTTAGAGGTGAACTGTATCCAGAATTGAGAGTTTGATCTAGACCATAGGTAACTATTTGAGGATGTCATATTTATATACCAAAGGCCTATGTTTATTAGTAGGAGTTTATTAATTAGGTTAAGTATTTGGGTTTGAGTTTATCTATGTATTCAATTTTCCCTCCTGATTGGAGTAGGTGGTCTTGTTTTTCTTCTTTGGGTTAGGTTAATCTAGTTCACCCACAAGTTGATATTTTCCAAATATAGGCATGTTTGTTAACCAGTCCTCCAAAATAATAAGATCTGAAAGAGTCTTAGAAGATTCAATATAAAATTAGTTCTCATTCTGGTCCTATTGAACTACATATCTTTGATTTTGGTATATATATATATATATATATATATATATACGGCTTTAGTGGAGATACGACCTAAATATTTTGATCTTCCATTGCTACATATTCCCTTCCCTTGCCTTCTCATCCTCTAAGACCTCTTCTCCCAACTCCACAATTATGAGTGGATAACATAGGTTCATATTCATCTTTAATATCAAAGAATGGGTCTACCAAGTGGATCATATTAATAGAACCATATTATAATTCGTCATCCAATGAAGGTTACATCACTACAAGAAAAAATAGATATAGTAGCAGTTTTTTCTCGGTGTTTTTTTAGCGGTGTTTTTTAGCGGTGGTTTTTGTTGGATCTTGTATATACTGATTATAAACAAGAGGGGGGTGAATTGTGTCTTTCAGATTTTTTTCATTAACTCTTCAATTGAAAAAGTTCTTTCCTCTATGCTTTATCATATTTTACCATACAGCGGAAATAAATAGAAGTATGGACACAAAGATGTATAGTGGTTCAGGGAACAGAAGGCCCCTAGTCCACTCCACCAACACTCCACTCCATGAGCTTGGTGATTTTCACTATCTGGTCCTTGTTTCAACAGACCAGTCCACAACTGAATAGAGGCAGTTGAAACCTTTAAAATCCAAGGCAAAACAAAGCCTTCTGGTTCAAACACAAACCTACACAGCTTAGAACGAGAAGCTGGTTACTCAAGAATAAAAATAATTTCAGAAAGAATCTTTTCCAAATGATCTCCAAAATTTCAACAGAATGAAATTGACAGCAGATGGATCTTAGTCTCTAGAAATATTGATTTTCAAGTCGAAGTAGTTCTGAGTCGATCCGATTGCAATAGATATAAAGATATAGTTTACAACTTCAGCAGTAGTAGATCCACAATAGATATTCGATGCATAACAAGTGAATCTTCTATCGAGTTCCTTCTTCTTAATTGAACAGATCTTTGACGCTCCTTTTTGAATCGGCAGATCAACGTTAGTTTTTGCAGTCTCTTTTTTCCATACTTTTTAATTAATTTGATTGATCACCACTATCCCGTATATATATATGGTGTTTTTTAGAGAGAACATATATAATAAAGCTGAGCATATCTCCTGCACATTTAGATCCATAAAATTCGCCTTCTGATTCGCGATATTCAAAAAAATTGAACTAACAGAGTAGTTGTAACTTCCCTGAAGACTCGGTATAAAAAGCTCCTTTTAATTCGATCTTTAATCCAATAAAAAACAGCTTTGAATCGGTCAAATTCGTACTTTAAAAACGACTTTAAATCTGGCTTGAAATCCGCCCAATAATCAGTTTGTTGACCGTTGCATAAAAATATCATCTTTCAAAACTTTCTGACGCCAAACATAAGGTTGATGATGTGGCCTCCAAATGTAGGGTAAATAACATATTCTTCAAACGTAAGGTTGACAACGTAAGGTTGATCTTAAAAGTAGGGTTGATTATCCATACTTTTTCTTCAAAACTCAAACGTACGGAAAAAGATCCATACTTTTACTTGATCCATACTTTTCCAAGAATGTATGGTTGTTTACAAAAGTAAGGTTGATGAACCATACTTTTGAGAAACAAACATAACGTTTAGTACTTACATACGGTTCTCCTTTCATACTTTTCTTAAAATGTATGGTTGTTTAACCATACTTCTCTTATCTCAAAAAGTATACATGCTTTTCATCCATACGCTATGTTTATCTACATAGGGTATGAACAGTGATTCCAGGACGCACTTAAAGAATATTCTGAATAAGTAAGGTATGAACAGTGATTCCAGGATGCGCTTAAAGCAGATTCTGAACAAGTAATAAATTCTCGTTATTTCAAGAGTAAAATAAATTAATAAATTCCTGCAGAATACTAAATAAAATCATTAGAAAATAATTAAGGGTATTTGTGAGCAACAAAATTATCATAAAGAGACATGTTATTATTTTAAATAATCTCCCCCTTTAAATAACATTATTATGTATTTTTGAAAACAATACTTTGCTCAACAATCTCCCCCTTTTTGATGATCACAAAACCCATAAGATAATAAAACAAATTAAATGAAATTAACTCTCAAAATTAGTTACATAAAGTTGTAGAATTTTGAGAGAATAAAAAAATATTTTAATTTTAACAAAATAAATAAAAATTTCAATAAAATAAAAAAAAAATTATCCCCCATAAAAATAAAATAATTTTTCTTTCCAAATTTCTCCCTCTGAATAAACATGGGTTTTTAAAATAAAATGTTGCATTTATCCAAATTTCTCCCCCTTTTTTGATATCAAAAATAATGATAAATTATGGATTTGAACACATTTAATGTTGCATTGAACTGTAGGTAAATGCTATTATTAACTATTTATCAATAATTAAATCTATAGTATTGGCATATCAAAAATAAATACAGTAAAACAAATATAAAAGAAGAAATATATTTTCATTAAAAATGAAAAATATATACAAGTATGAGAAACACAGGAATCAATGTTTGGGAAAGATAGGAAATAGGTTCTATCTCCTCTGGATTGCAGACTTGATTTCTGTGAATTGTTCCCTGAGTCACTTCATCATCCCATCTCTAAGTTTGATGATGATCTCTATGTTCTCTTGAGTCATATGAATATCCTCAATTAAATTGACTTGAAAAAAACTCATGCATCCTTTCTTCTTTTTAGATAAACACTGATATCTTCTCTGACATCTAATTTAACAGATTTATGATTGGTGGCTCACTAGATATCAGTTGATCCACTAAAAATTTCTGATTGTCCAGCAACACTGATAATGGAGCACTATTACATTGAAGATCTTGAAACTGGTCATTCATGTTGCTCATCGCAGCTGTGATGGCTTGAAATCTTCGGATTAAATCAGGTGAAGTACCTGATCCACTAACAGCACTATTTGTAACTGATGCAAATTGGTTCTAACTTCAGATCTGATAAATCTGTCTTCATAACCATTTCAGATTTAAAATTTTCAATTGCATTCAACATATCCTCTATAAACATTTCAACTTCTTGCCTTGAGACTGTACTCTCTTTTATCTTTTGAAATCTCAATTGTTCAAAGTTTAAGGCATTTCTCAGAGTGAATTTCTCATATTATAACTAAGACACCTTTCTGTACAGTTCTTCAACTTATTTCTTCCTTGAATCAGAGGCACCATGTGCTTGATTCGCATTCTCAGGCTCTGGATGATACAGCAGTATCAAAGGTAATGATTCAGCATCAGATTTATCTTTTTCTTTGTCCTGAGTAGGTTGGTCTACAAGTTTTTCCTTAGAGTCCGCATACTCCTCCACAGAAAAATCCTCTTGAATTACTCTTGTGTGAGCTTCAGAAGCATGCTCACCACAAACATCAGCATCTTGGCCTTCCACTGGATTTTCGAGAACAACATTTTCAGGAGTTTCCTGAGGTCTGGCCACTTCCTCACCAGGCACTGCCTCCTTATCTTGTTCATGTTAAAGTGTAACTTCAACATCAGCTACAATCTGTTCTTGATTCTCCCTTTGGTCTTCTTCTTGAGCTTTTGATCCCTCTACTGGTGTTGTTCCTTCACTAATAGCTTCCATGGTCTTATTAATAACAGCTTCTCTTACAAACTAATATGAAAATAAATCTTCCGTTGTTTTTGCCAATGCAGGGGAAGTAATTTCCTCATTAACATCTCTAGTTCTTCGAGATTGAAGTCCCTCCTGACTTCTTTCTTCTTCAGCTTCTCCCACTTCAAATCAGATCCTTCTTGCTACATTGCTAACTCTTGATTTAGCATATCCCTCCTTGGACTTAGCAGGATGAGCCTGAGCACTCTCTGAATCTTCCTCAGCTCCTAATGGAAAGAGTTTTCCTTTAATGGTTCTATAGAAGTATCCAATCTTCCTCAAAGTTATAGAATTAAACATATTACTGTGATGACAGTGTACTTGAGCATCCATTAATCTCACCATGTCTTTCTTAGGCAATAGTTTAGAAATAAACTGACCGAAAGGATAAAAATTAATTCGGGCATCACTTTGGTAATAGTAATGGAGGTACTTGACTATGCACCTTGGGAAGTTTAATTTTATATAACTTAATAGAAGATACATTATGTACATATTAGGGTACAAAATCTTTTCCATTTCTGCCATTCTGGGAGCTATTTCTGTCTAAACAAATTTAACCAGGATCTTATGATCTGGTTCTAAATCTTTCACCATCATTTTCTTAATATTAGATGTTCCAAACAAAAAAGACATAATATCCTTGGATTTATGCATATAATCTCCTATATTCTTCAAATCAAAATGAAAAACTCCCTCATGAGGGTAGTTGGGAATATGACCAATTTTTATTGACGAGATTGAGAAATCTCTATCCTCTATTTTAGCCATCATACTATCCTCAGTATCCCCCAGACTAAACTGTATAGATTTGAAGAAGTATCTACGTTCTACCTCATACGTAAATTTCATATTTTCACTGTTGAATGTATGTTCAAGGTTCTGAAACGACAGTGCTTGTTTCAACAGTAGATTTGTGTGAAATAACCAGTCGATATCGATTACCTTGCCCTGTAAGATTTTTCTTCCTTCTGTGCATTGTCTCTTGACATTTCTTGTCTCGGCTTCACTAGATATTTTAGTCCTTACCATCTTTGTGAGAATATCTGAAGGTTTTAAGGTTAGGGTTTCAGAGGTTCTAAGATTAGGGTTCACGAGTAGAGGTGCAGTTTGCAGATTCGAAAAGATTTTGATAGAATTAAAACGGTTCAGAAGTGAAAAGGGTTTCTGACAACCTTCATTCCTGTGTTTTTAATACTCATTACATATATTTAAAAATAATATAAAATAAATTACACGGATAAAATAAACTTATTCTGTTTTAAAAACAAAATAGCCAAAAAAATATTTTTAAGCGGAATAAAAAAACATTTTGAAATAAAATTTTATTTAAAATCAAATAAACCTAGCTCCCCCTTAATAAAATCAAACCTTGTCGTGGGAAGTGTTTTATTAAAAATATCTGATAATTGAATTTCTGTATTTATAAATTCTAAAAATATATCCTTTTTAATAACATGATCTCTTAAAAAGTGATGCCTTATATCAATGTTCTTAGTTCTAGAATGACTAATAGGATTTTTTGAAATATTAATTGCACTCGTATTATCACATAAAATAGGTGTATTACTAAAATTCAATCCAAAGTCCATAAGATTGTTTTTCATCAAAAACACTTGTTCATAGAAACTGCCAGCAGAAACATATTCTGCCTTGGTTGTTGACAAGGCAACTGAATGTTGTTTCTTACAAGACCATGACACTAAAGACTTTCCTATAAAGTGACATGTTCTTGATGTGATTTTTCTATCTAACATACAACTTCCAAAGTCAGCATCTGAATATGAAATAAAATTAAAATCAGAAGTTTTAGGATAAATAAGATATTGAAAAACAGTTCCTTTTAAATATTTAAAAATTATTTTAACAGTAGTTAGATGAGATTCTTTAGGATTTGATTGAAATATAGCATAAAGACATACTAAATACATTATACATGTCCTACTAGCAGTAAGATATAATAAACTACCAATCATACCTCTATATAACTCTTTGTCAACTGATTTTCCAGTTTCATGCAAATCAAGTTTTATATTAGTACACATAGGAGTTGTAAATGTCTTGTTGTTTTCAAGTCCAAATTTCTTAAGTAAATCAGTAATGTATTTTCTTTGATTCAAAACATTTCCAAAATCTTTTTGATAAATTTGAAGTCCTAAGAAGAAATTTAGTTCTCCCATCATACTCATTTCAAATTCTTTTTTCATTAACTTTGATAACTCATGAAAAAGGGTTTTATTAGTTGATCCAAAAATTACATCATCAACATAAATTTGAACCAATAAGACATTATTTTTTACAGTTTTCTTAAAGAGTGTTGGGTCTGCCATTCCAACATTAAAATCATTTTTCAAAAGAAAAGAACTTAATCCTTCATACCAAGATCTAGGTTCTTGTTTAAGTCCATAAAGAGCTTTATTAAGTTTAAAAATAGAATCTAGTTTTTGAGAATTTTCAAAACCAGGAGGTTTCTCAACATAAACTTCCTCCATTAAATAACCATTTAAAAAGGAAGATTTAACATCCATATGAAATAATTTAAAATTCATATAAGATGCATAGGATAAAAGGATTCTAATGGCTTCTAACCTAGCTACATGTGAAAAAGTATCATCATAATATATTCCTTCTTCTTGATTGTATCCTTTAGCTACTAATCCTTCTTTATTTCTTGTTATTGTGCCTTGTTCATCCTGTTTATTTCTAAAGACCCATTTGGTTCCTATTACTGGATAATTATTAGGTCTTTCCACTAATTCCCAAACTTTATTTCTTTTAAATTGGTTTAATTTATCTTGCATTGTTATTACCCAGCTTTCATCATCTAAAGCTTCTTCTATAGTCTTGGGTTCTTGTTGAGATAGGAAGGCAGAGAATTCCACTAGGTTTCCTAAGTTTCTTCTAGTTTGGATTCATGTATCTAAGTCACCTATCACAATTTCTAAAGGGTGATTATTTAGGGTTCTAGACTGTCTAGGAAAAATATTTAAAGGTTCTTCAGTATCATGTTCCTCTGAACTGGACTGAATTTCTTTTATGTCATTTTCAAAAACATTATTTAAGTTCTCAAGTATCATGTTATTATTAGAGTCAAGTTCATCCATTTGATCTGTCCTTTTTTCAAAGGGATCAGATTCATCAAATCTCACATGAAATGATTCTTCAACAATCCTTGAATTCTTATTATAGACTCTATAAGCTTTGGAGGAAACAGAATATCCTAATAAAATACCTTCATCATATTTTGGATCGAACTTACCAAGATTATCTTTGGTGTCCAAGATGTAAACCTTGCATCCAAAAACTTTATAGTAATTTACTTTAGGTTTTCTGTTATTCCATAGTTCATAGGGTGTATTTTTTAAAATAGGTCTAATTAAAACTCTATTAATTATATAGCAAGATATATTCACAGCTTCTGCCCAAAAATATATAGGTAGGCTATATTCATTTAATATAGTTCTAGCCATTTCTTGAATTGTTCTATTTCTCCTTTCTATAATCACATTCTGTTGATGTGTTCTTGGTGCAGAAAAGGTATGTTTAATAACCATGTTTGAGCAAAAGGAATTAAATTCCTGATTCTCAAATTCTCCACCATGATAACTTCTAATGAGATTATATTAAAACCTTTTTCATTTTGAACAGATTTGCAGAAAATTTTAAATAAATTAAAAGCTTCATTTTTAAATTTCAGAAAGAAAATCCATGTAAATCTTGAATAGTCATCAACTAAAACATATACATATAATTTACCAGCTAATCTTGATACTCTTAAGGGTCCAAACAAATCCATATGAATAAGTTCTAGAGGTTTAGATGTAGCAACTTTATTAACATATTTGAAGGATGATTTGTGTTGCTTGCCAAGTTGACATGCATCACAAAATCGGTCACTTTCAAATTTGAGACTACGTAAATCAGAAACTAAATGTTTCTTAGATAACTTATTTAAAACATATATATTGCAATGTCCAAGTCTCCTATGCCAGATCCAATATTCACTTACTTTATCATTCAAGCAGTTTACTTGTTGTTTACACAAGGAATTTAAATCCAAAGTATAAACATTTTCAGTTCTTGGTGCTTTAAATTTAAACAATTTATCTTTAGAAACAGTACATCAATTGTTAGTAAAGTCAACAGTATATCCATCGTCACAAAGTTGAGAGATACTTATCAGATTGTGTTTTAATCCTTGTACATAAAGTACTTTATTGATTGAGACTATTTTTGGATCTCCAATAGTTCAAATACCAACGATTTTTCCTTTGGAATTGTCACCAAATGTGACAAGTCCTCCTTCCTTTTGAGTGAGTGAAGAAAAATTCAATGAGTTTCCACTCATATGTCTTGAGAAGCCACTGTCCATGTACAATATATCTTTTCTTCTCTGGTGGCCTGCTACCTATAAAGACATTCAAACAAATTGCTTTGGTACCCATATTTTGTTGGGTCTAGGGGTGTTAGCTAGCAATGGTCTGGGTATCCAGATTTGCTTTGTTTATTTAAAATCAGCTGAATCATATAAGTCTTTTGAAACATAGGCTTTCTTAATACCACAAATTTAAGGCTATCTTAAGAAATAGTTTTTAGCTATATGTCCCTTTGTCCCACAAAAGCTACAATTAACCTTTTTAGAGCTAGGAACAAAATAATTTTTATATAGCTTAGGTTTTTCTCCTTTACTACCAACTCCAAATATCTTCTTTTTAATGACAGTTTTTCCAAGAATTTAATTTATTGAATTCTCTCCTTTTGTAAAAACCAATGCAGCCTGTTTGTAAGATTCTACTTCAAACTGCAGTGTTTTTATTCTTGATTCAAAATTAATATAGTTAGTGTTAATCGAATTGTATTTATTAGTTAATTCCTTAGGTTGTTTCAGAATTGTATCTCTTTTATCTAAAACAACTTTATACATTTTCTTTAGTGACTTATGTTTCTTAAATAGTGGGTCATATTTTTCTTTAAGCATATTGCAGTAGGCTGCAAGTTTTTCATTTGTGTAGCTTGATTTAGAATTTGATTCACTATTTGAGTTAGAGGAGTAATATGAGTGTACCTCATCGGTTTCTGCCATAAAACACATGTTTTCTTTTAGATTGACTTCTTCTTTCTCTGAGTTTGATTCGGGAGAGCTACTGGAGTCTTCAAATACACTCCAAGTGGCTTTCATGGCTTTCTTGTCTTTCTACTCATAGTCATTTCTTTTGAAGAATTTCTTCTTCTTTTATTCCTTCAATTGTGGGAAATCTGGTCTGATATGCCCCATCTTCTTGCATTTATAGCATCTTACTTACTTATCATCTTTCTTAAAGGATTTTTTGTAGCCTCTTTTCTTGCTGTAGAACTTTCTAAATTTCCTAGCTAGCTAAGCCAGTTCTTCATCTGAGTTTGATGGGTTAGAGCTCTCTGATTTAGCTTTGACTTCTCTATTCTTCATCTTTCTATTTTTTTTGTTGTGAAGTTACTCTCAAGGTAGTATCATTATTTTTGATTTATACTTTATGCTCATTTGCCTAATCTTTCATTTCAGCTTCATACATCATCAGTGTACCAATCAGCTCTCTCATGGTTAGATTTTTGAAAGGTGTTGATTGTAAAATTGTAGCAGAGATACCATTCAATCGAGTAGGAAGTACCCTCAGTACTTTTAATGCTTGATCATCCTTCATGATAGGTTATCCTAGAGTTATTATATTATTGACAATTTCTGTCAATATCCCTTTCATTTGGGTAATTCTTTCTCCTTCAAACATTCTGAAAGTATCAAATTTTAGTTTTCCAGTTTCATATCTCATTTGTCTCACATTGTCTGTTCCTTCATATGCCACAGCTATTGTCTACCAAATCTCATATTTTGTTGGGAACTGAGATACTCTATTAAATTCATCTGTTCCTAGACCGCAGATGATTGCATTCATATCCTTAGAGTTCATATCATACTCTGCCTCTATAGCAGCACTCCATGTCTCAGGATTTTCAGGAATTTCATAAGTAGTTAGAATCTTTGAATATACTTTATATCTGAGGTTTTTCATATATATTATCATGCGTGATTTCCAGTAGCCATAGTTGTCTCCATTGAAATATGGTTCTCTGACCATTGACATCCCATCTCTTGTGTTATTCATGATGCTCTATTGTAATCTTTAAATACTTCTAGCGTGATAAGGCTCTATCAGAAGCTCCTCCTCGGATACCAATTATTGGATCTTGAATATACAGATTATACACAAGAGGGGGGTGAATTGTGTCTTTCAAAATTTTTTTTAACTCTTCAATTGAACAAGTTCTGTCCTATTTTATTTATTAGATTTGATCATGCATCAGAAATAAATAAAAGCAGGGATACAAAGATGTATAGTGGTTCAGGGAACAGAAGGCCCCTAGTCCACTCCACCAATGCTCAACTCCACAAGCTTGGTGATTTTCATTATCTGGTCCTCGTTTCAACAGACCGGTCCACAACTGAATACAGGCAGTTGACACCTTTACAATCCAAGGAAAAACAAAGCCTTCTAGTTCAAACATGAACCTACACAGCTTAGAACGATAAGTTGGTTACTCAAGAATAAAAATAATTTCAGAAAAAATCTTTTCCAAATGATCTCCACAATTGCAACAGAATGCAATTGACAGCAGATGGATCGTCATCTCTAGAAATATTGATTTTCAAGTCGAAGCAGTTCTGAGTCGATCCAGTTGAAATAGATATAAATATATAGTTTACAACTTCAGCAGTAGTATATCCACAGTACATATTCGATGCAGAACAAGTGAATCTTCTATCGAGTTCCTTCTTCTAAATTGAACAGAGCTTTGATGCTCCTTTTTGAATCAGCAGATCAACGTGATTTTTTGCAGTCTCTATTTTCCACACTTTTTAATTAATTTGATTGATCACCACTCTCCCATATATATATGGTGTTTTTTTAGAGATAACATATATAATAAATCTGAGCATATCTTCTTCACATTTAGATCCATAAAAGTCTCCTTCTGATTCATGATATTCAAAAAAAATTAACTTACAGAGTAGTCGTAACTTCCCTGAAGACTCCGCATAAAAATCTCCTTTTAATTCGATCTTTATTCCAATAAAAGAGGCTTTGAATAGGTCAAAGTTTTACTTTATAAACGACTTTAAATCCGTCTTGAAATCTGCCCAATAATCAGCTTACTGACCGTTGCATAAAAATATCATCTTTCAAAACTTTATAACGCCAAACGTAAGGTTGATGACGTGGCCTCCAAACGTAGGGTTGATAACATAGTCTTCAAACGTAAGGTTGACAACGTAAGGTTGACAACGTAAGGTTGATCTTAAACATAGGGTTGATCATCTATACTTTTTCTTAAAAACTCAAACGTACGGCAAAAGATCCATATTTTTACTTGATCCATACTTTTCCAAGAACGTATGGTTGTTTACAAAAGTAAGGTTGATGAACCATACTTTTGAGAAAAAAACGTAACGTTTAGTACCTACATACAGTTATCCTTTCATACATTGCTAAAAACGTAAGTTTTTTTAACCATACTTTTCTCTTATCTCAAAAATTATACACGCTTTTCATCCTTACGCTACATTTATCCACATAGGGTATGAATAGTGATTGCAGGACGCACGTAAAGCAGATTCTGAATAAGTAAGCTATGAAAAGTGATTCTAGGATGCGCTTAAAGTAGATTCCAAACAAGTAATAAATTCTTGTTATTTCAAGAGTAAAATAAATTAAAAAATTCCTGCATAATACTAAATAAAATCATTAGAAAATAATTAAGGGTATTTGTGAGCATCAAAATTGTCATAAAGAGACAGAGTATTATTTTCAATAATCTCCCACTTTAAATAAGATTATTATGTATTGTTGAAAACAATACTTTGCTCAACATTTTTAAAAACCAAAGCTAAATATTTTTTTAAAAATATATTTTTTAAATTTCTTAAAAAATATATTTATTTTTAGCATCATTTTTTTAAAAAACTACCACTAAATTAAAGGAAAAAACAAAAATATAAAATATCTAATTATGATATATTATTTATTATTTACAGTCATATATATTTTATTATTTATAATTTTAATTAATTATAATGTGTTAATTAATAAATATTTATAATTATAAGTTAATAATAATTTGAAACTTAAAGAAAATATTCAATAAGTTGAAAATCAGACATCATGATCAAATGAACATAACTTTTGATCTAGGAATCTGTTTTAGCTCCACAACCAGTCAAATATAAGATTATGAAATGAATTAAAACCAAATATTATTCAACTTTTTTAATAATTAAAAGATTAAAATTTATTATAGCTTCAATAAAATTAAGAAATCTAACATAAACTTCAAATGGTTGTAAATTTTGATCCGGATGTCTATTTAGAATCTACCATATATCAAATTGAATCTTATGACCAGCTCTATGACTTAATGAGTGAGGGAACCTTGGTCACATTTTTTTAGGCCAAATAAGTCCCACAAGTCCTCCAAAACTAATTTTTTAGTAAGTGTATCCCAATTTTTTAAAATTCTACGGAATTTCAGCGTCGTTTAAGGGGGTATTATTGTATTTTTCGGTAGGGACTCAATTTATTACTAGGTATTACATTCATATTGATATTATGGTTTTTAAGTTTTATAATTTTTAACAAAGTAATTTTATTTATAATTAAATATATTCATATTTTCCTATATTTACATATAATACCGAATGGCCCTAAGGCCTTTATTTTTTTATTATTTTTAATAATCCACCTTTCAAGGGGTGAGGTGGAACCCTTACAAGGCCCAAAGGCTTAGAGACAATTACATGACCCCTATGTATTAGAGGGAATTACCCAGAAAATACAACTTGGAACTACTCCTCCCCAACACATGTCATGATATCATCACTCCACTTTCGTAGGGTTGGTCGGCTAGCTATCCTATGTAGATCTGCACAGGCCCAGTATGGATGGCAAAGCCATACCCTCTCATTCTTCCAATTTGGTTAGCTCTGTTATGGTGAATGTGCCTACTCTGAATCCTCATATAGAGCCTTTACCCTGGTAGTATGGTTGGTACATCTGCATATTTATGTGGCCTGAAGGCCTTGGGGTGGCCTGAAGGAATTGGGAGACAACTAGCCCAAAGTCCTTGGGTGGCCCGAAAGCTTTACAAGTAAATTTTATATATAAACATGCATGTGTCAATAAAAAACTATATTTATGTGTATATTCTAATATATGTAAATAAATACATATATATATATATATATATATATATTTGTATGTGTATTTGAGAAATATAAATATGTAGTTGTGTCAATAATATTGTGTGTATACATCATATATAAATATATTTTTATATAAATATATCATTATCATTCAATATAGTATATAAATGAATTTATAGTAAATAATATGAATATATATATATATATATATTTACATATGTAAATAATGTTAATATATTCATATGTGTGTGTATTGATAAAAAAAATATTTATATTTACATTCTAATATATGTAAATAAATATTAATATATAATATATTTAAATATATTTAAGTATATATATATCATACACATTCAATGGGATTTCATCTTCATTTAAGAGTATCTTCATATGCTTTTTATATCGTTTATGATTTTATTCCATTGATTTACATTCCTATTGATTTGATGGTGTTGCAATTATCGTGATTTCCCCTCTTTTGGTAATTTATTATCAATTATATATATTTTTTTATATGAATTTATGAATATTTGTGTATATTTATAAACATTTTTTTAATATTTATACATATTTATGTTTATATATTTTTATATCATATATGTGTAAAATGAGGTGCGGCCCACTATGTTGACGGATTGCTTTGATGAACCATCAATGATCAGGTCGTCATCCTCTAGGACGCTTTACCATCTCAGCTAGCAACAGCTCCTTCCCCAAAAGGGGCTCTACCTCAGGGTAGTGACCTTTTTGTGGGGGAGGGGGGTTACCATGTGTGGAGGGTTTGAAAAGGCTACACATGAGAATTCCCATTCTAGAAAAAAGAAATATATATATATATATACACCTGTGTTTATATATAGATTTATATTAATATAAAATTATATATATGGCTATGATTATATATAATAATGTAACATAAATTTGTCTTTATATATATTTATGTAAATTTTTTTATACGTATATATATATAGCCATTTATATCCATTTATTATTTAAATATTTATTAATTATTATTTATTAATTATTATTTATCCATTTATTATTTATTATTTATTATTTATTATTTATTATTTATTGATTTATTGATTTATTTTTATTATTATATTATTATTAGAAAACTATTTAATATTTATTTATTATTTATTATTTATTATTTAATATTTATTTATTTATTATTTATTTATTTATTATTCATCTATTGTTTATTTATTATTTTTTTATTTTTTATTTATTATTTTTTTATTTTTTATTTATTTGTTATTTATTTATTCATTATTTATTAGTTATTATTTATTTCTTTCTTTCTTTATTATTTATAATTTTTTATCTATTTATTATATATATATATATATTATTTATTTATGTATTTATTTATTATTTATTTATTTATATATTTATTTATTATTTATTTATTTACTTTTTATTATTTATTATTTATTATTTATTTAATTATTTATTAATTATTAATTATTTTTATTTTATTATTTATATATTTTTTATTTTTTATTACCTATATATTTAACATTTATTTTTTATTTTTTTATTCTGTATACTTTAATTATTAATTTATTTTTATTTTTTTATAATTTTATTATAAATTTAATATTATATTATTGTTAATTTTTTATTAATTCCTTATTTATTACTTATTATTTGTTTATTTTTCATTATTATTTTATTATTAATTCCTTTTTTTCTTTTATTATTATTTATTTATTTTTTATTTTTTATTTTTTATTCATTAATTTTTAATTTTTTTAATTTTTTTATTATTTTATTATTATTTTATTAAAACATATTGATAATTACTTATTTTTTATATATTTATTAATTATTAATAACTGATTACTAATTAATTATTATTTATTTTTTAGTTTTTATCTATTTGGTATGTATTATTTGTTTTTTAAATCAATATATATATATATAAGAATATTAAATTTTATTTAATCACCACATGAAGAGCTTTCTAAAGTGGTAAAGTCTTCAGATATTAAGCAAGAGGTTGGGGGTTCAAATCTTACATAACGCGAAATTTCTATATAAGGCATGTGAATATGCATAGTAATAAACACTAAGTAAAAAAATAATTAATTATGAGAATTAAAAAATTAACAAAAATAATAAAATCCTAAAATCATCCTAAAATCATAAAATAATTATAAAATAATAATTAATAATTAATAATTAATTAATTATGGTAATAATAAATAATAATAATAAAATAATAAATTCTTGACTCTAAGAATAATAAAATAAGAAATTAATTAATTAATTAGTTAATAATAAATTAATTATGAGAATTATAAAATATTTAAAAAAATTACAAAAATTAAAAAAATAAAAAAATAAAAAACTATCGTGAAATGATTTCCCTGATTTTAAAAAAACCACTGCTAAATCGTTCTACGATGGTTTTGATAAACAGCCATTAAATAAATTTTGACGCATGATTTAGTAGTGGTTTTCCAAAACTATTGTAGAATAATTTAACGGTTGTTTAAACTGCCATTAAACACTTATTTTGGCCTAGTTCATTTGGAGGGGTGATGTACAACCTCCTAATGATGAGGTAAGAAGTCCTAAAGGGTTCGTACTAGTTTTGAAATTGCTCAAGATTCTTATTCCTATAGATTTCTCTTATTATATTGATTACATCTACTTTGAGAATAATGTGTTGTAGGTTTCACCTCGGGTATTTTAGAGAGCGTTGGGGTCATAATTAGTTGACCCAGTTGTGCCCTGAGAAAAAAGTGAACCCAGATAACTAATTTTCAAGTCATCTAGACATCAAATTTTCATATATGCCTAGTTGGGACTTCTTTCCATTCTTCCTCTTCCTCTAGGGGAGTTATGGAGATGCAAGTTACATGTCTCAAAGGATTCCATAGTTTGAACTATTTGGAATCGACCATCATCTAGAGGATATCTGTGAAGACAAAATAGTCTTGAATGTTATTCCCTAGCATCTGATGGTAGGTGAAATAGTTTTGGTGGTCATTGAGATTGGTTTCTTTGGGCCTCCTAGATTCTAGTAACTTGTGAAAGTTGTTTTCCATCAAAAAAATGAAATATACCAAAACCAATTATTTATTAAAATACTAATTATTATTCTTTCAGCCCTTAAAACATTGATGGTTTTGCTTCTTTCTCCCCCCCCCCCCTAGTGGGGGTAATTTTTTCTTCATGGCCATTCATGGGGGGTATCATGTGGAATTTTTTTGTTTTCTATTATGAGATTGGTGTTGTTACCGACTTGAGTGTGACAGTCGTAGTCTCAACTTTACCCTACCTTCTCACATGAGTATTAGGGGTAGGAAGATATTTTTCTTAAGTCCTCCAGAAGACATCCTCCAATCACTTTTTATGCTTATAAACTCTCAAAATCCACTTGGATACTTCAATGGAATCAATGATATCTATAACTTATCTTGGAGATTCTCTATAAATATTTCCATTGATTACTCTTGGGGAGCTACATGTTGAATGAATATATATAATCCTTACATATGTTTACAAAATATAAAACTCTATCATTTTCAAATTTATTGTAGTTTAAGAGGTTAATGATCATTACATTCCTCAAAATTGAACTAAATTGATAAAGAAATTGATGATGAAGTTCTTCCTAGTTTTCAACAAACTAAGATGTAAATTTAGTATATTAGACAAACATTGTTCTTTCCAAATTCATCAAAAAGCATCTGGGTTTAATTGCTTCTTGTTGTTCAAGGTTTCCCATCATGGAGTCATGCCAAGGTATGAAGTGTGTTAAGTGTTTCTCTGGATCCCCTGTACCACTGAAGGTCAAGAATATAAAGTTATAAAAATTTTGTTGAGGAGTAGAAGCATCCACTAATTCATGGTATGGTTTCCAATATGCTTTCACCAGTGCATGTCATCCTTCTATAACTCCATTGGAACATCATGGGATTCAATAGAGTTGAGAAACTCTAATGGAACTATTTCTTGAGCTAATAGGGCTGATTCTTGAGCGAGCCTAGTAAATAGATCCCAATTTGGTTAGCTTTCATATGATAGTTGTTGAAATGCAGTTTGAGTTAGGTTAGGTTCACTAGCCTAAAATAATGGTTGATTTTATCCCATCGTAGGATACTCATAATATTGTCCACCCATCAGGGTCAGATATACCAGTAACTTGGAAACATATCCTATTGAATGGAAAAGATCCAACCTTAAAAATTCATAATTCTTTTCGAATTGAAAATTCTCTACTCAATGTGAGGCATTTTCCTCTTACTAGGGAATTTACTTAGTGGGGATATTTCTCTTAATTAATTTTTCATTTGTCTATTTTAACTTATTTATCTCAATTTCATATTGTTCTAGATCTTCTTTATCATAAATAAATGCAACCTCCTCGAGTGGTGAGTGGGATATAGCCACCCCTTTCCCTATGTATTTAACTGAAGTTTGGTGGGCAGGTGGTATCTGGTCATTCAAAGCTGCCAAGTTCTAGGTCTACCTTTGATGCTAAGTGTCCATTCCTTATTCATTTGTTTTTGTGTGGAATTCATTTTTGGGCATACGTCTATTAATTTTACTCTCATTAATTATAAATCATAACGGTATTTTATATAAGGTTATCATTGATGGAGTTCACTAATTAATATCACACAATAAGGTACTCCTCAAGAGACATTCCATGAGCCTTCTTTGTGTGAGACTTATTTGTTGACTATTTCGGTTTACACCCCATGTGAGGATTCATCTAATATTCATGGTGATATTTTTAATTAAATTTATATTATATGATCTAGAGAGAGTTTATGATGATACTTACTAAGTGTTCCCCTTATAATGAGGGCAGGTCATGCATTGGAAGAAATAATATAAGTGTTTCTTATAGGGTAACATATCCCAAACTTGAGAAAACTAACCTCCTTAAAGGGGGGTGGGTGTTATAATGCCTCCAACCTTATGGGATGAAGTTTACCTAGTTCTACCCCATCACCATTTCATATTTTTTAGGAATTGATGGCCCTAGGGGGTAGAGGTGGTAAAAATTCCTCCATCCCTACGGGTTGGGCTTGATCTTTTATTGATGTTGTAGTAGCTGTTAAATAATTATTTCATATTTTTCATTCTTTGGTTCTAGAACACACTGGATGTTGAGAATTTTTTGATCATGAGCTAATAAATATTGAGGGATTATTAATATTTTTTGACCTATCAATATCTATCTTTATCAAATGGGTGGCTTGTCCGATATTCTAGGTCACGTGATATAGGAGCTTATCAATTGCTTATTCCCACCAAATACATTACCTATGTTCCTTGGAAGTAGTGGAACTATTCTATATATATCAATTTTTTTGTGAAAACCTTGGTCCTGATACCTAACCCAAGGTATTTCAATTTCATATTTCACTTTATAATACACATGGTTAATTTTTGAGAAGGGTGAAATTCAATTGTCAATACTCACCCCAACCCAGGGGTAGCATCAATAATTACTTAGAATGTGAATATTATACTTCTAAGGAAAATCCTTTGTAAACCATCATGATTCTTTATCACCTTGGGGTTTTTTTACATTGATAAATCTATGAAATTAATTTGAAAATAAATTTTTCTCAACATTTCAATGTGATGAGCATACTCCCCATAAGATAGATGTTTTCCCCAAATATGATGAAGAGTTTCCCATAGATTATATCATGGGTAGGGTGTGCATTACACTTTCAATGATTTGAAAATGTTATACTGGTAGGTTTACAAGTTATAAATCATTAGTGGTATATTACACCCAGTTAGTTACTTCTACATGTCCATAGAGTTTTCTTCATCAACTGAAAGAAACCCATCCACTTGATCTGACCATATAGGTCTCTTTCCAATTACTTTTTCAAAAGGATATAAGTCACACATAATTTCCTCTGATGAACTAAAGGAAATACTCAAAGGAGGTGTTAATGGTAATCATTTATTTTTATTATCCTCTAGTCAAGATGGAATTTACTTGGTAATAGTTGAAGCATCTAGTATAGTTATCTTCATCCTCTCCAATATTTCCCAATATGAGGGATCCTTTAGGGCCTTTTTGATAAATGTGGGACCTTCTTGTCAGGATAAGATATCACTATCGGAAGGGCCTTTGTAGTGGGTTTCATGGGAGTAATTTCTATGATTATTTTATATAATGTCGTCGGGATAAATTTCATAAAGGATGTTCATGGGAGATATCCTAGAACTAATGATGATGAAACAATGGGGAGGAATTCCATTGGTAAAGCTTAATGTTTCTTCTGATAAGGAGTCGATGGATCCTTAGGCTTCCACTGGGAGATATTAGAGGGAATATAGGACATAATAATTAATCAGAATATATATATATAGGTATGTTATAGATTTTCTATTCAAATATATTGATGGGATTCCTTGGATTGTAAAGGAGCAGAATACGGGTCTCCTCCTTGATTTTTTACAAGGTACACTGACAAACCCTTTTAACATATACAGGTATAGGTTCCCACTATTGTATTATTATTATATTATACTGGTAGTTCTTCTAGGTGGGATTCGGAATATGATACTACTCTCTAGTGGATTTTAAAATATTTCAATTATCAGATTTGCTGGCGGGAGAAGGAATATATGCTTGCCCCTTATGTGATACCAGAAAATAATGATAATTGTCCTTTACTAATGTCACCAAAGTATTCTAAAAACTTTTCACAATATAAGTAGTAATATATTCTTACTTTTCTATTTCCACCAGAATATGTTAATGGATTTTTGTTTTTGGGATGGTATTATAATCCCATTTATTTCCTCTTTGTGTCTCAAGATTATTCCACTAGAATTCTCATACAATAAAAATATTTTGGGCTTGTTCCCTTGGCATCACTCTATTCCAATAGAAAACTATATTAAAGGAAACATGGATATAATATTGTTATATATTTTCTCTTTGGAGAGACTTTAGTGGATATAGAAGTATATGCCCACTCCATATTTGATATATTTTGTCACTACTGGAAAGATCGCCTGGAATTATCAGCCTTACTGACTGGGGCTAGGAATTTTTTTTCACTGTCCTTATTAATATACAAGGAGTTGAGATTGCATGACATTGATAATGTCAAGATTGTAAGGTATCCCTCTTGGGAGGATCCTAGATACAGGTGTAGTTTTTGGTGAAATATTCAACCTCACTAAGGTGAGGGAAGCTAGTACTATCATATTCAAGGGATAATCTCCTGAAATTGTATAAGGTTGTAGCGGGTGCCACCTACTTCTTTATGGAATTCGACTGGTGAGGTTTTCTATAGGCTTCAGTACCTGTAGACTCTTCTAGGATACCTCTAAATTCGGGATAGTACTAAGGTGAAGGTTTTCCATCAATGGTTCATTTCTTACTTGTTATTGAACATAGTATATTAATGATAACATATGATCGATCATTGGGTTTGTATCCACTATGGTTATTGAATCATAACATTTGTTTCTTGGTGGAGATGCCATCAATTAAAATCAAAGGTGATTCTTTAAAAGGGTATGTGTTATACAATAACATTAAAACCTATGAAACCCATCATTTTATTATCACATATAGAATCATGTTTTATTGATCACCTTTAGGGTTAAATGATATAAGTTAGGTTCACTATTTCCTTGATTGAATTAAGAGTTTTGGGAAAAAATATTTATGATTCCCATGGTAACTCGGTTATCTAGTTATCACATATATTCACATTGGGATCACTATTTTTTCTAATGAAAAATCCAATTCGTAAGCATGAAAAGAAATAAAATACCACATGCTTGGTTGTGACTCAATTATGTGTGGTTGTCATTGTGTTTTCAGTTAGGATAGACCTTCATTACAAATGAAGGTTTTCACTAGGGTTTCTTACCAATGATTCTTAAAAATTTGTATTCGTTGAGAGGATGAGAGTCTGGGCTTATCACACCCTTCTGAGTTGAATTATTTCCTACTCTGGGAATCTCATATGAATTGAAGATATATTTATGAATCCTTCCCAAATTCTAGTGCAGGACTAGTTTCCCCCATGATAATGAATGAATCAAAACTTTATATTTATGTGAACATTTTTATATACAATAATTTCTCCATAATTTTATTATTAATTACTAGAAGTTCAGTTTAAATCCGCATAGTTTGGCGCACTAGATTTTATTATCATCTATGTAGGTTGTATGTGTTTTGGTGTTAGGATCAGGCCCATGAAGTGTATTCCTACATATATCTATGAATTTATTAGAACCCTATTAGTTTGGTGCCACGTAAAAATACATGTTCTTCCTTTTAAGTTTGTGTGATGAGGATCATTGTAGTTCCTTTTAAATTCATGAAACCACGACTATTTATAAGAAATTTAAACTAATTTTAAGTACACTTTTAGGAAAAAATTCCTAGAAATGGTTGGTGTAGGACTTACACATGAGTGACCCTTTCAAGTTATCCTAAAATCAAATATTCTCCGATGAGGTTGGTTTTAGTGTGTAAAGGAATATAGCACTATGAGGATATGTGTTGTACCATAGGGAATATCTCCCCCAAGAGAAATGATAAAGCCCTATTTTTTTTAATATTTTATTAATAATAAAAGATATAATTTCCACACATTGTGTTAAATATTTTTATTTATAAAATATTTGGGATTTGATCATTCATTTGAAAATTTGGTGAAAATTCCAGTTTTACCCTTTATAGTGCACTGTAGTATTTCGAAGATAAATATTTTTATATTTATTATTTGAATTTGAACTTTTGTAACCATGTTACTAACGTAATTGTATACAACTTGTATTCAGGACACTAGAGCTAAAGAGTGTATTTTGATGGAGTAAATGGGACATTAATCCAATGGTGGGATGGATTCGGCAGAATGGGCATGGGTTCTGTATTTGGGCCATATCTTCTTCATCTAGTATTGTATGGAGCCCAAATATTGAGGACAGATCGGGGACATTATTTTTCACAAATCATCCTTCTGGAATGCTGGTCAATTCATGCGTTTTCGAGTCCATTGGGTGGTGAACTTTGCATTAAAATATTTGCCCGAGATTTCCCATTCACACTTGAAACCTCTTTAAACCTAGCTTCCCCTCCACTCTATAAATTAGTGTTTTTATCATTTGGAGGGGTTGGGACGTGAATTAGGAAGTTTAGGGCAGATTAGAAGAGGTTCCACTCTAATTCTCTGAGCAATTCAATAAGGGTATCTCTTGAAGCAAGGATCCCTTCGTCGAAGCCCTATTCTTCTTCCTCATGTTGTAATGTTTGTGTTTTCTTAATAAACTTCTTTGTTCTTCTTCTATTTATTCTCTTTTCTTCTATTTTGTTTAAATTTCTTCTTCTATTAATCTTCCTCTTTGGGCTGGAATTCTTGAGTAGAATCTTTATTGGGTTATACCCATTTTAAACCTTTGCACATGAAAAACACTTCTATGATGATTACGCCACCCATGGAAGAGTAGTTATTTTTAGTAATCGATCTAACTCTCACCTTCTTCATTCATTTATTTTGATTCAATGATCTAATATAATTCACTAAACATGATCCACTAATTGATTTTTTAAATTATAAGAAACTTAGTGAGAAATTCAACAATTAACACAAACGTGTGAGGTCGGGATTTGTGTGAATTGTAAGAGCGTGATCTTAATCGGTAATACAAGACCACACGGGATCAATTTGTAGAGTTAAAATACAATCTCTAAACTCAATTAATCCTCATTTATAGAGTGTTTATGTGCCTTAATTTACCACTGACCATAATCTAGCCTTATAATATCAATCAAATCAGGGTGCTACGATAGCATGTTCCGAAGTTAGCCTAATCTTAAATTCACTTCATCTTTGTGGTACGGTTAATTCTCGTAGGGTTCGGGGGTTAAAAAATTAAGGGATCATAATTAAGTGAATATTAATTTAAATGATAATGATTAATAAATGATTTAATAGGTAGAGTTAGATCGATTACGTCTTTTAAAATATTTTCTAAAAAAACATCTTCTTGTTGTTTCTTTTTAATCAAACATCATTTCAAAATTAAAAAAAAATGCAAACTTCTTCAAGTTTTAGAAACGATAAACAACCACCCCCATCCTTTCAAGTAGTGTTTTATATATATTCTATTTTATTTTTATAATACCTTTAATAAGTTTTCAAATTCACTTCCTCCTTTGAGAGACGACCTTGTTCAGCCACTCTACTGCACCTAAGTACCCCAAAATCACACTAATCATTTGAGGGCACCCACGGCAGCGCTCTTTCAAATTGGTGCAATTTTCAGGGAGGCAAGTAATTTATTAAACCATTTATAGGTATTTATTTTATTTTTCATTTTATTATTTTCTTCACCTCTCTCTTTCATCTTTCCCCTTTCTCAAGTTTTAATTTTTTTCATCCTCTTCTTTTCTTTTTGGACCATCAACTAAACTTCTCATTTTTATTTTACTATGGTCCACCTTCATTGTTTTCGTTTTTATTTGATTTATGACATGAACTAATCCCGAATATCTCTTATATCTTGACCCTGAGATTGAACATAGCCTTAGGGATCGAATCAGACATTCTCATTCTACGGGAAGTTTCAACATTCAACCAGTTGGAGAATTACTCCAATATCAAAACATTGAAATTGGAAGCAATTAAAATTCAACCATAAAACAAGAACCAATGGCTGAAAATAATGGAAATGAAATTAATAGAACCATTCGAGAATTGGCAGCACCTGATATTAATTATCAACCAAACGGTATTGCATACCCAAATCTCGAATCGGACTTTGAACTAAAATATGGGTTAATTCACTTACTTCCAAAGTTTCATGGCCTCTCTAGTAAGGATCCCAATAAACATTTTAAAGATTTTAATGTGTTTTTCTCAACCCTAAAACCAAGAAATATCTCTGAAGATCAAATAAAATTAAGAGCATTCCCATTCTCACTTGATGGAGCTGCGAAAGATTGGATGTATTATTTACAACCTGAGGATGTAACTTGTTGGAACGATTTAAAATGTCTTTTATTGTAGAGATTTTTTCCAGCATCGAGGACCACTTCCATTCATAAGGAGATCTTGGGGATCAAGCAAGCACAAGGGGAGTCAATGTATGAGTATTGGTAGAGATTCAAGAAGTTGTGTGCAAGCTGTCCACATCACCAAATCAGTGAGAAACTCCTCATTCAGTACTTCTACGAAGGACTCACACCTATGGAGAGAAGCATGGTGGATACTGCAGTAGGAGGGGCATTGGTGGAAAAGACACTAGTATCCAAACGTGCCTTTATTGACAAGATGACACAAAACTCCCAAAAATTTGGCAATCGAGGTACACCATATGTTAGGAGAGTACATCAGGTAAGTCCTTCTTCTCTTGAAAGTCATTTGATTGATACCAAGTTAGAAAAATTGACCACTATAGTGAGTCAGATTTCACTGGATCAAAATACATCCCAACCCCCTCCTTCAAGGCCTTGTGGAATTTTCACTGAGACAAGCCACCCAACTGACCGTTGCCCACAACTACAAGAGACAGAGGATTGCATAGCAGTATTCCCAGGGAGAACATTTCAGCAGCAAAAACAACCATATCCCGAAAAGAAGTTTGATTCATTTTCTCCAACATACAACCAAGGGTGGAAAGATCAACTAGACATGAGGTATGGCTCTGGACAACAACAAAGGCCATCCTTTCAACAAAACTTCCAGCAGCCTCCGCCTTACCAGTAGGGTTTCCAACAACCCCAAAGAAGATTTGAAGCCCAAGAATCAACAAGACAACAACAAGGGAATCCCCCACCAAAGGTAGATTCTAATACTAATGATCTTTTGAAGAAAATTGTTCTCAATCAACAGAATGAGATGAAGAGTCAAAGTTTGGAGCTGAGGGAGTTGAAGACTCAAATGACACAGATTTCCACCGCCCTCCATGAACTTGTAAGTAAAAATTCCAGAAATCTACCTTCCCAGCCCACTCCAAATCCAAAGGGGAATGTTAGTGCCATCACATTGAGAAGTGGGAAGAAAATGAACAATACATCTGTACCTACCATTCCACTGGGACTCACCTCTACTCCGAAGAAGCCGCATTCCATACCAACTGATGAGAAATCCAAGGAGAAAGATAAAGGTAAGAAAAAGATTGATGATGTTCCTCCTAAACCCCTTCCACTTCTAAACAGGGTTGTTCAAACCAAGAAGATGGCTTAATAAACAATGAAAAAGGAGGTTTTGGACCCATTCAAGCATGTGGAGATCAACATTCCTCTACTTGAATCCCTTAAGAAAATCCCAAGGTATGCCAAATTCTTAAAAGAACTCTGCACCAATCAAAGAGGGATCAAGGGAAATAAGAGGATCAACCTTGGAAGGAATGTCTCAGCACTCATTACACCAACTCTAGCAATGCCAACAGAGTGCAAGGATCCCGGGACATTCACCATCCCATGTACCATAGGGGAGTTGCACTTCCCTGATGCTCTTTTTGATTTAGGAGCTTCAATAAATGTGATGCCTCACTCTGTATTCTCTTCCTTGCATGTTGGTGAGTTGAAGCCAACAAGAGTAGTGGTGCAGTTGGAAAATGGAGCTACAGCATATCCAGTGGGAGTACTTGAGGATGTACTTGTCCGGGTAAAAGACATGATCTTCCCAGCAGATTTCTACATGCTTAACATGGAGTATGATCAGGTAAGATCTCATGCTCCCATAATCTTAGGTAGAACCTTCCTCAAAACAGAAAAAACTATCATAAATGTCAACGAGGGTACACTTTCCATGGAGTTTGGAGATGAATTTGTGGTATTTAATGTTATGGATTTCATGAAGTACCCCTCAGAGGATCACTCTGCATTTTTTATCTCCCATTTTGAACCACAAAATAAAAACTCCATGTAATTTGATTGTCCAATTCTTAGGGAGATTATGAATATTAGTTCGAGTTTGATGTCTAAGAGCACTTCCACACATGTTGTTGATACAAAATCCTCTCTTGGATTTGATTTTGATGTGGATTCATATTCTGACTTTGATCATGTTCACTCTGATTGTGACATGGCTGTTGAGTATGTTGATGGATTTGATGGTTTAGTCTCTAATTTTGATGATGTATATTCTGATACTGATGCTATTTGTGCACATATTTCAGTTCCTTCTATGTCTCCATCCATACACCACCCCCCTACACTAGAACTCAAGCCATTGCCACAAAATCTCAAATACTCGTACTTGTTGAGTGGTGAGAAATTACCTGTTATCATTTCTAACAATCTTCCTTTTGAACATGAAGAAAAACTTTTGAATATTTTGAGGTAGAACATTAGGGCAATTGGGTGAACCTTGGATGACATATTAGGTATTAGCCCGGCCATTTGCATGCATAGGATTATTTTAGAGGATGGGGATAAACCGGTGAGGCAACCACAAAGGAGACTCAATACAACACTTTTAGAGGTTGTTAAAAAAGAAGTTGAAAAATTTCTCAAGGCAGGTATAATCTATCTCATTTCAGATTCTCAGTAGGTAAGTCCAATTCAAGTTGTGCTTAAGAAAAGTGGTGTTACTGTTGTTAAAAACGAGAAAGATGAGTTAGTTCCAATGAGGGTACAAAATAGTTGGCATGTGTGTATTGATTATAGGAAACTAAATCATTCCACTCGCAAAGACCATTTCCCCCTCCCATTTATTGATCAGATGCTTGAGATACTAGCTGGGAAGACACACTATTGTTTCTTGGATGGATTTTCTGGATATTTTCAGGTTCCTATATCTCTGGAGGATTAGAAGAAGACTACATTCACCTGTCCCTTTGGCACATTTTCCTGCCGGAGGATGCCATTTGGACTTTGTAATGCCCCAGGTACCTTCCAGAGATGCATGGTGAGTATTTTTTCTTATTTTATTGAGACCTACATGGAGGTATTTATGGATGATTTTATAGTGTATGGATCCTCATTTTATGAATGTCTAAATAGTTTGGGAAATGTATTGAATTGTTGTATTGGGAAGAATTTGGTCCTAAACTTTGAAAAGTGTCATTTCATGGTAGAACATGGCATTGTCTTAGGGAATGTAGTGTCAAAACATGGGATAGAGGTTTATAGATCTAATATATACATTATTTATAATAAAAGATATAATTTCTTCGCATTGTGTTAAATATGTTTATTTATAAAATATTTGGGATTTGATCATTAATTTGAAAATTTGGTGAAAATTTCAGTTTTACCCTTTATAGAGCACTGTAGTATTTCGAAGATAAATATTTTTATATTTATTATTTTAATATTAAATTTTGTAACAGTGTTACTAACGTAATTTTCAAAAACTTTCATTCAGGACACTAGAGCTAAAGATTGCATTTGGATGGAGTGAATGGGCCACTAATCCAATGGTGGGATGGACTTGGCAGAATGGACATGGGTTTTGTATTTGGCCCATATCTTCTTCATCCAGGCTTGGATAGAGCTCAAATGTTGAAGAACCCTCGGGGAAATTATTTGGAACAAATCCTCCTTCTGTAATGCCGGTCAGTTCACGCGTTTTGGAGGTCAAATGGGTGGTTCAGGTTGCATTAAAATATTTGGCCGAGATTTCCCATTCACATTGGAAACCTCTTTGAACCTAGCCTCCCCTCCACTCTAAAATTTGTGTTTTTATCATTTGGAGGGGTTGGGAAGTGCATTAGGAAGTTTAGGTCAGAGTAGAAGTGGTTACACTCCAATTATACAAGCAATTAAATAAGGGTAGCTCTTGAAGCAAGGATCCCTTCGTCGAAGCCCTATTCTTCTTCCTCATGTTGTAATGTTTGTGTTTTCTTAATAAACTTATTTGCTCTTATTTTATTTATTCTCTTTTATTATGTTTTGTTTAAATTTATTCTTCTCTTAATCTTCCTCTTTGGTCTGGAATTCTTGAGTAGAAGTGTTATTGGGTTATACCCATTATAAACCTTTGCACATGCAAAACACTTCTACGATGATTACGCCACCCATGGAAGAGTAGTTATTTTTAGTAATCGATCTACCTATCACCTTCTTCATTTGTTTATTTTGAATAAATGATCTAATGTAATTCAATAAACATGATCCATTAATTGAGTTTTTAAATTATAAGAAACTAAGTGAGCAATTTAACAATAAACACAAACGCGCGAGGTCGGGATTTGTGTGAATTGTGAGAGCGCGATCTTAATCGGTAATACAAGACCACACAGGATCCATTTGTAGAGTTAAAATACAATCCCTAAACTCAATTAATCTTCATTTACAAAGTGGTTATGTACCTTAATTTATCACTGACAATAATCTAGCCTTAGAACATCAATCAAAGCAGGGTGCTACGATAGCATGTTCCGAAGTTAGCCTAAGGTTAAATTCACTTCATCTTTGTGGTAAGGATAATTATTGTAGGGTTCAGGGTTTAACAAATTATGGGATAATAATTAAGTGAATATTAATTTAAATTATAATGATTAATAAATTATTGAAGAGGTATAGTTAGATCGATTACGTCTTTTAAAATATTTTCTAAAAAAACATCTTCTTGTTGTTTCTTTTTAATCAAACATCATTTCAAAATTAAAAACAAAAAAATGCAATCTTCTTCCAGCAAACTTCTTCAAGTTTTAGAAATGATAAAAAATCACCCCATCCTTTCAAGTAGCATTTTAATTCTATTCTATTTTATTTTTATAATACCTTTAATAAGTTGTCAAATTCACTTCCTCCCTTGAGAGACGACCTTGGTCAGCCACTCTACTGCACCTAAGTACCCCAAAATCACACTAATCATTTGAGGGCACCCACGACAGTGCTCTTTCAAGAAATATAGAGTGGTTCCCGAAGGGAATATGGCTCTCTGAGTGGGGTTTAGTTTTATTTGGGGTATGGTCAAGTGAGGATATAGCTCATGAGGAATATATAACAGTAAGGTTATGGGTTCGGATACTAGATTTCATATTGGTTATGACCCAATGATAATATGAGTTTGAATTTTGGAGGGAATATAGCTTGGTGAGGGTGATATGGTTTTAGTTCTCAAAATGAATATATACCTTTAATTGGGATATGGTTTTATTGGATAAATTTATTAATGAGGTTATAGATTTTTATATTGGGTTTGAAACTTATAGAGGCTTCTTACATATCCTATTTAATAGGAATCAAATTCTACATAGTTTAAGTGACATAGTGTAAGGTCTTGTGAGATGATCATACCATATAGTTTAATGTCATGTGATAAGGACATTTTCCAATGGTTTTATATATTTCAAATAGGAAATTATTCTGTAGCTTTACATTTTGTTACAAGGATGTAGTAGTGACAACAAAAGGTTAAGTGGGTCATATATATAGGTTTTCAAGATATAGCTCACTGACAAATTATTGGGATAATATCATTAATTAGAAAATGATTGAGTGGGGACTAAACCAAATGAGGAGGCCCATTATTTAATGGGAGAATAAAGAATATGTGTGTGTTAGACTTAATCAAGGGGGTTTCCCATGGAGTTTTTTAAGAACTGGGAATGTATGAGTGGGTATTATGCATTGGTATGTGCTTCCCAAATATGGGTGTCCCTATCACATTGATGATTCAAGGTGATGAAATCATAAATTTGAATATGGTAGTACATACACCTCATAAATAATCCAATATATACATATCTCATTAATTATAATTAGGATCAATGATAGGGACCCTCATTGTAAAGGGAGTACACAATTTTGATCACCCTAAGGATTCTACCGAACTAGGAAGAAAATTCTTGATCATCCTTTTATTAAGTTAATACATGATCAAGGGAGAGAACTCTGATGCACTTGATGTCTCAATTATGCATTCCATATAGTTTTGGGAGAGGTCTTGGTTTTTTGTTTTCAAATTCATGACCTTATAAGAAGGAATCCATAAAGGTATTTTGGGTTGATATGACCAAGATCAGTGACTTGGGAAAAGTATAAGACATAGAAGAGGTCAATTTACCCAATTTAATATCAATTTTTAAAGTGTATGGGGGTCCAAATGTTAAATAGGATCAAGGTCTTGTGAAGAGGCTGATGGATAACTTTTAATTCATCTAGTTCTCATAGGAGGGGTGATATGTGAATGAGGGGATCTATATAGGAAATGCATTTAATGAGTCTTCATGAAGGATTTTACATTATCCACCCTCTATAAAATTAGTTCATGGTAATGCACTGAAAAGGGACACTATAAAATAAGTATCTCACCAAGGTTATTTATGACCCCCCCCCCCCCCCCCCTTGAAGCTCTTTGTTTTTTTCTCTCTATGTTTTTATTTGAATTTTACCCGTTTTCCTTCATAATTAGAAGATAGTGATATCTTCCAAATTTCCTGAAGTGGTAAGTCCCTCTTCAAAAAATTTCTCCATTATTCCAATGTGTGTCTTTATTTTTTTATTTTGAGAAGGGTATGGGGAATTTTTAGGCAAACCAAAATACCTGCTTTCTATAAATTGGTTTCTATGTGGTGTACCATGAAGGAACCTCATGACGGGACTAGAATCTCCATCATGCTACCACAAATGATATGGGTTCATGAAGTTATTTTTTGGCTACATGGGACATCACCTCGTTTCCAAATATGATTGTATCCTATGAAGGGATTCATGGTGGGACCCAAATTAGTTTTAGGATAGTACAAATGATGATCATATGCAATGTGATTCATGTTCAAAAAACTTCAACAGGGACCCATTAATGAAAATAATTCATTAAAGTTTCTTTGTAAAGGTTTATTTTTTATTTTTAGAGGTTGGATGTTTCTTTGTGAAAAGATTTCCTTTTCTAATTTTAACTTGATTTTGATTTTTTATTGGTCTTTTATCCTTTTGAAATTTTTCTTCCAAACTTTATAGTCATAAATAGTTCTATATTTTTATTTTCAAATAATTTTACAGTGTTAGTAATGTTTTTTTTATTTTTATAGTTTTTCTTATAGTTGTTATTATACCACGGGACTAGAGTGATCCAATTTATCAATTCAAGATATTTTATTTTTTTGAGTTCACTATCCCATTGTAACACATTTAATTTTTATGGTTGTATTTATCCTATAAATATATTGTTCAAATTAATATAATAAAGTGTTGTTTATATTCATTGTGCAGTTAATGTGTGTTATATTATACTACATTACCAAATTAACACGCGTATATATTTATAAGGGAAATTTCATTCATAAAATTTTAGTTCATTACATTATTAACCCTTTATAAATACCACCCTAATAATTTCATTTCATACACTAAGATGAAAATATATGAGGGTAATTATGTTTCATTGCTTCTTTGGGTTCCCATGTTTCATCTTCAAACTTATAGTTCCACTAAAAAGATTTGACCAAGTGAGTTGTATTTTTTCTTAGAACTTTGTGTATATAGTTTAATATATTCACTAAATGATCCTCATAATTTTTAGTACATGTTTGAGATTTGGTATATACTTACTCAAGAGGGATATGTGTGACACATTATTCATAGGTTTGGTGGGATTTTTGGTTGATATTTCACCATTTCAATGTGACCAAAACTCTCAAAAGGGAAAATGTATTTGGGAATTATCTTTCCATACTCCCAAAACATTATAAATCTATTAAATGGAGATATATTAAGGAACACTTTATCTCCAACATCAAACTCTAGATCTCATCGATGATTATCAGTATAGCTCTTATATTGAATATGTTATATTTTGATGTGTTAATGAATGTCCTTGACCTTTTATACTATTTTTTAAACTAGTTCAGGCCCAAGATGCTTAAATTATCTAACTTTATTCCATAAAATAGGTGTTCTACATATACTCTTATAGAGTGAATTATAAGGATCCATTTTAATGATTTGGTCAAATTTATTGTTGTATGAAAACTCCTTCAAAGAGAGATATTGATCATATCCTCTTTTAAAGATCATAGAGAAACCTCTCAATATATCCTCAAGTGTTTGGAAAGTCCTTTAGTAATAGTAATTGATTTAAGGATTATAGGTCATACTAAATTTCAAATATGTGTTCAGATAACATTGGATAATTTTATAGAATGTTTTGGTGAATCTTAGATCTCGATCAGATACAATTAATAGTGGTGTTCCATGCATCCTCATCACTTCTCTAACATATAACTCTATGATTTGATCAAGTTATAAGTCCTATATAATGGTGATTAAGTGATTTTTTTTTATAATATGGTCCACCACTACCCATAAAAAATGATTTCCTTTGGATATATTTGGAATAACCATTAAAAATCCATATATATGTTCTCTTATTTTCTATATAGTTATGGGTAATGGTTGTGTCATCCCTTTGTACATTTCCCATTCTAAATTCACTTAATGGAATACAAATCACTTTAATTTATGTTATGAAATATCCTTTTTCATATTTCCCAACCAATAGTTCTCTTGGGTATCTCTATAAATCTATGTTCTCCCTAGGTGGATGGAGAATGTTGATCTATGAGAATTGTTCAACAACTCCTTATTTATCATAGTATTAGATGGTAAACATAATCATGTCTTAGATCTCACAAATCCTTATTCATAAATTTGTAACTATGATTATTTCCCCTCTATTATAGAATCTGTATTCTTTTTCATCTTAACATCATCCCTTTGAGATTTATTAATTTTCTCATGAATGGATGGTTAGAAATCATTTGAGCATTGTAGGATGGTGTTCCTTCCATTATGATCCCCATGTCCATAATTTTCATGTCTAAGAAGATTGGATCCTTATAAATCTTCATCATGGATAAGGTTATACTATCTTAGAGCATATTTCACTTTATTCGCCTTCCTGGGATGGTAATAGATTGAGCAGTCATAGTCTTTGTCAACTCTGAACATCTTCACTGGTCTATATTGAGATCCTTCTATATGAATATATACTTCAAAATATTTTTATCTATTATATTTCATTATTTGATCCATAAATATAATTCATATTGATTTTCAAATACAAGATTACTATATCCAACTACAAATCGTGAATCGATTAGTTCTACTCATTGATCTTCAATTGGTGAGAGGTATAGGATATCACTTTATCGTTTTTCATGAATACAGAACCCAATACCTTATTTTAAGCATCACTATATATCTCAAATACTTACCTTATTTTGGGTAGTGTGAACATAGGTGTATTTATAATACTATTATTCAACTCCTTTAATATCTCTTTACATTTATTATACTTGACAAACTTTACTCCTTTCCAAGTTATCGTGGTTAGTAGGTTTGACAATCATGAGAATTTTCTCATAATTAATATATAGTACCAAACTAATGTTAGGAAACTATAGATCTCTATTATATATGTTTTCTTGATACATTCCTCAATCATATTTGCAATTTAATTTTCCACATATATCCTCGTACTGGGGATAACATGCCCCAAGTAAAGGTTTTAGGTTATAGTAGAAGCAGTCGAGCCCATGCCCAATAATGAAAATTTATCAACTTAATTGGATTTATTATAAAATCTATATGAATATAAAACCTAGAATCCATGAGATAGGATCATCATATATAATTTATTATTAATTCATGTAAATAAATAATTTCCTCACACTGTAATTCTTTCTTTGTTGATGAATCAAAAAACATCTTCCAGTTATACCATCATTGTTTTGGAGAATTAAAGGGTATAATTCCTCTAGCGGTGATCCACATGTGTATCATGAACCTCTAAATTTCATCATAGAAATCCAATGGTTCTATCATTAAATATTATCATTATTTCATCATTCATCATTGATCCCCAAAATAATTACTTCGAGACCAAAATGGTTCTTCTTATTCTCTCTATATCGATAGGGTGGAAGAGGATAATTACTCTTTGTTCTAGAGAGAGTTCTATACGAAGATATCCCTAAGTCTTGAGAGGATTATCTTTACACTATAATTATGTACAAAAATGATAAGGTATGAGAATGACATAATCAGGTTTATAAAGATCAAGGGTCATAGAATTATAATTTCATATGGGCCCTTATAATTCTCTTAATCCCAAGATAATCCCACATCTAAATAATAATATTATTAATTATTACTTACTTGACATGCGCTAAAGTTAGGAATAAATAAATATCATTTCTTGAAAAAATAAACTTATATTTATTCAAATGATATTTAATATATCATTTTCATCAGACCAGTAACTTAACCCATATTTTCTTCTTGGTATTTATTTAATATTAAATAATTACTAATTATTTAAATAAATAATTATTACTACATTATTCACTGATAAATAACTAAATATTATATTCAATTAAATAGAGAATAAATATTTATTAAATGATCAACTCACATATATTCTCTTGAATATTTCAAAACAGAATATTTTTTATCAACCAAACATAAACAGTTATTAAAACACATAAGGGGATAATATTTATTCAACATATTTTACTAAGGTTCTAGATACACTTACTGTGTGACCTTCTGGGCTCATTTCTCAGTGGAATTAGGCATAACCACTCAAATTCCAAGGTTAGTGTCTATAAACACTCCAATTCACCTATAGAGAAATAATTTGATGTTGCAAAGATATACAACCTCACACAAATGTACATTTTATAATATAATCTCTTTATCTTGATATCTCTAATCGAGAAAGTTTCATACTAGTGTCAACAAATTATGTGATTGATTTATATTTATTAATCTTTATGGAAATTATTATTTCAATATAACTCCATGGACATGGAATTAATCAAGTAGTTCCATTCCCATCAAATATCTTGAGATATCAATATTTATTAAAGAATATAAGTGAAAAATCTTTCCTCATATTATTCATTAATGCAATATCACTCATAATGCCCCAATTTATCCTACCTAACTATGAGAATATTTCATAATGGTTTTCATAAGTACATCAAACTAGGTGACTCATGATATGCATAAATAAAAATACTAAAGTCTATGGACCATATCACATTTCCATAGAGAGGAACATCCAATTTTAAGTTTTCATAACCTTGTTTTATTAAAGACTACCAAGGAAGAACATAATGAGAATAAGTCTCAATGTATTATGAGACTCTTATCCAGGATATCATGTATCATATATATCCTATTATCATTCTTCCATAGAATATATATTTAATAATATCATCATGCCACTTCTAGGTTCACATCATAGAAGGGAACTGTTAGAAAATTTTAGTTTGATAGATATCCTTAGAACATTATCATATACAATTTAATACAGAAGAAAATCATGATATGATAAGAATATTATTAATATTAAAAAACTTAAATATAGGTAATTATAAAGTATATATAAGTTGGTTTTATGAAACCAACACCAAAAGAATCCCAATTTTTCTAGACCTAATTACTAAAAAAATTTATTTCATTGGATATCACGTGATATACATGCTTCTAATGAGATAAATATTTAGTCATGGGGTCTTCTATGTTATCATATCTGGAAAATAAACAAACTATAACCTCACCCCTTTGAGAAAAATCCATTAAGACATGATACTTTTGAAGTGTGTAGTTTCTATTTTAATATAACCTTAAATACTTTAGAGAGCTTCCACTATAGTATGATCATAATATAATGTGATAGGATATTTACTACCAGACACTACATCAATATCTTTGATGAATTTTTGGATCCAAAATATTTACTTTGGTACATCATAAGCCATAATATACTTGTATTTTTCTTTAGAATCAATGAAAACTAGCTGCTTTGAACACTTTAAACTCACAAATCCTCCATTCAGACTGAATACCTATCACGACCGTGACATTAGATTGTTTTTATCTATCTGAAATTTGGCATATGTATATCCCCTGATTACTAGCTCTTTGTCTCCTCCATATACCAGGAACATATCCTTAGTATGCCTTAGATACTTAAGTATAGCCTCAATAATAGACCAATTATGTTTTCATGGGTCAATTTGATATCTTCCCACTATTATCAAGGAATATAAAACATCAATACTAGTACATAAAATGGAAAACATGATTGATCCTATCACATAAGTATATGGGATCTTACTCATCTTATCTCTCTACTATTGTGTTTGGGGACACATTTTCTTTGAAATATGTATACCATGTGACACTGGAACTAATACCCTCTTAGATTGTTCTTTATTGAATCTCTTTAGTATTTGGTCAATATATATACCTTGACTTAGCCCAATAAACCTCTTAGATCTATCACAAATGATCTTGTTCCCAAGAATGCTGGTCTCTTTACATAATTCCTTCATGTATAATCACTTGTTTAACTAGTCCTTAACTAACAAAAAGACTGATGTTTCATTTCTAATAAATAATATATCATCATCATATTCTACTAGAAATATCACCAAACACCTATTAAACTTCTTGTAAACACATGTCTCACATTTTTTCTTTATGAAACAAATTTCTCTTATAGATTTAGCAAACTAAATGTTCCATGACCTGGATTCTTACATCAATCAATAAATTGATCTATATAACTTTCCTTATTTTTAGTATTATTTTATGTCATAAACCATTCAGGTTGTGTCATATAGACATCTTTCTAAAGGTTCCTATTAAGGAAAGTTGGTTTGACATCCATCTAAAAAATTTTATAATCATGGAAACTAATTATATAAAGGTGAATTCTAATGGATTTAAATATGGAAACTAGAGAAAATGATTCATTATATTTTATTCCTTGAAATTGTTTAAACCCTTTATCCACTAGTCATGGTTTATAGGTACTCTCTTTACCTTCCATGTCTATTTTTCTCTTGAATACCCAATTACACCTAAAAAAGATTTGAATCAGTTAATAGATCTACCAAACCCCATACTTGGTTTTGATATATGGATTCCATATCAGAATTTAGGGATTTATTTTATCTTGCATATTTTCAGATCTTTACTGCCTCTTTTTAAGAAATAGGGTCATTATTTTTATTCAATAATCACTCACCGCCTTCAGTGACTAGAAAACTATATCATTCTTGTTCTCAAATCATTCTGGTGACCCTATAAATCACATGTATCTTAGGAACAACATCTTCCATATGGACCTGTAGAACATGTTCTTGTACCTACTCTTGTATATATTGAGTATCAACTTCATCGAAGTTAATCTTTATCCCACTATCTCTTTTATAAATTTTCTCCCTCTCAATAAATATTTATTGTCCTTCCACAATTAATTTCTTATTTAAAGGGTTTTATATATAATATCACCTTATTTCCTTAGGATATCCTATAAATTTATACTTCATACCTTGTTGTTCTAGTTTGTTATCATTTTATGCCTTAAAAATTTATTTCAACCACATACATGGGTATGTGAAAACACAAATTTTCATTCTATACATCAATTTGTGACGTATTACATTTTCCACCTTAGTTTTCACTCAGTTTAGAATGTGTTCCACAACCTATAATGAATATCCCAAAATTCATAATGGAAGATCTGTATAACTCATAATCAATTTTACCCTGTCAAGAAAGGTGTGATTTTTCTTTTTACTGACACCATTTTACTATGGTGTATAAGGAGCGAGTTGAGATAGAATCCCAAACTCCCATAAATAATCAATGAACTTTTGTTTAAGATACACACCACCCCAATCATATTTAATCTTATTTATCTTCTTTCTAAGTTGATTCTATAATTCATTCTTCAAATCCTTGAACTTATCTAAGTATTTAGACTTATAAATCATTAATTAAACACTTACATGTCTACTATCAAGTCATTAGTAAAATAATGAAGTAATAATACCTACATCTAGGTTATACTGGAAAGGTCTGTACACATCAGTGTGTACCAATTATTGAAGCTCTAAATCCATTTCACTATTACCCCCAAAAGGTTGTTTGGTCATATTTCCTTACAAATAAGTGAGTCATCTATCAAATGGTTTTAGTGAAAAGGAATATAAATAGTCATCTTGATATAGATTTTTCAACCTCTTCTTATTTATATGTCCAATTCAGTGATTCCATGGTTAGGTGTGATATGATTCATGTGAACTTGACTTTTTATCAACTTCCAATACTTGGTTTTCATAATCTAATACATAAATGTTTTTATTTAAATAAATAAAACCATAACATATACTACCTTTTTAAAATAATCATATTTTATTTCCAAATTTGAAAATAAAACCATCTATATATATCCATGATACATAAATTATGTTTTTAGTAGCACTATGTACATAATTACAATTTTTCAAAACTAAGATCATCCCTATTAACAATGGTATATGATAGTATCCTATGGAAAAGGTATAAATTTATGCTCTATTGGCTACTGAAATATCCACCTCCCCTCTATAAATATTCTATAATCTATATAGTTTAGGAATTTAGATACATATGTAAGTGGAAAAGGCTATATCTAATTACTAATTAGTAGATATGAAAATATCTCACTCAATAAAAAATGTACTCAAAGCTTCCTCATGCTTCATTACTTGGTGTAGTTCTTCTTCGAGTGTCTTATCTTGTCATATGGAAAGCATATTTCATCTGATTCATTTTTCTATCTTTTGATCATACTCTTTTTATAAGGATGATGTTTAGGATCCTTATACATGGAGTGATTATTAGAGACCCTTTCCTTGTTATTCCTTTTATCCACCATAAGGACCACAGTTTTCTCATGCCTTGTGTCCTTATCAACATGGAAAATCAAAGTAAGGAGTTTTGAGAGATTCTTCTCATAATTACTCATATTATAATTCACAATGAAACTAGAGTAGCTCTAAGGTAATGAGGATGATGTGAGATCTATGCACAAATCATCTAGAATATTAAATCATATGATGTCCAAGTGCACCATATAACTAATAAATTTGACTACATGTGGCCCATCTAGTTCTGACTCTCCAATATTACACATGAATAGTGCCTTAACGATCTTATATATCTCTTATATCGCCTTCTATTGATAAAGATTGTGAAGGTGAGACAATATGTTATAGACATCTATTTTCTCATGTTTTTCTAGGAGATCATTGGAAATGAATGGTATAATTAAACATTGTACATCTATCGTATCATCTATCTGCTTCATATAGAGATAGATTTCTACCTCACTAGCCTTTTTACAAGGAACTTCGACAATAGGGGTTTTTAACACATATAATTTATTTTCATGGTATAGTACAATTTGAAACCACCTATACCATTCTTGAAAATTCAAGATGATGAGAATTTTATCCTTCTATAATATATATCACAGTAATAAATTTTATGTCTTATGTGTAACACCCCAAGCTTCCACGGTACGCTTCTCTTTGAATAATACAATAGTGTGTGTTGTACGCAACTTCGAGTTCTAACACACCACAACCCATCAAACTAGCTGTTATGAATAGTAATACCCACTTTTTGAAATTTTATAAATTTTATCATTCAAAATGGACTTCATTTTTGGATTCCTAATATCAAAATTATCCTAGGGTGAATATTTGGAATTTTTTTTGATAACATTCAATTTTTGATGAATAATGAAAAACACTAAGTTATAGTTTAAAACCAAATTTTTATTTAAATAATTATTTATTTTAATTAAATTTATTTTAGGTTAAAATAGATACATGATACCTATATAAATTCAATTTAATTCCTTGGATTCAATTTATAATAATTTTATATGTATATATATAAAATTTATAGAACTTTTCGCCGTCTTTTACCCACCTCCTAGGAACATTTGCAAATTTACATAAAAGTTAATTTTACCACTTCTATGAGTTGAATTTAAAAAATCCAAGAGACATGGTTGATATCAGTAAGTAAAATTTGGTTCAATAAGATGAAAGTAATTTTTGGTGAATAGTAACTTTTTTACTTTTATTTACCAGGGTTAAAAGTAAATATGGTAATGAAGGATAAAAATGATATTATTATTACCCTAACACATGTCCTAATTCTATTGGATAAGTTTAATTTGACCAAAAACAACCTTAGGAATAAAATATGATCTTTTAGGTCCACTTGGATTGGATTATGACATTTATTATTATTTTATTTAAAGAAGAGTAAAAATAGTTAAAATCAAAGTTTAATAAATAAAACATTTTTAATATAGGGTTATACATAAGATAAATTTGACTATAAAAATTCATTAGAAATATAAAAATATTTCATAAATAATGGTATTTTATTTAAAATTTTAAGATATTAAATAATTAAATTTATTTATGACACAATGATGATGTAGTAATTATCGTATTAATGAAATATTAAAATAATTGATATTATAAGTATCTAAATCAATGTAATTTGAGACTTTTGATGAACTCCACTAATTTTATAGGTTAATATGACATATTAGGGTTGGTTATATGAATTGTTTTAGAAGTAATAATTTTTTTTATGAATTTAGAAAAAATGAAATACCAAATAGTGTCAAAATTGGCATAAAAGAGTTTTTAAAACAAATATTATATTATTAATTGATATTATATTCCTAAAAATATAAGGTTCGGCCAAAAGACTTATAATATGATATTTGTATCATTAATGAACCACTTGGGGTTCTCTTGGAAGTATATAGTATGTTTATTAACCATATAATATAAAAATACAAAAGACATGGTAAATGTCAAACTAATTAACTAAGAGATAAATCTAAAAGATAAGATTAATATAGTGACCCAAACCTGTATAAAACCTATTGGTTGAGTGTTTTGTGACCCATCCCCACCTTAGAATATAAATAAATCATTTTGGAGCCATTAGAAACCGAATATTAATTTATTATAAAATAATATTTTATGTTTTTCCTAAGGTGCCCCTCACCCCTCTTATAAAAGGGCACTCCCCCTTCTCTCTAATTCACACCTTCAAAGCCATTTTTATTGGAAAACCCTACCCAAATACCCTCTAAATTGTTCTCCCTTGGTCCTAGAGAGCTTCCTTTAATTAGAAAGCCAATATAAAGATCCCTTTTGATCAAATCAAAAGAAAGAACCCGAAGAAGAGGTAAATATTTCATCACCTCTTTCAAGTTCCTTTCTTCTTCCACTTCCTCTTTCATTGTTGTTTCGATTCTACAATAAAAACTCCAGTATATTCTATATAATATGATGTTATTATAAATATTTTACAACCAAATTCATTATTCTATCCATCCCTTCAATGACATGTCACCATACGTGCGTATGTATGGCTTACTGTCTCCATGTCGTGGTGCAATTGTTATTCAAAACATTATTATTTGGATGGGTATAATAATGATGTGTAATTCATGTAAATAATAAATATAACATGATAATTATTTTTTATATATGATATACCATCAAATTATATATTATTTTAATATCAAATGAATGATATTGTCGCACATGCGTACGTACGGATTACCGTCTCCACAAACGCCATGAGATTCATTCCCCATCGTATTCATTCAAGACTAATTTTCATTTGATGATTAAAAATAATATTTAAATACTTGATATCATTCTGGATATGAATAAGATACATCCCATCCATAACAAATATGACTCACATAACAAAGAATATAAAGTAAAATGAAACTGTTAACACTCGAAACGACGATAATACAAAGATATTATTAACAAAGCAATGTTAAAAGATCATATATGATATCATATTAATGTATATGATTATAGTATAATTTAACAATTATTTTACCATTATACAGGAGGTTAACCTACCCTCTACCAAGGGAAATTACTAGGTAAGGTTTAATTCTACAATCTCTTTATTATCTGAGGTTGTTTTTACGTAAATATCTACTGAGACCTCTTTATCATCCACATCCAGATTTCTTAAAAATGTATTTCAAAACATTTTTTTACTAGATAAAGGGGTAAAGTAATTTATAACCTTATTTAACCATATATGTTTTTAAATGAATCTTTCTGTCATTTTCCAAACAAGGTACTTTATGACCTTTTCAACAAAATTAAGATAAGAATGTTTTTTTAACTTATACGGTGGGTGCGGCTATTTTCCACCATTATAACATCATTGATGCTTCCCTTACAATATTATAAGAATATTTTCCAAATAAATGTTTCCTTTATAATTATGTGACTCTTAAATTATTTCAAAATAGAAAGAGATATTTCTCTAAAAAAATGTTTTGATTTCATCTATGTCAGCATCCTTTGATGGATTGTAAGATTATTTGAAGTTGATTTATTATGATACAAAATTTCCATATTGTATTGAAGGTTTTGTGATATGTTTGACTGTGGATGTATTATTTAATATCATTCATGGTTTATGGATAATGTATTGACATTTAATATTCTAGTTTTAATACTAATTTTTATATTATATTTCAACCTCTTCTTATGATGAATGTATTGGACCAGTATGTTCTGGGTTGGGGACTGGTAAAAGTAAGCCCTCCAGGTTGGGGTCAAATTACAGCAGACTCTCCAGGATAGAGTTTGGTTATATAGGCTCTCTGGGATGGAGTCAAGTTATAGAGGCTCTCCGAGATGGAGCCCGATTACAGAGGCTCTCTGTGATGCAGTCCGGTTACAGTTAGCCCCGAGGTCTTGGCACAATTCCTTGACGCAGAAATTAAGGTCTGACATTATGCATTCCATCTTTATGAATGTTGCTATTGATCTTTAATTTGACTATTCTACTAGTAGAATATCCATGTGATCATGTAAATGGCATTATTTTTATTTTATATTTTCCATATTATGCTGAAGTTCAAGTTTAAAAGGCTTTTTTTAGTTCTATACATTACCTTAAATGTTTATTCTTATTTATGAAAGTTTTCGCTATATTTTTATCCTTACTGAGCATCTGAGCTCACACCTTTCTATGTTTCATTTTTCCTAGGATATGAAGAAGTATATTATGATTGACCTGTAGGGACAGTCTATGGGATCTCAGTGTTGTCTATAGAAACAATGTTGTTGTATTTTTCCATTTTATGATGTAATGTAAACCTTATGAATGTATCTAGTACTTCCAAGGCTACTAAACTAAACAATATTTTGAGGCATCATCTTTTGTGATCATACCAATGTTATGTAAAAATGCACCAACTCTGGGTAACTAGGGTTGGGGAATTATAGTTGGTATCAGAGGAAGTTTAGTAAAAACCTTAAAAACTAAACTTAGATAAACTCTAATTAGACCACATAGCCCTAAGATAGACTTTGAGGATTAGTATAGAAGAACTTCCTATAATTTTGGTATTGTAGATATTTTGTGAGTTTTTCAATAAATACATCCCTGTCTGGATACGAGCAGGTAGAGGCAGCTCTGGCACAGATGTACCTAGTGGTAAAATTTGAAAACACCGCTTTGAGATAGACTTGAACAGGAACTGGTACACGACGACGGGCCTTGCTACACTCTTGGTTACGACACTCTCGGGGGATATGCTTAGGATAATTCTCATTTTCTTTAAAAACAATTATGAAGGGTTTATGAGTATATACTTTCTAAAAGAAAACATTTTTATGATTATGGATTAAATCCATAAACTGTTCATTTTATGTTAAGTGTTTTACAAGTTTGGAGTTATGTATTTCGATTCATAAATTAACCTAGTTTATGCCATTGTTTAGAAAGGGCACATAGTGGAAGGATTGGAAATCGTATCAATGTACTCAATCCATGTAGGTATTTCCCTCCTACTCAATATAATTATAGTGGAGCTAGTGATGCAACCGGTGCTGGTAATCTAATCACCATATTGGGACAACTCACTCAGGTTATGAATAATAACCTTACTTGTATGGAGCACCCTGATCCGCAGCATGAAGGATCAATGTTAGATCGCTTCATGAGGCAACAACCACCAACATTCAATGGGGGTACAAATCCACTAGTATCTAAGCAATGGATAAATTCCTTAGAGAAAATATTCCATGCCTTAGGGAGTAGCGAAAGGGAAAATTTGTCATTGCATTTTACCGCCTCACTGGAGATGCTGATCAATGGTGGTCATTGATTCAAAACACAAAGAAAGATGAGGAAGTATAAAATATGGAATAAAGGGAGTATAAAGAAATTTTCTTATAAAAATACTTTCCTCATGACTATAGAGTGGATATGGAAGGACAATTTCTGAGTCTGAGGCAAAAGGAGGATGAGAATGTCACAAAGTATGAAGCTAACTTTACAAGGTTAGCAAGGAATGTTGCAGATTATATACGTAACCCAAGAAGTAAGATTGACTGTTTCCTTGATGGGTTAAAAACATTTCTCCATCGAGCATTAGTATCGCAATCCTTCTCATCATATAAAGATATAGTCTCATTTTCTATCAAGACAGAAAAGGAATTCTCTAAATCTTATAACAATAAAGTAAAGTAAGAGAAGAACAGAATGGTGGAGCAAGAGACAGATAAAGGGGGAAAGGGAAAGAAGTATTTTCCATTATGTGATAATTATAGGAAGAAACACCCTGGTACTTGTCTAAAATGAATAGGATTTTGTTACAAGTGTGGTGAAAAATTCCACCAAGCATGTGATTGCAAGGGGAAGAAAGAGGCTATTAATGTTGAATGCTACAATTGTAGAGAAATGGGGCATTATGAAAATGAATGCCCTAAGAGCCAAGGAAACTTAACTCAGAAAAGGCCAAGGGATCAAGGCCAATCTTATGCTATAACTACAGTTGAAGTGGAATAATTAATGTATTTGTGTTTTTAGACTCAAGGATTATATTTTGGTTATAAGAATAATGTGATATATATATAAGGATTGTACTGAAGTACTTGTTTTTTTCATTACGGTTTTAATATGACTAAGGTAATCATATTTTCAGTATGTGACAATAAGAGAAACATTACTTTGTTTGGTGAATCTGATTTTACAATTGATTTTTGAATTTAGATACCTTTTACAGAGAGTCTAGACAGAGTTATTTTGGATAACTATAAAGGTTGGAATGGATTAAGATGAACTTTGAATAGTATTGTTTAAGGTTAAAACATTTCTTATGATTATTTTTAAGAAAGGACAACCTGTAAGTCGGGCGATAACTCGTCATGTCAGACAAAGCTGTAGGAATCGAACCCACAACCATAGTGCGACAGGCTTTTATTACCTACTACTAGCCAACAGGATGTCCCTGGTTATTACAAAATATTTTTCTTCATTTAAATGGTATGTGTTAATATTTGGAACCTTATACGATTAGGATAAATATAATATTTTTTTGGTTTCTATTATCTTTTGAAGTGAAAGATGAGTTTGTGGTAAAATTTTGTTGAAGGATGAAACTCTACTTGTCAAGTATATATATATATATATATATATATATATATATATATCTTATTCTATGAATAAATTAATTCTTAAACTTTAGGGAAGGGATGTTAAAACCAAAAATGTGTTATCCTAATACCTTATATTTTGTTGAATTTGTGATATTTTAAATCATCATAGATTGATGGCTTTGAGACCCTCAATTTTACACTTGTTTGTGATTGATGACCTCAATCACTCCCTATAAATATATACGTTTTTCCTCTAATTACATGTCTATAACTTCCAATAATGTTCTCCTATTCAAATCCCTAATTTGGTGGGGACTTTCTCATTTCCCTTTCCCTTTTATTAAAACTAAATTTTATTAACCCTATTTCTGATTTGGGTTTTCCACGAAGGTATTTTCTATTTTCAACCTTTTATTTTTGAAGAATAATTTAAAATTTCAAGGACACAATTTATTTAAGTATGGGAGAATTTAACACCTCAAGATTCCATGGTATGCTTCTCTTTGAATAATAAAGTAGCATGTGTTGTACTCAACTTTGAGTTCTAACACACCACAACCAATCAAATTAGCTGTTATGAATAGTAATACCCTCTTTTTGAAATTTTTTAATTTTTATCTTTTAAAATGGACTTTATTTTTGGATTCGGAATATCGAAATTATCCTAGGGTGAATTTTTGGTATTTTTATGAAAACTTTCAATTTTTGATGAATAGTGAAAACACTAAGTTATAGTTTAAAACCGAATTTTTATTTAAATAATTATTTATTTTATTTAAATTTATTTTAGTTCAAAATAGATACATAACACCTATATAAGTTCAATTTAATTCATTGGAGTCAATTTATAATAATTTTAGATATATAAAAATTTTATAGAACTTTTCACCGTCTTTTACCCACCTCCTAGGTCCATTTGCAAATTTACGTAAAACTTAATTTTACCGCTTCTGTGAGTTGAATTTCAAAAATCCGAGAGACACGGTTGATATTAGTAAGTAAAATTTGATTCAATAAGATGAAAATAATTTTTTGTAAATAGTAATTTTTTTACTTTTATTTACCACGTTTAAAAGTAAATAGGGTAATGAAGGGTAAAAATGAAATTATTATTACCCTAACACATGTTTTAATTCTATTGGATAAGTTTAATTCTACCAAAAACAACCTTAGGAATAAAATATGATCCTTTAGGTCCTCTTGGATTAGATTAGGTCATTTATTATTATTTTATTTAAAGAAGAGTTAAAATAGTTAAAATAAATGTTTAATAACTAAAATATTTTTAATATATGGTTATACATAAGATAAATTCGACTATAAATGTTCATTATAAATATAAAACTATTTCCTACATAATGGTATTTTATTTATAATTTTTAGATATTAAATAATTAAATTTATTTATGACACAATGATGATTCAGTAATTACCGTATTAATGAAATATTAAAATAATTAATATTATAAATATATAAATAAATGTAATTTGAGACTTTTAATGAATTCCACTAATTTTATAGGTTAATATGACATATTAGGGTTGGTTATATGAATTTATTTCGAAGTAATAATTTTGTGATAAATTTACCAAAAACAAAATATCAAATAGTGTCAAAATGGAAATAAAAGAGTTTTTAAAACAAATATTATATTATTAATTGATATTATATTCCTAAAAATCTAAGGTTCGGTGAAAAGACTTATATTATGATATTTTTATCATTAATGAACCACTTGGGGTTCTCTTGGAAGTATATAGTAAATTTATTAACCATATAATATAAAAATACAAAGAGACGTGGTAAATGTCAAACTAATTAACTAAGAGTTAAATCTATAAGATAAGGTTATTATAATGAACCAAACTTGTCTAAAACCTATTGGTTGAGTGTTCTTCGACCCATACCCACCTTTTACTCTAAATAAATCAGTTTTGTTCAATTAGAAACCGAATATGAATTTATTATAAAATAATTTTTTAAGTTTTTCCTAAGGTGCCTCTCACCCCTCTTATAAAAGGGAACTCCACCTTCTCTCTAATTCACACCTTCAAATCCATTTGGATCGGCCAACCCCTGCCCAAATACCCTCTCAACTATCTTACCTTCATCCTAGAGAACTTCCTTTAGTCAGAAAGATAATCTAAGGAGCCCTTTTAATCAAATCAAGAGGAAGAACCCGAAGGAGAGGTAAATATTTCATCACCTCTTTCAAGTTCCTTTCTTCTTCCACTTCCTATTTCTTTGTTGTTTCCATTATAAAATAATAAATCCAAAATATTCTATATAATTTTATTTTATTATAAATATGTTACAAACAAATTCATTATTCTATCCATCTCTTGAATGACATGTCACCATACGTGTGTGCGTACGACTTACCGTCTCCACGTCGTGGTGTAATTGTTATTCAATACATTATTATTTGGATGGGTATAATAATGATGTGTAATTCATGTAAATAAAAAATATAACATGATAATTATTTTTTATATATGATATACCATCCAATTATATATTATTTTAATATCAAAATAATGATATTGTAGCTCATGCATACGTATGGATTACCGTCTCCACGAACGCGGTGAGATTCATTCCCCATCGTATCCATTCAATACTAATTTTCATTTGATGATTAAAAATAATATTTAAAGACTTTATATAATTCTGGATATTAATAAGATACATCCTATCCATAACAAACATGACTCGAATACAAATAATATAAAGGAAAAAAATCCGTTAAAACCAGAAACGATAATAATACTAATATATTATTAACAAAGCAATGTTAAAATATCATATATGATATCATATTAATGTATATGATTATTTTATAATTTAATAACAATTATTTCACCATTATACAGGAGGTTAACCTACCCTCTACCAAGGATAAGTACAAGTTAAGGGTTAATTCTATAATCTTTTTATTATCCAAGTTTGTTTTTACATAAGTATCTACGGAGACCTCTTTATCATTCACATAAATGTTTCTTAAAAATGTATTTCGAAAAAAAATTACTAGATAAAGGGGTAAAGTAATTTATAACCTTATTTAACCTTATATGTTTTGAAAGGAATCTTTCTGTCATTTTTTAAACAAGGTACTTTATGACCATTTCGACAAAATTAAGATAAGAATGTTTTTTCTAACTTATACAGCGGGTGTGACTATTTTCCGCCGTTATAAAATCATCCAAGCTTCCCTTAAAAGCTTATAAGAATATTTTCAAAATAATTGTTTCCTTTATAATTATTTAACTCTTAAATTATTTCAAAATATAAAGAGATATTTCTCTAAAAAAATGTTTTGATTTCATCTATGTCAACATCCTTTGATGGATTGTAAGATTATTTGAAGTTGATTTATTATGATACAAAACTTCCATATTGTATTGAAGGTTTTCTGATATGTTTGATTGTGGATGTGTTATTTTATACCATTCATGGTTTATTGATAATGTATTGACATTTCATATGCTATTTTTAATAATAATTTTTATGTTATATTTTAACCACTTCTTATGATGAATGTATTGGACTAGTATGTTCCGGGTTGGGGACCGGTAAAAGTAATCCCTCTGAGTTGGGGTCCGGTTACAGCAGACCCTCCGGGATGGAGTCCGGTTACAGAGGATCTCCGGGATGGAGTCCGGTTATAGAGGCTCTTCGGGATGGAGTCTGATTAAATAGGCTCTCCGAGATGGAGTTCGGTTATAGAGGCTCTCCGGGTTTGGGTCCGGTTACAGTTAGCCCCTAGGTCCTGGCACGAGGCCTTGACATAGAAATTAAAGTCTAAAATTATGCATTCCATCCTTATGAAAGTGGCTATTGATATTACATGTTATTATTTGACTAGTATAATATCCATGTGAGTAACAAAATGGAATTATTTTTATTTTATATTTTCCATATTATGCAGAAGTTCAAGTTTAAAAGGATTTTATTTTAATTATATACATCACCTTAAATGTTTATGCTTATTTATGAAATTTTCCACTATATTGTTATCCTTACTGAGCATCTGATCTCACCCCTTTCTATGTTTTATTTTTACTAGGATGTGAAGAAGTATATTATGACTGACCCGCAGGGACAATCTATGGGATCTCAGTGTTATCTATGGAAACAATGTTATTGTATTTTTCCATTTTATAATGTAATGTAAACCTTATGAATTTATCTAGTAATTCCAAGGATACTAAACTAAACAATATTTTGAGACTTGATCTTTTGTGATCATGCCAATTTTATGTAATAATGCACCGACTCTAGGTAAATGGGGTCGAGGAATTACATTATGGGTTTCCAATTCTACAATAAAAGCATATTTAATGACTTTATTAGATTATAAAATAGATAATATAATTAATTTATTAATCTACCATTGTTATATCAAAAAAAATATCCCTCTCTATTGGTTTTGAAATATCCTATCATGTGATTATTTTGGTGTAAAGGATCCATATTCTCATTCTCATAACCTAGATGGAGGCCTAAAAATCATTTTGATGGTATTTTGGAAGGTGTAACTTGTTGACTATATTAACTCACGGCTCCTTTATTAGTTGAGTGGACTCCCCAATCCTAATATCCTAGACTTGGATTTCTATAATAATTCCCTACTAGTTTCATTAAGTCTCACAGAGTTGATCAACCCATAATATGAACTACATTAAGAAAACCCAAAACTAAAGTTAAAAATTCCCTGATAATTGAAAGCACCCTAATGGAGGTTGGTCAATAACATTGAACTATGGTTTGATTTCAACCCAAGTAGTGGAAGGATTATCTGACTTAATATTTGGTTTGAGGTTTTTTTATATTTATGCATAAATTTTCCATTTTATCTTATTACATGATTATTAATATTAAGTGGACTTTACTTATGTGGTTAACCCTATATAGATAAAATTTAGGAATAATCAAATTTTATTTTAATTCCTTATTGAAATATTATTAATTAATTTATTCAATGATCACAATAAAGCATTCATAAATAATCAACCATAAAACTGATATGAATAAAATTAAGTGGTGTGATCATGATATTTTTTAATGGTTTATTTATCTAGAGGATGATAAACCATCCCTTGAACCAATGGTAAAACTCCTAGAATCATGCCTATATGAGTTTCTATATTCCATATATGTCTTATGTAAGTCCTAGGTTGGTTTAAACTTAACTCCATATTTAGACCACCTCCACTCACTTAGGAGATCCTTTCTTAAAATATGATTTTACTCACACATGAGTCAGGCGAACCAATGGAATGTTTAATGGGGTTTTACATAAAAGAATCCATGGATGCATAATGTGACCTCTTTGATACCACTTGAAGGTTTTTTTTCATAGGAGAAGTAGTCAATACCATTACCAAAAATGGAAGTTCATCAACTTCTTCATATTTCTCCTCAAAACTAGATGAATTGAAAAGCCAAAATCCATCAGATAGAATCATTAAATATAATTTATATTTAATTTATGTTAATAAATAATTACCTTGTGTGGTATTTTTTTTCTTCATTGATAAATCATATAACAGTTTATGGTCGTAATATCATTACATTGGAGGATTCAAGGGTAGGATACCTATAGAAATTATCCACATGTGCACCATGAACCTCTAAACATATTAATAGAAATACTAAAGTGTTATCATGAAAGATTTTAATGCTTTCCTCTTTCATTATTTATCATCATAAAAATCACTTTTAGGTCAAAAGGATCCTTCTTGTTCTCAATTGAATCAAGTGGGTGGAAGATGAGAAATGCTCTCTATTCTTTAGAGCATTTTAGAGGAAGATATCTCTAAGGATTCAAAGGATTATATCTAGGATTTCATTATGAATGATGATGATAAAGTTTGAGAATAACAAAATTAGTTTCATAAAGAGATAGGGTTAAAGAATAATAATTTCACATGGCCCATTATAATTATCTTAAAACTCAAACAACCTTATGTTTAAATAATAATATTATTAATATTATTTAATTGACATGTACTAAAATTGAGGATAAATAAATATAATTTCTTGAATAAATAAACTAATATTTATTCAAATGATATTTAATATATCATTTTCACCATACCATTAACTTGGTCTATTTTTCTCCTTAGTTTTTATCAAACCTTGAATAAAAAATATTTATTTATATAGATAAATATTATCTAATTATTCATTGATAAATAAATAAATATTATATTCACTATAATGGAGAAAAAATATTTATTAAAAAATTAACACACATATATTCTATCAAATATCTGGTGACTGGATACTTTTGATCAACCAAGCATGAATAATTATCCAACTATGTATGAGAGTAATATGTATTCAACATGTTAAATTCATATAAAATTTAACTAAGGTTATGGATACACTTAGTGTGTAGCCCTCTAGGCTCCTTTCTTGGTGGAATTAGGTATAACCACCTAAATTCCAAGGTTAGCATCTTGAAACACACCAAGGCACTCATAGAGTATGAATTTATATCATAATTTCATACAACCTCATATGAATTTACATTATGAAATATAATCTCTTTATCTTAATATCTCTAATAAATTAAGTGATATACTAGAGTCATCAACCTATATGCTCGATGTCTCATTCTTTAAATTTCTAAAAATGAACTTTTTGAGGGAACAAAATTGGCATGGACTTAATCAAGTAGTTTCTTTCCTATATAATGGATTGAGATATCAATTTTAATTAAAGAATAAAAGGAAAAAATTCTTCCTTACATTATTAACTAATTTAATATCACTTGTGATGCACCCAATATATTATGCCTCGCTTTGAGTGTAATATCCCAACCATAACCAGCAAGTCCAAGCTAGAGTGCCACTTTACCAAATACATAGCTCCCCATATACAAGAGGCTACCAACTAGTATTGAGGGTCTGATTCCATCAGTGGAGAGACTATACCCTTTATATCATGTCATATAATCAATAATAAATCCTATATAATATAATAAATAATAAATAATCATAGTAATCATTTGGAAAATGAAAGGATAGAATACATGTCATAAACTAAAGTATATCCTAGAGTGTTAAGACTATCTATTGTAATAAATAGCAGAAAAAATAAATAGATAAATAGAAAGTCCCATAGAGTTCGTCTAAGTCTTCCACCTTCTCCATAATTCTCTACTCAACTATCCACTATAGGGCCCTTTCCCTTCACCGGATACCTCATAAAATATACAAGTGCACCAAAATTATTGAATAGGGTGTGAGTAAAAGACTTGGTAGGACACCGTCAATGTTTCTTTAACCTATAGTGCTCAAGTATAACAAGTGTATGCCATAATAGTTATAAATGCATAATAGTATAAATATATAATCCAAAACAGAGAAGTTGCATTATAACTAAGTCGTCACAAACTACCAGTTGTGCCTACTTTGGATCTATGTCGGTAGGATAATAGAATATGTCAGAAGTAACCAAAAAAACCATAGTATAGAATCCTCATAGATTCTTGTGAATATTCTACCTGGAATCTTCTAATGATGAAGTATGTCATATATCCCAGTGTCCTCTAGTCATGAATAACTATGTACTCACATCCACTGGGTGACCTCAAAGTCATGATACTCAGTAAATTTCAGACTACCTTGATTGAATCCTCGAAATGGTCTCCTTGGATACCTCATACCTTCACCTTGAGCTCGGGTCCCTCATCACCATAGTCATAAGACAAGCACACTTCCTCTCTAATTAATAAGCATGTCAAGAAGGTCCACCTATCTTAAGTACCAATAGCAACCACCAAGGCATGGTAACACACATACATGGTGAAGCATACAAGGCATCAATAGAATGTCATCATGAGTATATATCATCACACATAACATAAAGTGATCACAATCAAAGAAGGAAACAAGATACTCTGGTATTACACATGGAATGAAATATCACAGTGAGTCTCATGGCCACACACACACACATGTGACCACAATCAAGCATGGTATTAAATATTCCAAGATATAAATTAAAATATGGAAACATGTGTAAAAAATATCCCAAGTGATAAAGAGCTTCCTACCTCAAGTCATTAATTTCCACATCAAGGTCCATTGATGGTTTTGATAACCAAACTATGTTTTCACACTAACCAGAACATGATCGCATGCTAATGGATCCTAAAACTGGTTACAATCAAATATGTTATAGGTTTTAAATAAATTCAATGATTAACTAATCAAATGAATTATAAAAACATAACTATTTTTGGTTTTTGTAAAAGAGAAACCTCATGTTCAGTTCAATAATGGAGGAAGAAATATCTCTTGAAATCCAAGGGTCTCCGTGGTGCAAGGTAGCGGTTGTGGTGGGGAGGTGTATATAATTCAACCACTATTTTATAGAAGGTGATGTTTCGGTGCACGAGGGACCATGATGGTTTAGGGTTGGTGGTTGTGTTATGGAATAGTGTTGAAAATTGACCCATATGGAGTGTAGGATGGTTCTACAGCACAAAACTAGGTCATTTCATTCTCTTATGTGGTGTAATGGGGTTATCTGTATCATGAAGTTTCATCTTCAGCCCTACAGTGCTCCTTGAATCCTCTCAAAAAAGAATGAGCAGAGGTGTGTTTATGGAATTTTGGGTATGTTACCCATGAGTAAATTCCCACATAAATCATCCACAAATATTTCCTCAAATTAAAATCGTAACATCCTTATTAAGAGGCTTTGACAATAAAATATGGAAATTTTGATAGCCATCTGTAACTAACATAGAAAGGATTATATGGAATGGTGAAGAACACCATGAAATATCCTTCTCAAACACCCATCCATGATGGTAGATATAGTTTAATCTCCCTTAAAAAACCACACTATTATGCAACTATATATGTTACAATGTAGTATACTACAGTATGGCATGGTCACGTATGCAATGACGCAGCCACCATTATTTCAGAAAAAAACTTTCCAAAACACCCCTTTAACCATACTTCAACTTATATAAGCCCCCAATACTTTTAAAAATCATGTAATCACTCAAAAATGGTAGTAGAAGAAGGAAAATAGGGATTTTTATTAAGTAAAAAAAATTCAGGGCATTATAGCGAGTATATATTGTCACGGTTTTTGTCAGTACACCAAAGTACATGACTCGTAATATGAATTAATAATAATATTAAAGTATAATGACCATTGCATATGTCCAAAAATTGAAACATCCAATGACACATATAAATATGTTTTCTACTTGTTGTTCTTGTTATCATAACCTCTTTTACTTAGATATTACTAAGGGTGGACTTCATTAGAACATGTCTCAATGTATTATGAGAATCCTACCCCTGATAGCATATATCATCTATGTCATTTCAAACACCCTTATTTTTGTCTACCATGACTGTTGGATTCCCCTCTCTTATCTGGTACTATCACCCTCCCAATCATTAGTTTTTTTATTTAGTTCTTCTTCAACATCAAATTGGTGAATTTTAAAACCATCATCTCTTTAGTAGAGCTTCATTTTCATTTATATATATATATATATATATCAAACAGTAATTGAGATCTTGTTATCTAATTATTCTTCACAATTCATTGAAAAATAGTTTATTAATATTATATTTGTTATAGTGTTTCGTAATAAATTTTCTTTTAGCTTGTGTATTTTTTTAAATTTAGTTATTTTCTACTTCTATATAAATCCTATATAAATTTATTTTTTGTAATATATATTAGCTTATTATGTAATTAATTATTATAGTAATTTTTTTGTTTTTGTATTAGGAGGTTATAAAATTATTCATTTAATTGTTTTATTTTAATAATTGAATATTCAAAATTTCTTCACAATTAATTTCAATTTAAAAATATGAGAAATGTTTGAATAATCATGTTAGAAATTAATGAATGTCCATTTAATAGTCACTCAATGACACTTTCTAATCTAATTTTATTTATTAGTTGTTTCTTATTCCATTCCATATAAATTATTTGGGTTGCTACTATTATGCTTATATTATATCATATTTCATCTATTATTTTTTGTTTGGATAGATACTAGTATAACTTGATGACTTTCATATTGAAATTGGTATTTGGATTATCTTTTTTAAAATTCTCTTACAAAACATGATATTAAATTATGTATTACTAGTATTATGAATACTTCCAGATAAAAACATATGTATCAATGGTAAAAGTTTTCATGTTGGATGGGAAAATATTTTTATTCTTCAATAAATGTTTTCCTTGATAAAGATATATGTATTTAATTCGATTTATTTCATATTCAAAACAAGGAAGTTGTTTTAAGAACAATTGATTTATAAAAACATGTGTATTTAATTGGATTTATTTCTATCCAAATAAATCCAAACTACACTAAAATAAAGAAAAAATATTAAAACAACCTAAAAAATAAGGTAAAATAACTGAAATGATTTGAATTTTTATTCAAAAGATTCATATTTTTCATGAATTAAATAATTATTATTTACTAGGTTTGTATGAATCAAATGTATAATATTAAACGGATCTCAACTGAGTTTCAAAATAAGTTCGATTTTATTTATATTTTTCATTTAAAAATGATTAAAATGGAGGTCTAATATGCTTACCTTACTATAATTGTGTTGGAATACCTTGATTACGTAGAGAAGAAGTTAGATATCATATAAAAAAAGTTGGTTTTCAAACAAATTATTATGTCGGGTATCATAATGGTGAGAAAAGTACATTTGAAACTATTTATGATTAAAATGAAAGGAGTAATATATATAATTTTATATTTTATTGGATTTAGTTTTTGCATCAACATGAGAAATATAGTATGTCAATGTAAGAATATAATGATACTAGTGCTCGTGAAGAAACTAAAGAAAATGATAAAGTTGATGGAGTGAAAAAATTAATGGATGATGTCAGGACTCATGTATATTGAGAATATAGAAAAATGAAAAAAAAATAATGTTCCTATATCATAGGAAAACCATGTATGGAATTTTTAATACTTACATTGATTATATTATTACTTTTTTAAAGGATTTAATTTTTAATGATGCAGATATACCCTAAAATCATTACATGGCATGGAATTTAATTAACTATCATGGATTTTCTACTAATAAATTCCATTATTTCCCAAAATATTTTATCTTATTCTAGGAGGAAACTATAGGCCTAAATTATTTTAATGAATGTGGTACATATTGATGGAATCCAAATGTAGATGGAGCATCATCTCATGTTCCATTGAAAAAAATGCGTCACTTTCCATTGATTCCTAGTCTCCAAAATATTTTCATGTTTGGTGAAATATAAATATATATGTAATGGAATGATATTGATTGAATTAAGGATAATAAGGATTTGGTTTATCCTGTATATAGATTATCATGGTAGCCATGTGATTTATTGTAAGATAATTTTGTAGTTGAGGTGTGTAATATCAGGTTGGGTCAATCATGTGATGGTTTTAATTTATTTGGTCATATGTTTACTTCTCACAACATTTGTCCAGTTTTTGTTCACATTTATAACCTTCCTCCATGGATGTATATGAAAATACAATTCGTTTTCTTGATTATAATCATATCTCAACCTTATAATCCTATAAATGATATAGATGCATACATGAAACCTTTAATAAAATAGTTTAAGTAGTTTTGGGATGTGGGTGTGTGTGAAAAATATTATTCTTTAAAAAATATATTTTAGAAGCATGTTATTATTATATAGATGAAACATTATTTCCCCACCTATAAAGTGATGTCTTCTTGTAGCATGAAAAACAAACTATCCTTTTAGTTTGTATAGAGAATATAGAATCCATAATACTTAAATATTATTATATTATTTGTTTTATAAAGAATCAATTATTATTTTCAATAGATCATTCATATAGGAATAATCATAGAAGGTTTGAAAATACTATTGAGACTAAGAATCCACCTTAGTGTATGTATGGAAATGATTTTCTTAATGAATTTTATGATATTATTTTCTTCATTATGGAAAGTTATAATGAAATCTTGAAAAAGGAACAATATTCCCACTAAATTTAATTACAATTGGAAAAAGAAAATTACCCTATTTGAATTTCCATATTAGTTAACCAATTTTTTACATCATTATTTAGAAGTAATGCACTTTGAAAAACATATATTTGAAATATTGCTTTCAATTATTATAAATTATAAGGGGAAGACCAAATATAACTTACAATATATAAATGACTTGTTGGATTGGGTTATTATATCAGAACTATATCCTATGTGTATCAATTTAAATAAATGGAAAGTTCATTGTGCTTTATATGTGATGACACCTTTATAGAAAATCAACTTTGAGAAGCATTAGATACTATCAAGGTTCCCGGTGGTTACTCAAGAAACATATCTAAATGAGTCAATAGAATAGATTTGAAACAGAAATCTATAAAAACTCATAATTATCACATCCTTCTTTAGGAATTGATTTTAATAGAAATATATCATTTACTATCTAATAATACAAGGGTGAAAATGATTTTATTGTTCCATTTTTATATATAATTTGTGATAAAATGTTTTCCAAGTATTTATTAATAAAAATTAATAAATAGAAAACTTTAATTGTGTATGATTTGAAGAAAACATTTCCCCCGTATTTTTTTACTTGAATGTTTCATCTAATTGTCCATCTTACAACTAAAATACTTCTTGGGTGACCCATTTCTTTTTAGTGTATGTATATAACCAAAAGGAATATTTACAAAATGAATTCTTATGTTTGGAATAAGAATCATCCTAATTAAAGGTTTTATTGTGAATGTTTATCTGGATCATGAATGTATGGATTTTTTTCAATGTATTTGTTTGATGGGAGCATAAAAAGTAACCATCCAATGAGAAATATAGAGGAGTATAATGAGAAAATTGAGCCCTATTATCCATATCTACCCCAAAAAAGGGGAATTACTGATTCATATACATTATTTACATTGAGCCTTAAAGGTAGGGAGATGGAACATCGCTTGGTATTTTTTAACTATGATTTGTTCAATGAATACACCATGTAATTAATTTAAACAAGTATATGTTACCTCATAGTACATAGTTTCACGTATATATTAAAATTTTATATAGGGAACATAAACAAATTATAATTATAATTCATAGATCATAGCATTTGATAATGAGGGAGACATTATATAGAAAATAGGTTTATCCTTGGTTGAAATAAAAGATACAGACATTACTTTAATAAATTAAACAAATAAATATAAATTTAATTTTAATACTCATATATATTTTAGGTAATGAGTTTACCCATTGACTTTATCTCTCAATAATTAAGAGTGTTAGATTTTGGTCTTAATTCTTTGGTTTGTGAATTCAAATCATTGGTAATCAGTGGGTAAAAATTTGTTATAATAGATCAAGAAGTGAGCATGATAACACAACATGTTTGAGTTATATTGAATTATATAAAAACTATTATGATATTATATCGAATAGTAAGTCTCAATATGAAAATGTGTCTTATTGTGGAGTTTTTGAGAAAATAATTATATAGGATTATTACTCCCATGGTTAAGCCACTATACTAAAATGAAAGTGGTTTGATTTAACAACACAACATGGAAAATTTATTTAGGAATATAGATTTATAGTTATTGATGAAACCTTTTTATTGGGTATCGATGAACTATATATTTTGGAAGCAATGGTGAAACAAGTGTTTTATATGAAATATCATCTAAGACCTGAATTTAGTGTTGTTATTGACGTAATCCCAAGCCATATTTTTTTATTATGGTGGGGATAAAATTAACACCATATCTACCCCCATTGGCCTCGATCAAAATATAACATATCATGAATCAAATGGTACAATTACTAGAGTTGACTATGAACTTGAAATAATGGTGGGTTATATATATAAGCAAACATATGTGTTCTCAGTTTTTTCTATTTAGCTTTATTTGGTTATTTCAATTTTGTAAAATTGTAATTAATTTATTTTGGTTTTAATTTTGAAGGGTATGTTTGGTTTCTTTTTTTGTATCTATTTAGGTTTATATCAATTCAAAAAAATCATACAAATAAGAACATTGAACTGATAAATTGGGTCAAACCATGTCCCAATAAAAAATATTATGGAGAACAATTATTAAAATTGAATTAATATATGTATAAACATATTTAAATGTTTACTAAATAGAACCCAAATAGATTTCATGGAGAATCAATAATAAAATATAACAGATTTTTAATAGTTTTTAATAAATAAACTTTATAATCGTTTTTAAAAACTGGTTAAAATTGGTTTTAAATAATAGTTTCTAAAATAGGTTATTTTTAAATGGGATTAAAAATTATTTTAAAATTATTTTAAAATAGTTATTAAGATATTGTTTAAACTATTTTTAAAAACTATTTTTAGAATAGTTTTTAAAAACTGGATTAAAATGGTTTTTACAAAACAGTTTTTTAAACTAGTTTTAAAAAATATGGTTGAAAAAATTCAAAAAATAGTTTAAAATATGTTGAAAATTAGTTTTCAAATTAGTTCTAAACATGTTTAATGGCATAAATTTCTTTATTATTCATTGTTATAAAATTATTCAATGAAATGTACATTTTTATACATTATTTGACTTTTAATTTTTATACTTTGGTTATGAATTGTCACCTATTTCTCATTTTTTATCTTTTCAATTAGTATGTGTTAATTATTTCATTCAACATTTTATACCTTATTTTACTTTTTATATAGTATTTTAAATCTAAAAAATATATACATTTCATTACTATATAGAATATGAAAGATATTAGAGAAGCACATAGGAAGATATTGTTTGATAATGATCGAAGAATGCGAGAGCTAGGACTTCCTCCCTTGGTTACCTTATTGAGTATAGTAATTCTAATATTTATCAACTACAATACCTTAAATGTAATTTTATTATTTTTTATAAGTTTTATTATAGTGAAATTCATTTGGGACACAACTAATCTCTATTTAAACTACTGACAGGAATCAATAACCTAACCAATCAAGTGGGGGCTACTAGAGGTAGTTGGATCACCCGTCATACCTATTCCAACCCAAAACCACCATCATATTTCCCATCTACCACACTTTTTCCTCCTCCTCCTCCACTTGAGGCTCTTGGGATGTTCCCACCTATTCCTTCATCATTATTTTAATCAATCTCTACCTCTCATATACCATTTCCATATCTTATGATGGTTTCTTGTCCCTTCTATCCTTTTCATACCACTTCTATGTTTCCTCAATTTCCCAATCCTATCCATCAAGTATTTGGTGATCTCACTCCTTCAACTTCTATTCCATAGCTTCAAATGGCTCAGAGCATGCATTGGAGCATGTACATCCTTTACGGGCCACTGATCTATCATAACCCATAAATCCATCAGAACCTAATAACCATCCTAGATCAAGTATAAGTTTAAAATTGCATTAAATTTTGTTATAATAATTTTATTTCAATTTTAATGTATATTATTTCTATTTTTTTCTTTTATCATTTTCAGTGAGATCTTCAAATAATTGATTTGGGCATAACCATATGTGTGAAGTCTAGAACCATGAAACATAAATCATGGTAGAGTATAATAATGATTACCAATTGATTGGTAAAAATTCAAGACAATGTATAAGTTTCATGGAAACTTTATCCAACTATAGTAACATCTTTCTAGTTCATCCAATCTCATAGAGTCATATCAATAATAAAATCAATGAGACATGGTTGATGGAACTAAGGGAATTATAGAAATCATATAATCATGATTTATATTTTTTTAGAGTAGTAGACTCAACACCAAGTTAGAGGGTATACCAATCATTAATGATTGTCCAGTTGTACAATACTAGGAAATGATTGCTTATTGGAATACTAATGACTTTAAGGTATTATTCAAATTTAATTGTTTTGGATTGAAAATTAAATTATTATTATTTGTATTGAGTTTATATTTTTAGTGTTTATCATAAATAAATAATAATAAAGGATTTTATGAAATACATGCACACTTTGGGACACACTAATATACATGAGCATGATAGAAATCATGTATTTTTTATAAGAAAGTGAGTTTTCTTGTTCCAAAAAAACTAAAAAAACCAAATAAAACCCATCATACTGGAAATTATGATACAAGAAACAAATAAAATCAATAAAATTACAAAAATAATTCTATTTCTATTCCAATCCTTTTGGCTTTGTTTGGTTTACTTTTTTTGTTGGGTCAGGTTTTCTCTGTTTAATTTATGTTTCTCCAAGTATGATCAATTTTATTTATTTTGATTAACCTTAATTCAAATGGGAATGGTTTTTTTACATTTTCTTTAGATTTTTTCACTTTCTTTTGGTTTTTTTATCCAATTAAAACTAGTTTTATTTAATTTTTTAATGTTATGAATGGGTTTCTTCAAGAAATGTTGGTTTCATTCAATCAAGTATAATTTGTTTTAGTTCTGTTTGATTCAATTAAATTTAGTTTGACTTTGTTCTATTTAGTTTAAACTTATCATAATAAAATTAATTAAACCTTATGTAACCAAAACTAAACTAATCTCGATTAATGAAATCCACCCTAAAATGAATCGGACCCATAAAAACCAAATAGACTAAAATATTGTTGAACAAAACTAAATAAACCTTAATCAAACTAAATGAGAATAATCATATTTATCATAAGGTATGAAAAAATCATTGAATAAATCAATAAAATACAAAACTAGATTAAACTATATGAAAAATACCCAATGTGAATGAAATTTAACTATAAAAATCTTAATCAATTAGGATCAAACTAAATAAAATTGAATTTAAAAAAACAAATAAAATTTAATGGATGTGAACCCAAACATCCCATACGACCCAAAACCAAAAAAACAAATCTAAATGAATTTAATTTAGATGAAATAAAGCAAATTAACATGACCAATATTGAACCAAATTGAATAGATTTGAGCCAAACTCAACTAAACATACATCAAACCTAAATAAAAAGAATAATAATTTTTTTAAACTAAGCTTAGTAATACTAAAAATAAAAATAAGTGAATATAACATAACTTAACAGCATTAAAATGAACTGAACCCAATAAAATCAAACATAGTCAAATTATAAAAACATGTGATGATTAAAATCGAATCCAATAGTTATAAATCTAAATGTTCAAAACACAATTTAATAAATATAAACAAAACAATGAAAAATATATCTTTTGAAAACTAAAAAATCTAGATATTATGTGGCAAGGGATGATAAAATGTAATCCAGAACAAAATGACATGAACTGAACCAATCCAAATAAAAAATAATGGAACCAAACTAAAATGAAATGACATTACAAAAGCTGAATAAAAAATTTGAAATATTAGTAATTAATTGATCGAAAAAATATTGAAACCAATTGACCTAAATATTTTCATAATTTTCAAAATTATCAATTATAAAATGGAATCATTTATTTAAAATCATTTGGAATTCATTATTTAAAAAGTTTATATATGTGAGTTCATTTCAAGTTTTACCCAAAAAATTACATGACTATTCACTAAAACCACCAAATTTAACACCATAAATGCTCTACTAAAATACACTTACAACATAGATTCATTCCAATAAATTAAAATTTCTCAAAAAAAGTTATATCAAAGACAATTTATTTGATGAGTTTATCCCAAATCATTAAATATTAAGCACTAAATTTCAAAATCTACACACTCATACAAAACTAACAAACCCATTGTAACACTTTTAAATTCTATAATAATATTTATTAAAAAAAATCATCTACGAAAACACCTATTTCAATCAAATCACATTTTTTAAAACTTAAAGAAAAATGGGACAAACTTACCCAAATAGACCTAAACTAAATACACCTGAAAAAAAATTAAGTTGAATAAAAATAAATAAAATCATTCCTTAAAAAATCATAATTGAAAAAAAAAAGTATGAAAAAATCTAAACCATATTGTATTAAATTAAACTACACCAAATGAAACTAAATAAAATGAAACCAAAATGAATAAAATTTAATTAAACCAAACCATATAGAAGTTAATCGATCTTTCCAAATATTACTTGAACTAAATAATATAAAATAACCATAAATTTAACCAAAACAAAATAAAACAATCCAAATTGATCAGAACTGAACTAAAAAAAATAAACTAAACTATATTGACCCAAACTAAATCAAACGGGTATGTTTTAATCACAACTAAACCAAAAAATATAACTTATTTATAAAAGAGTGAAATTATACAAAAAAATAATTACTCAAATTGTAATTACCAAAAACTAGTCACACTAATAAAAAATAAACATAAACGAATAGATGTAAATTGAATAGAACCAATCCAATCTAACCTAATACAAAAATAATAAAACTAATCTAAATATACCTTGACAAAAATAATCCAAGTTTTTTCATTTTTTTTGGATTGGTTTGATTTTTTCTCTGATAGTGATAGTATGATTCATTTTGATGATATTTAATTGTATTTATTTTGGTTTTGAACAATTAAATAATGTTTATAAAGTGTTAATTTTTTCGGTAATACAATATTATTGAATAATGGTTTCTTTAATTAAATGTCATTTATAGTGGGAGGTATTGAACATTGAAAGTCATGTGACTCGAGTGAAATTGTTTTGATCGAGTAGGAAAAGGAAAGAAAAGAGTGTTTCGAAATGAATAGAAACAGGAAAATATTGTAAGTATAATTATGGTTCTTTTAAATTTTGATACCTATTTCATAATTAAATAACTTATTTATATTCTCTACAGTTTACTTTGTAGTCCCTTTATGATAAATAAGATGAAAATTTAAAGTTAAATGGTCATTTGAGATAGATATTAAGTGATGATTACTTGGGGAGAGTCTGATGTTAACCCAAGAATAACATCATCCCCACTAGTTATTGGCCAACATTGGGAACATCTAACAGTTCTAGTAGCACCAATTGATAAGAGTCTCATGTAGAATTAGCTGTGGGAAAAAATATCCATGCATGAGTTTAAAAGAGGTAAAATAGTTGTTAAGTAGTTGTTTAGATCTATGAAATCATTATTTCCATCCCTTCCATCAAAGGATATTGATATTTTTGAAGCATGAATGTCAATAATGCACTCCATATATAATTCATCAGGTGATGGAGATGATGAAACTACTTATTTTTATGGAGATAATATTCCCAGTGATAGTGATGATTCAAGTGAGGATGTTTGTGATGAAAATGATGATCAGGATGGTAGTGGTGGAGATGAGGAAGATGTTGATCCCATCCATTTCTAACTTGATATTTATGAGAGAATTTTGTGGATGGTTTTTCTTGACTAAAACTAAATTGTATATATGTGTTATGATTTTTTTTTAAGTTATCAACTGATAAAATTTAAAATATATAGTATATGTGTTGTTTTAAACAAGTTTTATGGCTGGTTGAATATGTAATTTTATTTTTTTAGTTGGTAAATATATGTTACAGAGTGGGTGGAGGTGTAATTCGTAGCTAGTTGGTGTGGGCCCTATACTAATAGTTTTAAAACAATTGTTATAGGAATCTATAACAATGGTTTATAAAATCATGGGTATTTATACATTCCATAACCCTATACCAATAGTTCTATAAGAACCACTGGTATATGCCTATATCAAAGGAATACTTACCAACAGTTCTAGAAACCATTGGTATATGATATACAAATGGTTTATAAGACTATACCCACTATTTTAAACCATTTATATAGATAAAAAATCTAGTAGTTGTATGGAACCAATTGTAGCACAAAGAATGTTACTTACTTCATTAAAAACTTACATTTTTTATACTTTTAATATAACTTATCATTTATTAAATCCTTTAGTATAGTAATAAAATGATCCTCATGCTCTTAATTTATTTTAGAGTATATTCTAAAATCATTTATAAAGACTACTAAAAATTTGTCAAGGTGATCCCTAGAGACTCTATTCATCAAGTCTATGAATATTTTAGGAGCATTAGCGAGTCTAAATTCCATCACTATGAACTCATAATATAAAAATCCATATTTATAATACATTTTATTTCTATATTTTTAACATACATATACATATAATAGAATACAATAAAATAAAGAGGCCTAGTTTATTTTAGAAATTATATATATAAACCATTAACTTAAATTAAAATACAACATAATTATTTAAAACTCCATAATGTGCTCCTAGTTTCCTTTGAACTCTTAATACTGTACAAGATAACCTAGGGACAAACATAAGAAAAAGGTGAGATATAAATCCTAGTAAGAAAATAATCAAACCACAGTATGTTGATAAATAATACGTGTGATTCAATAATCATATTATGATAATATCAAGAGGTGAGAATTATACATACTCGTATAGAAGCATGGAATGAGAAAATAAAATCATGATATCATAGGAATGTGGAAAAAAATAATACATGAAATTATAAGAATAAGTTGAGGCTAACCACCAAGACATCATAATATATTGTTTGTAGGCTAACCTTCTGTACACCATATATGCTATCTCATGATATAAAAACATTACCCAATGCATTGGAGCTCTATTAGGGTACACCTCTCATATGTCTAGCTTTGCATGTGTTGCATTGATCATTTAACATAAGAATATATTTTATCATTAAAATCCCATGATTAATGTATGTGGGTTTCATACATGGAATTACCCAGTTAATTAATGATATTTATATCTACTTTAATACCCTTTAATGAAAATGGGGTTTGGTATTAACAACATAAAAGTATGGTATGGAAAATCAAGGTATAATTTCAGTAGCATAAAAAAGTGTACATAAAATTCCATGAAAGGTACAAATGAGAGATTAAGGTAGTCTCTCATTATTTGGGAAACGTTTGGATAGTAAATGAATTTTCATAAATTCAATACCAGATAATCAATTGATAATCAAAAGGCTTATTACAAAGGAAGTTCTTGAATGGAAAAGAGGAGGGAGAGAACACTTACCTTGAGAGGTTGATTCTTAAAGCATGATAGGGGATTATTAGAACCTTATAAACTCTTTGTGGTGGATCTAGTGAGAGAAAATGAGAGTAAATTCATGCTTCAAGGATTTTGAGTGAAGAGTAATGGGAGAATGGTTGTGTGTTTATAGTGAAAGAAAGGGGTTGTTTATTAATTTCCAAACATAGGCCTTGGAAACCTAGTTAATAAAAAATACAAAATCATTGGCTTTCCCATGGTATTGGTAAAGAAGGACTAGTTTTTAATAGTTTATTATTTTAATAAATAAAATCCTTAAAATAATATCATTCATGATATCTAAGTAAGTCATGTTCTTAAAGAATGGTTTTTAAGATATTAAAATATCCTTTAGGTTTATAAGGTTCTTTATAGGTTTGGAAAAATAATACTATCACATTAAAATAACTTATTTTAATGAAAAAATATTTTTTATTAAGAAAACCCATTATATAATTTATTACATCACTTTTAGGTTATAATGATTTCTAATTCATACCGCATATTCATACCATGTTTAATTTTGACCCAAAAAAATTGGTTATCTCAGAAAATTATAAAAAAATCACCATTAGCTAATTTTGTTATGTTAATTTGAAAAATGATATTTATATTATAAAAAAATTATAAATATTATAATTTTTACTTTTAAATAAAAAACCTTATTTATTAAAAAATAATATTTTTTATAATATAATCAACTTTCTGAACCTTATAAAAACTACCTAGGACATTATAAAATTATATTATTGTTTTTATTTAAATAAATAGTGTTTATAAGAATATTTCATGAAAATAACTTTTTTGAATTCTTTAATTTATTATAAAAGTGTATTTTAATTGAAATTTTATATTTTACAAAAATACGATTATGTTTTCTTTGTATCCAAAAATCTATTATCATATCCAGCTTTTATTCATGCGTATTTTATAAAATAATAATTAAAATGAAAATGAATAAACCACTATTTTATTTCTAAAAACATTACACCTTATTAATATTAAGGTCTATATATATAACCCTTTATTATATTAGTATACACTATATGAGTAAGGTGTGAGATGTTTGTACTTTTATGGGGTGGATTAGTTAACAACAATCTAGTGGTGATCTCTACTAACATTAACTTTTCTCATTGGTGGTTTCACTCAATCCTAACTTTATAAAGCTCTACTTGGGATTGGTCAAGTGAAAACCCTAGTGATGTTACCTCCCCCTAAGATCTAATAAATGAACTTGATAAGGCATGATTCTATTGATTTATCTCATCATTTCTCCCTTCTATATTAATTATTTCTCTTAATTACCCTAAATATACATGAATTCTAATGATCATATTATAACGGCTACATTACCAATGATCATGACTAATTTTTATAATGGATTTTTACTTTTGATAAATACATATTATTTTATTCATTCATTTATTACTTAAAATTCTATCAAGGTTCAACATTCTTTATTTTTAAAATTAATATTAAATTACTAACATTCTGTTTAATTTTTATAGTACTTTTTATGAGTGAGACAATCCTAAGATATTGAGATGGTTAAAATTTTCTTATTCTAGTTATTTTATTTTATTTTTTGTTTATTTTCTCATTGTAATATTGTATATTTTTCTAGGTTTAATTGTTGACTAAATATAGTGTTCCAAATTAATGAAATAAAGTTTTATCATTATGTTTTATACTATGTTGCAATACTAAATAAGACACAAATACATATATAGAATGTAAATTCTATATATAAATTTTTGGGTCAGTACACATAGTGTTCATAGAATATTCAAAATAAATTCTTGGGAATTTCTTCCTTATTCACCTTTAATTAATGATATCCTGATCAAATATCCAATTTAGATAAGTATTAGGCCCTATATAGCTATTAGAATAATTCATAAATATTAGGTAGGGGATGCTTGTTCTTTATTATTATTTTATTGAGTTAATGATAATCAATATATATGTTCATTGGCCTATCATTCTTCTTGAAAAAGAGGATTGATACATCACATGGTGAAGCACTTGGGCATATAAAACCCTTCTATAAATTCTCTTGTAGTTTCTTCTTCCAGTTTTATGGGGTTTATTTTATAGGGATTATTGGATATGAAAAAATATTTTAAGTATGAGTTCAATTGAGAAATAATCCTCTTTGTCATGAGGAAGACTAGGTAACTCTTCAAACAATACATCATCATATTCCCTCACAATGTTCACGTCTTCGAGGATGATCCTCTCCTTTGTCTCAATTATTTGATCTAGATATGATTACTCATATTGAAATAATATCAATACTTGATAATAAGTTTCCAAAGTAGATTCACCCACCTCCTTTCACCTAAATAGAATCAAAGTATGGTTTGGGATATGAAAAGTGAATTATTTCTCCTAGAATTTGATATTGTATATATATATATAAGGATAAACAATTCATTACAAGTATAACATCGAATTCCACTAAAGGTCGTATGATAAAGTATACTAGGATATTCATCCCAACAATATTGACTGGGAATGAGTATTATTCTTGAGATGTAATAATTTACTTATTTTTTTCTTTCAATGATAACTTAACCTCCATGTTTTAAGGTCATATTTGAATAGTTTTACTAAAATTTCATGATATGGAAGAATGCGTAGAACCATAATCAAATATTAGGCTCTATATTATTTAATGAATAACTAGTGTACTTGTCACCACTTCATTGTTAGGATCCACCTTATTAGTAGTGATAGAATAATCCCTTATTTTCTCTCTTGTCCTTAGAGGTTTTTGTTATTAGTTATCTTTGACAACCATTGACTTAGGGAATTGGATTGTATAGTTTTTATGTTTCTTATAGTTGAAACATAGACCACAGGCTGAGGATTTACCAAAAACTTCTTTTCTTCCATCACATTAATGGGATTATTTATCTTCCTTTGGAATTTATTATCTTTATTCTCCTATTTTAAACACTTTAAATTTATCCTTATTCCCTTAAGGAAATTTCCCAGATTATTTATCCTACACTTATGAAAAGTGAGTAGTTGGATTTTCATTCCCCCATGGGATTTATCTGTATCTTGGCATTAAAGGAAAAATGGAAAATTTCATCATAGCTATCAAAGTCCTTAATCACTAATAATTTTTGAATACTCAACTTTATTACACTAAAGAAGTATTCAATCTTACTTATGGGGTTCAATGAAAATTCATGGGTGTAACATGAAATCCTTGATAAGTTTTCCTCATAATACCTAATTGATATGTCCTCCTTTTTCTTGAATATAAGGAATTACATCCCCATTTTAAAATAGAGAGTATAGGGAAAGTATTTATTGAAAAATATCTTCTATAATCCTTCATATTAAATACAATTTATTTATCCTTTAAAAAATACATTATTGATCAATTTTCACCAAAAATAGAATTCTCCATTGAGGTGATAAATAGACAATGTGACTTTATATTGCTCAGAGTACTATATGGAAGAGAATATATTATCCATAAAATAAATCCATTTTTCATGATTATGGGATCATAGTATCTATTAAAAGTAAGAATCATTTGTTACATACAGAACTCAAACACAAATTTATCTTTCTTAGGGTAAGGGGAATTCTATATGATTTAATTTATTATTCATAACTTGAGTTAGTTGAACAAGTACGTACATAAAGTCCTTGAATCTTGATCCCATTAGGTTGGAAATATTTTTTGGGAAATCACTGTGCTACCCATCATATTGGTTGTTACCATGATACCTCCTATTTCTATCTATTAACTAAAATAAATGGAAATTAGGGATGAGAATAATTAAACTAATAATAATATAAAAGGGAAAATATGAAATTAAAATGAATAATTTATAAATTATATGTATTCCCTAACATATGAATTTCAAGTTTTCACTCTAGGTTGTCCATGGTTATCTTCATATTATTTTCTCTAACCTAACTAGTTATATATTTCTTTATCTAATTCTATAACAATATTTATAATCCTTTTTAATATTTCATAAAGAGAGTATGAATTAAATAAAGAATATACCCAGAGAGTATCAAACTAGGTGTATAGTTAGGCCCACTTATTGTACACTAAGATAATATCAAGTTAAAACCCAAAAAACCTTTTCCATATTTATAACCCCTAGGTTCATCTAATCCAGATCCTGCATCCACTTGTTTTTATTTAGTAAAAGATTTCATTTCCAAGAAACCACACTCTCTATAATTTACCAAAACTATTATATGTTTTCCTTAAACTTATCCCCCGGTATTTTAAATAATGTACTATTATCCTAATCTATGGTGCCTCACTCACCTGGATGCGCTCAGGCTCTCGGCTCGCTCCTCCTAGGGTTTCGCTCTCCCTTTGTCGGAGATGGAGCCTCTGCTTCGTCTCCTTCTGGTTCTCCCCTCTCTTCCACTTTATAGGGATCTCGCTTCTTCTCACTTATTCTGTTCAGGGATTCCTCCCCCTCGCCTCCCTTTATTATGTGGTTCTTAGGCTCTCTTCCAGGTCGTCTCCTCTGCACTCTGACCTTGATCTCCACTCATCCTTTCCAGTTTAGATCTGGAATGATGGATTCTCTAAGGTTTTGGTTATAGAGGATAAGCAGTTGTGTATTTATCATAGACACAACACTCTTTTTTAGGGTTTCATCCCATGTTTATTCTTTCTCTTCGTTCTCTCTAGGGTTTTATCCCCTCGGCTACTTTTAGTCCTAGCCTCCTTTAGGGTTTGACGGGACAGTGATTGCTTGGTTTCTTACTGCGGGAGTCCCTCCACTTGCTCCTCTCTGGCCTCTAGGACCACTACCCCCTTCCAAGTCGGTTGGGTATGATGATCTGTAGGAGGTTTTGGGTGTCTAGTGTGTTGTGGTAGTGGGTTCCCGATGGTTCAGGCATGGATATTATGGTTTGTGTGGTGAAGTTTTGATGGAAAATGGTTGAGTTGGTGGTGCATCAAGGTTTATTGTGGTGAATATATATTCAAGGTGTTTGTCTCGTTTGGTTCGGATAGATGCTTCTAGTTAAGTTTGCAGTCCTCTTCAAAGGGTATGTCAATAGTGAGATGGTTCAAGTTCTGTGATTGTGTTCTGATGTTGTAGAGGGATGACATCCGGAGGGTTTGATAGGGGATTGTGGTTTGAGGCATCTTCAAACTTGTGTTCTTTGTTTCCCAATACATTTTGATGGCGACTGGACAAAGGTGCTTTAGGAGGTATGATGATGTTTTCTTGATTTTTGATGTTTGAAAATTGTCTTTTGGTGGTGGATGAAGCTATCGTGGAGATGATGACTATGATGAGAAGATGGAAATGCTGATGTTTTTTGGAAGACTTGGGCGGCCTTCGGTTTTTTGAATCTAGTCATGGTGTTTAATTTCTGCTTGTTTTTGAACTTTTGAATTTTTCTCTTTTGAATTTTGAATTCTGCGGTTACTACTGACCATAAAGTGGATTTTAGAAAATAAAAAAAATAGATTTTGGGGGGTATTATTATCCTAATTCCTAGAAAATTGATTCTTTCATTGATACTAATTATAGCAACCTGATTCACTTATACATTTTATTTCATAATTTTTAACAAAAAATTCCATAAAATGAAACCCATAAATCAGGAGATCTCGTGTCTTTGGGAGATTAGAAACATAATAAAACAACTTAAACATAAGATAATTTATCTTTATTTTAATGTTCATAAAGTTCTATTAAATCTCATTAAAATTATCGGTATAGGATATTATAGGGTATATATAAATAAAGTGGTTGGTCTATAAATACTGGTAAGGGAATAATCAAAGTAAATCATGATTAAAAGTAATACATATGAGACAAGAGGCATATCATGATATCATAAAAGAGAAGGATAAAATATGTTCACATAAAATAATGGCATGAATAAGATTATATCATACGATCATGTAATTATAGTAATGTGGAACCAATATAAAACTCGATATCATAAGAAAAATCAAGGCTCGCAACCAATATAACATAGCATAGTGTGTTAGGCTCACTGCCCGTACACTACACATGGTATCTCTTGAGATGAAAAAATTACCCAATTCATTAAAGGGTATATAATTCTAGGCCCCCTTATCACATTTATAACATATACATGAATATATGTGCCACATGAGGAAATCATACATAAGATATAAGAATAATAAAAATTTATGAAAAAGAAATGGGTTATATAATATTATCTTAGAGCATAACCAAATGGAATATCATAAACATTTCCATGAAAGAAGGGATAAAATATTTCTTGGATGTTAATAAAATAATAAAGAGAAATTGGTCAATAAAATGAAGTTCAAGTAAATTTAAGATATAAAAAAGAGTGGAGAAGTAAGTTTGGAAATGAAATTCTTAGTGAGGTTTTAAGAAAAAGGGTAAAGATTATTTAAAGAGGATAAGAGAATAATAAATTCCTTAAAATAAAAAATGAACCCAAATGGGTTTTCATAAAAATTGAGTTTCCATGTAAGGTTGAAAATATTATATGGAGTGGTTTATCAAAATATATAATAAATAAATAAGTTCTATTTAAATTGGTTTTCTTAAAATAAGGATTTGAAAAGAGAACTTGAAGATTGTGTATTATTACCAATAAATAAAGGTAAAGTACAATAATAATATATGTAAGGGATGTTTATAAATAATATGGAATAATTAAATGAGAATATTATATAGGTTAAGGGAGAGAAATAAATAGATTGTGTAACCCAAAATTAGTGAGGGTGGTTAAGAAGATCCCTTACCTGGGATCCTTGACTTGTTTGATATGTTCACCAAACCTCCTAAATAATCAAATTAAAATTATTAAATTATTGATTCAGAACCTTTTTTCGTGTATATTTGATTTATTATTTTTATTTTATGTTATTTTGAAACCATTTTATTTTGATATTATGATTATTATCTCCTTCCAATGGATGTTTGTTACACAGTTCTAAGGACACATTGTTTTATCAGTAATTATAAAATTTCTTTTCTAATGATACCATAACACTAGAAGTGTAACATATTTATTTCCATGTCATTTTAGGGGTTTAGATAGACTGAACTATCCATATTTGTTCTAGTATAGGGATGATTCATTTTATATAAATGTTATCATTATACAGCTAGATCATTTAGGTAGTTTTTTCTGACCATGATGAACTTATTTGGTTTTATTTAACTTTATGACTATTTAACAATTCCATAATATGAAACAATAAATAATATAATTATTTAGATCATTTTGAATCATAAAAATTTTTACATTACCTTACTATATTCAGGTATTCTTAAACCCCTCTTTTTACTGAGCTTTGGTTAGGTTTCGGTTGGGGTTGTTCCGGGTTGAAAATTAAAAAGTTCAAAATTTTCCAGGATAGTGCACGGTTGGCGCACAGTTTACCCAAACTGTTCGCCCTATTAGAGAAAACAATGAAAACAAATTCAATGGGATTTTTTATGGTTGGATTAGTTAATCTAATCATCCTCTTAGTAGAAACTGTGCGGCTAATTTAAAATTGGTGCATGGCTAGGCCGCACGGTTTGGTCTAACCATGGGGGTCTGCCCAGAAAACCGTCCATACTAGATTTTAAGAGATCTAAAATTTTATTAAAAATTCTTGAACCCCTATTATAGGTCCTTGATATACCTCCCTACATCTAAATAATTTTCTTCCAACCTTAGATCTCCCAAGTAAGATTCTTATCTGCTCGGACTCCTCCCAAAACTAAACCAAAGTTATGCGAACATTGGTCAATCAACTTCCAATTAGTTTCTTTCTCCCGTTATTTATCTCTCATGGCCTCTCTATTTTTTATTAGGGTTACATGGGATCTTATATTGATTTATGTATCTAATAAACTCTTTTTTGGGTTAATAAACCAATTTTTTATCCTTGTTTCCTGGATTCCTTGATCATCATTCTTCATTGAGGAATCCCAACTAGGGTTTGCTGACTTGAGATCCGTTGATCTCGAGGTTGGTGGTTCCATTATGATGCCCAATTTTTATTAACCCTAATTTATTTGTTTAATATCAATTTTTTGAATGAAATGTAATTTTTTTATTTTGGATTAAATGGATTTCAATCTCTTTGTTGTAAAAACCCAATTCTGGTGAATTAGGGTTTTTAAGAAAAATTGGTTTTTGGAATGGAATTGGAAAACCCCCAATTCCATTGAATTTGAGTGTGTGTTTATGGAAAATTTGGGATATTTAAATTTTATAATTTAAATTGTGTATTTTATGGAAATTTTGTATTAATTAAATTGTTGAATTTAATTGTGGGAAAATTGATTTGATGGAAAATTTTGAGAAACCCCCAATTCTAGTGAATTTGGGGTTTATGATGAAATTGGTGGAATTGTATGAAAATTAAATTTTTTGATTTTAATTGTGAAATGGATTTTGAAATTTCATGAATTGGTTTCAAATACTCATTTTTGAAAAATGTCTTTAAAATGTTTTAATGGAAACCTTAGGGTTTAATCTTAGGGAAAGGGCATATTTTTTATTAAAAACCCTTTATGGTTTTTAAGAAGAAAATTGGAATATTTGAAATGAATAATGGGATTTAATTGTATTTTAAGAAGACTTGAAATAAATTTCCCATCATTTATTTTTACTTGAGCACATGAAATACTTAGGTAGTTAGTGAGTTATTTTGGGTGGCACTTTATGACTTACAACATTCTAAAACATTATATCATCACATCATCATTCCTTAGGTAATGATGATGAGTCCCCTTTGCCTTCGGCCCAAAGGGACATATATACAGACTTTCCATTTCACGGTGTTGGATCCCTCTAACCTAGAACTATCATACCTATTTGGCATATGATCATGTTTCCTGGTTGTTTGTATTTAAAATTTATATGTTTTTTTTATAATCTATTTTAAATCCCTTGAGAATTTATATAAACTATTTAATATAAATGTGTTTATTTAATCCATTTTGGGAAAAGTTCTAATTGTGTAAATCACTGATGTTATTAATATTTTCAAAACTTTTTATATACTCCCTTTACTGATTTTATATTAAATGTCCATAATTTGTGTGAAATATTAATGTTTAAATATTAAATATAATTTTTGAGCACTATTTGAATTCATCCAGATTCAAGTCAGTTTAATTTTTTGATTATAACTATCACCATACTGATCTAAATTATATGGTTCTTCTTTTTTATGATTCTTTATTCAATTTCCCACGTATCATTATATGGAATCATTGTCCAATTCTACCATTTAAAGGGTCATATAGACCACACAAGAAGGCCCACATAATCTGTAAAGAAATTGGACTAGCTATGAAGATTTAATTTCTAGGCTCAATCCAGAATTCCAAATTCCTTTATTATCCTCCACAGTTTGGGGGACAACGTAAGGAGTCATGGATAAAAATTTCAGGGCCCAAATCCAATAACATGGGGGCCAAATGAAGCTTTCAAGTCCAGCCCATCATTCTGTTCGGGAAATGAAATCAACATACCAAAATTGACTTTTATCATTATCTAGTCATCTAATAAAGATAACATTTTTCAGTTTGAAATAGGAGATATAGGTGGCCTACTGTGTTGAAGAAATCATTCAGATTTTAAGGCAACTTCCTATTCAAAAATCCATTCACATTTTGTCCATTGAAAAATCATGGATAGAAATGGACAGTTTAACATCGTTTATGAAAACTAACATAAATTTGGCTCCATAAGTCCAAATGCCTCCAAATTTTTAGATTATTAAGACAACATTATTATCTAAAAATTTTAATAATATCCTATCTTGATATTCGGCTCTCTGGATGGCCAAATTGGCTATTCAATTGGAGAGGAATATTTGGAATGCAAACAGTCCACCTCCTTGGGATATAAATACAACCCCCTCTTCTCCTTGCATGTGGTTGGAATTTCAGAGCAAAGGATGATAGGTTTTCATGACCAAGGATCTTACAAAGGCTTTGGAGGATCTTACATACTCAAGTTGTTACTTGAGAAACCATTCCTCCTTTATTCATTTCATTTATTTTTTTTGTTCTTCATTTATAATCTTGTAAGTGTTTGTTTTTGTAATTCTATTTTAATGAAAGTTTATTCTTCTTCATATATTATTCTAATACACCTTCTGTTAAATAATATTAATTGTATTAAAATAATTTAAATTCAGTTGAATCATCTTCCCTTATTTTTCTTTCTCATTTAATCTAAATTCAATATTTAATTCCCTTCACTATGTGTGTGTGTGTGTTCGGCACACAACTCTTTTATTATCCCATTATTTTTCTTCACTTATTAATTCATCATCATAAAATTATAACCAGATTATTAACCTCCCAAATGGATGATTAAATCCCTCATTGAGGTGATTCATAATTTGGGGATATTAAGTGATTGAAGGCCTTCGTTAAATGGATATTCTTTAAATTAATATTTTGTATGTTGAACTTAATATGTCATGGATTAATGACATGTTTTGTTTAGAATGTGGATTTCATGGGTTATTGGAAACATAAATAAACTACCATAAATAAGTAATGGTATTTATTAGAATCTTAATTTAAGTTACCGCTTTGATTAAAGCTTTAACACTTAGGAATTCCGATGAAAGTCATCCTATAAAGTGGGTATTAATTTAATGTAATATAAAGAAAAGATCAAGGATAACATAATCTTAAATCCCCAATAATGAAATCACCCCAATATTTATCAATTTTTTAAATAAAAAATCATCCATAAATTATTTCATCAGCTCGAAAAACAAACCCCCCAATCAAAATACAATCTACTAAAAACAATCGACTATTAAAAAGTATCATCGCTAAGGATTCGACCCTAGTGCTGCTATACACATTAGTAGAGCATCAGAACCTTTAACGGTTGATAAGAAACAATCAGATGTGATTTCAAATGGCACTATTTTCGAGGATGGGGAGATTAAGTAGTCGTTAGTTTCTGGTTATTGTAAAAAACCAAAAAAAACAAAATTTTAAAAAAAATGAAAAAAAAAACACAAAGAAAAAACCCGCATTCTCATAAAAATCATAAACGGAAAACAAACAAAGAAAAAATGGTCTTCCTATTTCTTCTAAAATCTTTCAAATTTTCCTATAGCCTCCCAAACAATCCCTCAGATTTTTTTGACCTTGAAATTGAGCGTGCACTTTGACAACTTAGAAGGAACATTAGAGATAATCAAATAATTCAAGAACCAGTTCTCATCCAACCCATTGAATTAGAAATAGAAAATCCAAGGGAAAAAACACTTAAAGAACTCACTGTCCCTAATATGAATTACCAACCCCTTGGTATTCAATATTTAAACACATAGGCTGAATTCGAACTCAAATCGGGTTGGATTCATCTTCTCCCTCATTTCCATGGGCTAGTCGGTGAGGATCCACATATCCACCTTAAAGAGTTCCAAGTGGTGTGCTCTACCATGAATCCTCAAGGGATTTATAAGGAACAAAACAAACTCTGAGAATTCCCTTTATCCCTATCTGACACTACAAATTCATGTCTCCACTACCTTCCTCGTGGTTCAATAAACTCATGTATTGACATGAAATGACTTTTCTTAGAGAAATTCTTTCCTGCTTCTCGTACTGCTTCCATCCGAAAGGAAATTAGTGGTATCCATCAATTCCCCAATTAATCACTCCATGAATACTGGGAGAGGATAAAAAAATCTTGTTTCAACCTACCCACGCCACCAAATATCTAACCAACTCTTGATCCAATACATCTATGAGGGGTTATTGGCTTTGGAGAGAACTATAATTGATGCCGCAAGTGGCGGTTCTCTTTTTGATAAAACTCTAGTATCTGCAAGAGATATCATAAGAAACATGGCTGAAAACACACAATAATTCCATACTCGAGCACATGATCAAGTCAAAAAAGATCAAGATAATAAATCTATAGACCTAAACAAGATGATAGAGTGGATAAGTGAACTTATATGTCTTGTGTGACAACTAGTTGTGGCTACCAAAGCCGCAACCCCATCTTCTCCACAATCTCTATTCCTTGGACCAATCAAGAACTATGGAATATGTAGCTCTCCATCTCATCCAACTGAAACATGTCCACAACTTCAAGAGGATCCATCTGATTCATCCGGACCAATGGATCTCAATGTAGCATATGATCAGAGGAACACCAACCATCAACATCGGGTCAGTTCATTAGAAACTTCAACCAACCTACCCTGAGCCCTTCTCTTCTACCTTCAACCAAGTTTTGAGGTATGTTAATCCCATTTCTCATCCCCCTCAATTCATTCCTAAAAACTCAAACCAATTCCAATATATTCAAGGTGTTGGTAACTTCCAACAACCTTATCCTTTTGTTTCTCAACCTAAAAGGATCAATCCTCCTCTTCCACCTCCTGGATTCCACTATCTTAGTGAGCCTTCCCAATTCCCAAACCAATACAATCAGTTTCCCAAGAACCAAAATCAAGGTAATCCCAATCTGGGACAAGCCTCTTCTTCCAAGAAACCATGGGAAAGTTTTGTAGAAGATCTTTCCTCCTTCACTCGTTCCATACTTAAAAATATTGAAACCTAAATTGGTCAAATTGCATCCCACCTGAGCCAGCAACAACAATCAAATTCTTCCCAACTCCCAACTCAACCATTACCCAACCCCAAAGGTAATGTAAGTGAAATTTCACTTAGATCAAGGAATTAAATTTCTATTCCTCAAGATAAGTCCTCCAACCCACAATTTAATGGTGACCAAGAAAATGAAAAAAAGGAAACGTGAAAAGGAATCTGAAACCATTCCCTCACCTCCTTTTATTCTACTTAGGAAGCCAATTCCTTTTCCTCATTCCATTTCTAAGCAAAAGAAGTCCTTTGATCCCGATCCTGAAATGCTCGATATGTTTATATGTGTTGAATTCAAAATTCCCCTTTAGATTCCATACAACAAATCACTAAGTATGAAAAGTTTCTTAAGGAATTGTGCAACCATAAGAGGCAAATTAGGACCTTTGAAAATGTTTCCACCCAACAGTTTATTCCCATAAAGTGAAAAGATCCAGGGACCTTTATGGTTCCATGCCAAATTTGAAGTTCCAACTTCGATGATTCACTCATAGACCTAGGAGCCTCAATTAATGTCATGCCCAAATCCATCTTCTCCAACCTTGGTCTAGGTCCCTTACATCCAATGGTTGTTGTCATTCAATTGTCCAGTCGAAGCACTGCTAGACCTAAGGGTATAATCGAGGATTTCCTTGTTCATGTGAATGATATTATCTTCCCTACTGATTTCTGTGTCCTTGACATGGAAGGTGAGATGAACTCTTCTCAATCTCCCTTAATTCTAGGAAGACCATTCCTAATGACAGTGATAACCAAAATTGATGTCCATTTAGGAATCTTATCCATGGAATTTGGTGACCTACTGGTCAAGTTCAACATTTTCCAAGCCATGAGATACACATCTAAGGATCACACTATATTCTCAATCCATGATTTTGAGGATGCTTCTAAGAGTCAATTGAACCCCATTCCATCATGTTCATCATGTTCTAATAATAGAGGATCTTGTGAAATCTTCACCATGATTAACCAAGTTATAAATTATGAAGTTTATGTTTACCTATCATTCACAGACTCCATCAATCTAGAAGATCTAAAAAACTCTCTTGAATACCACATCAGCTATGACCTCTACTACTCCACCTTATACAATATTAATGAAAATGAATATGAAACAATTGAATTCCCTTCCTCCATTCATAAGTTGTATAACCCGCAAATGAAAGATGTGACTAATCAGAAACCTCTTCCTAAACACCTAAAATATGCATTCCTTTTCCATGATCACTCATATCCTATCATTATTTCCACTTCACTTACTGAAACTGAGGAGTCCAAACTTGTTCATATGTTAGAGGAAAACAAAAAGGCCTTAGGTTGGACCCTAGATGACATACCATGAATCAACCCTACTCTTTGTAGGAATCACATCTATCTTGAGGAATCATTCAAACCAATTAGACAACCACAAAAAAGACTCAATCCACTCATACTTGAGGTAGTTAGGGAAGAGATCACCAAGATTCTTCAAGCTGGTATTATCTATCCAATTTTTGATACTGAACGGGTCAGTCCAATTCAATTTGTACCTAATAAAGGTGGGATAACTATTGTCACAAGTGAACATGGAGAGGTAGTCACAACTCTAGTGAATAAAAAATGGCGTGTGTGCATTGATTACCAAAAATTGAATGTTGAAACCCAAAAGGATTAATACCCTCTTCCATTCCATGATTAAGTGCTAGAATGATTAGCCGAAAATTCACTCTATTTCTTTCTTTATGGATACACCGGCTACTTCCAAATCTCAATCACACCTCAGGACCAATAAAATACTACTTTCACTTTCTCATTTAGAACATATGCATATAGGAGAATGCCATTTGGGCTTTATAATTCTACTACAACATTCCAGAGGTGTATGATGAGTATCTTTTCTAAATTTATTGAATACTACATAGAAGTCTTAATGGATGAATTTACCATTTGTGGTGAGTCATTTGAATCTTTCTTGAATTCACTCTCTCTAGTCCTTCAAAATTTTGTAAAGTGTAACCTTGTGTTAAATTTTTAAAAATGTCACTTCATGGTTGAAAATGGGATTGTTCTAGGGTACATAGTTTCAAAAGAGGGTATTGAAGTTGATCCTTCCAAAATTGAAGTGATCCAATCACTTCGTGAACCCACTTCTGTTCGAGACATCCATTCATTCCTCGGTCATACTGGTTTCTATCGTAGATTCATCCATAACTTCAGTATGATTTCCCTCCCACTCACTCAGTTTCTCCAAAATGATGTCACTTTCCATTTTGATGAGCTTTTCGAGAGACCCTTCATTGAACTAAAACTGCTCTTACATCTGCCCTGATAATCCAACCCCCAGATTGGTCCTTACCCTTTAATTTGATGTATGATGCTTCTGATAGATCCATTGGGGATGTTCTTGGTCAAAGAATATAAAAAAGTCCTTATGTCATATATTATGCCTCAAAAACTTTGGATGAAACTCAATATCCCTACACTGTGAAAGAAAAATAACTTTTAGTAGTGGTTTTTTCCTTAGATAAATTCCATCCCTATCTTTAGGTTCCAAAATCATTATCTTCATAAACCATTCTTCTATAAATTTCTTACTCAAGAAAAGTGATTCCAAACCGGGGTTAATAAGATGGATACTAATGCTCTAAGAGTTTTACCTTGAAATAAAAGATAGACCGTGAAAAAAAACCATGTGGCTGATCACTTGAGTTGAATTTATAATTCTTCTCATTCTGAAAGAATTGATCTAGAATTTCCAACTGATCACCTTTCATCTCTCACTCCAAAAATACCATGGTACACCCCAATTATAATTTACTTTGTTTCTGGTTTTTTTCCTAAAAAATTTCAAAAGAACAAAAAATAAAGTTGAAAAGTGATTCAAAAAACTATTTTTGGGAAGAAAATAAAATTTGGAAAACTGGGGCAGACATGGTAATTAGAAGATGTGTTGAGGAAAATGGACATTCTTCCATCTTGGAATTCTGTCACTCAATGACTAGTGGTGGACACTTTGGACCACAAAGGACCTCCCAAAAGGTCTTAGACTCTAGATTCTTCTGGACTTCACTCTTCAAGGACTCACATGAGTTTTTTTAATCATGTCCCACTTTCCAAAAGTTTGGCATAATTTCAAAGAGAAATGAAATTCCCCAAAAGCCTTTAACTTTTTGTGAGATCTTCGATGTTTGGGGAATCAATTTCATGGGAACATTACCCCCTTATAATGGATTCTCATACATTCTTCTTGTGGTTTATTATGTTTCTAGGTGGGTTGAGACCAAACCCACTGTAAAGGATGATTCTCATACTATTAGTGAGTTCCTAAAGACACACATCTTCCACCGATTTGGCACACCACGTGCCATCATAAGTGACTTAGGAACCCATTTTTTGTATTAGAACCATGGAATATCTTTTGAAAAATAATGGGGTTATACATAAAACTTCAACTACATATCACCCCCAAACCAATGGAATGGTTGAACTTTCTAATTGAGAAGTGAAAAGAGTGATTGAAAGAATTGTAAAACCCATTAGAAAAGACTGGCCTAAAATACTTGGTGAAGCACTTTGGGATTATCGAACTTCCTGTAAAACACCCATTAGGATGTCTCATTTTAGGCTATTTTTTGGTAAATCATGTCATTTTTTAGTTGAAATCCAACATAAGTCTTTTTGGGTTGTGAAAACCTATAATTTTGATTGTGAAAAATCTGGTGAAGAAATATTGTTTCAATTTTCTGAACTGGAAGAGCTTCGACTTTAATCCTATGACAATTCCAATCTATACAAAGAAAATGCTAAGGTAATCCATGACAAACACTTCCTAAGAAAGGTATTTCATGAAGGTGAAAAAGTAATGATCTTCAATTCTTTATTTCTACTTCACCCAGGTAAGCTTAATTATCATTGGGAAAATCCTTTTATTATTACTAATGTTTAACCATTTGGTGTAGTGAAAGTCCAATACCCCTCTTCCAAAAGGACATTCACGGTTAATAGACATCGATTAAAGCATCACCATGAGAGGATACACATCCTAAGAACCACATTGACATCCATTGGATCCACAACTTCTACAGTATACCCACCACTGGATGGAGACGATGACCCACCAAATCCAAACTAGGGGCACCTCTTTCCCTTTAACTCCCTATTTCTCTCTTTTTCCTCCTTCTCTATCTCTACCTATTTCTTCTTCTTCCTCTCTATTTTATTTTTTTACTACTTTCCTTATAAACCCATTTCTTTTTCTCTTTCTATTTTTTGTGGGTGTGTATTTTAAAAAACACTAAAAACTAAAAAACAAATAAAAAATGAAAAAAACACAAAAGAGTCCTAATTACTCACCTTTAAATTTTGAAATTTTGTATAACCATTTTTTGGAGTCAAAAAGACATGGTTTCATCTCAAAAATATTTTTTTTCATCATATATTTGGATAAAGAATATTGTGTCAAAACCAACAAATTTTGAATACTCAATTGTTGATTTGGAAAATGATTTTCCCAACCGTGAAGAACAACATTAGTTTTCGTGACAAGGCCACCTATGGCCATATTTTCAAAAATGTTTTTTACCCCCATTTGTGATTCTTGAGTTTGTGCACCTTCGAGCTGAATTTCCTAATTTGGTGTGTATTAATATGATAGAGGCATTTTTTTAAACCACATGAGAATCACAATAGCCAAATAGCCTCCCATTTACCTTACATTAATCCTCCTTTTGAAATCCCCTTGGAGATTATGAAAACCTTTTCTTTGATAGCTATGTTACAATCCCAATACCTTATCCCACCCAATATCTACATGGATTTAGATTTCATTATTTATTTTAATTTAATTGTGGGTGGGAATGGATTTCATTTTTTGGGTTCCCTTTTATTGATTTTCAATGAGTTATCATATGATTAAGGGCAAGCATCCATTTTAGTGTGGGGGAGATTTTTTCATTAAGTGGGTTTTGGGGAATGTAATTTAATTTCATTTATGTAATTTTTTAAATTTTATTGACAAGTGTTCAAAAAAATCAAAAAAAGAACAAAAAAATGGGTTGTGTCTTGGGCAGGTCAAAAATCACTCTTCCTCGACCTTTGATCTTATTATAACTATTAAAATTAGTGTCATCATGAGATCAATCATGGGTTAGGATATGAGTGTGAGATATTTTTCAAGTTCAACTTCTGAAAAATGAAAAAAAAAAGAAGAAAAAAATAAAAAAAAAATAGCACTTATGTTATTTGGAGAAGTTTTGTGTTTTGTCAACATTTCATCTTCTCATCCCCTTAAAATTTTCTTCCTCTCTTGTGTCTTTATTCACACAATAATTCCCTTGTAAATATGTGTTTCCATTTCCTTCCATGTTTCATTTCAAAAAAAAGTGTGCATTGTTTTACCCATGCTGATGTTTTACCCCTCTTATCCTCTCTCTTGGACATTATATTCCTACCAACCCATAGCCACATAAAAACACATTAAAAAGAACTATTGATTATTGTTCAGTTTAGGATAGGGAATGGAAGCTGAGAGTTCAAACTCTAAGATTTTCACTTTTTATTGGTGAAAATTGAACCTCTATAAATAAATTTTATTATCTTGAGAGGTGTGAGTTTTGAGTGTCCACGTTTTCAATTTCTAAATTTGTCCATAAAAAAGAGTTTTTTAACATTGTTTCTGTAAAAATTTGAGATGGAATTCAATATTGATGAGTGAAATAGTCTAAACCTCCCCTGATTGTAGAAAACAAAATTTTTATATTTGTTGATGAGTGAAAATTATTTTGTCAGGGTTTTATATTTGTTGTACATGAGGACATGCACAAGACTAAGTGTGGGGGAGTTGATGTTATTAATATTTTAATAAATTTTTATATACTCCCTTTACTGATTTTATATGAAATGTGCATAATTTGTGTGAAATATTAATGTTTAAATATTAAATATAATTTTTGAGCACTATTTGAATTCATCCACATTCAAGTTAGTTTACTGTTTTAATAATAAATATCACCCTAATAATCCACATTGTATGGTTATTATTTTTTAGGATTCCTTATTTAATTTTACACATATAATTAGAAGGAATCATTTCCCAATTCTACCATTTTAAGGTCCATATGGACCACACAAGAATGCCTACAGAATCTGTGAAGAAATAGGACTAGCTATGAAGATTGAATTTTTGGGCTCAATAGAGAAGTCCAAATTCCCTTATTATCCTCCAAAGTTCTGGGGACAATTAAAGGAGTCGTGTATAAAAATTTCAGGTCCCAAATCCAATAACAAAGGGCCCAAATGAAGCTTTGAATTAGAGCCCACCATTATTTCCGGGAAATGAAATCAGCACACCAAAATTGACTTTTATCATGATCTATTCATCCAATAAAGATGATATTTTGTAGTGTAAAATAGGATATATAGGTGGATGACTTTTTTTAATAAATCATTTGGATTTGAATGCATCTTCCTATACAAAAATCCATTCACATTTCATCCATTGAAAAAGAATGGATAAAAATGGAAAGTTTAACATTGTTTGTGAACACGGCCATACCTTTGGATCCATAATTAAAAATGCCTCCAAATTCTGAGAGTAGTTGGAAAACATTATTATCTAAAACTTTTAATAATATTGTATCTCGATATTCAGCATTCTGGATGTCCAAATTGGTGATGCAAGTGGAGGGTCATATTTGGAATACAAACAGTCCGCCTCCTTGGGCTATAAATAGAACCCCCTCTTCTCCTTGCATGTGGTTGGCATTTCAGATAAAATTAAGATAGTTTGTCACAGCCAAGGCTCTGCCAAATTCTTGGGAGGATCTTTTATACTCAATTTTTTACTTAGTAAACCATTCCTCCTTGCTTCCTTTCATTTACTTTTTTGTTGTTATTCATTTGTAATTGTGTAAGTGTTTGTTTTTTGTAATTCTATTTTAATGCAAGTTTCTTCTTCTTAATCTATTATTCACATCCACCTTTAGTTAAATAATATTAATGGTCTTAAAATAGTTTAAATACAGTTCAATCACTTTCCCTTCTTTTTCTTTCTCATTCAATATAAAGTCTGTATTTAATACCCTTCACTCTTTTTATGTGTGTGTTTGGTGCACAACCCTTTTCTTATCCCATTATTTTTCTTCACTTATTAGTTCATCATCATAAAATTATAACCAGATTATTAAGCACCCAAATGGCTGAGTAAATCTCTCATTGGGGTGATTCATAATTTTGGGATATTAAGTGATTAAGGGCCTTCACTAAATGGATATTCTTTAAATTAATATTGTGTATGTTGAACTTAATATATCATGGATTAATGAAATGTTTTGTTTGGCATGTGGATTACATGGATTATTGGAACCACAAATACACTACCATAAACAAGTAATGGTAATGATTAGAACCCTAATTTAAGTTACATCTTGGATTAAAGCTTTAACACTTGGGAATTCTGGTCAAATTCATCTTGTGAATTGGGTATTAATTTAATGAAATATAAAGAAAAGATCAAGGATATCATAAGATAAAATCCCAAATAATTAACTCACCCAAATATTTATCAATTTGTTAAATCAAACATCATCTATAAATTATTTCATAAACTCTACAAACAAACCCCCAATAAAAATACAATCAACTAAAAACAATTGACTATTAAAAATTATCATCTCTGAGGATTTTACCTGAGTGCTGATATACGCATTAGCAAAGTATTAGAACCTTGAATGGTTGGTAGGCAAAAATCAGTTACGCTTTCAATCACCCAGTGTTTAAAGGTAAATTCCATCATTTGAAATGTATTTCCATCATATGAAATGTATTTCGATAATTTGAAATGTGAAGTGTGAATTTCTAAATATATTTACATCATTTAAATTATAAATAATTATTTTTTAAAAATTTTCTTTTAGTATTCCAAAACTATTTATTTGAAAATTGAAAGCAAATTCTGGGTTAATTTGAAATTAGTATCTTATTATGGAACCTTTGGGTGAAATCCTACTGGGATTTGGCTTATACCCAACTTGTGTTTTTGGGTGTTTGTAGATTATCTACTTCTAGGTTGGAGTAAGGGAAAAGGATCTCTCAGAGGTGGATCCAGTTGTTGAACATTCGACTTGGTGAGTTGTTTCCTTTACGTCTTGAGTTGTTTTCCATGTTTTAGTAATTTGGTTTTAGTACTTTGGGATTTATTGTCTATTTGACTTCTAGTACATTACTCCTATTGGAGTTTCTTTCAATATGTATACCGTCTTATTTCTTTTACTTCTGAAGTGCCCAGATCAGTGTGAATCACTGAGAGGGGGAGGGGGTGAATCAGTGAGCCTTTAAAACTTTTTACTAATTGATTCTTTATCAATTAAACCTCTATGGCTTGTTAAGGCCCTGATCCACTCTTCTTGTATCTCTCAGCCTTTCCTCGAGTGATGCAATAAATGTAAAGGCACTGGACACAAGGATTTACAAGGTTCGACACCAAAGGCCTACGTCCTTGCCATGTTGGTTATATGCCCCAACATGGTTTCTCCCATTATAATCTGTTAGTATTACAATGGTCGATACAGAGTCTCATTGTATCTCTCCTGAGTCCCACAGGAGGGTCTTTATACTGCGTCCCACAGTGTTACCAGAGTCCCACTGGCCTGCTCCAGAATCCCACTGAAGACTTCTTCCACCCTGAGTCTCACAGGGGGCTTCTCTTGTCTCCTCGAGTCGCACGAGTAGCTCTTCTTCTATTTAGGCTTCTTCAAGTATCTTCAGCAGTCTGGGATAAAGACTGTTGGCCTTTCTCTTCACTTCTGATCACTTGATCAGGTCTTCTCGTCTTGCTCAGGATTTATCTCCTTCTTCTCAGGATGACCTGGCCTCTCTCTTCAAGAATCTTCAACAGCCTCTGATAAGGTCTGTTGGTCTTGCTCACAGCTTCTGATCACTTCTGTTGATCAGGATCTTCTCAATCACTAAAAACTCAGACAACTGATATCTCTAACTTCAGTCTGGCTTCAGTCTGACTTCACATCAACTTCATGCACTGAGTGCATGGTAACTCTTCTTCCTCATGCACTGACTGCATGGCTTCTCAAAATCTTCTTCAAGAACATTCAGTCTTGGTCAACTCAGATGCACACAACTAGATTTGAGCTTGTTCACGTGTGCACGTGCATGCATGCATGCATGCACTCCCCTTCTTCTCTTCTTGGTGCAGTAAACCCTCAGAGGGTGTAATTCTTTTTAGCACACACCTTTTCGAACTTCACACACTTTATTCAATTTGGTTACACACTTAAGAGTGTGTTCTACTTTAGTGTTAGAGTCCTCTCTTTCTTCCTTCTTCTAGGTGTGTTCACTTCACTTAGTGCACACACACTAGGTTCGGCCTCTTTTCTCTTTGCACACACTTCTTTCACTTTGCACACAAGTAAGCTTGGCCTCCTCCTCTTCTTACACACCCCAAAGGCTACGGCCTCTTCTTCAAATGCACACACAAAGTGTTCTTTGCTCTTCAAAGTGTGCACCCACAAGGACTAAGCCTCGGCCTCTTCTTGTTCCTTTTCTTTTTGCACACACACAATGTGTAGGGCCTTCACTTTTCACACACACAAGGATTGTGTGGGATATTCTTCACCTTTGCACACACACTGCCCTAGTGTGTATACTCCACTTAAACTTCAACACAAAGAAGGGGCGCGCAAGGGGTCACGACCTCTCTTTACTTTGATCGCGCAAGTCCAATTGGTGTAAGAGGGTCGCGCAAGGTGTCTTGTTGCAAGCAGCATCCGTGCAAAGCCTTGGATATCCACTGCCGCACAGGGCCTTCTCCTGTTCTTCACCATGCAAGGCACAAGCCGCAAGGGCCGTGCAAGGTGCAAGAGCACCACGGGCGCGTAAGGGTGCAAGCGGCCACGGGTCTTCTTGTCGCACAAGTGAGGCGCGCAGGGGACTCCTTCTCCCAACCTCTTTCGTGCAAGGGTTGGGCGAAAGGATCCTCACGAAGCCAAAGTGGCTTCGGGATACTTCGTCGCACAAGTGGGTTGCGCAAAGCTCTTACTTCGCGAGGCACAGTGGCACTCACGGGACTTCTCTCGAGTTTTTCAGCAAAAGCATCAAGTGCCTCGGGTTCTCCTTTTATAGGCAGAGGAATTCTACACCTCTTCCGCGGGATACAAATCCAAACTCCCGAATATCTTGGGATTTCAAGATTTCATAAAATCTTGTTTTTCTCCTCAGTATCCCCGTGGGTTCCATTTATGCCCTTTCTTCACGTTCTTGTGCATGAAAACGCATGCATGGCCTTCATCCATGAAAACCATCAATCAACATGGACTCGCACCTTCGGGTTGTTTCGTCCGAACACGAAATTATTCATTTGTTACATGCAAACCCATTTTTAGGCATGAACGGGTTCGTTATGGCCAAACGAGCATGATAGACACCTCATCTTCGGCAATGGTGGCCGGAATCTCAAAAACATGTCGTTGGGAGGCTCTGGTTCGACGGAGGCATGTGGGGAGGCTTCGGCCTGTCTTGAGGTTGAGGATGGACGGGGAGCCGTCGGATCGATGATTTAAATGATCATCAACGACCAGGATTAGAACAGGCTGCGGCGGATGAGATGTGCGGCGCAGATCGAACGCGCGATCAGATGAACGGCCTGGATTTGCTCCTGTGTAAAATTCCACATCCCACATCGAAGCGGCCCGCGAAATATCCACAGCTTATCAACCTTGCGCTGCCCCAGCCAGCTCAATTGAACTTCCAACCTCCACGGTGCCGCCCCGCACCGTGTTCTCTTGCGGGCGCGCACTTGCGCCCACCCCTGCCACTCGGGCGCGCCGCTGGCGCCCACTATGCGCTCCTCTGGGTGCAGTGTGCCTCAGGGATGCTGCCTTGGCCTTGGGGACTCCCTTGAGCGTGGTTGACCCTCGGGTCCCGCATGAGCTCGTGGTGTTGTCCTCGGCTGGCCTCCTTGGTGGCTTCTTTTTGCTTGAATATAGAACAAGTCCTTTGTGTAAAAACAAAGTGACCAAGTTCAAATGCCAAATGCAAAGCCACTTATTCCAAGCCATTCTTCCTCTTCTCCATTCTTCTTCTTCTTCAAAAGAATTCCTCAATCCTCCTTGAAATATAGTCTAGACTTAGGAGGTGGAATTCCCGAACGTTCATCATCAACTGAATCACTTGGATCAATTATTTCTTCAATGTGCCTCATTGATTCAGTCAGAGATCAAATTGGAACATCTTCTATATCACATGCACTATGTAATAGTGCATGAACTTCATGAATCCCCATCATCCACATAGTAGTTTTGGATGGATCATCTTCATCTCCTCATGCATTGTTAAGACAATGCATGGTCTTCAGACATTGTGGTGACATTGTATCCAGTTGATACAAGTTCTTTGAACTTAAAGATCAGCTCAACAATCGTCTGATATAAACATGGATGAATGTTTCAACCATAAACACTTATTCCACTTAGTGAATCTCTTAAGTGACATTCATCTTAACACAATGACCATCCTCCATTCATCACCAACACCATCATATCCTTTGTCATTCACATATTGAAACTCCTTGACATCCATCCATTCATTCCTTGACAACAACATACCTCATTGACAACAAATGAAACACAGTGCACTTCAACTTCTTCAATGTTTGTAGAAATACTGGTCCCACATTCAGTTTGTATGATGCTAAGTGATAGTCATCGATCTGTGGGGATCAGGAACGCCCTTTGAGATATGTCAGGACTGACTCCATTATCGGGTTACCAGGTTATCAAGGTTGGTTCATAAAAAAGTGTTATCAAAAGAGGTTGAGCTTTATCTTAAAGTCAATATTCATTTGTGAAATATTGTTGGGACTTAGGAGGTAATTTCGATTGAGTTCCTAGAAATATCTCACCCCAATGAACCTTAATCCACCTGAGGTGGTTAGTTAAAGAGACCTTGTGGATTAGTTTTAGATTTTTCCCTATTTTGGTTTAGATAGATTGATATCCAAATCATGTTTAATTTATCAGTTGGGGTTAATTTCCCTTATTTCTTTGTCTGAGAATTATCTGATATCTTCTTTGTTGTCTATAGATGTTGTATTACATCATACCTCTAAGAAGACATGTGAATCAGATCTTGGAGGAACATTCTACTAAACCTTAGTGAGAGAATCCTATTGTTGATCCAAATAAAGTTGAGGTGATTGTGCATGTTATCCAAGCTCTGGGATAGGCACTACCTCCTTTTCACATTCAGGCTCCAGCTATGAAACCTCAGAGGGACATTCTCAAAGTTAGTTATCAAGAGTTCCTTCACCAAAATCCAGCACCATTAAAAGGCTTAAATGATCCTCAAGAGGATGAGGAATGGTTGAGCAGTTTGGAATGCTTGTTTGGGTTCCTAGACACACCCGATGAGATCAAATTGAATTGTTCTACCTTCATGCTGGAAGGACCAAGAAGGAGATGGTGGGACACTATGGTGATGGTGATTAAGCATGAGGGATTAGAGTGGAAGGAATTCAATCTTATTTTCACTAACTATTTCTATTCATAATTAATGCTTTTGGCCAAGTCTAATGAGTTATTCAAACTTGAGTTGGATGATAAGGTCATTAAAGAGTATGCAAACCATTTTTCTGAGCTCATGCATTTCACACCTGAGATTGTATCGAATGAGAAGATGAAGGCTCAAATCTTCGAGTTGGGAATTCGTCAGGATATTAATTATCATGTTTTCTTATTGAAACTACCTACTTATGTTGATGTACTGGATAGAGAAATGATGGTCGAGATGGACCTGGTTGGAAAGTTAGAGTTTTGGGGAGTTTCTTTATCTCCTAGTGGTAGTGTTCATTCCTCTAAGGAAAAGAGGAAGTACGATGATTCTTGTGGCTGTTATTGATAACAACGTCATTCTAGACCTCTTGTAGTGTATGGAAGAGTTCATTTGGTCTATTACCAGTATAAAAAGTGGGGAAATTCAAAGAGGGATTACACTTAGGAACCCAAGAACTGTGGATCCTGTAGATTCTTGGGGAACTTATAGAGGTTCTTCCATATCTATTCTACTCCACTTAGTGGAAAAGAATCATTTATACCTTCTAAAACTATAGTCAAATCAGATGATTCATGTGAAGAAAGGTTTCTAGCCATAGGTATCTGAAATGAGGCTAATTCACACAGTGTAAGAGTCTCCAGAAGAAGTAGATACGGGTCTGGTGACCGTGATAGGTTTCATCACTAAAGCTTCGTCATTAGTGACTAATTTATTTGATACTGGTGTATCTTGTTCATTTATTTAATCTCATATTGTTAATATGTTAAACCTTCCTAGGAATATTTTATCTTGTGCAATGTACATTACTACACCCCTTAGTAAAACGAGAGAGTAGGGTCTCCATAGGTCAACTTGTTTTGTCTCTCTATCATATTTTTTATATTTCTTGGAGCTTTCAGATTCTTGAAATGAAATCTCCTGACGTCATTTTCAAGATGGATTGGATCATTTCTAACAAATCCCAGTTTGATTGTTATCTTCAACAAGCCTCCTTTAATACACCCAGTTGTGTGTCACATATTTTTCAAAGATAATGGGACCCAAGTTCGATCAGTTCCATATCTTCTTATCCAAAGTTGGGGAAAGTAATATCAGTGTTTGACTTTGATCTGGAGAAAGAATATTTTATTTGTGATCTCACTCTAGTTTTCATCGATTTTCCTAATATGTTTCCTTCTGAATTTTTTGATTTTCCACTAGTAATGGAGGTTGAGTTCTCTATTTAATTAATGTTTGGTACTCAACTAGTTTCTATTCCCTCTTAATATATGGAATCAGCTAAATTTAAAGATTTTAAGTCCCAATTGGACAATATTCTAGAGAAAGGCATTATATGCCTGAGTGTGTCACCTTGGGTAGCATCAGTTATTTTTTCTAAGAAAGCTAATGGTTCATTACACCTATGTGTTTATTATTGAAATATAAATCATGTGAAGGTAAAGAAAAAGTATCTATTTTCATGTATTGATGATTTTTTTGATCAGTTGAAATGTTCAAAGTGGTTATCAAAGATTTATCTTCACTTTGTTTTCTATCATTTGAGGACAAAATAATCTGAAATTTAGAAAACCACATTTCAGAGAATGTATGGACATTATGAGTACCTTGTTATGCCCTTTGGTCTAACAAATGGTTCGGTAATTTTCATGGAATTAATGAAAATTATTTTCCATGAGTATCTGTATAACTTTGTGGTAGTCTTTTTAGATGACATCCTCATTTACTCTAAGTCTTAGGAGGATCATGTCCATCATCTAATAATAGTTCTGAGTTTGCTGAGAAATCACCAACTCTATGCCAAACTTTCTATCTGCAATTTTTGGATTTGAGAAGTGAAATTATTGGGACATGTGGTGTTGGAACATGGTATTCTAGTTGAACCTAAGAAGGTGAAATTTTTTATGACATGGGAACAACCACAGAATGTTTTCAAGATTTAGAGCTTCTTGTTCCTAGCTGGTTATTATCTATAGTTCGTTAAGGACTTCTCAAAGCTGGACTCTCCAATGACTTCACTAACTCAAAATGGAGTAAAGTTTACTTAGAATGATAAATGCCAGAGTTATTTTGCTGAGATGAAAAGTGTTTTGACTACTGTGCTGATGTTGACTCTTCCAAAGGCCGGGAAGGGCTATGTGATCTTCTTTGATGGATCGGGTTCAGGTTTGGGTTGTGTTCTTATGCAAGTTAATCACATTGTTTCCTATATATCTCGTCAGCTTAGGCCACATGAGATGAATTATCTGACCCATGACCTTGAACTTGTATTTGTGATCCATGTGTTTAAGATTTGGTGGAATTTTCATTATGGAGAAAGGTTTACCGTGCTTTTAGACCACAAAAACTTGAGTTATATCTTCTCTCAAAAAGATTTGAATCTTCATTAGAGTAATTGGGTGGAATAACTATAGTCCTTTCACTTTGAAATCACATATACCCTGGGGAAATGGAATTTCATTTCAGATGCTTTAAGTGGGAAACTTCTGACCCAAGATGTGAAAGAATCTTCGGAATAGTATAATTTGATGCCTCTCTTTGCACAGTTTCATATTGGAGTTCAGGATAAAGGGGTCGAGGTTTCCTTGGCCAGCGTTTAGTTGATATCTACTCTTCTCAAACTAATTCTATAGGAACATTAACTTGATGAGTATTTATATATCATTAGAGACTCTCTTTATGGTGGTGATATATTCTCCCAGTAGTCGTTCTCCAAAGAAGGTGTTTTGTGTTATTTGAATCGCTACATTATAATGTTAGCAGAAAGGAAAGTTGTGATGGGGAATTTTCTTAATTCCTAGTGGGTAGTGAACCCAGGAACCACTAAGATATTCTATGAGATGTGAAAGTAGTTTTTGTGTCCATGTATGAGATGTATCATTGATGAGTTTGTCTCTCATTTCTATATATTCCAAAAAGTGAAGGCCAAGCACCAGAAGCCTTTGGGCTTGCTGTAGCCACTTCTAGTCCCTACTTGGAAGTGGGATGAGATATCTATAGACTTTTTTGTCTAGTTTCCTCATACCTAGAGAAATAATAATGTGATATGTGTTGTGATCGATAGGCTAACCAAGTCATCTCACTTTATACCCATTAATGATTCATCCAAAGTTGAGGAATTGTGAAATCTCTATATGAAAGATATTGTTCGTTTGCACAGAGTTCCATCTATTATAGTATCTGGGAGAGATCCTCGGTTAAATTAGCACATTTCAATAAGCATTCATGAGGCACTGGGATATCACATCCATTTGAGTATGGCATACCATCTACAGTCGGATGTCCCGATAGAAAGACCTATATAGATTCTTAAGGATATGCTATGTGCTTGTGTTCTTGACTGTGATGGGGCTTGGGATGATCACTTGGGGATGTTTGAATTTTCTTATAATAATAGTTACCATATCAAGATCATGATGGATCATTTTGAGGCCTTGTATGTTCATCCTTGTAAATCTTCATTGTGTTGGTTGGATATTGGTGAAAGTTTCTTGGTTAGACCAAGTTTAGTGCAAGAGATGATAGCAAAGATCTAGTGGATTCATCAGAGAATATTGATGGCCCAAATCCAATATAAGTCTTATGTTGATCATCATTATAGACCTTTAGAGTTCTTAATTGGTGACTAGGTATTCTGGAAAGTTTCACCCAGGTCAGGTCATCGACAACTTGAGAGGCAAGGAAAGCCTCCTCCTCATTTTGTGGGACCTTTCGAGGTTATTGGGTAGGTGGGGAAATTTTCATACCATTTAGCACTTCCACCACATTTGAAGTTAATACATAACATGTTTAATGTATCTCAACTTTGAAAGACTCTATTTGATCCATCTTATTTTCTAGGATGGTAGGATCTTGAGGTTGCTCCCAATTTATCTGTGACTGAACATCCAGTCGGGATAGTTGATTCTGAAACCAAGGTACTTCAAGGAAGGACGATACCATTGGTTTGTGTTTTATGGTAGCATGGTTCTAATTCTTATGATAAATGGAAGAGGGAGACACTGATGAGAGATCAATGGCCTCATATCTTTGGCATGTAAGCTTCTTCATAGGATTTATAGGGATATAAAGCTTCTATAGTGGGGTGGTTCTAACATCCTGTTACTTTTTTTAAGTATTCAATATTTTTACCAAGATTTGGTTGGGTTTCATTTGGGGTTGTTCTAGGTTGAAAATTTAAAAGTTTGGAATTTTTTGGGCTAGTGCACAGTTAGCCCACGGTTTTCCCAAACCGTGCACCCTATCAGAGAAAACCATGAAACCTAAGGCAGTGGGATTTTGTATGGTTGGAATAAGGTTATTCAATGCATGCTACCTCTTAGTAGAAATCTTTTTTCTCATTTAAAATGGGTGCTCAGCCAGGCCTCATGGTTTTGTATAACCATGTGGGTCTGCCCATGAAACCATGCGTATGGGAATTTAAGAGATTCAAAATTTTATAAAAAAATCCCAAACACCTATTTTAGGTCCCTGAAAGACCTCATTTTACCCAAATAATTTTTTCCCAAGGAGGATTATTGTCCCCTCGTACCCCTTATGGAATTGATCTTAATCTTGGTGAACATCAATCAATCCTCTTTCTGTTAGTTTCCTTCTCCCATTCTTGATATGTTGTGATCTCTCTCTTTCTCCTTAGGGTTCCATGGATCCTTGTATTGATTTATGGATCTAATACCCTCTTTCTTTGATCAATAAATCTATGTCTAATCCTTGTTTCCCAGATTCCTTGATCATCATTCTTCATTGATGAATCTCGGCCAGGATTTGGTGACTCAAGATTCTTTGATCTCGAGGTATATGGTTCTGTTACGATGCCCAATTTTTATTAACACTAATTTCTTTGTTTAATTTGAATTTTTTTAATTAAATTCAATTGTTTTATTTTTGATTAAATGTATTTCAATTTTTTTGGAAAAAATCCAATTCAAGTTAATTGGGGTTTTTAAGAAAAATGGGTTTTTTGAATAGAATTGGAAAACCCCCAATTTCATTGAATTGGAGTGTGAGTTTATGAAAAATTTGTGAGATTTAAACTATATAATTTAAAATGTGGAATTTGTGGAAATTTGTTATCAATTAAATTATTGAATTTAATTATAGAAAATTTTATTTGATGGAAAATTGTGAAAAATCCCAATTCCAATTAATTAGGGTTTTATGATGAAATTGATGGAATTGTATGAAAATTAAATTGTTGGATTGAACTGTGAAATGGATTTTAAAATTGAATGGATTGGTTTTAAATCCTCATTTTTTAAAAATTTATTAAAAATTTTTTGATAGAAACATTAGGGTTTAATCTAGGCGAAAAGGAATTTTTTGATTAAAACCCCATTATGGTTTTAAAATAGAAAATTGGTATATTTTAAATGGAAATGGGATTTAATTTTATGTTTAGAAGTATTGAAAAAATTTCCCATCGTTGATTTGTACTTGATCACATGAAATCCTTAGGTAGTTAGTGAGTTATTTTGGGTGGAACTTTATGACTTACAACATTCTAAAACTTCATATCAGCACATCATCATTCCTTAGGCGATGGTGATGAGTCCCCTTTGACTTAGGCCCAAAGGGGAATATGTACATACTTTTTGTTTCATAGTGTTGTATCCTTATATCCTAGAACAATCATACCTATTTAGCATATGACCATGTTGCTTTCTTGTTTTCATTTAAAATGTATATGTAATTGTTATAAACTATTTTACATGCCTTGAGAATTTATATAAATTGTTTTATATTAATGTTTTTATTTAAGACGTTTTTGAAAAGTGCCATTTTTGTAAAGAACCCATTATTTAAAGGTAAATTTCATTATTTGAAATGAGTTTCCATCATTTGAAATGTGAATCATAAAATTCTAAATGTATTTCAATCATTTAAATTGTAAATCATGATTTGTTTAAATATGATTTTGGTATACCAAAACTATTTATTTTAAAATTGAAAGCACATCCTTAGTTAATTTTATTTTGGAATCTTATTATGGAATCTTTGGGTGAAATACTACTGGGATTTGGATCACACCCTACTTGTGCCTTTGGGTGTTTGTATATTATCTCCTTCCAGGTTTGAGTAAGGGAAAAAATATATTAGAGGTGGATCTAGCTATTGAAACTTGGAATTGGTGAGTTTTTTTCTTTTGGAATTGGTTTGTTTCCCTATTTTGGTACTTTGGTTGTAGTACTTTGGGATTTAATGCTTGTTTGACTTCTGGTACATTACTCCTAGTGGAGTTTCTTTTGATATGCATACTATCTTGTTTCTTTTACTTATACAATGTTTGTGGAAAAACCATTTCCACATTTAGTTTGCATCATGTCAGGTGCTAGTCTATGACCTGTGGGGATCAGGAATGCCCTTTGGGATATGTTAGGATCTTCTTGGTAATCAGGTTACCAAGGTACCTAGGTTGGTTCATGAAAAAAATTGCATTTAAATCATCAAGGAAAGCAGTGATAAAAAATGAAATATGTTGTTTATAGATTCGATGAACAAACCATAACATAAAAATGTTTTCATCTTAGAAAAGAATGATATGATGTTAAATAATGGATATTCTATTAATATAATAACATTTCATAACATTAATAAAATTTATTTTATTATACTAGCATGGATAGAATAGATTTGAGGAGGTATAAAAAGAAAGTAATTTAATAAAATTTGATTAATAATATTACCTCTTTATTTGGATGTTCACTCTTAGGATTCACTTTAAGACTCTTTACCAAGAGGGTAAGAATGATGGGTTATATCCCATGGTCCAGAAATTTATCAAAAATAAAATAAAAACAATATACATGGGGATATGAAAAATTAATATAAATGAAAACCCACTTCTACAAAAAGTAAAGTATACTGCTTCCCAGGAAACAGGCAGTTCATCATCTATGAGAGAGGCCACCACCCCAACCTCTTAGATGACAGTCTCTCCTATAGGTTTTGGGTTTTTCCAATGTATCATCATCCATGTGAGGATCAGTGTTTACATTCAGTGGGATGGGATCCTCTAGTGGTTGAGGATCTTTTTCTCTAATCAAGTCCCTTTCCTTGATAGTCTTAGTGCCTAAGGATTAACATTAAACATGAATATATCGATGATTATTTCCAAATTCTTCATGGAAAACCTCTCTACTATTACACCAGTTTAATATTTCAAGAAAAATAAATCTATTTTTACCAAAGTCTAATGCATCATTTTTTAGACTAGCCACCCCTTGGCCATGAGTGAAAGTAACATGTTGATCCACTTCTTTGAGAGGTGCAGAAAATATGATCACTATTATCATAACAGAAATCTAAACCTGAAATGAAGATGCATGATCAGTATCCACTTTGGATTAAAGATGTTGTATTTGACCAAGATCAATTTCCTTTGATCTTTATTCCCTTTCTTGATCCTTGGGATTGATCAGCACCTCCCCTTCCAAAGTACCCACATCCGTTATATCTGATTTCACCAGATGTTCTAATTCATCCAATATGAATGTATCTTCAGAGGTCACCAATGGAGTTGATATCCCATCAATTTAATCCTCTTTAGAGATTTCCATATCATTAATACATAGTTTAATAGTTCTAGCCTTGATCATCTTCAATGGGAGGGGAGATTCAATCTTTAATTTCCCCTTCATATTTTTTGAAGATATTTTCTCTTCCCAAAGCTAATAATAAGCATGAATTTGAGCTTAAATATCTAAATCAGAATCACCTAATCATTCATCAATAGGATATTCAATTCCTGAAACAAGTAAATCACATAATCAAGAAATATCCTTAGTAGTTTCCTTTCCTTTTCCAGGATCAGGGCATCGAATATATATATGTACAGAGCTAGATAAAGAATGGGTATTCTCCATTTGAGTGAGTTCATTATTATAATAGGTATAAGTAGGTGTAGTAAATTTGAATGCATTCCCTAAGTATTTTAGATTTATAATACCCCTTTCTAAACCTCTCACTGGCCAGTATTTTCAAATCCATTATTGAGATCAATGGGATTTTCTCACTTTGATTTTTTAAATCAGTGGTTCTCATCATTCCCTCTTGTATAACAAAAGGAAAAAATAATATACCTTCTACAATTCAAATTTTCATGACTGATGACTTTGTAGTCCATGAAAAACTGGGGTATTTTTTCATATTCAATGATAATATCAAAATCATCTTAATCGGTTGCAAGGATCACTGTATCAATAAGAGTGGATCTCAAGTATACTTCATCTAGGAGATAATAAAAATTTATAAAACTATCCAATTCAGTTTCCTTATCTAGTTTTACCATAAAATTAATTTCTAATTGCAATATCATTTAGAATTATAGGATGCCAGAGTACCCAATTTAGCCTGTGTACCTTGATCCATGTCTGAACAGAGGAGTTTCAAACCTTTTTTGGATTGACATTATGGTCCCACTCCCGAATGTGAATAATACCAGTTTGAAGGATATCAAACCAAAACCCCATGATCACATATTCGAATATTTAGAGTGAAAAATAATGTGAAAGAACTAGTGACCCAAAGAGATGCATTTCCACTTTGTAAAACCCCAAATTTCCAAGAGGCATGCCACCAAGTCTTCTATTCTCCATGGTCTAGAACCCCTAGTTAAAATGATTCAACTGATGATGGAATTATTACCTTTGTCTATTCATTTCAATATCACATCTAAATCCAATTTCACATGAGTAACATTACCCTTTTCACAAAGTCCTCTAATAGTGAAATCCTTGAACATAGAGAAAGTGTGAACCGATGCATCCGTATAAAACCCACCATGAAAAAAACTATTTCTTACTATAAAAGATGAATTTTTGGCTATCAAAACATCCATGAGGAAGAAATATTTCATCTAGGGAGGGAACATATGAAGAATCCATGACATCAGTTCCTCAATCTCCATGGTATGAAAGAGAGAGTTGTTATTGGACGAGTCCCATCCTCATCCAAATTATCAAAACCTTAAGACTCTTTAGTTTTTTATATTGTTGAGACTAAGGATTCTATGATGTGTTAAGAGGTTTGGGGAGATATTTGATCAAATTTTGGTCAAGATAAGGGGTTGAGAAATGGGGTGGAGATGTGTGTATTTATAAGGGGATGAGAGAGGTGTTTTAGAATAAAATAATGGAATGAAATATATATTTTTCTTCAAAAAGTAACTCATCTTGTGACTCAATAGTATGGGTATTATGAATCTATAATAAATAGTACAATAAAATATTCATATAAATTCAATAAACCAAAAAAACTCATTCATATATACTATTAAAAAATATGGTACTTATACGATATTTTACTATTTCACATCTATATTTTTTTTTAGTGAAAAAAACATCACCATAAGAATTTTTCAATGCGTTGATTAAAAAAATAAAATCCTTTTTTAAAAAATAATTTCCTAAATATAGTGAATTTAATATTTAAATAAAATTATTACTTATTGAAAAAACAGTTATTATGACATGTTCAAATTTCTAACAATTAGAAAATTTTATTATGGTTTCCCAAAATTACACTATAATATTTATGAAAATATTTATTATTATATAAAACCATTTTCTTAAAATAAAATTTAATTTAAAACTTTTAAATTTATCATAAAAATTATATTTTAATAAAAATAAATCATATATATTGTTAAAAATATAATTATGATTTGATAGTGTCAAACATTTTTTTGTTATATTTAATAATTTTATTTAATATAATTTTATTTTATTTTTATTTATTAAAATAACCAATTATCATTTTACTATTCCATCTATCCAGTTATTATGCTAATGACCTTATTACTATTCATAACAGTTAGGTTACTATTCCAATAATCATATTGGTCTTTTACTTTTTATAGATACTACCAATTTAAGTCCTTCGGCGTTCAATCCAATACATCCTATGGTTTTTTATTCTTCATTTTCAAAATTTTTTACTAGGTTACTGATGTTTTGTATGTTTTTTATAGGATTTTTTATTGGTGAGATTATTCTAGGGGACTAGAGTGATCTAAATTCCCCAATTCTAGTTGTTTTATTTTTTTTATGTTTACTATCCTGTTGTAACACTTCCAATTTTTATGGCTATATTTATTCTCTAAATATAATGATTAAATTAATATAATAAATTGTTATTTATCCTCGTTCATAGTGCATGTGTTTTATATTATATTGTATTACCAAATTTGACACGTATATATATTCAGATGGGAAATTTCATTCATAAAATTATATGTCGTTGCACTTCATCATTACCAAATATAATCATACCATCAACATAAACCTTTGAATTCTTCAGAAGATCTATGTTACCTTTCATGTGGGATGAATACCCACTATCAAGGATCTATTTTCTTCTATTATTAGTTTCTTTAAGATAAATATCTTCCAAGAAATCCTTTTCATTCTAATAAATTTTTTTTGAGTTGAGGTATAGGATAGTCTCTCCTTATTTTCCTTAGAATAAGCTATGAGATTATAATATTCTTCCTACAAAGAATAGAAACTACTCTGTAATGGGATCTCATATGGTTGTTTATCTACCATTATCATTTGGCTTCAATTGGAGTAAGTTTGAATTTTTTTGTCTCAGGAAAGGTAAATACACTAAGAGGGGGGTGAATCAGTGTATGTTGATCTTTCAAAAATGATTAATCGCCACAAAAAAATATTTTTTTTGTTATCAAAAACACTCCTCTCCTTCAAAAATGATATGAAGATATAAATCATAAAAATAGGAAGATAATAAATTTTACTTGGTTCACCCAAACTAGGCTAATTCAATGAGCATGTAGTGGCGATGTGTCATACTCAAAAAATAGTGAACTCATAGCTTGTTGGTTATAATTTGGAGTAGAAGCACTGGACCTCTATGTTTAAAACCCTAAAAGAAATAAATAAATCAATTCTCACACACACTTTAATAGGTCACTAATTCCATGAGTGTTTTTATATTGATCTTCATAAACAAAAAGTTTGTTTACACCAAAGTGGTGTAATAATTCTACCCCACTTTTATCCATTGATCAAGTCTAAAAAACTCTAGTGAGAATACCTTATTGATCTCCTTTCTTACTTTCTAGTAGTATCTTGGAATTCCCTTCCTCCTATACTCTATCTATTCCTTCTCTAATCTCCTTGAATATTTGATGTTCTATGATCCTCCTTTTCCTTCTTTTCAAGGAGAAATATATCTCACATATCACTAGAGAATCACTATGTTTCCCTCTTTATATATCTTTAATCCAATTTTATTAACATAGTAAAATTCATCCATAAAACTTCTTCAATTCCATGTCAATTTCTTTTCTTTTCAAACCCTTGGATTCCTCATGAAAGTTGTCATATTTCATTCTAAAATCCTTCTTACTCGGAAACTTAATGGAATAACTATTACTGTCCTAGTATGATCCACTACATCCTATAGAACTATAATTATGTACCTCTATAACACCATGGAAAAACATACCACATTGAGTCATGTGCAATGTTTCCTATGAATTTCTCAGGTCACATTCACAAAACATGTCACTACCGTAAATCTAAGATTATTATTTGGCTCACACACCATGAAGTATCTTACTACTTAATGGTTTGGTCACTTATACTCATGAAATATTGGCATGTTCATATTTAGCTTCCAGGATTCAGTGCTCCTACCACAGTCCAGACACCTTCAAACTAGAAAATCCATCAAAATCCAAACAATCATTATCATGATATAGCCAGTCCTTCACAGTGCAAGTGCTTCTTTTCCTTGAAACTGAAAATGATAAAACCTTTTACACCTTTGGAAGAATCTTATGAAATCCTTAAATAGTATTATATAATTTTAATGAACCTTATGCAAGTTGGGACTGCCATTGTTCAAGAATGTATATTTACACTTCACAACACGACTCTAGCTTCTATGGAGTAACCAGCAATCCATCTCAAAGACTAAAACTCATGGTCTCCTATTATAGTGAAAGACTACCCATGAAGTTATCCTCCAAAAACTAGATCTACTTCCTTGGTCAGGTCACATAACAACCAAATGTGTCTCTACATGACTATTAACCTTCTTCCAATGATAAATTTACAAGTCTTAAAAAACACTTGAAGACCCTAAAATAATATATTGAATACACCTACATATAGAGGTTAGTTCATGCCTTTGTCATTTCCTAAAAATCATGTACACATCATGACCAAGAACATCATGACATGACTTCTATTCTATATATAGAACTATAGTATCTTCTTCCAAAACCCATTTAAGCTTTCCCATAATCTTTTGATCTCCTTTGTAATCCTCATTACACACCATTTCCAATAAACACAATCATAAAAATACTTTAATGTACTTTTTCTAAAAATATTCATCTTTGAGTTTCTTGAAAACCCTTATAAAGCACTGAATGAAATTAAATATCTTCATATATGATAACATCATATCTGACATGTTCTATGGTTTAAAAACTCTCACCTAAATATAGTGCATCAATGATTAATTAATCACCATATATAATCCCATATTAGTCAATATAATCATTAAAAACAATATTTAAGTGAAACTTTCCTCATGAAAAAATGTCCATGATTTCTAATATCTTAAAACTATTTCTCCCCCTAAATAAACATTCAAGTACTCTCCCCTTACTCCAAAATACCATGGAATTATAACCCATTTTCAATAGGAAGGGTCACTTGATGGAAAACATATACCATATAACTTACGGATAGATTATCCATGTTTTTCAATGAACTCAAAGATAACTTATTTGAAAGTTCACATAATTGTGTTTATAAATTTAAACATTTAATTCAAGAGATAGTTACCATACTTTTCTGAAAATAGAAAATCCCATAGGGAGTGGGAGTTACCTATCCACCCAATCTAGTTATATGGAGATAGTTAGGCTCTAAGAGCTAATTAATGCTTCTCAAACTCAGTTTTGGGTATTGACTTCATTATGATATCCGCAATCTAATATTGCATTGAAATAGAGTCCAATTATAGCATCCCTTGTTCAACTTTCTCCTTGATGTAATGATACTTTATATCAATTTCCATTTCCTATGAATTATTAACAAAAAAATTCTATAATTAATAGCACTATAGTTATCCCATATGGTTGTAATGAAATATTTCACATCAACTCTAACATCCTCAAGTTTTTGTTTTATCTATTACAGCTGAGTAGACACTTAAGAAATCATTATATTTTCAACCTCCATGATACTAAGTAAGATATAGTATTGCTTATTTCTCAACCAAGATATGTATAAACGTCCAAGATAGAAATAAATTCCTGATGTCAACTTACAATCATCCATTGAACATTCCTAATTTGTATCAGCGTACCCCAAAAACTCATAGTATGATATTCTATAATAAAACAACCCAAAATCTGTCATGTTATTAATGTATTGAAGAATTATTTTCACCACTTTCATATGGGTTCCCTTAGGATAACTTTTCTATCATGCAACTAGACATGTGGAAAACAAAATTATTGGTTATATTATTATTAAGTGTAATGGGATTCTAATTATCTTTTTATATTCTTTGATATTAAGATTTTTTCCATCATCATCTCTTGAAAAATTCATTCGGATGGCCACTAGTGTTTTAATAATCATAGATTCATATATTCCAAATCACTTAAGGATCTCTTTGGTATGTTTTTTGATAAATAAATTCACCATCCCTTTATTTTATTACCTATAAATCAAGGAAAATGTTAAATCCCCAATCATAGACATTTTAAACTTGCACATCATGTGTTCTATAAACAACTTGAATCATGCATCATCTGGGCCTATAAATTTTATTTCTTCTACATAGATGTTAATAAAAATACTTTAATAATTATATTTCTTGATATAAATATTGTTATTAACTTCTACACACTAGAATATAATCTTTATAAATACATTAATCAAGCCCAGAATACCAATCCCTTGTTGATTTCTTTAGTACGTAAAATCCCTTATTCAATCAGTAAACTTTTCTTTCATATTACATAATAAAACAATATATTTTCTTATTGTATACTTTTTTTCAATAACTTCATTGAATAATGATGATTTTATATCCATTTCATATACTTCAAATCCTATTTTTATTGACATTTCTATAAATAGTTTAATAGTTTCCAATTGGGAAATATGTGAAAATGTATCATCCAAAATTAATCCCCTAAATTTGGGAATATAATTTTCATGCCAATAATGATTTTTTATGTGTCTTCTTATCATCTTCATTGAGTTTATTATAGAACACCGACTTGGTTCTCATGACATTTTTATCTTTATCCCTTGAAATAATTTCTCATGTCTCATTATTCTCAATTTGTCCAATCTCTTACCGCATTTCTTTAACTCAATTGACATATTTTTTTGCCTCTTCAAAAACACATTGGTTATAATTGAGATAATAAAGAGTTTTTTCATAGAGCCTTCATTTTTTGTGTTTGTATTAGAGCTATCTAGTCACTAACAATGTTCGACTCTATGATTTCATCCCCAATCCTTGATTTATTTGTAGCTTCTAATAATATTGTGATTTATATGTCATAAATATATTTTTATAAGTATTATATAACCACACATGATCCCCCTAGTCTTTTAACATTAATATCACTCTCCTTTTATAGTTCATCACTGATCAGTTATGAAAATTACATACAAGATTGCCAATTCTACTCATTTTCTATAACTATTACATATTAAATTTTAATAATATTACCAATCCTTTTTTTGTAACATTAATAAACCTTTATTTTAGATGAATAATAGAGAAAATTTCCTTTATCCCTATAAAATTAAAACATTTGGTAGTTCACCTTATTGAGAATAAATCATTTACTTCTAATGATTTGACAATACTTTAATATCATTTTCATCCCATATAACATCTCATAGAGTGTATTTTCATCATTTGAATGTAGAAAATCTCTATTAGAGATATAAAATGATGTAATCACTACTTCCTTTCAATATTTCTCTACTATATATTTTTTAATGATTATTGTATAAGACATATTATTAATAATTGGGTTTCTCTTCTCAACAACTCTATTTTGTTTAAGAGTCTGCACCGCTGAATCTTAGTTTCCTATCATATGATTTTTGATATATTGCTCCACCATATTTTTATTTAATTCAATATGATTATTAGTCTATAATTTTTTAATTTTTATCCCAATCATCTTCTTTTTAAATATCCATTACCGTGTAATAAACTTGAATACTTCATACTTGTGGGTGATAACTATCATCCATGCCATACTATTATAATCATCAATAAACAACACATAATAAATCTTATCATCCATATACTTGATTTACATTAGTCCACACACATCTATGTGAACCATCAGAAGAAACATCATCGACTTATTGTCTTTTTTCTTGTAGGTCTTCTGAATGATCTTCCCTTTTTGACAATTATCGTGCATATGAGTGTGATCATGTGAAAGTTTAGGGATTTCATGATCTACTTTATTCTTCACCAATTATTTGAATGAATTTTAGCTTAAGTGACCAAGCCTTTTATTCCATATATTATTATTATTTTCCTTGTATATAAATCACATGTATTCATCATCATTAATAAGTTAAAGACTCCCCTTTGTGTTCTTCCCTTGCATCACAATCAAGCCATCTCTTCCTTTGATGGTGTGGGTCTTTTTATTGAAATTCACTACATTCCCTAAGTCGCAAAATTGACTTACACTTAGTATATTGTTCTCAAGGCCTTAAACCACTAACACATCTATGCACCTCAAATATTTTCCTTCAATTTTGGATTTCCCAAATCCAATGATCTTTAAACCTTTATAATTGGAAAAATAGATCAAACCTTCCTTGTCATAATTGATTCCAATGAAAATATTATGGTTTCACATAATGTTAGAAGTAAAACCCCTATCTATAATTCATACTCTACTTTTATTATTCACTTTAAATAAAATTTTAGCAATGTTGGACTTCTCATCACTTCCTTTCTTGAACCATGTTCATTATTGTCCTTCTATTAGTAGTAAACAATATCTTTCCACTTCTGAATACATTATATTATCCTCATATTGTATAACTATAAATTTATTATAAATTTTCATCCCACTTGATAATGATTTCAGTTATTGAGATCTTATTTTCTAGGTCTCTATGGGCACACTCTTTTACACCCTTGAGGAGAAATGCACAAATTTTTTTACATATCCTTCACACTAAAAATAATATCCATTAAAAAAATAATGAGAGGGAATTTTTATCATTTATTTTTATTTCACATAATACCTGAAGTTATTTATTTATATGGAACATAGATATTATTTATACCCCATGTTTCCACAATAATAACACTAGATTATTGATATATTATTATGTATCTTCACTAATCTAGCTATATCTTTTATAGTATGTTATGAGTCACTCAAAATAACATTATTATAGGGAATTAATACTTTCTATTTTGTATAAAATGACCTGAATTTCTTCTTGAAATAATTTCCCTAACTATATTTACCTTTATCCTTGAAATTATGCACTTTTTGGAAAGTGATTAATTTGTTTGTTCACTCCTCGTGTAATTCTATAGTTTCTTCAGTTGTTAGTTCAATAAAAATACTTAATGACATACTATAGGATATAAGTATCTTTTTTTATCATCAATATTATGTCTCATAGATGCGACTTCACATTTTATCTAATCAATCCTTTTGACATGATATTTGAAAAAATCATTCAATCCATCAATAATCTGCGTCTGCTCATCAATTTTAAGTATTACCTTAACTTCCTTCTATAATATTATAATTTTTTTGGATTCTCAAGTTTCAGTTATTCAATATCAACCATCAACTTGGAGTTTTCTTCCTCTTTATACTATATATATATATTGAAATCTCAAACCAATCTATTGTCTTTTTTCTACTTTATCACTCCAAACATTGATTTCTTCAAGAGAAGATTTTAATTAAACCTTGAGTTTGAATCTTACTTAAAATTTAATGTATTTATCATCATTTTCTTATAAATGTGGTTTATATATAAAATCCATAATTACTTACCCATTGTGGTATTTTTATTCCCCAACTTCCTCTACTTTGATCTCTTTCAAGTGGAAATATTCTTGTAAAATAAAGTTCTTCTTTTTCAAGGATTTAGGTTGTGAATCTCTCTAACCATTCACACCCATAGATGAGTTCTTCATGAATTATTCATATTAATCATCATTTCAAAATTTATATGGTAAATTTTCTATGATATGCCCAAATTTTAGATATTGAAATCAATAAAGTGGAAGCTTTCCATTGAATCTTATTTTTCACCATTTTATGTTTGAGGAAAGTAAATACATCACATTATCAATTTACATTTCTTCAGGATTATCCTCCAATAAAAGTTTCTTTATTTCATCAAATGTAAATTCCTAATAATTCTCCTTTTTCAAGAAGTAATTATCTTTATTCTTAATCTTTTATGAAATAAGAGTGCTCATGGATTTTTTGAAATGGTTTATGATTCCACAATTATGAAGAATTTGATAAGAAATATTCTAGATAGATTCAATTAAAAAATAGCAATTGAAGATATAGAATATCTTTCTCTTGGTGAGATACATAATATTATCATTGCTCATGAAATGTGAAAATTTCTATCATTCAAGAATAAATTAAAATAATATATTTATTTTGAATCCATGGAAAATATGAAGATTTGTAATGATGAAGATTTGTTAAAACTAGTGATTCTGAGAATTAAGAAGAATATAAAAAAGTTATCACATTCATTTCTAAAAGGATTCATAAGGGATAAAATAAGAGAAAATGTATATTTTATGGTATATTTTAAAAATGTGATGATCTTGGACACTATGAAATTAATTATCTAATGAATAAAGTAGAATATTAGGAATATAAAAATGATAAAAAGAATCAAGGAAATAAGTAGAGAAAAAATTCTAAAGAAGATTTAAAACCATATGGGGTAATATATTTCCAATAACTAAAAAAATAAATATGATAAGAAGAGAATAGGGAGATGATATTATCTCATGAATTGATTCTTTTTAAGTGATGAAAAAAATTACAAATTTTATTAATCATGTTCAGAGGATTGTTGATTCTTCTAGTGGTGAAGAAGATAATTCAGGACCAATAGTTTATAGATACAAGATCAAAGATGAATGTGATTAAATTCTTGTGAAAAACACAATGATCAGGAAACATAATAATATATTGGAAAATGAGAACAAGAAAATGAATGATAAAAAGGGTGATCAAGATAAAAGGGAGATAACTATTACAAAAGAAAATAAAAAACTCAGGTTTAAGGTGGTAGAATATGAGAAGATGATTAAATATGTAGAATAAAAATTATCTTTCATGGATGATGAATTATCAATGAAATAATTAAAGTGTCTTGAATCTGAGAAAAATCTAAAAAATGTCAAGAATAAATTCAAAATATCCATTTAAGTCATGCTATGATCCTCAAAAGATTCTGAAATTGTTTTGGTAAAGTCCTCATATAAAAAATTTATTTCCAAAACTATTTGAACTAATAATATTGGTTAAAATATTATTTCTAGTCAAAATTGGACTGATAAAAATATATAGAAATTTCTTTAAATAGTACCTAATGAAATAAGAAGATTGAAGTAAATTTTTATTTAAAATCAAAGATGAAAAAAACACAAAAAGTTTACTAGATTCCAAATTTTGGAAAGAAAACTTATAGATACAAATCTGGTTATTCGAGAAAATTTAGATTTTAGACTTATTTCAGGTGTCTTGGAATGTTTAGATATAAATAATATACATGTTGGTATAACATTCCTTTACCTATGAGATATAAAGAATATATGGGGATTAGTTCTAATGAGAAGAAATTTGGCTCTGGGAGAAAACATACAGAAAGAGAAACTATCCATAAGTTAAAACATAAAACAAGTTTTATTTCCTTAAATGTGTTTATGGAAGGTGTGATCAAAATGGAAATATATTAGATAAATAATTGAAAATATTACCTGTTTATTCCCCCTCAAAGATAAATGTAAATATATTCAATAGTGTAATGAAGAAAATTCATGCTTAGAAGAAGTATATTTTAAATAAAAAAAAGAAAATAGAGTCATGGATACTAGATAGTGGTTGTTCCTCCCACATGAATGGTGATGAAAAAATTAAAGAACATTGAGAAATATTAAGTAGGTGAATTAAAATTTGGTAATGAATCTTCTCTGAAGATCAAAGGATTTTTTATAGCATGAATTGAGAAGAATAATTTGATATCATTGATGTTCTTTATGTTGAAGGGATAAAACGAAATTTTTTATTGTTATCCAAATTTTTTATAATGGAAATGAGGTAAAATTAAAAATAAATACATGTATCATTAAAAGAAAAAGTAATGTAAAAACTATTTCTTAAGGCATTAGAATTAATAGAAATTTATTCTTTATTTTTGATCCTTCTGATACATGTTACATGAGAATTAAAGTTGAGAACATGTTACGGCATAGAGTACTTGGGAATATGGGCCAAAGAATCCTAAGAAAGATCATGTAACATGAATTGGTAATATATTTACCCAAGATTAAGAGAGATCAAGATGGAATCTATGAAACATTTCAATAGGGTAAGATAACTCGAAAGACTCATAAGAAGTTGTATATTACTTCCATAAGACTATAGGAATTAATCCACAGAGATATTTATAAAACTATGAGATAAAATTATACCTGATATAAAATTATACCTGAGGTTAACTTTATTTCATTAGTTTTATTTATGAATTCACTAGGATGCTGAATGTTATTTTCATCAAGCACAAGTCTCAGGATATTAGGATTTTCAAAATGTACATAAGGTAGGATGAAAAGGATCATGGTTTGTGTCTCGAAAATATTGATATATGATAATGGAAAAGAATATAGGAGTGATGTTTTCGAAACTTATCTTAGAAAACATGGAACAAATAATCAGTATAGCACACCTTATCCACCACAACTGAATGGTGTTGTAGAGAGGAAGAATAGGAGTATCATAGAAATGGGTAGAATAATACTGACTAAGAATAATGTTTTAAAATAAATCTGGAGAGAAGAAGTGTGTATTATAATAAACATTAATAATAAATGTTTCTTTAGACCTAAAAAACATGATACACCCTATGAGATGTGGTACCAAAATAATACTATAGTGAAATATTTCAAGGTCTTTGGTATCCCTTATTATATTAAAATCAAAGGAAGTGGGTTGGGAAAGTTTAAATAAAAGGCTGATAATAGAGTCTTTATAGGCTATTTATCTAGTGGGAATGGATAAAGATGTTGGAATAAAATATTAAATGAAATTTTTGAGTGTTAGGATTTGAAAGTTGATGAAAATATAGGCAAAATGAGTCCGTAGATTCAAGAAAATTTTGAGTATCTCACAGAAAATAGTGAGCATATTTCTAAAGAAATGGATAGAAAAGTTATTAAAAATAGATTGGAAATAGTTGATGCTAATTATGAATGTTTTATTGAAGATTAAAAATGGTTCTTAGGGTAATATAAATCAGTTTCATATATTAAAAAACATTTAAATACCAATAATATCATTGGGAATCATAATGCAACAGTTCAAACCAGAAGAAGAATAATATTTGAAAATCAAAAAACTCTTGTATCACAGGTTGAACCTAGAATAGTGTCTAATGATATTAAGCATGATGAATGGGTAAAATATTTGAATGAATAAATTGATAAAATTTAGAATAACTCTATATTGAAGATTGTTCCAAGATTGAAAACTGAAAATGTGATTGGTACAAAAATGGGTTTTTAGGAACAAAGTGAATTTGAAAGGTGAAGTCGTACAAAACAAATATATACATGTTTGAAATACTATTTAAAGATAATTTTTCTTTTATTTACATACATTTAACATTAAGAATGTTCTTGGAAATGGTAGCTCATAATAATTATAACATTTATCAAATGATTTTAAATCTTGTAGTTCTAAATGGTGACCTTAAGGAAGAAATATTTATTGAACAACTAGAATTTTTCATTCTTTAAAATGATGGAATAATGCTTTTTAAGATTTAATAATCCATTTTATGGCTTAAAATAGGCTCCAAGGGCCTAGTATTCTAAACTTGATGATTTTGTGAGAATATGGGTTTTTTCAAATGCATTATCAATAGTAACTTGTACTTAAAGAAAGATTACATAGACACACTGGTGGTGATAGTATATGTTGATGACCTAAGTTTTTCCAATAATAATAGTTTCTTATGTGGGGAATTATCTAGTGAGATAAAAAACCTATTTAAGATTTTTATATTGGTGGAATTGAACTACTTTTGGGGATCACATATAGAGTGGGGAACAGATTGTGTCTTTATTTCACAAGAAACATATCCCAAATAATTATTAAGAAAGTTTGTAATAAAAATATCAAAAGAGGTGTCTACACCCATATCTATTTTCATAAATTTGATCAAAGATGATAAAGAAAACAAGGTTGATCAGAATATTTTTAGAAGTATGATTACCAACCTATTGTATCTTATAGAATCCATACTATACATTGATTATGCAGTGACTCTATGTGAAAGGTATCAAAGTGAACTGGGGGAGTCACACATACTTTCAGTTAAATGAATTCTGAGATATGTATAAGGAATAGTGAATTGTGGGTTTCTATATAGTTGTAGTGTGGATCTAGAGTTTCTTTTATACACTGATGTAGATTTGGAAGATGACTGTATAGATCATAGATCCACATCTGGTGGTATGTTATTTTTTATTGATAGTCATATTAGTCGGTATAGTGAGAATAAAATTTCATTGACCCTGAGTAAAGATGATTTCGAATATGTGGTGGATACTCATGAAGTTAGATAGGATTTATGGATGCAAGTTTAATAAGTAGATTTGAGAGTTGACATTAAGAGACCATTGAAGATTTTGTGTGATAACCAGAGTTTGATTTATCATTCAAAAAATTCAGTTCGACAATATCAGTATAAATATATTGACATTCGATATAATTTTATCAAAGATAATGTGGATTCAGGTAAAAAATAACTCATATATATTTTCATAAAAGAATAACTTTTTGACATATTTATAAAAGTTATGACATGTGAAAGGTTTTTGGAGTTAAGACTAAAATTGAATCTTCAGTATTCCCCATACCCTTTAGAATTTGTTACTTTGAGACTTCCTATAGTCCTTTGTATTATGTTTCTAAAGGGAGAGGTATATTTTTTATTAATGGGGAGTGTAAATTATAGGGGTATTTTTGAATATGATATTGTTAAATATGTTTTCTCAATGTTGATAAATCATTGAAGGAATCCATGATGAAGGTAGTTACCCATCAGAGTTTATACAATAGTATTAAAATAATTATCCTTTATAGTGGTAAAGGAAATAAACCATCATAGGTGATGGATTAGTCTTAAAATAATTACCCTTGGAGGTGGTGAAGGTAGTAAATCATCGAAGTTGAAGTAATAATTCTCCTCCTCAGGTATGTTTAAATGGTTCTGATGCTTCAAGAACCACGTATTTGTTTAAGGTATAATAATTCAGGGGGTTTCTAAGAGATTTTCAATAAATCAAAAGGTCATATTGATGAACCTAATGGATTTGTGGCTTGGTTTAGTTAATATTGAAGATAAAATGGTTCATGATGAGTTTGGGTTGTTGTGTTTTTTGACAAATTTACATACAAAACTCATAAGTCTAATAATTATTGATCTAATTTTATTGATTTATATATCATAGAAAAAAGTTTCATGATGCAAGAAAGTATTTTTGAGAAGGTTTGTAGGTTATTGAATTGATTCTATTTGAGTTTTGAGTGATTTATTAATCCATGTAGCAAAATTTTTAAACGGTTGATCTACATAGATGATTTTGTAAAGTGATATTTACATAGCTATTATTTCTACATAGTTGATTCATAGAGATGTTTCTGCTATATATGTGATTCATGAGATCATTTTTCGCTACATAGGAAAATCATGTAGCTAATTAGTCTACATAATCAAACGTATCACATAGCTAAATGATTTATATAATAAATTTTTGAATTAATGTATTTTTTCATCAACATAATAGAATGGGTCACATATCTAAATTATGAGGAGGAGGATGTAGCTAATTAGTGATATAGATGACTGCTAACTCACATAATTTAATATTCTATATGGGTGATTTTTTTTGTAAACCACATAGATGTTTTTTTATGTATCTATTTTTTCACTATGTAGCTGAATCAGAATCTTTACTATAGAAAAACTATATCTGTGTGTTTTTAGAATTTGAATATTATGATGATTATTATTTTTGATATTTAATGGATGGTTTTAAATTATTCTATAATCAAAGGCTCTGGTTTCTAAATCCATGATGAAGAGGTAGTAGTTGACCATAGTTATGGGTATCATGGGGAAATTATGTTTATTTCTTTCTTTATTGAAATAATGAAAAGATAAATTTCATTTTTGATGAGAGTAGTGGTTAGAAAAAATATTGAGAGGAGGTGAGTGTAGAGCTGAGGTTTTGTTCTTTTGTGATCAATATCTGATTAAACTCATGTATTTAAGAGATCATATTTGAATCTCATAATATTTTTGAAGTTAATTTCAAGACTACACTATGGGAAATTCTTTCTTGAATATTTTGGAGGCTCATAGAATTGGATTCTCATATTTTGATTCCAAAGTAACCAATTATATTTGGTGATCTTATTTATTTTTTAAACATATTTTGTATTTAATTATGAAGTTATGATATTGGGTGTGAATCCTGACATGTGTAGAGGTATGTTGCATGAATTATTGTAAGAGAATTTCACTTAGGGATATAGTGAAAAGAATAAATGGTTTGGGAGAATAACCAGCCACAGTAAGTATTGGGATTCCTTATTAGATTTAAACATTGTAAAAATTGTGTGTTTCTTACTTGTTTATTTTCTGCTTGTTTCTATGAGGATAGGTATTTCTTCTTTGAGTGGATCACACTCTAACAATTCAAAGAGGTTTATTTTTTAAAAAATGAATTTAAAAAATTTCCTCCACTAATTCAACCGCCCTCCCCCTCGGTGGAGTAAATTGATCCTAACAGGCACTTAAACTGTTTTGAAGACCATCCAATGTTACCTCCTTTGGGTTTTTGTCTTTGAGTACAAAGACATTCACATTAAAATTCGGTGATCATCTTCTTAGGATACTCTTCATGATCTTTATGTCATCAAGGTTTCATCTAAGTCCATGAATATCCTCCATAATAAAGCTCACTTGATCAAAGAATGTGTTGAAAAACTCATTCATGTGTATCCTTGGATCCTCATACTTGTTCCAGAGTACTTAAAAATTTAGATTCATGTACCTTGGAATCACCTTTATAGATGTTGAAGAGTTTTTCCAACATGGAATGTGAGGATTTACATAACTTCACCTTCATGTATATTGTGTTGGATAAAGCACCACCTAATACATTAAATATTATAGCATCAACATCAATTTATCTTCATTATTTATCCAATAAATCTATACTCACCATGATATACAAAATACCATGTATAAATCTATTAATAATGATCAAAAATAGTGCTTCATCTTATTCTTCTATAGTTATAAATTTTTGTTATCTAAGATCAAAATTTCCTTGTGGTTGAAAACCACTACCATCACTCCAAAGAGACTAAATTCAACTAAGAACATTTTTGTTTGATACCACTTATTCATCCCAGGAAAGGTAAATACCCTAATAGGGGAGTGAATTAGGGTATGTAGATATTTTAAAAACAACCCCTTTCTATTGATATTATTTTATTTTTATTAGGAATACTTCTATCTTTGATACTTGATATGAATAAATAAAGTGTTGAAAGAGGGACATAGGCAATTTTAATTATTTTACTATAACTAGTATAATCTATAGAGCATGTAATAACTATGTGTTATTCACTTGAAACACTAATCTCACTGATTTTTGGTTGTAATTCTAAGTGACCACACTAACACTCCATGTTTACAACCATCAAATAAATAAATAACTTACTTCTCTCACACACTCAAACAACTCATTAAATCCATGAGTGTTGTTATATTGATTTTAAAAACAATTATTGAGTTTACACTAGAGTGTTTTATAAATTATTCTTCACTTTTATCCACTAATTAATTACATGAACCTTTAGTGAGAACATCTCCTAGATCTACTTTCTTACTTTCAAATAGTTTCCTAGAATTACATTTCTCCTTTACTCTCTATATTCTTTCTATAATCTTCTTCAATATCCAATCTACCATGATCCATATTTTATTGATTTTTAGAGAGAAATATTTCTCCCATATCTCTATAGAATCACCACATTTCTATATTGACATATCTTTAATATTTCATTAGTAAGATGGTAAAATTAATCCAAATACCTTCTTCAATACTAAGTCAATATCTCCTATTTAACTCCCTTAGATTCCTCTTGAAAAATAGAATAACTAATTATATAATTAAAGTGATTTAATATCTTTATATTGAAATAATCACTATCAAAACACGATCCCCTAATTCCTACAAAACTATAATTTTTTACCTCTATAACTCCACAACGTGGCATGCCCTATTTTAGTGTGTATAAGGATTCCTCTAAATTTCTTGTATCGTATCCACAAAACATGTTTATGGTATAAATATATGATTATTATTTTACCCACACACCACAATATGACTTAATATTCCATGTCAAGGACACTTATATTCCAAAAATACTAACATATTCATATTGAGCTTCCATGTTGAGGTTCTCCCACCATAGCACAAACAACATCAAATTGGAAGAGCCACTAAAATTTACCCAATAACCTTTACTATATGGACAAACCCTTCACAACATTATTTGTTCCTTTCCTAAAAAATTATAAAGGATAAAACATTATACACCTCGAGAATAATCTTATTAAATTATCAAAGAGTCTTACAGAATTTCCAATAACCATTTCACAAGTAAGGAATAACATTTTTTTAAAATGTGTATTTCCACTTTGTGGTGTGACTCTATCTTCCATGATGTGACCACTTAACTGACTTAAATCCTAAAAATCATGGCTTCTTATCATGGTGAAAGACTCCCCACAAACCCATACTCTAGAAACTGGCTCAACTTTCTTCTACAAGTAATGTTTTTACCAAATGTGATGTGGTATAACTGTTAATATTATTCCAATGAAATGGTACCATGTTTAGTGAATCACTTGAATAACCTTGCACAATATATTTAATAATATTATGAATATATGGTAGTTCATTCCTTTTCCATTTCTGGAAAACCATGATCATGGTGTGAACTAGAACATTGTGGAATGACTTATATTCTATAGATATAACTATAGTGTATCCTTCCAAAACTCTTTTAAGCTTTCCCAATATCTTGTAAGATTATTTGGAAGTCACATAATAGATAATTAGAAACAAAAAAAATCCCAAAAGTACATCAAAGATTTTTTTCTAATAAATTTCTTTATTTCCTACAATTTATATCTTTTCAACCAATGTTATCACAATTATAACAATAACTATAAAAAATTGTCTTAATGTTGTAGGATATGTTCTCATTATCCATCATTGACTCCTAGGATGTTAAACTCACAAATAGATCTCTAAATCCATGAACCAGGCTATTTTATGAAAAATATAGACATATAATTGGCATTTCATAAAAGGAAATATTTTTTCATTTCTTTCTCTGCATATATTTCCAGCTTTGGAGTAGCTTTTTAACTAATGAATAAACCGTAGTGATTGAGAGGTATCACCAAAAATATTTCTCCTTTATCCAATATAGAAATACACCTTCCTTGGATATCTCAGCTTCACATCTAAGACCACTCTTTCCCATATAACTAGGTATATTCTAATTTATAATTTTCTTAACAATACTTGTTCCTATTCCTTCTCTTTCAATCAACTCATTATCGGATAAATTTCTAAATTGAAATTTTTTTGTTTCACTAACCACCTTTGATTAATCCCTAAGATTCTTTATTAAAGACACAAATTTTTCTTCAAGGTATTTAATAAATTTAATGCTTTCTTATATCTAGGTATTAGTATCATCAATCATTTTTTCTTTCTCTTTGGTTTCTACCTTGAAATCAACCACTTCTTAAGATATATACTGAGAATCCCTAAGTTCTTCCCTAATTTTTTATAATTGTGTAATTTCAACTTCAATTTAATCAAAATATTCTAATGATTATTTTAGTAGGACACCAAACTTTTATATCTTCTTGTGTTGGATGTCAAACTCTTCAAGTTCTCCTTTGATTTTTACTTTTAGATAAATGACTACCTTAGTCTGGTCTTCTTCATTAATTTCATATTTTTTCTTTTCGATTATTTGCATCATAATGTATTTTTTATCTGAAATGAATTCAACTATGTTATCTTTCATCATCTTATTCCACTTTATTGGATAATTTTTTACACTAGAACCTCTTTCTAGTTGGATTTAATAATTTAAAGTTTCACCTCAATGGGAACTTTCTCTATTGCGCTGGTACAACACTATCTTCACCTCCATTATGAGTCTTCCTTATAAATATTTTAATGATATGTAAAACCTTTTTATAATTAAAATAATCAAATCATATCCTTACTTTATACCTTTCCTTACCTCACTTGAATTTTCCTATAATAAGTTAAATAAATTCATTACTAATATCTTCACAAATGCCTCCAACTTCATGAATCTCTATATTCTTCAAGAATTTTTTTATAATTAGTTATATTTCATTTCTAGTTTAACTCACATTTCATAAACCATTAGCTCATAATTCACAATATTACTATAATGATCATCAAGAGACATCTCTGTGAGATATTGTTCCTCAAGATTTTATGCCTTATGATTGTAAAAAGGTGGTATTTTTTCAAGGATTTTCTTCATAATATCGATATATTTCATCTCATTAGAAATTCCATGGATGGATCCCACAAATTAAATGATACAATTAAATAAAACATAAATATTCTAATTCGATGTCATCTTTATATCTTCAAACTTGTTTTTCATCACAAGTTATTTCACTCCTTTTACCTTGTTATCTCCTTTATAAATGTTGGTCAATTTTTCCCAAATTGATTTTATTGATGTGTTTTAATTACCTTTATATATATTGGGTTTGATAAGGCTCTAAAAAATTAATTTTGTTCATTTTCATCAATATTAATATTTTTCTTATATGAAGTTCCAAGGATCAAAAAAACTGAGAAAGGGGTGTTGAATCAATTGTTCACTTTTTAATAGTTTCAAAACTTTTAGAAACTTAACCCCTACAACCTGTTAAGATTTATATCCTTATCGACCTTTAGTAAATACACATGCATGAAAAGGTAGGAAAGAAATAAAATCACATAAGATTTGTAAGGTTCGTCTTTAGTGTGACAACCAACACCCTTTCCATAGCCACTCTTGTGGGTCTATGTAAATCCCCTATTATGAAGAAGTGAATACAACTTCTTCCAAATCTCGTTAGATAGCTTCTATTTCCGAATAGGAAATATTATACTGACTCCCATCTGTTTACAATTTTCTATAATAAAACAATTGATCCAAACAAAAGAATAAAGACTTTGTTGAATCTTCTCCATAATTGCTTAGCCCAAATCCTCAGTTCGATTTAGATGGATCTGATTTCATTTTATCAGAATGTTGGATCGATTTTTTTCATAATTTTGGATTCAGTTTTTTGTAGAATGTTGGATCTAATTTTTGTAGAATTTGGGATCTGATTTACTTAGAATACTAGATCTGATTTTATTATAATACTAGAATGGATTTTCTCAGAATGCTGGATCTTATTTTCTTATAATACTGGTTCTGATTTTCTCAGAATGATGGTTTCTATTTTCTTAGAATATTGGTTCCAATTTCCTTAGAATTATATATATGATTTTCTTAGAATACCAGTTCTGATATTCTCAGAATGCTGGTTCTAATTTTCTCAGAATAATGGTTCTGATTTTCTCATAATACTAGTTCTGGTTTTATCAGAATATTGGTTCCTATTTTCTCAAAACTATCTACAAAACTCAAACTCTGATATAATTCTCAGTATAGTTATTCTTTAATTAGATGGGAACTTTAACTTTGATTTCTCCATTGCTTTTCCTTTCACACTTATGTAGAATGTTTATAATGAATGAATGGTCAGATCAAGTATTTATAGGAAACCTGAAAACCAAAGGCGGGAAACTTGAAAATTTTTCCACTTCCTTAAATCTCAAAACTCTGCAAATATATCGAATTTAAAACTTTAAATTTGACTTCATCAAGACTCCTTAGATTTATACAAGATTTATACAAAAAAGAATTTCAAGTTTGACCTCCCCAACTCCTAGAGTTTTTTTTTGAGTGAGTCTGATTTCTGTATCCTTCACAGGGAATCTGATTTCTATTTATTTTTAGGGAATCCAAATTTTGTATTTTTTTAGTGTATCTAATTTCATCAGTGAATCTGATTTCTTCAGTGAATCCAATTTCTCTTTATTTTCAATGAATTAGAATTTTTTATTTTTTTAGTTGAATCTGATTTCTTCAGTGAATCTGATTTCTTCATTAAATCTGATTTCTTCTTCTTTTCAGTTAATCCGATTTCTTTATTTGTTGGATCTGATTTTCAGAACAATAATTTTGGATATGATTTTATAAAGATGCTAGACTATATTTTCACAAAAATAATGTTATATCTGATTCTCTAAATATTCTAGATCCAATTTTTAGAACAATGATTTTGGATATGATTTCTCTTTCTTTTTAGTGAATCTGAATCAAACCTCTCCACCAATTCTTCAAAAGATTTTATCATGAATGTTTTCATGATTTTTGAGAACTTATTGATCAAAAAATCAACATCTAATTTAGTTTAAAAAATATGTAAATTGTCTAAATCTTAACATCATTTTCTTCAAAAAAACCTCTTCAGCAAAGAAATGTGATCTTCAACAAAAAACGTCTGTCTCAGTAACTTATTTCTTTCTAACTCAGTAACTCCATTATTTCTCTAATTAAGGAAAATAAAAACTTCCATCACCCAATAAATTTTTCCTCTGATTATTTTGAATCCAATGATCTAAATCTGATGTAGATGGATCTGATTCCTGGATTACAAAAACATTATTCAACAAAAAAGTTAGTTTTAAACAAATAATAAAACTTTGTTCAAACAATTTATCCCAAAGGTACTTCAATGTCCCCCTTTGGATTTGTTGACAACCATCATTACCAACTTTTCTAACTCTCAAAAATCTTCACAACTCTTCTTTTATAAACAAATCATGTTTTTAAATTTTATCAAAAGATGTCCTTTCTCAAAATAAAGTATCCTCACACCACACTACTTGATATAAGTAATGTTTTTTAAGGAATTTAATCCCTAAATGTAAAGAAAAGTTTTTGGCCAAGTAAAGATAAACTCCCCCTTAATTTTATCTTTTACTCTCTCACTTTTCTTTTCCTCACTCATTTTTCTTTTTCTCTCCCCCATTATATGATAACCACAAGTTCATATTTATAAAATAAATCTAATTAAAAACTTATTACAAAGTATAAATTTTTTACTTACTCTCCCCCTTTTTCAACATAATCCAAAGCATGGTGGGGTTGTTTCATTAAGAGTTTTAGGAATTCATTGGAGGTGTCAGAACATGAATTTATAGCCTCAATTCTATAAAACTCTATTTTAGAAATTCTTTTGTAAAGATATCAGAAATCTAATACTTTGTTGAAATGTATTTCAGGAAAACATCTCTAGAAGCAACAGTATCTTTTATAAAGTGAAACTTTATATCAATGTGTTTTGATCTTGAATGTTGGAAAGGATTCTTATAAAGATCAATTGAACTATGATTATCACAAAGTATCTTTAATGGTTAAGAAACTATTACTTTCAAATATTCTAGTTGAACTTTCATCCAAAACATTTGAGTACAAGTCTGAGTAGCTACAACATATTTAGATTCATTTGTGCTCAAAGTTAATGAACTTTGTTTCTTACTATGCAAACTCACACATTCATCTAGAAAAAATGTTCCTCCTAAGGTTGACATTCTATAATTACAATCTACAGCCCAATCGACATCAGTATAACCAAGAAACTTTATCTGAAAATTTATTTTGTATAACAACCCATGTGAAGTTGTTCCTTTGAAATATCTTAGAATTAATTTTTCTTACAACATATGTGATTCATTTGGATTACTTTGATACTAGGCACAAAAATTCATAGCATAAATAATATCATACCTTGGAGCTATAAAATAAAGAAGACTTCCTCTCAGCTTCCAAAAGTATTTCTAATTCACACTTTTCTAGATTCATCTTTGCTCAATTTTGTTCTCACTAAAATAGGATTTGAAACTTCTTTAGATTCATCCTTTTTGAAATTATTTAACAATTTACAGTCATAATTTTCTTGAGATAAGAAAATTTATTTTTTCTTTTGTTGAACTTGTAAGACATGAAAGAAAATTAATTCTCCCAACATTGAAATTTCAAAATTCATCTTCATTTCTTCATAAAAATATTCACAAAACTTTTCTTCATCCCCATAAAAAATTATATCATCCACATAAATAATTTCAATTAAAGTTTCAAAGTCAACATATTTCACATACAAGTTTCTATCAACTTTTCATTTAGAAGAGTTCATCATTCTCAAACAATTTTCAAGCTTCGAATACCAAACATGTGGAGCTTGTTTCAGCCTATACAAATATTTCTTCAATTTACAAACTTTTTTTTCATCCTCATAAAGTAGAAACCCACAAGGTTTCTCAATGTAAACTTCTTCCTCAATATCACTATTTAAGAAATATGACTTTATATCCATCTGATAAACTTTGTAATTGTGATGTTTTTCTACTAAAAGAATCATTATAATAGTTTCCAATCATGTAACTGTTGAAAAAGTTTCATCAAAATGCACACTTTCCACCTATCAAAATCTTTTACAAAAAAGTCTTGGTTTGTTTCTTGAAACTTCTCCATGCTCATTAAATTTGTTTCTATAAACCCACTTATTTCTGATAACATTTTTATTTTCTAGCCCTGAAAAAAGTTCCAATGTTTCATTCTTCTTAATTTGATCCAACTCTTCATTCATAGAATCCACTCATTCTTTATGTTGAATAGCCTCTGAAACTGATTCTAGTTTAACTTTTGAGATAAGTGAAGTATGATTTTATAATCTCAACTTCCTTCTTGTCTAAACCAGAGCCTTATAATTCCCAATAATGTTTTCGGATTCAACATGTTTTGGTAAGGTAGGAAATCTCAAAGTATCTTCCCCAGCTATAATTTCTTCATCACATGATTCTTCTAAATCCTGATAAGAATATTTTGAATTACTTTCACTATTTTTAGAAATATCCAATTTATCCTCCTCAGTATTCTCAACAACATTTGTTAAGGAACTTTGATTTTCAATTACATTCACATCATATGAGTCCACCATCTTTTGTAAAAGTTTGTTTCAATATTTGTAACATCTCCCTTTTGGTGAATAACCCATAAAATTTCCTTCCTCATCTTTCTCATCAAACTTTCCCAAATCTAGATTTTTGATTTTGAACAAACATAGAATTCAAAAAACATTGAAGTATTTCAATAAAGTTTTTTTTTTATAACACATTTCATAAGGATTCATGTTGGTTTCTGGTCTCAACAAGCATCTATTTTGAACATTTAGAGTAATGCTAACAGCTTCTCTCTAAAATGATTTTTGAAAGTTTGTATTCTACTAACATATTTCTTCCCATTTACACAAATATTTTATTCTTTATTTTTACTACTCCATTTTTTTGGGGATTATAGGGAGAGCTATATTGATGTTTGATACCATTTTTTCTTAGATAAGCTTCAAAATTATAGTTTGTGAATTCGGAACCATTATTGTTTCTCAAATTCTTTATGAAACCCCCAATTATTTCTCAAAATCTTTTCTGAAGAATTTGAACATTTCAATGGCCTCTGACTTGTGCTTCATGAACATGATGGTTGTCATATGAGTGAAATCATCAATAAAAGTGATAAATTAAAAGTCTACTTTTGTTGATTTATGTCTCATTGGTCCACATAAATTAAAATGAATAAGCTCAAGTGGTCTGGTAGATTGAATCTCAACTCTTTTATGACTTTTTTGTTTATCTTTCCTTTAAAGAAATTAATACAAACATATTCATCTCTTCTTTTCAATTCTGGAAAATTTTGGATTGAATTAAATTTAAAAGGTTTATTCATGTTTTTTTCCTAAGGTGGCCAAGTCTTCAGTGCCACAAAGTTTTTTCATCTTCAGCACTAAAGTAACATGAGTTATTGAATTATTCTATTTTAAAGATATTCTCACAAGTTCTTTCTCCTTTTATAATGAATTTTCTATCCTTTACACTTTTCATAATTTCAAGAATCCATTATGAAGATTACTAATTTTCCATCATCAAAAAGTTGACTTACACTAAGTAAGTTATGATTTATCCCATCAATAAGTAAAACTTCCTTAGATTTTAATTTCTCTACTTCAATATCTACCATTCTGATTCCTATGATTTTTAAGGAATTATCATTGTAAAAAGTAACTTCTCCTACATCATCACTTTAAACATGTTTCAATATTTTTATATCACCTATCATATTTGAAGAGAAACCATTATCAAGTATCCATGGTTTATTCCTCTTACTTGCTTCCAAAGTTGTCTCAAGAACAAAAACTATTTCCTCAACCTTCTTATTTTCAAATTTATTTTCCATTATATCATAAGAAACTTATTCTAGAAGGAGTTCCATACATATTTATTCATGATGACTAGACTAATCACATCTTCCATAAAATTCTTCTAGACATTCAAGATGACTTTTTGTTGGAAAGTTTCTTACATATTGACAATTCACTTTTTCAACTTCCTATAAGTCAGGAAAGTTACTCATTCTTCTTTCACTATTTCTTTTAATTTTATCAATCCTTATTCTGGGTAAAGATAAGAATTTAAAATAATAATCTTTATTCCCATAGATTACACAACACCAAAAATATCCATAAAATCTATATTTTCTATTCTAGAAATATCTTTCTCTATAGAAACATTATTGAGGTTTGTAACTTCTTTCAGCTCTAAAATGCTCTGGACGTGGACGATATTTTATTTTGAGTAAGTTTTCTAATTTTGTAGAATTGATAGGTTTCTCACTTCCTTTCTCCACCCAGAATTTTCCCAATACTTATTCTAGAACTTGAAATGTTAAAATAATCAGATGAAACATTATTTTTGGTAAGAGAAGATTTCACATGATTCTCATATTGAGCCTTCTCAACAACTTTAGAAGTCTCAACTTTTACTTCTAAAGCTTTGTTGATGTTTTCATTCATATTACTCAAGATACTTTCATATTCAAGAAGTTTTGATTGAAACTTGTTAGCCTCTTATTCCATAGCTTCCAACTTCTTACTAATATCTTCAATAATCTTTCCATGTTCAACAATTCTAAGTTTGTAACATAAAATATCTTGAATCTATTCATCCTCTTACTTGATAAAATATTTTCTTCTGTCAAAAACTTCTTCATAGTATTTATTAATTACTCTAATTTCTTTCTTGAGAGTTTTTTATTATTCAATACATGCAAAAAGTTTAGTTCTGATCTAAAACTCTCTATAAGATTCTTCACCACCTTCTTCGCTATCTGAGGAATATTTTATTTTCTCAACATTTTCAATGAAGGTTCTAATTTTTTCTGAACTTTCATTCTTAGATGAATTTTTGTTAGTTGAGTTTGATTTAACTTTCTTACTCAACATATTTTTCCAGTAAATTTCTTCTTGTATCTGTGGGATTAATTTTCTTCTTTATCGTTTTTTTTTTACTTACTCCGTTAAGGTTTTTCATCAGAATAATCTTGATATTCTCCAACTTTCTTCCTAGGGAAATTCATATAAAATTGTTTGATTCCACCACACTCAAAAAAAAATGAGAGGAAGTTTTCATCCATAATTTCCCCTTCCTATTTGATAGTTCTTGGATATAAGAAACATGATTTTTTCATTCATTTCATCATCCTATTTATCTTCAAACTCATAAGGATCTTATTCTTCAATATCTTGGATTTTCATCTTTCTCATAGATTCAAAATCTATTTCATCATTCATCTTCTTTTTAAACATTGGGGATTTAATTATTTCATAAGAAACAAGAAATTTATACAATTCATCAAGAGATAAATCATCCTTATATTCTAAAGAAGAAATTGTAGAATCAAAATATTGGGAAAGCTTCTCATAAGTTTCTTCATAATTGTATAATCATCCAAGGAATCTTTGAATCCTCTTATGTTGAAAACAATTTGATTTACTCTAGGGAAGTATTCATTAATTATTTCTTCATCTCTCATTCTGATGTCTTCATACTTAATACTCTATATTTGTAGATTTTCTTCCTTAACTTTTGTCTTTCCTTCGAAAGCACTTTCCATATTGTCCCGCAACTTTTTAAAGTTTTGAGACTCATAACCTTCTGATAAATTTTTTTTGATAAGGACATTATAATAGAAATTCTAGACTTTTAATAAAATTCTATATTTATCTTATCAGTAAACATCATAGGAGTATATTTTTCAATAGGTAGAAAATCAATAGTAGTAGCATCAACAAATTTCATGCCAAGAGATAGGAGATAAGGAATCATCCTATTTTTTAATCCATAATAATTTTTTCCATCAAATGTAGGAATTCCTATACTATTGATAGAATTGATATTATCCATGATAAGGATTCAACAAGGTAAATTGAACCCTCTGATGCCAATTCAAGTTTCAAGGATGAAATAACAATTGAGAAGGGGTGTTGAATCTATTGTTCACTTTTTATAAGTTTCAAAACTTTTAGAAACTTAACCCCAGAAACTTTTTAAGATTTATATCCTTATCAACCTTTAGTAAATACTCATGCATTCAATGGTAGGAAAGAAACAAAAGAAGATAAGATTTACAAGGTTTGGGATCAGTTTGATAACCTATGTCCTTTCCATAGCTACTCTCGTGGGTCTATGGAAATCCAATATTAAGAAGAAGTGAATACAACTTGTTACAACTCCCATTAGAAACCTTCTATATCCAGATAAAAATATTATAATTAATCCTATTAGTTTACAATTTTTTTCTAATAAAACAATTGAAATAAAAATAATAATATTAACTGTTGAATCTGCCCCATAATTTCCCAGTATGAATCCTAAGTTTGATTTGGCTGGATCCAATTTTATTTTTCTCAGAATGTTAGATCCGATTTTTGAAAAATGCTGGATCTAGCTTTTTGTAGAATGATGAATCTGATTTTTATAGAATGGTAGATCTAATTTGATCAAAATACCAGATCCAATTTTCTAAAAATACTAGATCTGGTTTTCTCAGAATTTTGGATATGATTTTCTCAGAATCCTAGTTCTGATTTTCTCAGAATGCTGGTTCTGATTCTATCAGAATATTGGTTCTGATTTGATCATAATTCTACTTCTAATTTAAATATAATCCTAGTTCTAATTTTCTTAGAATTATTTTTTTGATTTTCTCAGAATACTGGTTCCAATTTTCTTAGAACACTAGTGCTGATTTTCTCAGAATATTGGTTCTGATTTACTCGGAACTATATGAAAAAACTAAAACTCTGATAGAATGCTCAATATAGTTCTTCTTCAATCAGAAGGTAACTTTCACTATGATTTCTCCAGTGCTCCACATTTTGTGTGTATATAGAAAGTTTCAAATGAATGAATAATCTGATCAAGTATTTATATACAATTCGAAAACCAAAGGTGGGAAACTTGAAATATTTTCTGCTTCCTTAAATCTCAAAACTCTAAAAATATCTAACATTTAAAAATTCAACTTTGAATTTTTCAATCCTCCTTAAATTTATTAAAGATTTATGCAAAAATGAATTTCAAGTTTGACCTCCTAAACTTCTAGAGTTTTCTTTTGAGTGAATCTAATTTTTGTACCCTTTATAGTTAATTTTATTTCTTCTATGAATCTAATTTCTATTTCTTTTCAGTGAACCTGAATTATGTATCTTTTCAGTGAATCTGATTTCTTAAGTGAACCTTATTTCTTTAGTGAATCCAATTTCTATTTCTTTTCAGTGAATCTGAATTCTGTATTTTTTTAGTGAATCTGATTTCTTTAGTGAATCTGATTTTTACTTCTTTTCATTGAATCCTATTTCTTTATACGTTGGATCTAATTTTCAAAAAAATAATGTTGGATCTTATTTTCTGAAGATACTGGACCCGATTTTCTGAACAGTAATTTTGGATCTGATTCTATGAATATGATGGATCTTATATTCAGAACAATGATAATGGATCTGATTTTTGTTTCTTTTTATTAAATCTAAATCAAACCTCTCTATCATTTCTTCAAAATCTTTTATCATGAATATTTTCATGATTTGTGAGAACTTATTTATTAGCAAAGCATCGTCTGATTTATTTTATAAAGCATGAAAATTTTCTAATTCCTCACTTAATTTTCTTCAACAAAAACTATTTAGAAATAAAACATAATCTCCAACCAACAAATTTTGTCTCAGCAACTTCTTTCTTTATAACTCAGCTACTTTATTCTTTCTTTGATTAAGTCAAAGACAAAGTACCATCAACTAATAAATTCTGTCTCTGATTCTTTTGAATCTAATGATATGAATTTGATGAAAATATATCTTATTCTTGGATAAAAAAACATTCATCAACAAAAAATTTAGTTGTCAAAAAATAAATAAATAACTTTGTTAGAACAATTTATCACAAAGGTAATTCAATCTCCCCCTTTGGATTTGTTGACAACCCTCAATAACAACTTTTCCAACTCTCATAATTTTTCACAACTCATCTTTTGTAAACAAATCAAGATTTTGACTTTTATCAAAACCTTACTTTTCTCAAAATATAGTGTCCAGGAACCACACTATTGGATAAAGTAATATTTTTTAGGAAATCTCATCCCTTGGTGGAAAGAAAATTTTGAAACCGCGTAAATATGAACTCCCCCTTACTTTAATCTTTTTCTCTCTCACTTTTCTTTTCCTATATCATTTTTCTTTCTCTCTCCCCTGTTATATGATAACAAAAGCTTCAGATTCATAAAAGAAATCTCGGTAAAAACTTCTTAAAAAGTAAAAAAGTTGTTACTTACTCTCCCCCTTTGTCAACATAATCTAAAGCACGATGGGGTTGTTTCCTTAAGATTTTTATGAAGTAATTGTAGGAGGATGAACATGAAGTTGTAGCCTCAATTACAAAAACCTCTCTTTTGGCATTACTTTTGTAAAGATATCAGCAAACTGATACTTTGTTGAAATGTATTCCAGCAAAACATATCCAAAATTAACTTTATCTTTTATAAAGTGAAACTTTATATCAATGTGTTTTGAGCTTGAATGTTGGAAAAGATTCTAAGAAAGATCAATTACACTCTTATTATCACAAAGTATCATCAATGGTTTAGAAACTATTACTTTCAAATATTCTAGATAAACTTTCATCCACAACATTTGAGTACAAGACTGAGTAGCTGCAACATATTCAGATTTGGTTGTGCTAAAAATTATTGAACTTTATTTATTACTATTACAACTCACACAACATTCACCCATAAAAAATATTCCTCCTAAGGTTTACTTTCTATCATTACATTCTCCAGCCTAATCATCATTAGTATAATAAAGAAATTTCATCTCATAATTTCTTTTATATAATAACCCATGGGAATTTGTTCCATTGACATATCTCAAAATTATTTTTACCAACAACATATGTGATTCATTTGGATTACTTTAATACCTATTAGACAAAGTAACAATATAAACAATATCAAGTCTTGAATCTGTAAGATAAAGAATACTTCCTATTAGCTTCTGAAATTATTTTTGATTCACACTTATTCCTGAATCAGCTTTTCTCAATTTTGTTCTCACTAAAATAGGAGTTGAACCTTTTTTGGATTTATCCATTCCGAACTTCTTTTACAATTCCCTGGAATACTTTTCTTGAGATAGGAAAATCTATTTTTCCTTTTTCTGAAATTTTAATCCAAGGAAGAAATTTAATTCTCCCAATATTGAAATTTCAAAATTCTTCTTCATTTTTTTAGAAAACTCTTCACAAACCTTTTCTTCATCCCCATAAAAAATTATATCATAAACATATATAATTACAATTAAAGTTCTGAATTCAAAATCTTTCACATACAAGTTTCTGTTAAGTTTTCCTTTAGAAAAAGTTCATCATTCTCAAACAATTTTCAAGCTTCGAATACCAAGAATGTGGAGATTGTTTAATCCCATAAAAATGTTTCTTCAATTTAAAAAAAAAAATTCAAACTCATCAAGTAGAAAACCACAAGTTTTATCAATGTAAACTTCTTCCTCTATATCACCATTTAAGAAATATTACTTTGCATCCATCTAATAAACTTTGTAATTCAGATGTGTGTCTACTGAAAGAAACATTCTAAAAGTTTCCAATATTTCTAATAAGGAAAAATTTTCATCAAAATCCACACCTTCAACCTATACATATCCTTTACAAACAATTATTACTTTGTTTATTGAAACTTCCCCATGCTCATTCAATTTTTTTCTATAAACCCACTTGGTTCTAATAACATTTTTTATTTTCTAGCCTTGGAACAAGTTACCATGTTTCATTCTTCTCAATCTAATCCAACTCTTCATTCATAGCATCTACTCATTATTTATGTTAAATAGCCTCTCAAACTGATTTTGGTTTAACTTTTGAGATAATTGAAGTCTAATTTTCTAATATTAACATCCTTCTAGTATGAACGGGAACCTTATGATTCTCAATAATGTTTTTAGATTCGACATGTTTTCTTAAGCTATGAAATCTCAAAGTAACTTCCCTAGTTGGAATTTCCTCATCACATGACTCTTCTGAATCTTGATAAGAATGTTTTGGATTACTTTCACTATTGTTGGAAATCTCCAATTTATCCTCCTAAAAATTCTTAATAACATTTCTTAAGGTACTTTTATTTTCAATTACCATCACATCATATGAGTCTACCAACTTTTGTAAATGTTTGTTCCAAAATTTGTAACTTCTCTCATTTGGTGAATAACCCATGAAAGTTATTTCCTCAGCTTTCTCATCAAACATTCTCAAATACAGATTTTTTATTTTGATCAAACATGGAATTCCAAAAGTTTTAATTATTTCAATAAAGGTTTTTTGTTATACCGCATTTCATAAGGAGTAGTGTTGTTTTCTGGTCTTAAAAGGCATCTATTTTGAACATGTACAGCAGTACTAACAACTTCTCTCCAAAAGAATTTTGATAGTGTGTATTTTGCTAACATACTTCTTCCCATTTCCACTGAACTACTATTCTTTCTTTCTGCTAATCCATTTTATTGTGGAGTACAGGTAGCACTATAATTATTTTTTATACCATGTTTTCTCTTATAAGCTTCAAAATTGTTGTTTGTGAATTAGGTACCATTATTTGTTCTCAAATTCTTTATGGAAACCCCAAATTATTTCACAACATCTTTTCTAGAGAATTTAAACATTTCAATGGTCTATGAATTGTGCTTCATGAACATGATGTTTATCATCTGAGTGAAATCATCAATAAAAGTGATAAATTGAAAGTTCAAATTTTTTTATTGATGTCTCAATTGTCCATATAAATTAGAATGAATAAGCTCAATTAGTCTAGTAAATTGAATCTCAACACTTTTATGACTTTTGTTAGTTATCTTTCCTTTCTGGAAAGTAATACAAACATATTCATCTCTTCTTTTCAATTCTAGAAAATTCTGGATAGCATAAACTTTAGAAAGTTTAATCATGTTTTTTTCCCAAGGTGGCCAAGTCTTCAGTGCCACAAATTGTTTTCATCTGGAGCACTCAAGTAACATGAGTTATTGAATTATCCTATTTGAAAGAGATTATCACTGGTTCTTTCTCCTTTTGTAATGAATTTTCCATCTTTTAAAATTTTTATGATACAATAATACTTTCTGAAGATTACTTATTTTCTATCATCAAAAAATTGACTTACACTAAGTATGTTTAGTTTTATCCCATCAACAAGAAAAACTTCCTTAGATTTCAATTTCTATGCTTCAATCTCTATCTTTCTAATTCCTATGATTTTTAGGGAACTATCATTTACAAAATTAACTTCTCCTATATCATTAATTTCTTCATGTTTCAAGATTTTTATATCACCTGTCATATGTGAAGAGAAACCACTATCAAGTATCCATGGCTTGTTCCTCTTACTTTCTTTCAATGTTTTATCAACAATAAAAGATCTTTCCTCAAATTTCTTCTTTTCATCTTTCTTTTCCTTTATATCATAAGGAACTTGTTCTATAAGGAGTGTTATATATATTTTGGAATGATGAATAGACTGATCACATCTTTTACAAACTTCCTCCATATATTCAAATTGATTTTTGAGGAAAGTCCCTCACATCTTAAGAATTCACCTTTTCAACTTCCAGTGAGTTATGAAATTTACTCATTCTTCTTTCATTATTTCTTCCATTTTTCTCAAACATTATTTCAGGTAAAGATAAATTGCACCAACAATTATAAGATCTGTTACCATAGATTCCACAACACCAGTAATAGCCATAAAATTTGGATTTTTTATTCATTAAATATCTTTTTAGATAGAAACCTTTTTAAGGTTGGTAACTTCTTTCAGTTCTAACATGCTCAGGACTTGGACCATATTTTCTTCTAAGTGAGTTTTATACTTTTGTATAATTTATAGGTTTCTCACTTCCTTTATCCACCAAGGATTTTTCAATACTTTTACTAGAACCTGAAATGTTAAAAGAATCAGATGAAACATTATTTTTGTTAAGAGAAGATTTTACTTGATTCTCGTATTGAGCCTTCTTAGTAACTTTAAAGTTATCAGCTTTTAATTCCGAATCTTTGTTGATGTTTTTATTCATCTTAATCAAAGTAATTTCAGACTCAAGAAGTTTTGATTGTAACTTGTTAACCTCTTCTTACTTAGCTTCCAGCTTCTTGATAAGATCTTCAATCATCTTTCCCTATTCAGCAATTCTAATTTTGTGACATAAAATCTCCTAAATGTATTCATCCTCCTGGTTGATGACATCTTTTATTCCATCAAAAACTTCTTCATGATATTTCTTCATTACTCTAATTTCTTTCTTGAGAGTTTTTTTCAATATATGAAACAAGTTTGATTCTGAGCTAAAACTATCTATAAGATTCTTCACCACCTTCATCACTATCTGAGGAATCTTTTTTTCTTAACTTTTTCAATGAAGGTTTTAAATTTTTTAGAACTTTTATCCTCATATGAATTATTATCAGTTGAGTCTAATTCACATTTATTACTCAACACACTTATTTTATTTCTACTATACTTCTTGTATCTATTGGAAGATTTTTCTTTATCATTTTTTCCACTTCTTCCATCGATGTTTTTCATTGGAATCATATCGATATTCTCAAAATTTCTTCTTGGGTCAATTTATAGAAAATTAACTAATTCCACCACACTCAAAACATTTAAGAGGAATTTTACCTCCATGCTTTCCTCTTCCTCTTTGATAGTTCATGGATATAAGAGACGTGATTTTTTCATTCATCTCACCATCCTCTTTATCTTTGAACTCACAAGGATATGCTTCTTCAACATCTTGGATTTTCATCTTTCTTATATATTAAAAAACCATTTTATCTTTCATCTTCATTTTAAACATTGGGAGTTTCCTCATTTAATAAGAAACAAGAAATTCAAGAAATTCATCAAGAGATAGATCATACTTATATTGTAAAGAAGAAATTTTAGAATCAAACCTATCGACAAAGTTTCTCATAAGTTTCTTTACAATTATAGAATCTTCTAAGACACCTCTAAATCCTCTAATGTTGTAAAAATATCATTTACTCTATTGAAGTATTCAACAATTGTTTCTTCATATGTCATTATGATATCTTAATACTTACTATGCCAGTTTTCTATCTTTTCTTCCTTAACTTTTGTATTTCCTTTGAAAACACTTTTTAGCTTGTCCCAAATAATTTTTAAAGTTTTAATACCCATCACCTTTTAATAAACATTTTATGATAAGGACATGAGAATAGAATTTCTAGCCTTTCCATCAAGTTCCATATTTCTCTTATAAACAAAATTCATAGGATCATATTTTTCAACAGGTGGAAAACTAATAATAGTAGCATCAAAAACTTCATGGATAAGAGATATAAGATAAGAAATCGTCCTATATTTCTATCCATAATAATTGTTTCCATAAAATATAGGAATTAATATACTATTGATAGAATTTATATTATCCATGATAAGGATTCAACAATGGAACCTAAACCCTCTGATACCAATTGAAGTTCCAAGGATCAAATAACAACTGATAAAGGGGGTTGAATCAGTTTTTCACTTTTTATAAGTTTTAAAACTTTAGAAACTTAACCCCTGCAACCTGTTAAGATTTATATGCTTATCAACCTTTAGTAAATATATCATGCATGAAAAGGTTGGAAAGCAAGAAAAGTGAACAAGATTTATAAGGTTCAGCCTTAGTGTGATAACCTATATACTTTCCATAACCACTCCAATGGGTCTATGGAAATTCACTATTATGAATAAGTGAATACAACTTATGAAAACTCCTCTTAGAAACCTTCTATAACCCAATAGGAAATATTATACGGACTCCCATCAGTTTACAATGTTTTCTTATAAAACAATTGATTCAAACAAAATAATAAAGACTTTGTTGAATCGGTTTCTCAATTACTTAGTATGAATCCTCAGTCTGATTTGGATGGATCTGATTTTATTTTCTCAAAATTATGGATCTGATTTTTGCATAATACTGGGTCTAGTATTTTGTAGAATGTTGGATCTGATTTTTGTAGGATACTGGATCCAATTGTCTTAGAATACCTGATATAATTTTCTCAAAACATTGGATTTGGTTTTCTTAGAATACTTGTTCCAATATTCTCTGAATGCTGGTTCTGATTTTCTTAGAATGATAGCTCTGATTTTATTAGAATTCATGTTCTAATTTTCTCATAATACTGCTTCTGATTTTCTCATAATTCTGGTTCTTATTTTTTAGAATACTGGTTTTGATTTTCTCATAATACTGGTTCTGATTTTCTCATAATATTGTTTCTTATTTTCTCAGAACTATCTGCAAAACTCAAACTATGATAGAATTCTCAATATAGTTCTTCTTCAATCATATGGGAACTTTCACTTTGATTTCTTCAGTGCGATGACTTTCGCATGTATTTATAAAGTTTAAAATGAATGAATGATCTGGTCAAGTACTTATAGGCAACTCAAAAACCAAAGGCATGAAACTTAACATATTTCCAACTTCCTTAAATCTCAAAAATCCACAAATCTCCCTCATTTAAAATGTCAACTTTGACTTCATCAAAACTCCTTATATTTCTCTTAGATTTATGAAAAAATGAATTTCATGTTTGACCTCTTCAACTCCTTGAGTTTTCTTTTGAGTGAATCTGATTTCTATATCCTTCACAATGAATCTGATTTCTTATGGGAATCAGATTTTTGTTTCTTTTTAGTGAATCTGGATTCTATATTTTTTATTAAATCTGATTTCTTTAGTAAATATGATTTATTTAGTGAATCTGATTTCTATTTTTTTTTTTTTTTGAATCTGAATTCTATATTTTTTTAGTGAATCTGATTTCTTCAGGGAATTTTATTTCTTCAGTTAATATGATTTTTGATTCTTTTTAGTGAATTTTATTTCTTTATATGATGGATCCAATTTTCAGAACAATAATGTTGGATCCGATTTTCTAAAGATGTTGGATCCGATTTTCTAAACAATAATGTTGGATTTGATTCTCTGAATATGTTCGATATAATTAACAAAAAAAATGATGTTGGATCTGATTTCTATTTCTTTTAAGTGAATCGAAATCAAACCTCTCCACCATTTTTATAAAATCTTTTGTAATGAATGTCTTTCTTATTTGTGAGAGATTCTTGATCAGAAAAGCATCATCTAATTTAGTTTAGAATGTATGAAAACTTTCTAACTCCTAACATCATTTTCTACATCAAAACCTCTTTAGCAACAAAACATGATCTTCAACCAACAACATTTATCTTATCAACTTCTTTCTTTCTAACTCAGCAAATTCATTATTTCTCTAATTAAGGAAAATAAAAAATTCCATTAACCAATAAATTCTGCCTCCGATTATTTTGAATCTAATTATACGAATCTGATTTATATGGATATGATTCTTGGATAACAAAAAATTCTTCAACAAAAAATTATTTTTCAAAAAATATAAAAACTTTGTTAAAAAAATTATCGCAAAGGTACTTCAATCACCCCCTTTTGATTTTTTGACAACCTTCATTTATAACTTTTTCAACTCCCAGAATTTTTCACAACTCATCTTTTGTAAGTAACTCAAGTTTTTTAATTTTTTTAAAATATAGCCTTTCTCAAAAGAAAGTGTCCTAACACCAAAATACTGGATAAAGTAATTTTTTTGAAGGAATTTCATCCCTTAGTGGAATGAAAATTTTGCGGCCATGTAAATATAAAATCCACCTTACTTTTATATTTTTCTCTCACTTTTATTTTCCTCGCTCATTTTTATTTTTCTCTCCCCCATTATATGATAACCACATCTTCATATTAATAAAAGAAAGCTAAGTAAAAACTTCTTACAAAGTAAAAAGTTGTTACTTACTCTCCCCCTTTGTTAACAAAATCCATAGCATAGTGGGGGTGTTTTCTTAAGAGTTTTAGAAATTCATTGGAGGAGGCTGAACATGAAGTTACAGCCTTAATTACACAAACCTTTCTTTTTTTATTACTTTTGTATAGATATCAATAATCTCATACTTTTTTGAAATGTATTCTAGAAAAACATCTCCAAAATAAAATTTATCTTTTATAAAGTGAAACTTTATATCAATGTGTTTTGATCTTGAATGTTGGATAGGATTATTATAAAGATCAATTGCACTCGGATTATTACAAATCATCTTTAATGGTTTAGAAACTATTACTTTCAAATCTTATTGTTGAACTTTTATCCACAACATTTGAGTACAATCCTAAGTAGTTTCATCATTTTCTAATTCAGTTGTGCTCAAAGTTACTGAACTTTGTTTCCTACTATGCCAACTCACACAACATTCACCCAAAAAAATTCCGCCTGAGGTTAACTTTGTAACACCCTGATCTTCCACGATACGCTTCTCTTTCAATAATGCAATAGCTTGCATTGTACGCAAGTTCGAGATTCTAACACACCGCGACTAATCAAAATAGCCATTACGAATAGTAATACCCACTTTTTGAAATTATATATATTTTATATTTCAAAATGGAGTTCATTTTTGGATTCGGAATGTCGAAATTAGCCTATGTTGAATTTTTTGTAATTTTCTGAGAACTTCCAAATTTTTATGAATAGTGAAAAGTACTTAAAACAACTTTTTTAATCAAAATAATTTATAGTGATAAGTTATAATATTGAGTGGTTATAAAGTATAATTAGAATATATTTTTACCATTTTATCCAATGGTGTTCATTAGAATTAATTTCACTTTGAAATTGGACATAAACAATTGTCAATCTTTTGATATATATTGTTTCTTAAAAACACGCTATATGTTGTGACAGTGGGAATTAATTATAAAATTAATTAATGAAACTTATATGTTTTTAATTTCATAAAATAGACATCATTTTTTAATTCGTAATATCAATTATATCTTAGGGTGAAATTTTGGAATTGTTCTGAAAAACATCAATTTTTGATGAATAGTGAAACCACTAAGTGGTGGTTAAATAACTGATTTTTCGTTTAAATGAAATATTACAACTTCTGTGATTTTATTTTCAAAAATCCGATATACATGGTTGTAATTAGAAAGTAAAATTTGGTTCAATGGGATTAAAATAATTTTTTGGTGAATAGTAACTTTCAAGTTTAATTAATCGTGATTAAAGGTAATTAGTGAAATTTAAGGTAAAAATGATATTATAAAAATATGAAATGACCTTGACACTTGTCTTAGACCTATTGTATGAGTCATGGCCGACCAATACAATACATGGGTCAACTTTGGGACCCCATGGAGCCACTTTGGTAGGAAAATGACATAAATAACTTTTATTTAAAGTTAAAATAAAAATGTCACAAACATAAGTTGTTTTACTAAAACAATTTTTAAATGGGGTTATACAAGTCATATTTTTTACTATAAATATTCATTATAAATATAAAAAGATTTCCTACATCATGATAATTTTTTTTATAATTTTTAGACATTAAATAAATTAAATTATTTATGACACCATGATGATGTGGCGATTACCTCATTAATTAACGATTTAAATAAAATGAAAGGATAATGTAAAATATAAGGCTTAAACTTGTCAAAAACCTATTTTATGAGGAGGTTTCAAACCCTTATCACCTTATCCTTGAAATATATCATTTTGGTACCTTTATAATCCGAAAATCATTTCTTAATAAAGTAACATTTCATGACATTCCAAGAGTGTCCCTCCTCTCCACTTATAAAAGGCCCCCACCACTACCACCTTACTCACACTTTCAAAGCCTTTTGGCTCGGCCAAACTCTGCCCAAATACTCTCCCAACTTCCCTCCCTTACTCCTAGAAGCCTCACTTGGGTCAGAAGTCTTCCAAAGGAAGCCTTTGGATCAAATCAAAAAGCGTTACCCGATTTTAAGGTAATGTCTTCTCTAATGTTGTTTTGTTTTATTTAGCTTCTCCAACCCCTTAAACTCTTTTTATTACTTTCTTTTGTAACAACACCAGTATATAAAATATACTAGTATGTTGTTATGATAATGATTTGGTTTACACATACACACACCTTCTTCTAATGGTTAAAGAACATACTGTTTCTGTGGGTGGCGAAATACTGCCTCACGAAACGATGATTGTTCAACATTCTTTTAACACCTCTAATGGTGGCCATTTTGATGAAAATATTTTCATATATGATATATATATTATGTTTATGTTTTCATTATGCTTCTGTATTTCTCATTTATGGCATAATTTATAATTTTCATTATGGTTAAACGTGATAATTTCATTTTAGGAAGTGCGGACTACCGCCCCCTCAAAGTGATTTGAATCGTTAATGCCATATGTGGGGTGTATAAAGGATGGAGTAAATGGTATTATACATTATATTATACTGGAATTATATTATACCTTTATATAATTATAACTTCATTCCATTAAATATGAAATAGAAATTAAAGTAGCGTTCATGCGTACGTACGGCCTACCGTCTCCATGAACGGTGCATTTCATTTCTTACCTCTAAATGTTATGTAATATTATAAATGAATGTATATACTGGATATATATGATTTATATGATATATACATCATGAATATAATTATGTATATAATAGATATATTACCACATGAACAAAGTGTAATTATAAGAAGTTTATTTTTGACTCAAGTACCTAAGATCGTCAAAATGACCGTTATTAACATAAATAATTACATAATGTTCATAACATGGTAATAAGTGATATAAAAGGAATAAAAATATTGAAAAGGTTATTAATCAATTATAAATTAACTCTAGTTTATTATTCAGGAGGTTAAAGAATGGTCGAGTCAAGACAGGACACAAGGTAAGGGAACTTCTTAACCCAATTTCCATTCTTTGGGTTAATCTCCTACTTTCAAATTACGTCATGATATTATTATGTACTATCTTGTATTTGTACTTTCTTTATGTGTAATTATAATGAATACACATAATAGATCTATTTTATTTAAAAAAATGATCTTTGTATGGGACTTCGTCTCAATCTCCTTTCATTGAGGCATATTTTGTTTTATACACAACCTTCTTTTATACGGTCTATAAACCCCTTTGACTTTTACGTTTATTCAAAATGAATATTTTTATACGAAGCATTTACTAAATGACAAAAGGGAATGTTTTTGTCGTACGTATGCGATGACAGATACTTTTCCGCCGCCGTGACCATTATTCGAGTTTCGGCTTCCTCTACAAGCCATACCTTTTTTTTAAAAGAAAAATAAATACCATGTTTTACTTTTCTTTTATTTTGGTATTTAAAATGGTTTTGAAAGTGTTTTTATTATATCAATGTGTTGTATTGATATCTTGTGATTGAAATGTGGAAACGTTATGTTTCCTTTATGCATGTTTTATGTGATACGATTATGTTTTTGTTTATGATATGTTTAAACCTGTTCATATGAGGAATGAATTAGACTTAATAAGTGACGGGTGGAGCCTGCTATTGCTCCTCGATGCATCGGCAAGTCTCATGAGACAAACTAGTGTCTTGGCATGAGGCCTTGACAAAATCTTATTTGTGGTCTTGGCACGAGGCCTTGGCTACGTGGTTATGATAGTCTGGCATTATGCATTCCATCATTATGAAAGTGGTTATTGATATTTCATGTGATTATTCGACTAGTAGAATATCCATGTGAGTAAGTAAATGTAATTATTTAATTTTACTTTTTCCATATTATGCTAAAGTTCAAGATTAAAGGGCTTTTGTTTTAGTTATACATTGCCTTAAATGTTAATGTTTATTTATGAAATCTTCCGCTATATTGTTATCCTTACTGAGCATCTGAGCTCACCCCTTTCAATGTTTTAATTTTTCCAGGATGTGAAGAAGTATATTATGAATGACTTGAAGGGATAATATAAGGGGATATGAAGAGAATATGTTGTAGTTTTTTTTTACTTTATGATGTAATGTAAGAATTATGAATGTATCTAGTGTTTCCAAGGCTACTAAACTAATCGGTATTTCGAGACTTAATCTTTTGTGATCATGTCCATGTTACAAAGTAATGCACCGACTTTGGGTAACTGGGGTCGGGGCGTTATAGTTGGTATCAGAGGCAGTTTAGTAGTAACCTTGGAAGCTAGATTTAGATAAACTCTGATTAGAGCACATGGCCCGAAGATAGACTTTAAGGATTAGTATAGAAGAACTTCCTAGAATTTTGGTATTATAGAGATTTTGTGAGTTTTCCGAGCAATACATCCCTGTCTGGATACGAGCAGGTAGAGGCGGATCTGGCACAGATATACCTAGGGGTAAAACCCGAAAACACCGCTTTGAGCTAGACTCGAACGGGAACTGGTGCACGACAATGGGCATTGCTGCACTCTTGGTTATGACACTCCTGGGGGATATTCTTAGGATAATTATCATTTTCTTTACAAACCACTATGAAGGGTTATGAGTATATACTTCTTCAAAGAAAACTTTTTTTATGATTATTGATTATATCCATAAATAGTTCAATTAGTGTTAAGTGTTTTACAAGTATGTAATTTTGTATTTTGATTCATAAACTAATCTAGTTTATTCCATTGTTTAGAAATGGCGCCTAGTGGAAGGAATGGAAACCATATCATTACACGCACTCTGTGTAGGGATTTCCCTCCTGCTCAAGATAATTATTGTGGATCTGGAGATACAACTGGTGATGATCAACTTATTACCATACTGGGACAACTCACTCAGGTTATGAATAATAACCTTACTCGTATGGAGAACCATGATCCGCAATGTGGAGGATCAATGTTAGACCGCTTCATGAGGCAACAACTGCCAAAATTTAATGGGGGTACAAATCTATTAGTAGTTGAGCAATGGATAAACTCCTTAGAGAAAATATTCCAGGCCTTGGGGAGTAGCGAAAGGGAGAAGGTTGTCATGGCAGTCTACCACCTCACTGGAGATGTCGATCAATGGTGGTCATTGATTCAAAATACAAAGGAAGATGAAGAAGTATCAAGTATGTAATGGAGAGAGTTCAAAGATCTTTTCTTAGAAAAATACTTTCCACATGACCATCGAGCAGATATGGAAAGGCAATTTCTGAGTCTGAGACAAAAGGAGGATGAGAATGTCACAAAGTATGAGGCTAACTTTACAAGGTTAGCGAGGCATACAGCAGATTATATACGTAACCCAAGAAGTAATATTGATCGTTTCTTTTATGGGTTAAAACCATTTCTTCGTCGAGCATTAGTCTCACAAACCTTGTCATTGTAAGAAGACATTGTCTCATGTGCTATCAAGACAGAAAAGGAATTCTCTAAATCTTATGACAATAAAGTAAAGCAAGAGAAGAAGAGAAATGTGGAACAAGAGACAGATAAAGGGAAAAAGGGAATGAAGGATTTTCCATTATGTGATAATTGTGGGAAGAATCACCCCGGTTCTTGCCTAAAAGGAATGGGAGTTTGTTATAAATGTGGAGAAAAAGGTCACCAGGCTCGTGATTGCAAGGGAAAGAAAGAGGCTATCAATGTTGAATGCTACAATTGTAGAGAAATGGGTCATTATGCAAATGAATGTCCTAAACATCAGGGAAACTTACCTCAGAAAAGGACAAGGGATCAAGGCCAATCTTATGTTGTGACAATAGTTGAAGCGGAATAATTAATGTATCGGTACTTTTGGACTCATGGATTATATTATGGTTATTAGAATAATGTGATATATATATAAGGATTGTATTGCAGTACTTGTTGTTTCAGTAAGGTTTTAATATGATGAAGGTAATCATATTTTTAGTATGTTACAATAAGATAAACTTTACTTTGTTTGGGGAATCTGATAAATTGATTTTGGAATTAAGAGACCTTTTAGAGAAAGTTTGGACAGAGGTATTTTGGATAACTATAAAGGTTGGAATGGATTAAGTTGAACCTTGGATGGTAATGTTTAAGGTTTCTGAATATTATTTTTGGAATATTATAATAGTTTTAGAAAAAGGACAACCTTCAGGTTGGGCGATAACCCGTCGCTTCGGGAAAAGCTGCATGAATCGAACCCATAACCATATTGCGACAGGCCTTTATGACCTACCACTAACCTATAAGAAGTCCCTGGTTATTACAAAATAGTTTTCATAATCTAAATGGTATGTGTTAATATTTTGAACCTTGTACTATTAGGATAAATATAATATTTTTGAGTTCTATTATCTTTTTGAGTGAAAGATAAGTTTGTGGTAGAAATTAGTTGAAGGTTGAAACTCTACTTGTCAAGCATAAATATATATTTATACCTATATCTTATTCTATGAATAAATTAATTCTTAAAATTTAGTAAATGGATATTAAAACAAAAAAAATTTTATCCTAATACCTTATGTCTTGTTGAACTGATGATATTTTAAATCAACATAGATTGAAGGCTTTGAGGCCCTCAATTTGACACTTGTTTGTGATTGATGGCCTCAATCACTCCCTACAAATATTTACGTTTTTCCTCCAATTATTTGTCTCTAATTTCCACAAATTTTCTCCTAATCGAGATCATAATTGGGTGGTGACTTTTTCATTTCCCTTTCCCTCTTATTAAGGCTAAATTTTATTAACCTTATTTCCGATGTGGGTTTTCCACAAAGGTATTTTCTATTTTCAACCTTTTATTTTCAAAGAAAAATTTCAAATTGCAAGGATGCAATTTATTGAAGGAGGGGAGAATTTAACATCCTGAGCTTCCACGATACGCTTCTCTTTCAAGAATGCAATAGCTTGCATTGTACGCAAGTTCAAGATTCTAACACACCGTGACTAATCAAAATAGCCATTATGAACAGTAATACCCACTTTTTGAAATTATATATATATTATATTTCAAAATGGACTTCATTTTTGGATTCGGAATGTCGAAATTAGCCTATGTTGAATTTTTTGTAATTTTCTGAGAACTTCCAAATTTTTATGAATAGTGAAAAATACTTAAAACAACTTTTTTAATAAAAATAATTTATTGTGATAAGTTATACTATTGAGTGGTTTTAAAGTATAATTAGAATATATTTTTACCATTTTATCCAATGGTGTTCATTAGAATTAATTTCACTTTGAAATTAGACATAAACAATTGTCAATCTTTTGATATATATTATTTCTTAAAAACACGCTATTTGTTGTGACAACGGGAATTAATTATAAAATTAATTAATGAAACTTATATGTTTGGAATTTCATAAAATAGACATCATTTTTGAATTCGGAATATCAATTATAGCTTAGGGTGAAATTTTGGCATTGTTCTGAAAAACTTCAATTTTGATGAATAGTGAAACCACTAAGTGGTAGTTAAATAACTGATTTTTCGTTTAAATGAAATATTACCACTTCTGTGATTTGATTTTCAAAAATCCAACATAAATTGTTTTCATTAGGAAGTAAAATTTGGTTCAATGGGATTAAAATAATTTTTTGGTGAATAGTAACTTTCAAGTTTAATTAATCGCGATTAAAGGTAATTAGTGAAATTTAAGGTAAAAATGATATTAGAAAAATATGAAATGACCTTGAAACTTGTCCTAGACCTATTAGATGAGTCATGGACGACCAAGAAAATATATGGGTCAACTTGAGGACCCCATGGAGCCACTTTGGTAGGAAAATGACATAAATAACTTTTATTTAAAGTTAAAATAAAAATGTCACAAACATAAGTTATTTTACTAAAACAATTTTTAAATGGGGTTATACAAGTCATATTTTTTACTATAAATATTAATTAGAAAGATAAAAAGATTTCATACATCATGAAAAAATTTTTATAATTTTTAGACATTAAATAAATTATATTATTTATGACACCATGATGATGCCACGATTACATCATTAATTAACGATTTAAATAAAATGAAAGGATAATGTAAAATCTAAGGCTTACACTTGTCAAAAACATATTGGATGAGGAGGTTTCGAACCCTTATCACCTTTTCCTCGAAATATATCATTGTGGGACCTTTATAATCCGAACATCATTTCTTAATAAAGTAACATTTCATGACATTCCAAGAGTGCCCCTCCTCTCCACTTATAAAAGGCCCCCACCACTACCACCTTACTCACACTTTCAAAGCCTTTTGTCTCATCCAACCTCTGCCCAAATACTCTCCCAACTTCCCTACCTTACTCCTAGAATCCTCACTTTGGGAATAAGTCTTCCAAAGGAAGCCTTTGGCTCAAATTAAAAAGAGTTACCCGATTTTAAGGTAATGTCTTCTCTAATGTTGTTTTGTATTATTTAGCTTCTCCAACCCCTTAAACTCTTTTTATTAATTTATTTTGTAACAAAACAAGTATCTAAAATAAACTAGGATGTTGTTATGATAAGTATTTGGTTTACACATACACACACCTTCGTCTAATGGTTAAAGAACATACTGTTTCTGTGGGTGGCGAAATACTGCCTCACGAAACGATGATTGTTCAACATTATTTTAACACCTCTAATGGTGGCCATTTTGATGAAACTATTTTAATATATGATATATATATTATGTTTATGTTTTCATTATGCTTCTTTATTTCTCATTTATTTCATACTTTATGATTTCCATTATGGGTAAACGCGATAATTTCATTTTAGGAAGTGCGGACTACCGCCCCCTCAAAGTGATTTGAATCGTTAATGCCATATGTGGGATGTATAAAGGATGGAGTAAATGGTATTATACATTATATTATACTGGAATTATATTATACCTTTATATAATTATAACTTCATTCCATTAAATACGAAATATAAATGAAAGTAGTGTTCATGCGTACGTACGGTCTACCGTCTCCATGAATGGTGCATTTCATTTCTTACCTATAAATGTTATGTAATATTATAAATGAATGTATATACTGGATATATATGATTTATATGATATATAAATCATTAATATAATTATGGATATAATGTATATATTACCACATGAACAAAGTGTAATTATAAGAAGTTTATTTTTGACTCAAGTACCTAAGATCGTCAAAACGACCGTTATTAACATAAATAAATACATAATGTTCATAACATGGTAATAAGTGATATAAAAGGAATAAAAAACTTGAAAAAGGTTCTTAAGCAATTATAAATTAACTCTAGTTTATTATTCAGGAGGTTAAAGAACGTTCGAGTCAAGACAGGACGCAAGGTAAGGGAACTTCTTAACCCAATTTCCATTCTTTGGGTTAAAATACTACTTTCAAATTGCATAATGATATTATTATGTACTATCTTGTATTTGTACTTTCTTTATGTGTAAATATAGTGAATACACATAATAGATCTATTTTATTTAAACAAATGATCTTTGTATGGGACTTCATCTCAATCTCCTTTCATTGAGGCATATTTTGTTTTATACACAACCTTATTTTATACGGTGTATAAACCCCTTTGACTTTTACGTTTATTCAAAAGGAATCTTTTTATACGAAGAGTTTACTAAACGACAAAAGGGAATGTTTTTGTCGTACCTATGCAGTGACAGTGACTTCTCCGCCGTCGTGACCATTATTTGAGTTTCGGCTTCCTCTACAAGCCATGCCTTTTTTTTAAAAGAAAAATAAATACCATGTTTTACTTTTCTTTTATTTTGGTATTGAAAATGGTTTTGAAAGTGTTTTTATTATATCAATGTGTTGTATTGATATCTTGTGATTGAAATGTGGAAACATTATGTTTCCTTTATGCATGTTTTATGTGATACGATTATGTTATGGTTTATAATATGTTTAAACCTGTTCATATGAGGAATGCATTGGACTTAATAAGTGATGGGTGGAGCCCGATATAGCTCCTCGATGCATCGGAAGGTCTCATGAGACAAACCAGTGTCTTGGCACGAGGCCTTGACAAAATCTTATTTGTGGTCTAGGCACGAGGCCTTGGCTACGTGGTTATGATAGTCTGGCATTATGCATTCCATCATTATGAAAGTGGTTATTGATATTTCATGTGATTATTCGACTAGTAGAATATCCATGTGAGTAAGTAAATAGCATTATTTCATTTTAATTTTGCCATATTATGCTCAAGTTCATGTTTAAAAGGCTTTTTTTTAGTTATACATTTCCTTAAATGTTAATGTTTATTTATGAAATCTTCCGCTATATTTTTATCCTTACTGAGCATCTGAGCTCACCCCTTTCAATGTTTTAATTTTTCCAGGATGTGAAGAAGTATATTATGAATGACCTGCAGGGATAATATAAGGGGATATGAAGAGAAGATGTTGTAGTTTTGTTTTACTTTATGATGTAATGTAAGACTTATGAATGTATCTAGTGTTTCCAAGGCTACTAAACTAATCGGCCTTTCAAGACTTGATCTTTTGTGATCATGCCAATGTTACGAAGTAATGCACCGACTCTGGGTAACTGGGGTCGGGGAGTTACAAACTTTATATCATTACAATCTACAGCCCAATAAGTATCAGTATAACTAAGAAACGTCATCTGATAATTTCTTTTGTATAAGAACCCATGTGAAGTTATTCATTTTACATATCTTAGAATTATTTTTTATGCCAACATATGTGATTCCTTTGGATTACTTTGATATCGGGCACAAAAAGTCACAGCATAAAAACTATCAGCCTTGAAGCTGTAAAATAAATAAGACTTCCTATCAGCTTCTAAAAGTCTTTTTGATTCACACTTATTCTGGATTCATCTTTTTTCAATTTTTTACTCAATAAAATAGGAGTTGAAACTTCTTTAGATTCATATTTTTCAAAATTCTTTAACAATTTCTAGGCATACATTTCTTGAGATAAGAAAATGTATTTTTCCTTTTATTGAACTTGTAGGACAAGGAAGAAAATTAATTCTCCCAACATTAAAATTTTAAAATTCATCTTCATTTCATCAGAAAAATCTTTAAAAACCTTTTCTTCATCCCCATCAAAAATTATATCATCCACAAAAACAATTGCAATTAAAGTTTCAGAGTCAATATCTTTCACATATAAGTTTCTATAAACTTTTACTTTAGAAAAGTTCATCATTATAAAAAAGAATTCAAGCTTTGAATACCAATCATATGGAGCTTGTTTCAGCCCATATAAATATTTCTTTAATTTATAAACTTTTTTTCATCCTCATCAATTAGAAACCAAAAAGGTTTCTCAATGTAAACTTCTTCCTCAATATCACCATTTAAGAAAGATAAATTTTCATCCATATGATAAACTTTGTAATTATGATGTGTGGATATGAAAAGAAACAATCTAATATTTTCCAATCTTGAAACTGGGGTAAAAGTTTCATCAAAATCCACACTTTCCACTTATGCATATATTTTACAAACAAGTCTTCCTTTGTTTCTTGAAACTTCTCCATGCTCATTTAATTTTATTCTATAAACCCACTTGGTTATCATAACATTTTTATTTTCTAGAATTGGAACAAGTTCCCATGTTTCATTCTTCTCAATCTGATACAACTATTCATTCATATAATCCACCCATTCTTTATATTGAATAGCCTATAAAACTGATTCTTGTTCAACTTTTTAGATAAGTGAAGCCTGATTTTCTAATATTAAATTCCTTCTGGTCTGAACCGGAGCATTATAATTCCCAATAATGTTTTTGGATTCAATATGTTCTCATAAGGTAGGAATCTTAAAGTTTCTTCCCTAGCTAGAATTTCCTCATCACATGTTTCTTCTGAATCTTGATAAGAATGTTTTGAATTACTTTCACAATTATTTTAAATCTCCAATTTATCCTCCTCAATATTTTCAAAAACCTTTGTTAAGGAACTTTGATTTTAAATTTCCCTCACATCATATGAGTCTACAAACTTATGTAAACATTTGTTCCAACATTTCTAAATTCTCTAATTTGGGGAATAACCCATGAAAGCTCCTTCCTCATCTTTCTTATCAAACTTTCCCAAATCTGTATTTTTGATTTTGAGAAAACATGGACTTCCAAAACATTGAATTATTTCAATTAAGATTTTTTGTTATACCATATTTTATTAGAAGTCATGTTGATTTCTGGACTCAACAAGTATCTATTTTGAACATGTACAACAGTACTAACAGCTTCTCTCTAAAAGAATTTTGAGAGTTTATATTCTGCTAACATACTTCTTCTCATTTTCACCAAGCTTCTATTCTTTATTTCTACTACTCCATTTTGTTGTGGAGTATAGGGATCCCTATACTGATTTTTGATACTATGTTTTCTCATATAAACTTCAAAACTATTTTTTGTGCATTCAGTATCATTATATGTTCTCCATTTCTTTATAGAAACCCCCAATTCTTTCTCAACATATTTTATGAAGAATTTGAACATTTTAATGGCCTCTAACTTGTGCTTAATGAACATGATGTTTTTCATTAGATTGAAATAATCAATAAAAGTGATAAATTACAAGTCTAATTTTTTTGATTTATGTCTTATCAGTCCGCATAAATTGGAATGAATAATCTCAAGTGGTCTGGTAGATTGAATCTCAACTCTTTTATGAATTTTGTTGGTCATCTTTCCTTTCTAGAAAGTAATACAAACATATTAATCTCTTCTTTTAAATTATGAAAATTTTCAAAAAGCATCAACTTTAGAAATTTTATTCATGTTCTTTTTCAAGGTGGGTAAGTATTCATTACCACAAATTATTTTCATCTTCAGCACTCAAGTAACATGAGTTATTGAATTCTTATATTTGAAAGATATTTTCACTAGTTCTTTCTCCTTTTGTAATGACTTTTCCATCATTCACACTTTTGATAATATAAGAATCCTTATGAAGATTACTTCTTTTTCATCATCACAAATTTTACATACACTAAGTAAGTTATGTTAAAGCTCATCAACAAGTAAAACTTCCTTAGATTTCAATTTCTCTACATCAATCTTTACCATTCTAATTCCTTTGATTTTTAAGGAAATATCATTTCCAAAAGTAACTGCTCCTTCATCATGACTTTCAACATGTTTAAAGAATTTTATATCACCTATCATATGTTAAGATCAACCACTATCAAGTATCTATGGTTTGTTCCTCTTAATTGTTTTCAATGTTGTCTCAACAATAAAAACTCTTTCATTAACCTTATTCTTTTCAAGTTTAGTTTCTTTTCCATCATAAGAAACTTGTTCTAAAAGGAGTTTCATACATCCTTTGGCATGATGAACAGACTGATCACATATTCTACAAACTTCTTCTAGTCATTCAAATTGATTTTTTGTTGGAAAGTTTCAAGAATCTTGAGAATTCACCTTTTCAACTTCCTATAAGTTAGGAAAGTTGATCATTTTTATTTCATTTTTTCTTTCTTTTTTCTCAAACTCTATTCTGGGTAAAGATAATTTATGCCAAAATTTATAATCTATGTGCCCATAGATTCCATAAAACCAACAATATTCATAAAATATGGATTTTCTATTCAAGAAAGATCTTCCTTTCTAGAAACTTTATTGAGTTTGGTAACTTATTTCAACTCTAACATGCTCAGAACGTGGACCATATTTTATTTTGAGTTGGTTTTCTAATTTTTTATAATTGATAAGTTTCTCACTTCCTTTATCATCCTAGTATTTATTAATACTTTTTCTAGAACTTTAAATGTTAAAATAATTAGATGAAACATTATTTTTGGTAAGAGAAGATTTCACATGATTCTCGTATTTAGACTTCTCAACAAATTTAAAAGTCTGATCTTTTACTTTCGATGATTTTTTGAAGATTTTATTCATCTTCCTCAAGGTAATTTTATAATGAAGAAGTTTTTGTTAAAACTTGTTAGCCTATTATTCCTTATCTTCCAGCTTCTTGCTAAGATCTTCAATCATCTTTCCTTGTTCAATAATTCTAAGTTTGTAACTTAAAAACTCCTAAATGTATTTATCCTCATGCTTGATGACATCTTTTCTTCCATAAGAAACTTCTTCACCATCATTATTCATTACTGTAATTTATTTCTTGAGTGTTTTGTTTTTCTCAATACATGCAACAAGTTAGGTTCTGAGCTAAAACTCTCTATAAGATTCTTCACCACCTTCTTCACTATCTGAGGAATCTTTTGTTTTCTCAACTTTTGTGATGAAGGTTCTAAATTTTTTTGAACTTTCATCCTCAAATGAATTGTTTTCAGTTGAGTCTGATTCGACTTTATTACTCAAAAAACTTCTTTTGTTTCCAATAAACTTCTTATTGTATATGTGGGAAGACTTTTCTTATTTATAATTTTTGTTCCACTTCTTCCATCGAGGTTTTCCATTAGAATCATCTCGATATTCTACAAATTTATTATTGGGGAAATTCATAGAAAATTGTTTGATTCCACCACACTCAAAACATTTGAGAGGAATTTTACCTCCATACTTTACTATTCCTCTTCAATAGTTCTTGGATATAATAAACATGATTTTTTCATTCAACTCATTATCCTCTTTATCTTCGGACTCACAAGGATCTCCTTCTTCAACATCTTGGATTTTCATCTTTCTCATAGCTTTAAAAGTAATTACATATTTCATATTATTTTTAAACATTAGGGATTTATTCATTTCATAAGTAACAAGAAATTTATGCAATTCCTCAAGAGATAAATCATCATTATCTTCTAAAGAAGAAAATTTAGAATCAAACATGTTCGGAAATTTTTTCATAAGTTTCTTCACAATTATATAATCTTCCAAGACATCTCTAAATCATATGATGTTGAAAAAAATTTCATTTACTCTAGTGAAGTATTCGTCAATTGTTTCTTCATTCCTTATTCTGATTTCTTCATACTTACTTCACCATATTTTTATCTTTGCTTCCTTAACTTTTTTATTTCCTTCGAAAACACTTTCAATCTTGTCCCACAAACTTTTTGAAGTTTTGATACCCATCACCTTCTGATAAACATTTTCTGATATGGACATTAAAATATCATTTATATCATTTCCATCAACTTCTATATTTCTCTTATCATCAAATGTCATAGGATCATCTTTTTCAATAGGTGGAAAACCAATAGTAGCAGCATCAATAATTTCTAGGCCAAGATATAGGAGATAAGTAATTATCCTATTTTTTCATCTATAATAATTTTTTCCATAAAATATATGAATTACTCTATTGTTAATAGAATTGATATTGTCTATGATAAGGATTCAATAAGGGAACGTGAACCCTCTAATACCAATTTAAGTTACAAGGGTTTAATAACAAATGAGAATGGGGTTGACTTAGTTGTTCACTTTTTATAAGTTTCAAAAAAAAATAGAAACTTAACCCCTACAACTTGTTAAGATTTATATCCTTATCAACTTTTAGTAAATACTCATGCATGAAAAGGTAGGAAAGCAAGAAAAGAACACAAGATTTACAAGGTTCGACCCTAGTGTGAGAACCTATGTCCTTTCCATAACCACTCTCATGGGTCTCTGGATATATACTATTATAAAGAGGTGAATGCCACTTGTTCTAACTCCCATTAGACAACTTCTATCTCTCGATAGGAAATATTATACTGACTTTCATCAGTTTATAATGTTTTCTTATAAAATAATTTATTAAAATAAAATAATAAAGACTTTGTTGAATCTTCTCTACAATTACTCAGTCTAGATAGATCCAATTTTATTTTCTCATAATGATGGATCCGATTTTTACAGAATGCTGGATCCAATTTTCTCAGAATACAAGATCCGATATTCTTAGAATACTGGATCTGATTTTCTCAAAATGATAGATTCGATTTTCCCATAATACTAGTTTCGATTTTCTCAAAATGATGGTTTCAATTTACTTAGAATATTGGTTCCGATTTTCTCATAATTATGGTTCCAATTTTCTTAGGTTACTAGTTCTAATTTTCTCAGAATCCTAGTTCTGATTTAGTTAGAATACTAGTTCTAATTTGCTCAGAATAATGGTTCTTATTTTCTCAGATTATAGGTTCTTATTTTTTTAGAACTATCTACAAAACTCAAACTCTAATAGAATTCTCAATACAATTCTTCTTAAATCAAATGAGAAATTTCACTTTGATTTCTCCATCACTCTACCTTTCATGTGTATGTAGAAAGTTATAAATGAATGAATGATATGAGCAAGTATTTATAGACAACTCAAAAACCAAATGTGGGAAACTTGAAATCTTTCCAGCTTCCTTAAATCTCAAAACTCCACAAATATCTCACATTTAAAACTTCAACTTTGACTTCATCAAACCTCCTTAGATTTCTACGAGATTTATGAAAAAATGAATTTCAATTTTGACCTCCTCAACTCCTTGAGTTTTATTTTGAGTGAATATGATTTCTATATCCATTATAGTGAATCTATTTTCTCCAGTGAATATAATTTATGTTTCTTTTTAGTGAATCAAAATTCTAGATTTTTTTAATGAATCTGATTTCTTTAGTGAATCTGATTTGTTCAGTGAATCCAATTTCTGTTTCTTTTCAGTTAATCCAAATTCTATATTTTTTCAGTGAATCTGATTTCTTTAGTGAATCCAATTTCTTCAGTGAATCTTATTTCTACTTACTTTTAGTGAATCCAATTTCTTTATATTCTAGATCTTATTTTCATAACAATAATGTTGCATATAATTTTCTAGAGATTCTAGATATGATTTTTAAAACAATAATAATATATCTGATTCTATGAATATGTTGGATCTAATTTTTAGAATAATGATGTTGGATCTAATTTCTATTTCTTTTTAGTGAATCTGAATCAAACCTCTCCACCATTTCTTCAAAATATTTTATCATGAATTTTTTCATGATTTGTGAAAACTTCTTGATCAGAAAATAATCATCTGATTTTGTTTAAAAAGTATAAAAACTTTCTAACTCCTAACTTTATTTTCTTCATCAAAACGTCTTCTACAAAAAAACATGATCTTCAAATAATACATTCTATCTCAGAAACTTCTTTCTTTCTAACTCAACAACTTCATTATTTCTCTAATTAAGAAAAATACAAACTTTTATCAACCAATAAATTTTTCCTCTGATTCTTTGAATCCAATTATTTGAATCTGATGCAGATGGATATGATTTATAGATAACAAAAACATTCTTCAACAAAAAAGTTAGTTGTCAACAAATACAAAAACTTTTTTAAAACAATTTATCATAGAGCTACTTCTATCTACTTCAGTCATAATATTTCTGTAACATCACTGACTTGTATGTCGTGAATTTTTTCAGTGAAATTATCATGTCCAAGAGATCACAAGTAAGATCTTTTCTTATTCTTCCAAATATAAAAATTATATCCATCAAACCAAAGAACCCATTTTTTATTAACCATATTCTCCATAGTATCAATATTCATATGAAAGATTCATTCCCCTAGAACCTTGTGGGTTGAATTCCACTTGTTACAACCACAAGATCAATACACCCTTAGAGGGGAGTGAATTATGGTGTTCAATTATTATCATATTCCACTGTATCTTTTTTTAGTGCTAGAAAGAACTAATCAACCCTATCAATATTATAAGCACACATATTATCTAGATGTAGAAATTGAATTTAAAGACATGAATGTTTTACATGTTTTGATATAAAGAGTTAGTCTAATGGGAATACGCTGATGTAGTGTCAATATATGAGGGATTAACACTACTCATTGTATGTGTTATAATAGTTTATGAAAGATGTGATACTGATCCATTGAAAAATTCCCCATCTTTTCAATTTTCTCATAACTTTGAGACAAATAATACAATAGAAATTTGATATAATAATTTCCCATAATTATTCTTTACAAACGATAAATATTTTGGGCCAACCAAGGTGTTTTCACTATTCTTATTTTCCTCCTTCAATCTTAGGATGTTTAATATAATTTCACCATCATTATACCATTTCTCTAATTTTATAGATCTTTAAATATTCTCATCTCTATCATTATTCTACTCCCATATAGTTAGATAAAAGTGGTTTCTGTCCTTTTTTCCCTTCTTGTTCCCCTCCTCCTTTGTATAATTATTCACAAAAACATGAGAAAATAATTTCCAAAATATTTGAAAACATGATTTTTTCCTCATCAATTTCTTAACTAATTTATGTGAATCTACCCCCATAATTTATAGATCTTTTAATCCTCAATAACTCACCATATATATAGATCATTTTCTTTCTCACAATTTTCCATATTAATCATAGTGTAATCCTCTACTTATTAAAACTAACCGACTATGGTATTTTTCTTAAATTACAATGAAAAAGCACTTTTCTAAGAGAAATTTCCTTTTAAATGGCTTGATTCATGCTTTACTTCCTGTTTTCCTTCAACTCTAGAAAACCTGATACTTGAAATCTATTCCTCCATGATATGATGATTCTCCAATTTTTCAATTTACTAATTCTTACAAATAGTTCATAAAATCCTAAAAACACCCATTATGGTCCTACCTATATTGCAAAGAGATTATTTCAATGTGAAATTACATGTTACATAATATGGAACTAATCTTATCTCTATTTTAGTTAAGTCTTTGACCATAATGATTACCAAAACACCCAGTGAAATGGCTTGTATATCATTTCAACATTTCCAAGTTTTCCATAATCTGTTGAACTAAAAATCATATTGTATGATACATTGAGTATTTTAATCCACTAATAACTAATTTATAAATTTTATTTTATGATTTATAATGACCTTTATATATCATCTACTCTTATCTAGTTTCATTCTTGAATTCAATGCCTTTTATGCATTCTATTGCTTCCTGGAATCTCATACTTTTACACATATATATATAGGGATGTTTATTCCCATTTACACAATTCACTAATGATTCTAGGATTCAGTATTATATATATAGGAAAAGATTCTTCAGGACCTTCCCCTTTCCCTTAGTCTACACAGCACTGATTACTTTTATGTATACTGAGAGTCTCAACACTTATCAAATTTGATGATTCTTCTTGAATGATTCCAAAACTTATGAATTTATTCCATCCTTCCAAAATAAATTCTAAAATTCTAATTTTTAGAACAACAAAACTTCTCATAACTTTTGAAACACAAAATATATTATGAATATACTCAAAAACCTTTCATATATCGGGTTCTTTTTTCCTTTTCTAATTTTCAATGAACTCTAATCATAATTTGATACTTGTGTTTGTTCCATGATTTATTCATATATCTTCTATAATTTCCAAAATAATAATCTTATATAATTTAATTTATAGAACACCACCACTTTCAGAATAACTTTCATATATTCAAACACTCATCCTATATAAAAAATATACCGTTATAACACCTTTCAAAACTTATTCTTCCTCATCTCCTATTTTTTGAATAACTTTAAGAATCAATAAATTTTTTAACAATAGATTCCTAAAATTTTAAAGTTGTGTATGTCACTTTTATTCCTTAAAAACTTCAAACTTCTTCCAATTACTTCCAATTGAAAAAAAATCTAAATTATAACCTTTTTTTCAATATTCTCTCCCTTTGGATTCTGTTTTCAATCCATACATTTTTTAATCTATGTAAAGATATCCATGCTCCCCCTACAGTATGGATATCCACCTATAGTTATTCTTCCAATTTTAAAGAAAAATTCAAATGGTATCTTCTTAAAATTAGATCTGATCACATCTAAGAATTTAGAAATTTTCATTATTCCAATAAATAATAAAAGAGTCATTTTCTAAGCCTATGTTAGTCAATACTTATTTTAGGAAGAAATAAAACATGTAAATGTCTAAAATTCTATCCATTTTTTATTATTTGACCATACTTATCCCCGTTTTTAATTATCCATGGATTTTATCTCCACTAATCTTCTACACCCAACATCAGAAATTTTATTATGAGAACAAACAATATCCAAATTAACCATTATATACAATGGGGGTAGGGATAACTTTCAAACCTTATTAAGCTAAAATAACTGGTTGAACACCAATGTTCAAACCAGTGATTCTTAAATTCCATTTTGGATAATTTTTTAGGAGGGATTCTTGAAACTTATTGACTATTTCTCTCATGTTCTAGTTTTATAATGCCTTTCTCTACCTTATCCTTAATGAAATGGTATTATATCTCAATATTATTCATTAATGAATTTTTTATAGGATTATTTTTCATCTATATTGCATTTTGGATTCCATAATAGACTACCATGGGAAGCTTCACATTTTCTCCAATATCCTCTAGTTTTTTTCATCCAAATCAGCTATGCATATTCTTTTGTTATTGAAATGTACACTACTTAAGTTTTACTAAGATAAATCTTATCTTGAAATTTACTAATATATCCAATATAATTTTTTCCAACAAATAAGGCTCCTACACTTTCAGATTTTCTATCCACAATGACTCTATCCCAATCCACATACAAGTATGCATACATATCTTTATCATTTCCTACACAATATACCAAATCATAATCAAGAGTTACTTGAATGTACCACCTAATCTATTTCACTACCAAGATGTGTTTTTCATTGGGGAAGATTTGAAAATAGGTAGCTAAACATATAGAAAAAATAATGTATGGACTTTTCGATGTGAGATACAATAGGATTCTAATCATCCTTCAGTAAAGTGTTGGATAAGCTGAACTTCCCACTTCAAGTTTTCCCAACTTGGTTCCAAACATAATTGGTGTTGAAAAAAAATCTCTCATTCATATCAAACTTTTTTAGAATATCCTTTACATATTTTTATTGAGAAATAAATGTATATCTTCCTCTTTGATTAACTTGAAACCCAAGAAAATAAGTGAATTCTCCAAACATCTACATTTCAAACATTAAGCTCATAAACCATGAAAATTCCTTTACTAACATTATCTTGATACCTCTAAATATAATTTTGTCAACATATACATGTACCATGAACTAATATTATTTAGTCAATTACATAAAATTATTTTTATTAAATCTACCTATTTTGAATTCCATATTCTTCAATTAAGTGTCCAACCAATCATACCAGGCTCTAAGTCCTAGTTTCAATCCATAAAAGGCCTTCTTCAACCTGAACACCATTGATTCATCATCACCTATTAGAAATCCCACTAATTTTTTATATAAACTTTTATTTGAGAATTATATTTAAAAATATCATCTTGTCATCAATTTTATGGGTTCTTAATTTTCTCTAAATAGTCACAAAAATAAAGAGTCTTATTGATACAAGTCTTTCCACCGGTGTGAAGGTTTCTTTCATATCAATTCTATAGTGACCCTAGATAAAAATGCCTTTATTTTTCATCTTTTACATGATATAAACATTATATTACATAAATAATAATATCTAAGGATAAAAATGAATAGTTTATTTGGATACTAGCTACATAATCATATTGTTTTAAAATAATTGAGATAACTTCTCCATAAAGGCACTATATTAAACCATCTTAAAGATATGTCATTAGTAAGACCCCTCCTTATAACCTGGGTAATGAAAACATAATAAAGGGGTGAGATTCAATTCTTAGTAAAGGTTAAATAAACATTTCATCAAGGATGGGTTCATAAGAATATTTAAAATCATAAACATAAGAGAAATATCATAACAACATGGGAGATAGCCATAAAACATAAGTGAGCTTCAAAGTACAAGTCACAAAAACATAAAGACACAAAAGATCAACATGGAACATAGCAGCTATAACATGGCTTAAAATAATTTAACATAAACCATGAATCATGATATTATAATATTATAATGAATAATATCATTTTACTATGGCACAGACATTAACATAAGAAAACATTTCCCCCATGAGCCATAGCATTAGTGCCCATGCTTACGAGAAACTAAAATGTACTCATGAATACCTTATCTTATGATATATAAAATCTTATCTAATGCATTAGGGGATATAATGGACCCACCCATAATATTTTTATAATATGACCATTTATCCTTGGTTTATAATGGAACCACCCATCCATGGTTTATAATAGAACCACCTATCCTTGGTTTATCATGTAATCACCCATCCTTGGTTTATAAAAGAATCACACATCCTTGGTTTATAATGGAACCACAATTCACTCATCCATATAATTTTTTTCCATTTAAAATAAATCATTATTATATCTTAGATAACCCATATAAAATAATCGGCTTATTAAACATCCAAATGTAAATCATTCGCTTTTTATAAAGAACCCACATAAATAAAATGGGGTTCATAAAACATCCAAATAACATCATGAATTAAATCATTTGAAACTGAAAACTTTTCCGCTCATAATAATCATATAATAAAAGAAAATAAATTTTTAAACATATAACATAATCCCATTAAATAATAATTATTTTAAAATGTAAGATAAATTACAAAACGGGTTTTTATTAAAATATCATCTTAAAAAGGATGTGATTTTCAAGTCACTTTCCAAAAACCATTTTTTAAGATAAAGAGAATACTTATTAAAACATTTATTTAAATAAATCAAATAAATATTCCTTGTTAAATCATATTTCAACATGTGAAGTAGAATAGAATTATATAAAATCATGGTAAGATAAAGCCTTTAAAAAATTTTAAACACCTTTATTGAAAATCCACACTGTTAAAAGGATAATGAAACCTTTAATTTAAAATAAATAAATATGAATAAAATTATTATTGAAGATTAAAAAAATTTAGTTTCCATTAAGTAAATTAGAATATTTGTGGGAAGTAAAAACATGGATATGGAAGAAAAATCCATTGAAATAAATGGAAATTATTCTTAAAAAAATTACATTTTCATGAAATAGTATAATAATAAAAGAAGAATACTTTTATGTGAAACATTTTTCCCCATAAATAAGGTTTAAATACAATATAACATCATTATAGGTTATAATATATCAATCTTAAAATATAATATTCAAATAAGAGTGATTACAGCACAAGGAAAAGATTTGAGTCAAGAAAACCCCTTAAGCCTTTGTATCTTTTGAATCAAAACTACATGAGAGGTATAACTTTAAATAGAACACTTAATATCATGAAATATAATATTATAATTATAAAAAATGATATTAGGGAATTATTCACATTATTTAAAAGGAAAAAATGTGTATAGATTAAATATATCTCAAGGGATTAAAATTTGAGACAAAGAAGCCCTTACCTTATTTCCTTGCTTGGTTGGATGAACTATAAGATCTTGTATAAAAATATAAATAACTTAATATCATATTTAATAACATTAATCATAATTATTACCCTTTTATAATCCTTATTATAATTTTTTATTATGAGTACATTAATTAATTATAGTGTATTATGGGCATCAGGTGTTAATAACTTTAACTATTTTACACATATTTAATAATTTTGATATCATTACCCATCAATTAATACCAAGTTAATTATTTATATATAATTTAATTTTAAGTAATATATAACTTATATTTATTTAAAATTTTCTTATTTCATTCAAAATTTGTTTTGGTTATGTTATGTGAAAACCTAATTGATAACGATTTATTTTGGTGATTTTAGTGGTCCAAGATGATTTATTAATAATAAATTATATACCTTATATAACTTTTGAGTAACAATAAAATTATAAATATTTGTTTATTATCATATAATAATATCATTATTTAGTTTCTAATAATCATCCATGATTGGATTTTAAAGCATCATTAATGTAGGTGGGTTAAACTGGCCCAAACGTGAACATGCTTTAACTCGATTAGGGAATATGGTTAAGGAGGCGTTTATTTTGACATAATATCATTATAAAAGAATAGTAATTATATTTTTTTGATTTTTTCATTATTTTTAACCATATTTTAATATTTTTGTATAAATAATTAAAAACTTGAAGAAAAATGAAAAAATGATTCATCATGGATGCGGTAGTTCGCACACATGCACAGTTGAAATTCCTATATTTTTCTAAGTGGATATAAATAAAAAATAAGTGTTGTAAAATTAATATAACAACATATAAGTATAATAATTATACTTAATTTATCATATTATTATAGTGATAATATTTTTGTAAGAGTAAGATTCAGAAGAAAAACTTAAGAATGAGATAACACTTACATTGGAGACTTGATCTTTCCTTGTAAGTATCCTTGAAATTGAAGGAAGTAGGATAACAATGAGTAACCATAAGATTATGTTCATGGGTGATATTTATAGGGAGAATAAAATTGTATATTTTCAAGTATTAATTCTAAGTTTTAGTGTATCTTTAAAAAGTGGCAGTGGTGATTTTTTATAAGTGAAAGTAAGCTCACTTTTGGAAACACCTTTACATTTTTCAATAATGCAAGGTCCTTTTCAAGGTCCCGAAGATTAAAAGTGGAAAAAAATTGTATGGTACACATGTATTGTTTGATAAAAATCTCAAACATTCAATTAAAGGTATGTTTTTAAAAAACATTTACACTAGGTTAAACTCAATTTACCCCTTTTACTTTTATCACGATATTTAATTTTTAACCTTAGTAATTAATTTTAATGATAAATTGAACTTATTAACTAATTTAATTATTCTAATTTAAATTTTTAAAACCATTTTATCAAATTAAATTTACATAGTTATGAAAAGTTAATTTTAAAATAAAAACACTTAAATGTGTAAAATGGTTTTTTTGAAAAATAACATTATTGAGTTTTTAAATTTATATATATGATAAAATTATCTTGGTTACTGATTTTAAAGACATAAATTTATTTATTATTAATTGAATAAAATTTATGAGGTTTAAAATTCAATATAAAACTAAAACTCACTTTAAAACTTCTTGATTTAAATAAAATAAAAAAAAATAATTGTTATATTAATTAACATTTTACTTTAGATCTAAAAATGTTTGGCATGGTTTTCTATGTATAAAGAATATTTTTGTAATGAACTAGGTTTTAGAAGACATCATTTTTATTATTGTTATTATTATTTAGGTCTATAATTTTAAAGTTCATTTCTCTATTCTTTCAAAATGATTGAAACATTATTAGAAAATGTGCCCTGTAATATATAAAACAAACTAAATAAACTATTCATTCATAAGTGGTAGATTATAACAAAATCCCATAAGACTAAGTACTACATACCATGGTTTACAACTCTCCATATATAAATTTAATATATTCAAAGATAAAAAATTAATATGGTATAATAGATAAAAAGAATAAAATATCCATGACTAGGAAATCTCTTAGATCATCTTCAACCCTAAGGATCACCAATAACCAAACAAAACCTATAATGAGGAAGAGCACCATGAAAGGATAAAGAATTATAAAAAGTATGAAATAAAAACTATACCTTGTGAAGTGATAGTGGAATGGATTAATGATTTAGTAATTCTATATATAGGAATGAAATATGGTCATTGCAATTATAGTCGTTGCAAATACGGTCATTGCAATTATGGTTATTGGTCATATATCTTATAGGTATACTGAATTTGGGTAATTTTAATTGGTAAATTTAAAATAATATAAATCATAATGAAATAAAAATATTATATTAAAATATTATATATGTATATATATACACACGTTATAAATAATTAAGTAATGGTATTTGTTAAAGTGTATAAAGTAATAATTATTTTCAAAGAACTATTTTTTAAGTATTGTATATTTTTTTCCTAACAAAATAAATTGAAACTTTAAAATATTATTATATATGAACTAATATATTAACATCAATTAAATTAGAAATTCATATGAAATAATAATAAGAATACATAAATCTTAAAAACAGCGATTTCCAATAAAAGTAGTTTTATTTATAATTTATATTTTAAAACAAAAAAATATATAAATTTTAGAATTTTAATTTTATAAAATAAACTTATTTTTTAAATTCATTATATAAATATTATCCTAATATGAATTTTTGAGATTTTTCAGAAATAATCAATTTTTAGGTGAATAGTAAAAATATCGATTTTGCTAAAAACTAACAATTTTATAATAAGAGAATAGATTAAAAGATTAATAAACCCTTTTTATATAAAAATATATATATATAATAATTAATATAAATCATTTAAAAATACTATTTTGAATTTATAAAACACATGTTTAAATTTTTTTGAAACTCAGGTAATATTTTACACACAAAACAGTTTTTATGTGATTATAAAAAAAAATTAGACCTTGTCACTTTTAGAAATTAAATATAAAAAAAATTATTTTCTATTATATTTCAAAATTTAAATATTGAATAAAAATTTAAATTTCATTTTTATCTATAAATATAATATTGTTAAGATTAGTGTTAATTACCGCGATAATGGTAAAACCATTTTCTAAGGAATTATTTTATTAGTATTGTGTAATTTTTTTTTTTAATAATTAAAATTTATATAATTTAAAATATGAATCTAATATTATTTTTAAACCTATATATAATTATATTAGCACTCATTCAATTGGTAATCAATAAAAATAATATTAAATAGCATGTAATGGTTCAAAGTCATTTTTCTACAAAAGTTATTTTTTATATATTATATATTTTAATTTAAAAGTTAATTTAATCATATTTATAAAATAAATTATAATAAAATAGAGATTAAATTTAGTTTATAAACATAAAAAATTTGGTAATAAGGGTTACCTTATATTTTTAAATAAAATATAATTCACTTAGTTAAAAACTAGTTATCAAGGTAAAAATCCAAATGTAAAAATGTAAAAACCTATAGTAAAAGGCCTGAAATTTTTTTAAAAAATGTTTGGAAAGTCTTGGTTGATATTTTCTCTACCCAATATCACCCTAAAATCCATTATTATTAATATTTTTAGGAATTAACCATGGATTAGTGTAGTGGTCTCTTGGAAGGGTAAAGGATATTCCCAAAAGTACCCTTTTCTTCCCTTATAAAATGGGATCAGTTCCACCTCTACATGGTTACACTTCCCATTAGAATTTACCTTTAAAACATGTCTAACATAAATCTCCTAGGATCCATTTTATCATCCTTAATCTCATGTTCTCTATAATTTATCTTAAGTCCTTCACTTCTAAGGAAATCTCTAAGAGAATATCATTTCAACAAAAGTATTACCCTTTTTACAAATTTTTCTCCATAATATTTTTATTAAAAATATCTTATATACATAAAAATATAATGATATAAGTACTATTATTATGCTTATATTTTATTATATTAATGAAATAACCATTATTTATTCCCCTCTATCCACTAAGAAAAACAAAATCTTTATTAGTGCTTTGTGCGGACTACCACCTCTAGAAAGAGATGCCTCCCATTTTTAATCACCTATATTAATGGATAATCAGAAGGATGTAATGGGTAAAAAATATTATATATATAATATAAATATTATTATTAAATTTAAAGTTATCATCTATATTATTTCCATCTTTTTTATTGAGAAATAGAAACATTAAGTGTGCGTACTTTCGAACTATCTCCTCCATGAGCAATGGGTTTCATTTATAATCACGACCCATAATGGCTAGCCTTAAAAATATATTTAATATATAAAAAATATTTTCATAACACTATTAATATTATATATATTATGAAACTATTCTACAATTATTTCGACCAAGGTCAACATACAATAGATAAATAGTCCATATTAAATTAAATAAATAATAATGGTATTTTAAATTAAATATATAATAGATAAATATCATGTGATATAATATATAATAGATAAATATAACGTGATAAATATCACATGATATAATAGATAAATATCATGTAATATATAATATCTTACTGAATAACATCAAGTAACCAATACAGGAAAGAAAAATATATAATAGATAAATATCACGTGATAATAAATAGTCTATATTAAATTAAATAAATAATAATAAAGTTTCTAATAAGGTATATAATAAAGTTAATTTTATTATTTAGTATGTTATGCACATGAGTAGAACTAATCCGGAACAAGGTAAGAGATTTCGTCTCAATTCCTCATCATCGAGACATGTTTTAATGGTATACACCAATATCTTATTTATATGATGTATATACTTAAAAATAATTTATTTTTTCATACTCCCTGATTTAATTAAATTTATTTATATAACCATATTATTTCAAATCTTTCAATGACTTTTGATTCAAAAATTACTAAAGTTGTAAGGGTTTTTTCTCCAAATTTCCTTTGTTGAGACACATTTTATTTTATACACATAATTTATTTTTAATAGTGTGTATAATTCCAATTATATTTTAATATCATTTATTATATTTATTAATGGTATTTTAAATTCAATTTCAATCCCCTACTCTCTCTAAATGGGTTTTTATTATAATGGTTCTTAAGTTATAAGGGTTTCTTGTCTCAGTTTTCACACGTTTAGACATATTTCTTATTATACACTATGATTTCTTTGGAATGGTGTATCTAATAACTCTTAGTGTTTTTAAATCATGATTATATTATATTTAGTGATATTAAATTTTTTATTAAAATTTATTTCTCTCATGGGGTTTTGACTCAAAAATTTCAAAAGTTGTAAGGGTTTTCATCTCAAATTCCTTTCTTTGAGACATGTTAAATTATATGCACCATGATAAATTTTGTATGGTGTATATTTTATTTACCATAGCATGAATGTTTTATAATTTATTATTTTTAGTTAATGGTATATAATAATAAAAATAAAGTTCTTTTCTTCAAATTTCCTCTAACTCAAGTGTTAGCTCGGTTGTAAGGGATCTTTTGTACCACCTTCATGACTTGTCAGTTAAATGTTATATTTATTTTATCCTTTTTATGAAATATTATTCTATTATAAATCTTCTATTTTTGTATATTTCCATTACATATATACCTATTTAAACATACTTTCCATTTTTTGGTTTATTCATGATTTTAGTTCCCTTCAAAATTCACACTTTTAAGTAAACCAGGTTTAAGGGAACTTTCCTATTTCTTGACTCATGTCATGCATCACCCCCATGAATTTTTTTAAAAAAATTAATAGTTTCTAAAAACCCTCATTGTTTTATGTATAAAAATATTGTTTAAATTCTGGTTTTATGGAAAAAAATAAGGGTTTTCCTTCTTTTAAAATATCCTTTACTTATTTCATAAATCTTTACCCAAGTGGTGCATTTTTATTCTTTCTTCTCCTATATATTTCTAAGGAAATATCCTTATTGGAATTCAATGATCAATAACTACATTTAATTTTAAAATATTAACATCCAAATTATTTAATTTCTTCTTCTATTGGTATTACTTATGATTTATCCTTTAATTGTTCCTTGAATCATAATTATGAAACTCGCTTCCTTCTCATAGGTTTGATCATGATTATTATTTCTGAATGGTTCATTTTCCCCATCTAGCATGCATATATATAATTTTAATTTATGTGATGGATTTACCAGAATTATATACCCCTCCAATTAATTGGTTAAATCTTTACATATCATGATATTCAATGTAAGGGGTATGGGAGTGAACCTAATCCACCATGGGACTTTGTCCGCTTTATATTATTGGTCTTAGGAGTGGCCCTTAGCTTATGTTTATGATATCATGTTTTATATTGTTTCTACGTGTTTTTTATTCCATGATCTTATGATAATTTTTCTTTATGTCATGTTTCTATACTTATAATCATTCTCTTTACGATATCATATTATGCCTTTTGACTCTCATGTTATACTTATTTTCATGTTTACTCCCTTACTGGGCTTTCTATCTCACCCTTTTCCTTATGTATTTCCCCTAGGACATATTGTGTAGTTTTGGAATATCTTAAGAGTTATGGATAACTATGTGGAGTTTTTTTAAAAAAATATGATGCTTTTATGTTTAATATAATGTATTTTTATGTTTAATATTCCAAAGACACTAGACCTCTAGATCCTTGGCATGAATTATTTCGAAAGTATGTTATAAATCATGAAATAAATTATGCTTAAGGATCATGTCACTATAATTTCAAAATTAATAATGTTATACATTAATTTTATATTTTATTACTTTAACGGTTTTTAAATCATCTAGGTTATGCTTACATAGTGATAAAATCATGGAAATCATAATTCTCCTAAATCCAACATTTTTTTACTAAAAATTAACCTTTTAAAAAATGATCAAAAGTTAATAATAAGTAAATTTTGATATTCTAAATTAAAAAATGACATTTAATTATCTTATTAAAATTATAAAATTTTCAAATTTATATTTTATGAGAAAATGAAAAATATAAAGAAACCCACTTTTATTAGAAATAACATTTTTCAACATTAACTCATATTAAATATTTATCTTCTAAAGGTAATTATTTTTAACTGATTACCATATTAGGTTAATTACTAATTTTATTCTAATATTTCATGGCTCGTTTACATTGGTTGTTTTATCAAACATTATGTTATTTGTTTTACAAGATCTAAAATATTAGGTCATTATAAATTACTTCTACTTGTGTGTATCCCTTTCACACCAATCTTGACATGTTTTAGATAACTTTTCCATTATCATCATGTTTATTTCTAAACACTCATTTTTTATATGATCTTTTAATCCATCATCACATTCATAAGCTCACATGTTTGATTTTTCTCTATCTGATATAACTCATCATTCATGACCTTGACCCATGAATCAAATTTAATTTATTCTTTAAATAAGGATACTTCCACTTGAGATAATGGATGGTTTCATCTATAATTATCATCCTCAAAGTTTGTTTAGAATTAGATTTATCACTAATAATATTCAACCCATTAATATTATCTCAACATTTTCTCTATTAAGTCAATGGTTGACCCCCTTTAACTGCCTCCTCATCCACCAATTTGATCACATAATCCTCTTCACGTGTTGGATTGTGTATTCCACTATGATACATATATAGTTATTATTATTCATTATAGGAATCACTCATATCTAGGATTTCATATTTTCTTCCACCTTTTTCTTTAATAATTTTAATATCACTTATCTCCATGATCTTGTCTAGCATTTTTTTGAGACACTTATAGACCTTATTCTTGAAGGGGTAGACTAAAAATATAACTTTGTCCAATGAATCTCTATATTTAGCTTGATTTAATTATTATGGATGAGACATTTTCTATCAAATGATTTAAAATTCATTAACATTGTTCTTCTTCCATGTCACATCTCGTAAGGATACTTCTTCTCTCTAGGGATCAATAAAGCCTGGTTTTTCCTTTACACAACTATTTGCACAGAATATTTCCAAAAGTGATGATAAATGACACTTTTGATGAGAAATATTGTTTTTTTGTTGTTCACCATTTGATTCCACATTTCTACTACAAATTTTTTTATAGTGTTTTCACTAATGAGATTCATTCTTAGCGTCATGGTTTTCTAAGTAATTTTATTCCTCATGAGAGGTGTTCTCTATGTCACTATTAGACTAGAGAACCTTGATCATTATCCTTATTTAATTATTATCTCTTCTTCAAAGACACTTTATATAATCAAACACTTTAGAATTTTCCTACTAAATCATGATACAAATCATTCTACTATAATTATCAACAAATAGATTGAATTAGTTCTCACCATATATTATGGGAACCTTTATGGGTCCACACATAGCGATTTGAATAAGATCTAGTAGATCTGAGAACAATTCTTCTTCAATTGGTAGGTATTTCTCACCAATTTACCTATTATATAAGAATTACAATTCTTCTCCCAATTTCATCTCATATTTGGAATGTCACTCCCATATTTCAATTTTAATAAATTTTTCATTATTGTTTTATTAAAATATCTTAGCATCTAATGATAAAGGTTATTTTCTTCTTCTATTGTAAGTTGTAAAGTGGTATTCCCACTAAATTACCTTAATATAGATTATCATTGGTTCTCTATCCCTTCATCAAATATTTTATAGTTTTCCTTTGATAAAGTGTCCCTTGAGATTAAATGTGACCTCAAGTCCATAGTCAAAGAGTAGACTTATGGTCGATTGGTTATGTAAAATACCATTCACATAAATGAATTATGTATTCCTTAAATAGTCTCTAGGAAGCCTTTTATTTCCACTTACTTGGTTTTTTAGATCTCTTTCATTACTAAATTTTACCATACCATCAACACATCCCTTCACATTTTTAGGGGTATATTATTGGTCATGTGGGATGAACACCTGCTATTAAGGATCTATTTTTTCATTTTTAGTTCATTTAATAGATATATTATATAAGAAAAAAAATCATTCTTTATCATTTCTTTCTAAGAAATATCTAGTTAAGTTAAGACTCAATATGTTCTCTCCTTGTTTTCATCAGCATAGCCTATGTGACCGTACTTCTCTTCCTATGAAGGATAGAAATAATTTTCAAAGTGGATCTCATATTATTATTTATCTACCATTATAATTTATATTTAATTATATTAGGTTTGAATTATATATTTCTGAAAATTTATAGCTTTGTAACCAAAGTTAAAATAGTTATAATAATATCCATAAAAAGAGTTGTGTCTTTTTTTATAGTATATGTTCAAATTATCTGTTTTATAACTCCCAAAAAACTTCACCTCTCAAATATCCATCTACCTTCATGAATTGGGTTAATTTATAACCAATATAGACATATAATTGTAATTTCATCAAGGTAATTATTTAATTATTTCTTCCTCTCAACACATTTCCATCTTTGGAGTAGCTTCTTAACTGGTGAAGAAACCTTGGTGATTGAAAGTTGTCACAAGATTTTTTGTTTTTCTTTATCCTGTAAAACAAATCCTCCTGACTTTAATATCTCTGATTCACATCCAAGACCACTATTTCCCATAGTATTAGGCCTATGATCATTTATGATTTTTTTCTACATCTCTTATTCCACTTCATACACTTTCAATCAAATATTAATTTGATAACTTCCCAAATTACAGTTTTTTCTTATCACCATCCACTTTTTATTCATCCTTGATATTATTTATTAATTTAATAACTTATTATATAAGTAATTAAACCCTTTTAATCCTTTATTATATCTGAGTATTAGGATTATCAATCATTTTTTCTTGATCTTCAATTTCTACCATGAAATCAACCTCTTCTTCAGATGTAGCTTGAGAAACCCCATGTTCTTCCACAAATTTTTATAACTAATTAATTTTATATTAAATTTAATAAATTTATTCTAATTATTCCTTTATAATTATATAATTATTTTGGTTTTTCTTATGTTGATGTCAAAATATTCAAGTGATCCTTTAAGTTTGACTTTCATATCAATGACTCCTTCATTACGGTCTCCTTCTCTAATTAAATATTTGTTATTTATTATTATTACCATCATAGAAACTTATATATCTTAAATTGATTCAATATCATAATATTCAAAAATATATTTAATAATACACTTACTCTTTACATAACAAATTTTTACATTGTAACCTCTTTTCAATTAGATTACCTGATTTAAATCCTTGCCTTAAGGGGGATTTTATATGTTGTGTTGGTATAACACCATCTCTAGCTCCATTTTTATCCTTAATTAGACATATTTTTATGATATTTATAGCCTTTCCATAATTAAATGTAACACCTAAATCTTCCATGTCATGTTTCTCTTTGAATAATACAGTAGCGTGTGAGGTACGCAACACCGAGTTCAAGCGCACCACGACCTATCAAACTAGCCGTTTTAAAAGTAGTTATGAATAGTAATACCCACTTTTTAAAATTTTATAAATATTATTTTTTATAATGGACTTCATTTTTTGGATTTAGAATATCAAAATTAGTTTAGGTTGAATTTTTGGTACTTTTCTACTAACATTCATATTTTGATGAATAGTGAAAAATACATGATTTTAATTAAAAACAACTTTTTAATCAAAATAATTTATAGTGTTAAATTATAAATTTGAGTGGTTTTAAATTATAATTATTTTATATTTTTATCATTTAATATAATTTAGTTCATTGTGTGTAATTTCACATTTAAATTGTATATAAATGTATGTCAATCTTTTGATAATTTTCACTTCTTAAAAACCTGCTTTTTGGTTTTGACAGTGGGAATTAATTTTAAATTAATTTCAATAACTTATGTGTTTTGAATTTGGAAAACTTTATTCCATATTTTTAATCATAAATTACAAATTTTTTAAATAGGTAACTTCTATTTTTAGACATTACGAATAGTTACTTTAGTAAATATTTTATTTACCATGGTTAAAGGGTAAATCCAGTAAATAAGGGTAAAAAATAATATTATAATAATATTAAATTGTCCTAACATGTGTCCTAATCCTATTGGATGATACATGTCTGTACATGGGAATACTTGGGTCTAATTTGGGACCCCATGGAGCCACTTGGGAGTAATAATGACATTTTATATTAATTAATGTAAAGTAAAGACAAAAATAACATAAACATGTATCTTTTAGTAAAAAAACTTTTATATGAGGTTATATAATTGATATATTAGACTATAAATAGTCATTAGAAAGATAAAAATATTTCCCATATCATTATATTTTATTTATAACTTTTAGACATTAAATAATTAAATTAATTTTCGATATAATAATGATGTAGTACTTTCTTTATTAATAGAAGAATAAAAAAAATGATATTATAAATATTAAAATAAATAAAATTTGAATGTTTTGATGAAATCCACGAATTTTATAGGTGAATATGAAATTTTAGTGTTGATTAAATGTATTTTTTTTAAGTAATCATGTTTTTATGACTTTCAAAAAAACCAAATATTAAATAGTGTCAAATTTGACATAAATGAGTTTTTAAAACAAATACTATATTATTAAATGATATAATATTCCTAAACATATAATATTTGGCCAAAGGACTTATATAAAGTTATATATTTCATTAATTAACCACTTGAGGTTCTCTTGGAATTTTATAGTAATTTTATTAACCATATAATATAAAAATACAAGGATACATGGTAAATATCAAACTATTTAACTAAGAGTTAAATCTAAAATATAAGGTTAATATAGTGACCTAAACTTGTCAAAAACCTATATTTTAAGAATATTTAGACCCATACCCACCTTATCCTCTAAACAAATTCATTTTTAAATATTATAAACCGAAAATGATTTTAGAATAAATTAATATTTCATGCTTTTCTTAAAGTTCCCCTCACCTCTTTATAAAAGGGTACTTACCCTTCTATCAAATTCACTCATCCAAAGACTTTGGGATTGGAAAAACCATGCTAAAATATCTTCCCTACTACCCTCACTTCAACCTAGAGGACTTACTTTGATCAAAAATCCAACCTAAGTAGCCCTTTTGTTTAAATCAAAAGGAAGAACCCGAAGAAGAGGTAATTATTTCATCACCTCTTTAAAAGTTCTTTTCTTCTTCCACTTCCTCTTTATTTGTTCTTTCCATACCAAAATAATAAATCTAGTACCTTATACATACTAATATGTTATTATAAATATGGTATGACCATATTCATTATTATATCAATCCTATGAATGACAATGTCACCATACATGCGTACATACGGCTTACCGTCTCCACATCGTGGTGTAGTTTGTTATTCGACACTTCATTATTTGTATGGGTATAATAATGAGTATAATTTATGTAAATAATAAATATAACATTTTAATTATTCTGTATATATAATATACCATCTAATTACATACGATTTCACCATCAATAGAATGATATTGTGGCTCGTGTGTACATATGGATTACCATCTCCATGACGCGATGAGATTTCATCACCCATCATAACCATTCAAGAATAATTTTCATTTGATGATTAAAAATAATGTTTAAGAACTTAATATCATTCTGAATATGAATCAAATACATCATATCCATAACAAACAGGACTTACATAACAAAACATATAAAGTAAAATGAATTAGTTAACACCTGAAACAATGATACTACTAAAATATTATTAACAAAGTAATATTTGAGGATCTTATATGACATCATGTTTATGTATGTGGTTCTTGTATAATTTAATAACAATTATTTAACCATTATACAGAAGGTTAACATACCCTCAACTAAGGAAAAGTGAAAGTTAACGGTTAATTTTACAATCTGTTTATTATCTAAGGTTGTTAATACATATCTACTAGGACTTCTTTATCATCCACATCTGTGTTTCTTAAAAATGTATTTCAAAACATTTTTACTATTTCCTATAATATGGTTTAAGGTCATTTATACCCTTATTTTACTTTTTATAAAAAAAATTAAATGAATCTTTTCGTCGTATTCCAAACAAGGTACTTTATTAACTTTTTCGACAAATTAAAGAAAGAATGTTTTTTAACTTATATGGTGGGTGTGGTTATTTTCCACTGTTATAACATCTTTGAAGCTTCCCTTCCAAGATTATAAGAATATTTTCAAAATAAATGTTTCTTTAATTTTAAATGAATTCAAATTAGAAAGATATATTTCCCTCAAATAGTTTTTGGATATATTTCATCTATTTCAACATCCTTGGTTGGATTTTACACTTATTTGAAGTTGATTTATTATAATACAATCTTCCATATTGTATTTATGGTTTTGTTATATGTTTGACTATGGATGTGCTATTTTTTGTACCATTCATGGTTTATGGTTAAAGTATTATCATTTCATTTTCTAGTTTTTAATATGAATGTTTATGTTATGTTTCAACCTTTTCATATGAGGAATGCATTAGACTTAGTAAGTGACAGGAGGGGCCCGATATAGCCCCTCGATGCATCGGTAGGTCTCATGAGACAAACTAGTGTCTTGGAAAAAGGCCTTGAAAAAATCTTTATTTGTAGTCTTGGCATGAGGCCTTGACTATGTGGTTATGATGTCTGGCATTATGCATTCTATAATTATGAAATTAGCTATTGATATTATATGTGAGTATTCGACTAGTAGAATATCAATGTAAATAAGTAAATGGAATTATTTGATTTATCTTTTCCGTATTATGCTGAAGTTTAAGTTTAAAAGGCTTGTGTTTTAGTCTTATACATTTTCTTAAATGTTTTTCTTTTTTATGATAGTTTCCGCTATATTGTTATCCTTACTAAGCATCTGAGCTCACCCCTTTCTTATTTTTTATTCTTCCCAGGATGCAAAGAAGTATATTATGATTGACCTATAGGGATAGGCTATGGGATATTAGTGTGTTAAAAGGGAACACAGTGCTATTGTTTTTTTATTTCATAATTTAATGTAAAACTTATGTATGTATCTAGTAATTCCAAGGCTACTAAACTAATCAGTCTTTCGGGACTTTATCTCTTGTGATCATTCCAATGTTATGTAATAATTCACTGACTCTGGGTAACTGGGTTCTGGGTATTACAATTGGTATCATAGGAAGTTTAGTACAAACCTTGGAAACTAGATTTCGAAAAAAACTATGATTATAGAACATTACCCTAAGATAAACTTTGAGTAATAGTATAGAAGAACTTCCTAGAATTTTGTTAATATATAGATTTTGTGAATTTTCTAAGCAATGAATCCCTTTATGGATAAGAGTAGGTATAGGTGGCTCTAGAATAGATGTATCTAGGGTTAAAACCCAAAAACACTACTTTGAGATAGACTCAAATGGGAACTAGTGCACGACAACGGGTCTTACTGCACTCTTGGTTACGAAAATCCAGGGGGATATTCTTAGGATAATTCACATTCTATTTACAAACCATTATGAAGGATTTATGAGTAAATAATTCCTTAAAGAAAACATTTTTTTATTGTTATGGATTATATGCATAAACTATTCAATTTATGTTTGGTATTTTACTAGTTTGGAATTATGTATTGTGATTCATAAACTAATCTAGTGTATGTAATTGTTTAGAAATGGCACCTAGTGGAAGTAATGTAAACTGTATCAATGCACGTAATCCATGTTGGGATTTACCTCCTAATCAAGATAATTATAGTGGAGCTAGTTATGCAATTGGTGTTGAACAGCTTATAACCATACTGGGACAACTCACTCAGGTTATGAATAATAACCTTACTCATATGGAGCACCTTGATCTACAATATGGAGGATCAATGTTAGACTGATTCATGAGGCAACAACCACCAATATTCAATGGGACTACAAATCCATTTGTAGCTGAGTAATGCATAAGTTCCTTATAGAAAATATTTCGTGATTTGGGGAGTAGTGAAATGGAAAAAGTTTCCATGGTAGTTTATCGCCTCATAGGAGATGCAGATCAATGGTGGTCACTAATTCAGAACACAAAGGATGATGATAAAGTATCAAATATGAAATGGTTGGAGTTTAAAGTGATTTTCTTAGAAAAATACTTTCCTTGTGAACATAGATCGGATATGGAATGGCAATTTCTGAGTCTGAGAAAAAAGGAGGATGAGAATGTCGCAAAGTATGAGGCTAACTTTACAAGGTTATCAAAGAATGCTGCAGATTATATACATAATCCAAGGAGTAAGATTGATTGATTCTTTGATGTGTTAAAACCATTTCCCCTTCGAGCATTAGTATCACAATCCTTCTTGTCGTACGAAGATATAGTCTCATGTGCTATCAAGATAGAAAAGGCATTCTCTAAGTCTTACGACTTTAAAGTAAAGCAAGAGAAGAAGAGATCTATTGAACACTTTGGAAATGGAAATAAGGGAAAGATGGGAAAATTTTACTTTCCACCCTGCAGTAAATGTGGGAAGAAACACCTCGGTACTTGCCTGAAGGGAATGGGATTTTGTTACAAGTGTGGTGAAAAAGGCCACAAAGCTCGTGATTGCAAGGGGAAGAAAGAGGTTGTCAATGTTGAATGCTACAATTGTAGAGAAATGAAGAATTATGAAAATAAATTTACTAAGCGTTAGGGAAACTTACCTCAGAAAAGGCCAAGGGAGCAAGTCCAAGCTTATGTGATCACTACTGCTAAGGTTGAAGCTCCTAATGACGTGGTGGCAGGTACTTTAATCATTTCCTCAAATTTAGCCAATGCTTTATTTGATTATGTATCATCACATTCTTTCATATCTTCCCAGTTATCCAAGAAAATTAGATATTTCCAATTTGATTTAACAAGGCATTTGTTAGTCAAAACTCCTAAGGGAAGTATCATTGCAACAAAGTTTTGTGAATCAGTTACCATTATGGCATATAAATGTGCTTTATATTCTGATATCATCGCCATACCCATGATTGAATTTGATATAATCCTCAGCATGGATTGGCTTTTGGACCATGATATAAAAATTTATTGTAAGAAGAAGGAGGTTACAATTTTTGATGATGATAAGGAATACCTTATCTTTAGAGCAGAAATATCACCATCTGATTCTCATCTAGATCCACCCCTAGTAGCTCTACCAAATTCAATTATTAGGGAGGAAGGGAGTGAAATAACTATGGGTTAGGGAAAGAATGTTCAAATAGAGGATGTACCTATTGTTAAAAAAATATGTTGATGTGTTTCCAGATTATTTACTTGGACATCCTCTAGAATAGAAAATTTAATTTTCAATTGACATAATTCCTGGTTCAAGGCACATATTAAAGACCCCTTATAGAATGCCTATTGTGAAATTAGTGGAACTAAAGAAACAACTAGAGGAATTGAGTAATAAAGGATTTATTCGCCCTAGTTTTTATTCATGGGGATCCCCTATTCTTTTTGTTAATAAGAAATATGGATTTATGAGGTTGTGAATTGACTATAGGGATATCAATGCAATAATAATAAAGAAAAAGTATCCCCTACCTCGTATTGATGATTTATTTAATCAACTTCATGGAGCTCAATATTTTTCAAAGATTGACCTTCGATCTGGATACCATCAGTTGTGCATGAAAAAGGAAGACATTCCAAAGATAGAATTTCAAACCAGGTATGGGCATTACGAGTTTATAGTAATGCCTTTTGGAATAACTAATGCACCCACTGTTTTCATGGATCTAATGAATGGAGTTTTCAAATAAAATTTTGATGAATTTGTCTTCATATTTATTGATGATATCTTGGTATACTCCAAAAGCTAAAAAGATCATGAAAATCACTTGTGAACTATTCTAAAGACTCTTAAAAGAAATGAATTATATGGGAAGTTTAGCAAGTGTGAATTCTGGATTCAGGATATTTCTTTTCTTGGCCATATTTTCTCTAAAGATAGAATCCCTATTGATCCTTCAAAGATAAGGGAAATCCAAGAATGTCCAGCACTAATGAGTATAACTGAGGTATGCAGTTTTATTGGTTTAGAAGGTTATTATTGGCATTTCATACAGAATTTTTCCTGATTAGATAACCCAATAACCAAGATCACACATAAAGGGGTTAAATTTGTTTGAACAAAAGATTTTGAATAATGTTTTGAATAACTGAATAGAATATTAGTTAATGCTCCTATATTGACTTTACCATCGGGGAATGATGGGTTTGTTATTTATAGTGATGCATCAAAGAAAGGACTTGGTTGTGCCCTTGTGAATAATGATAGAGTTATTTACTGTGCATCATGATAGCTAAAAATTCATGAACAAAACTATACTACTTATGATCTTGAGTTAGCAGCTGTAATCATTGATTTGAAGATATTGATACACTATCTCTATGGTGAAAAATGTGAGATATATAATCATAATATTTTTAAGTATATTTTCTCATAGAAAGAACTCAACATGAGGAAAAGGTGATGGCTTGAACTACTCAAAGATTATTATTTCACTATACACAACCACTTGGGGAAGGCAAATAAGGTGGCAGATGCTTTGAGCAGAAAGGATCTTGGAGTTCTGAACAAGATGAGAGTTGAAAGGGATCCTATGTTCATGGATATAGTAAATATGGATATGGGAATAATCATGGAAGGTGAAACATAGATACTTTTTCAAATGGTTTCCAATACATCTTTATTAGAAAGTATAAAAAGTTTTCAAACTAATTATGAGGAGTTTCAAAAGAAAATTAAATCTATAAATGATGGGAGATTGATCGAATTCGTATATGAAGATGGAATTTTGAAATTTGTTAAGATACTTTGTGTTCCTGATATACCTGATCTAAAAAGGGAATTGTTGGTTGATGCCCATACCTCCAATTTCTCTATACACCCTAGTAGTACTAAGATGTATATAGATTTGAAGGAACATTTTTGGTGGGACAACATGAAAAGGGAAATTGATGATTATGTGTCAAGATGTATGGTTTGTTTGTTGGAGTTGGTGGCCTAGAACCAACTACTTTGTACTTTATTCATTAATAAATTCCTTATCACATCTTGATTGTTCTTCTGCGTGAAAATTCATGTGATAATTTCCTAAGAACAGTTGTTGCATTAATGGGTCATATCGGATCCCTGCAATGATGAGAACCCGGAAGTGCCATAACACTATTCTTGAATATATGTTCTATGGCCGGATGATATTATTTGAGGGACGCAAATAATATAGGTCATTAGGGGTGAGGACTCATAAAACTTTGAGGCACATTCTCATGGTGTGTGCCCTTGGTAATATCCAGGAGGATATTATGAGAATGAGACCCGCCGTAGGAAATCCACATTTCATAGTGTCATTGGATGTTCCTATCTGTGGACGTGTGTATTGGTCCTTAGATTTTAAGATTATTATTAATGGGTATTAAAACTCACGCACATAGATGTATTGACGAAAACTATGAAGACACACTGTTCACAGCGAGGTAGGATACGTTGGGTGCGTCACAAGTAATACTGCATTAATAGATAATACGAGAAAGGATTTGTCCCTTCTGTTTTATAACAGAAGTAGATATCTCAGTCCCTTTGATGGAATTGATATAGCCTAAATAAATCCATGGCCATGGTAAGGTATGGGCGAGTTCAATTTCGGGAAGTCAAAGAAAGAATAATTGATCACATGGGTTGATGGCACTAGCATGCAACCCGCTTGATTGGAGATATCGAGACAAAGGGATTATATTACACGGTAAGCATTCGTAGGAGGTGATACATCATTGCGGCGTTAACTTCTTTCTCTATGGGTACCTTGACGTGTTTCTAGATGCTAACCTTGGACATTAGGCAGGCTATGCCTAATGCCACTAAGAAAGAGGCCTAGAGGGTCACACACTAAGTGTGTCCATGTATCTCAGTTAAATATTAATTTAACAAGTTAAATAAATATTATTCCTGACTGTGGTTGAATAATTATTTAAGGATGCCTGATCGCATTTATTTAGACACTAGTTAATCGAGAGAATATATTGTGGGTGAAATAATATATATATTTATGAGTGAGTAATGCAGTTACATTTATTTAAGAAATAAATAGCCAATACTCAAGGTCTAATAAAAATGGTGGAAGAAATAAATAAAATGGAAAAATAAAAGTACACGCCGTGTATATTTATATACACGCCATGTAGTTTGTTTGTTTTTGGGATTCGTGAGAAAAATATTGTTTATTTAATTAAATGATATTAAATTTAATATGTTGGGTGCATGTCAGGTAATAATGATGGTCAACTGTCATTATTAAGACATGGGGTATTACTAAGAATTAAATGAAATGATTAAATGCTTTCGGGCAATTAATTCATTTTATTATTCTAAGTATTATAATCCCAAATTACATTATGCTCATTGAGGAGAGCCATTTTGTTGTGCACAACAGATCTGGAAATACTCTCAAGCCAAGAGAGAATTCCTTTTCCACCAAGAATGCTTTCAAGTTACGAAATCAAGATCATCCACTGGATCAAGGTGGTTGAAGGTGGACATCGCAAGCGAAGGCTTTTCCACGCTAGCACCCGAAGATCCCTTCAGCGACGTCCAGAGATATGTGGAGCACATGTGGAGCACCGCTAGAGGAATCCTGTACTTGGATTCTACAACGCAACGACAGATCATAGTATCGTGACCGGAGACTCCAACGAAGAAAGAATTCCATCGAGGTAATTCTTATGAATTAATTAAATTAATTATAATCAACATATGATGATCCTATCTCAAGGGTTACGGGACTCTTCTTTTCTTTTTCGTTCTTCGTTGAATTCCAAAGATTCGGCGTTTTATATCGTGACGGATCTCGTATTGAACATTTTTTAACGTTAAAATTAAAGTTGGGCTAACCCACCAACGCGCTTCCGCTGCGCCTAGAACCTAAAAGTAGTATTAGAGGGGTTATATCGTTGATTATAATTATTTAGTTTTTTGTTGGTAATTTACGCATTTAATAATTTAGTTATTTCAATTCAAGTTTAATCGTTCTGGAAATCTGAATATCGAGATCTATTCCTCCTCCCTCATTTCTCTTTCACCTCACAGAAACGAATTTTTATTTTAATTTTGATTAAAATAAAATAGAGGAACTCATCTGGAGGAGCCAAATGTTTCTGGCCGTATAACACAAGAATACACGGTGTGTATTCGGAAGTACACGCCGTGTAGTCTAGGTTCAATGCATTGACTGGTCCGCCAAATCAGGTCATGTATTGGATTCTTTCTAAGAATTTAAGACACCGTGTGCTGACCAGAAACATGTGGCACACGGTTTCCGGAATACAGGCCATGTGGTCCAATGAACACAGCATGTAGTCCCTTCAGGTTTGGGTTGGGCCATGTACTCTGTACACGGCCTGCCCGGCTGGAAGCCGTGTAACGTGGAAACTACACGGCGTGTGTCCCACTGTACACATCGTGTACTCTGAAAATTTACAAAGTCATTAACACGCCCTGTCCCTGGGTGTGTACTTCAGATAGATGGTGAAGAAAAGTACACGCCATGTAGTCGGAACTACACACCGTGTACTCACCCAAATTATGCAGATTTATTAAAATTTATTATTATATTATACAAACCCTTGAGACGTGTATCATGGTGCAGCTGTAAAGCTGAGGCACAACACGTGATAGGTGTTTTATATATATGTGTTTAATTTAACATTTGCATAATAAATGGGAATTCACCGGTTTGCCTCCAAGGTACAAGTTACATAAAAGGATAATTTTAAATGAATTTATTTGTTTAAAATTATGATGGATGAGAATCTCAAGGAAATTCAGAAAAAGGATTTAAGATAAAAGGATTGATTAATTAAAGATAATTAATTGATTCGAGCATGATTTATCTTAAACAAGAACGATTAAAGAATTGAATGCTAGTTTTATTTATGTGTAAATATCGTTGCATGTATGGATGATCATGAGCTAGATCGAGACCTTTGTATTTGAATGGTTTCTTTTAATTTATTTATTTAAATTAAATTTGTTAGCCTGCGATCCATATCCTCATTAATATGTAGGGCCTGTGCGCCCAAGGATTCTTTTATGTAAAAACCCCTTTTACCCCTCACCTGCGTGTGAGATAAATGCATATGTAATGGAAGGAGCTCCCAACCTAGTGGAGGCGGCTCAAGTCAGGAGGCAAGGTGAAACCAATCCAAGGAGATACAAAGGTGGACAAGTGGAAAGCTGTAAACACAAACCCGAAAGGTTCAAGGTGTTTCTCCCCTAGGTCTAGGGTTAGTTTATCAACCACTAGATAAACTAACCAATAGAAAAGATCGTGATCATACCATTTATTTTATTTCTATCAGTTTCATGGTTTATTTATTGTGGGTGTGTTGTCACGATCACACAATTAATGAATTAAATGAGCATGCAAGATGAAACTAAAATAAAATTGGCTTATACGTAAATATTATCTTAGAAATAGTTAATCACTTAAGTATATCCCAATTAATATTAACAAGCATGTAATCAAAGATAATAAAATGGAAATTTACATATAAGGATAAAATCCCTCAAAATAAATATTACGTCAGCATAGCCTTCCATAATCTTGGTTAGAATCGAACCATAGTTCAAAGTGCTTGACCAACCCTAGTTGGGGTACTTTCAATTATTGGGGAATTCTAATTCAAGGTTTTGGGTTGACTTGACTTGGTTCACATCAAGGGTTTACTGCCACAGCAGGACTTGGTGTGACCAAGAGTCAAAGGTTGAGGAAATCCAAAAAAAAGGATTTTAGGATTGGGGAGTTTACTTAGCGAATCAAGGAACTGCGAGTTAATGCAGTTGGAATTTGGAATTACTACCTGAAACCCTTCAAGTTGCTTAACCAACCCTAGTTGGGGTAATGCGAAGGGCAATATGGATCTTTTCCACTAGAATATTCATGCAACAGAATATTCTGAAGTCAATGGTGAGGGCAATTGGATTTAGATAAAATAGTGGGAGACTAATAAGTATTAATTTATTTATTTGTCTCAATTTTTTTAATAAAGTACTAAACCTTTTCTCATCTTAATTTGTAGAAATGGAAAGAAAATGACTTCAAACATATCATTGGCACCATACTCTAAAAAGAAAACCTTCTCACCGGCACCAATTTCCAAGAGTGGCAGAGGCGTTTACGCGTCGTCCTTCACCACAAAAGGAAATTGTATGTGCTGGAAGAGCCTATTCCAGTTGTACCTGGGAAAGAGGTTAGTGATGAGGAATTATCTCTCTACATGAAACACATGGATGATGCCACAGATTTCCAGTGTTTCATGCTATCGGCCATGTCTAATGAGCTCTTGAAGCAACATGAAAACATGGATGTGTATATCATGATGTCTCACCTTAAAGATCTCTGCCAAGAGAAGCCGAGATAGGAGAGGTATGAGATCTCCAATGCATTGTTTACCACAAAGCTTGGAGAGTCTGCTCTAGATGGGCCTCATGTAGTCAAGCTTATTGGCTACATTGAACTCCTGGACATCTTAGGGATTAAATTCCCGGATGAGTTGCGTACAGATCTCATCCTATCATCACTGCCCAAGACTTTCTCTAGCTTCATTGTCAACTATAATATGAGCGGCAATGAGAAGAGTCTATCGGAGCTTCTGACCTTGATTCTCCAGGTAGATAAGGACATGGGGCGTGACAAACCCACGATCCTTATGGTGAACAAGAAAAGGAAGAACAAGGAAAAAGGGCCAAAGACTTATAAACGGTCTGAATCCCCCAAGCACCGTCCCTCCAAGAAGGGGAAGATCCAGAGGCAAGGCAAGGAACATGAGGCGGTGTGTTTTGCATGGGGCAAGCAGGGCCACTGGAAGAGGAACTGCACCCAGAAGCGTGGGGATGCTAAAGGTGCATTTGTTATCAAGTGCAATCTTTCTATTTATACACATTAGGTATTAGATACAGCTTGTGGGGATCACATCTGTATTCAAATTCAGGAACCAAGTAGATTTAAAAATATCGCCAGAGGAGAGGTGGATCTTCAAGCTGCCAATGGCGCAAGGCTGGCTGCATTGGCTATTGGCGACTATCACCTCTCATTGCCAACTGGCATGATTTTGGTTTTAAAAAACTGTTTTTTGTGCCTAGTGTTACCAAGAACATAATTTCTGTATCTTGTTTGGATATGGATGGATTTATTTTCAAGTTTGGAAATAAGGGTTTTCTCTTTTATAAGAACAACATATGTTATGGTATGGCACATTTGAATAATGTTTTGTATGTATTAAATTACGAAAACCAAGTGTTGGCAATCGATAAAGAAACAAACTCACATGACTCATACATCACCCAGTTATGGCATCACCGCCTTGGTCATGTGAACGAGAAGAACTTAACAAAGCTCTTCCAAGATGGCTATTTAGACTCTACTGAGCTAAAACCACTTGATATATGTCACGCTTGTTTATAAGGAAAAATAACCAAGCCGCCTTTTGGTGGACAAGGTGAAAGGGCCATAGAGCTTCTAGGATTGGAACACACGGATGTATGTGGACCATTTCTAGTAGAAGCTAGAGGTGGATATTCTTACTTCATTGCTTTTACTGATGATTTGAGTAGATATGGCTATGTATACTTAATGAGGTATAAGTCATAAGACTTAGAGAAATTTAAGGAATTCAAGAATGAAGTAGAGAATCAGCTTGGTAAGAAGATAAAGAAGCTTCGATCGGATCGAGGTGGAGAATATCTGAACCAAGAGTTCATCGATCTTCTATGGGAGTCTGGGATTCTATCTCAGCTCACTCCTCCTTATACACCATAGTGGAATGGTGTTAGTGAAAGGAGGAACCGCACCTTTTTGGACATGATGAGGTTGATGATGACTCATGCGGATCTTCCATTATCCTTTTGGGGATATGCATTACAAAATGCCGCATACACATTAAACTGAGTACCAACTAAGGTAGCAAATGGAATTCCATCTGAGTTATGGAATGGAAGGAAACCCATTTTGTCGCACACATGTGTATGGGGATGCGAGGCATTTGTTAAGGCCTTCTCAGGAAACAAACTAGCACCCTGGGGCACGAAGTGTATCTTTATATGATATCCCAAGGAAATGAAAGGATATTACCTATATAACCCTCAAGACAAGAAAGTGATTGTCACCAGACAAGCCATCTTTATTGAGAGGGAGCACATCCTCAAGAAGGATAGTGGGAGCAAGATTGACTTCGACGAAGTTGATGCTCAAGATACACAGGAGTTGGTACAGGAACAAGTTCCACAGGTCCCCGTGGAAGAGGTTCCAGAAACACAAGTACTACGTAGGAGCTCAAGAGAGGTAAGGGAACCAGAGAGATTTGGTTTCCTAGTCACCGAGGATGGTGAATCATTATTGTTGGACAATGATGAACCTCTCTCATACAAGGAAGCAGTAGAAAGATCAAAAGCTGCAAGATGGATAGAAGCTATGAATTCTGAGATGGATTCCATATATCAGAACCAAGTTTGGGTTTTGGTCGATGAGCCAGTTTATGTAAAGCCTGTTGGATGCAAATGAGTATTCAAAAGAAAGATGGACATGGAAGGTCAAGTTAGCACCTATAAAGCAAGGCTAGTGGCTAAAGGATTCAGACAATGTCAAGGAATTTACTATGATGAAACCTTCTCATCAGTTTCCATGTTTAAATCCATAAGAATCATACTTTCCATAGCAGCTTTCCATGACTACGAGATTTGGAAGATGGATGTCAAAATAGCATTCCTTAATGGGAACCTTCAGGAAGATGTCTATATGACACAACCAGAAGGGTTTGTGACACCAGGTGAAGCCAAACGGGTTTGAAAGTTGCATAAATCCATTTATGGATTGAAGAAAGCATCCAGGTCATGGAACATTTGATTTGATGAAGTCATAAAGGAATTTGGTTTCATTAAGAATGAATGTGAGCTATGTGTTTATAAGCGGTTTAATGGGAATGTGTTCATCATCCTAGTGGTATATTTTGATGATATATTGCTTATTGGAAATGACGTACCAGCCTTACAGTCAGTTAAGGACTGGTTGAACAAGTGTTTCTCCCTGAAGGACTTAGGAGAAGCAGCCTACATTCTAGGGATCAAGATCATTTGTGATAGATCCAAGAGGCTGCTTGGACTAAGTCAGGGTACATACATTGACTAGATACTAAAGAGATTTAGTATGGAAAAATTGAAGAGGGGATTGGTTCTAGTGTCACATGGCTTACATCTTTCTAAGAAAATGTGTCCCCAGACACAACAGGAGAAAGATAGGATGAGTAAGATCCCATATGCTTAGGCTATAGGATCCATCATGTATGCCATGTTATGTACCAGGCTTGATGTTTCCTATGCACTGAGAATGGTAGGAAGATATCAAGAAGATCCCGGAGAACAACATTGGACTATTGTTAAGAATATCCTTAAGTATCTGAGAAGAACTAAGGATATGTTCCTGGTGTATAGAGGAGACGAGGAGCTTGTCATCATAGGGTATGCTGATTCTTGTTTTCAGACAAATCATAATGATCTGAAGTTGCAATCTAGATATCTTTTCTGTCTCAATGGAGGAGCTGTGAGCTGGAAGAGTTCAAAGAAGACAGTTGTCGCCGATTCTACAGTGGAGTCCGAGTATATAGCGGCTTCTGATGCAACCAAGGAAGCCTTCTGGATTCGGAACTTTTTCCAGGAGCTTGATGTGGTGCCTAGCAGTAAATATCCCATTACATTTTATTGTGATAATATTTCAGCGATGGCTTTTGTAAAAGAACCAATGTCACATCAACAGACAAAGCACATACTCCAGAAGTATCACCTCTTGAGGGATTTATATCAAAGGGGTGAAGTTGCAGTGAGCAGAGTGTCCATGAAAGAAAACGTGGTGAACCCCATGACTAGAGTCATATCTCAGCAGAAGCATGAATATCATGTGAGAGCTAGCGGGTTAAAGGTTGTTAGCAGTTGGCTCTAGTCTAAGTGTGAGTCTGTTGGAGTTGGTGGCCTAGAACCAACTACTTTGTACTTTATTCATTAATAAATTCCTTATCACATCTTGATTATTCTTATGCGTGACAATGCATGTGATAATGTCTTAAAAACAGCTGTTGCATTAATGGGTCATAGTGGATCCCTGCTATGATGAGAACCCGGAAGTGCCATAACACTATTCTTGAATATACGTTCTATGGCTAGATGATATTATTTGAGGGACACAAATAATATAGGTCATTAGGGGTGAGGAATCATAAAAATTTGAGGCACCTTCTCATGGTGTGCACCCTTGGAAATATCCAGGAGGATATTATGAGAACAAGACCCGCTAGTAGGAAATCCACATTTCATAGTGTCATTGGATGTTCCTATCTACGGACGTGTGTATTGGTCCTTAGACTTTAAGATTATTATTAATGGGTATTACAACTCGCCCACTTAGATGTATTGCCGAAAATTGTGATGACACACTTTTAGCAGTGAGGTAGGATATGTTGGGTGTGTCACGAGTAATACTGCATTAATAGATAATGTGACAAAGGATTTGTCCCTTATGTTCTATAACAGAAGTTGATATCTCAGGCCCTTTGATGGAATTGATATAGCCTAAATAAATCTATGTCCATGGTAAGGTATGGGAGAGTTCAATTCTGGGAAGTCAAAGAAATAATAATCGAGCACATGGGTTTATGGCACTAGCATGCAACCCGCTTGATTGGAGATATCGAGACAAAGGGATTATATTACACGATAAGCGTTCGTAGGAGGTGACACGTCATTGCGGTGTTAACTTCTTTCTCTATGGGTGCCTTGGTGTATTGCTAGATGCTAACCTTGGAATTTAGGCAGGCTTTGCCTAATGCCACTGAGAAAGAGGCCTAGAGGGTCACACACTAAGTGTGTCCATGTATCTCAGTTAAATATTAATTTAACAAGTTAAATAAATATTATTCCCAACTGTGGTTTAATAATTATTTAAGGATGCTTGATCGCATTTATTTCAACACTAGTTATTCGAGAGATTATATTGTGGGAGAAATAATATATATATTTATTAGCGAGTAATGTAGTTACATTTATTTAAGAAATAAATATCCATTACTCAAGGTCTAATAAATATGGTGGAGGAAATAAATAAAATGGAAAAATAAAAGTACACGCCGTGTATATTTATATACACGCTGTGTAGTTTGTTTTTTTTTTGAGATTTGTGAGAAAAATATTATTTATTTAATTAAATGATATTAAATGTAATATGTTGGGTGTATGTCAAGTAATAATGATGGTCAACTGTTATTATTAAGACATGGGGTATTACTAAGAATTAAATGAAATGATTAAATGCTTTCGGGCAATTAATTCATTTTATTATTCTAAGTATTATAATCCCAAATTACATTATGGTCATTGAGGAGAGCCATTTTGTTGTGAACAACGGATCTGGAAATACTCTCAAGCCAAGAGAGAATTCCCTTTCCACCAAGAACGCTTTCAAGTTATGAAAGCAAGATCCTCCACCGAATCAAGGCGGTTGAAGGCGGACATTGAAAGCGAAGGCTCTTCCACGCTAGAACCTGGAGATCCTTTCGGCAACGTCCAGAGATACGTGGAGCACGTGTGGATCACTGCTAGAGGAATACTGTATTTGGATTCTACAACGCAACAACGGATCACAGGATCGTGACTGGAGACTCCAACGAAGAAGGAATTCCATCGAGGTAATTCTTATGACTTAATTAAATTAATTATAATTAACATATGATGATCCTATCTCAAGGGTTCTGGGACTCTTCTTTTATTTTTAGTTCCTCGTTCTATTCCGAAGATTCGGCGTTTTATATCATGATGGATCTCAAATTGAATGTATTTTAACATTAAAATTAAAGTTGGGCTAGCCCACCAACGTGCTTCTGCTATGCCCGGAACCTACATTGTCAACAGGTGAAAGCCGGAAGACAACATCCTGGATGAGTCATGCAACCTCTTCCCATACCAAAGTGGAAATGGGACGATATTAGGATGGACTTTTTCATGGGACTACCAAATACTCCTAGAAGGAATGATGAAATATGGGTTATTGTTGATCGTCTTACCAAGTCATCATATTTTCTTGCTATAAGAGAATATTTACCACTTGAAAATTTAGAAAAACTATATATTAATGAAGTTGTAAGAATTTATGGAGTACCCCAATATTTTTTTTCTAATCGTGATCCCCGTTTCACATCAAGATTCTAGAAAAGTCTTCAGAAAGACCTAGATAATGAACTTCGTTTGATCACTGCCTACCACCCTCAAACAGATAGACAATCAGAACAGACTATTCAAACATTAGAAGACATGTTGAGATATTACTCACTTGAATTTCATGGTATGTGGGATAAATATTTACCTCTGGTAGAATTTTCCTATAACAATAGATTTCATTAAAGTATTCATATGGCACCATATAAAGCATTATATGGAAAGAGATGTCGCACACCAACTTGTTGGGATGATGTTGGTGAAAGAAAACTCTTAGGCCCATAACTTGTTGAGGAAACAATGGAAAAGGTGAATATTATCCAAACCCACATCAAAGCAGCTCAAAGTAGGCAAAAGATCCATGCCGATAACCAAAGGAAGGATTTTGAATTTTAAGTAGTAAGTGATCATGTTTTCTTGAAGGTATCTCCATGGAAGGGTGTTATATGATTCGTTAAGAAGGGTAAATTAATTCCAAGGTACATAGAACCTTTAGAAATTCTATAACGAATTTGATTTGTAGCTTACCATTTGGAAATGTCGCTAAGTCTCTACAAATTTCATGATGTGTTCCACGTATCACTGTTGAGAAAATACATGTTTGACCCAACGCATGTACTCACCTATGAAGAAATAGAACTGGAACCCGATCTATCTTATTGTGAAGAGAATATCAGTATTTTTGATACCAGAGAACAAGTTGTGAGAAACCGGATGACTCATCTAGTAAAATTTCTTTGGAGAAACCATAAAATGTAAGAGCCAACGTGGTAACCTGAAGAACTTATGATGAAAAACCACCTGAATCTTTTTATACAGTAATATTCTATAAATTTCGAGGATAGAATTATTTAAATTAGGGTAGAATGTAACACCCTAAGCTTCCATGGTACATTTCTCTTTGAATAATACAATAGCATGTGAGGTACGCAACACTGAGTTCAAGCACACCACGACCTATCAAACTAGCCGTTTCAAAAGTAGTTATGAATAGTAATACCCACTTTTTGAAATTTTATAAATCTTATTTTTTTAGAATGGACTTTATTTTTGGATTCAAAATATCAAAATTAGTTTAGGGTGAATTTTTGGTACTTTTCTGATAACATTCATATTTTGATGAATAATGAAAAAACTAAATTTTAATTAAAAACAATTTTTTTAATTGAAATAATTTATAGTGTTAAATTATAAATTTTAGTGGTTTCAAATTATCATTAGATTATATTTTTATGATTTAATATAATTTAGGTCATTGTATGTAATTTCACATTTAAATTGTACATAAATATATGTCAATATTTTGATTGTTTTTACTTCTTAAAACCCCGCTTTTTAGTTTTGAAAATGGGAATTAATTTTAAATTAATTTCTAAAACTTCTATGTTTTGAATTTGGAAAAATTGATTCCATGTTTGGAATAAGGAGGTCCAAATTGTGTAAAAATTTAACTTGTATTTTTATACATTATGAATAGCTACTTCATTAAATATTTTATTTATCATGGTTAAAGGGAAAATCCGGTAAATAAGGGTAAAAAAATAATATTATAATAATATTAAATTAACCTAACACGTGTCCTAACCCTATTGGATGATAAATTTCCGACCATGGGAATCCTTAGGTCGATTTTGGGACCCCATGGAGCCACTTGGGAGTAATAATGACATTTTATATTAATTAATGTAAATTAAAGACAAAAATAACATAAACATGTATCTTTTAGTAAAACAATTTTTATATGAGGTTATATAATTGATCTATTCAAATATAAATAGTCATTAGAAATATAAAAAAATTTCCTACATCATTATATTTTATTTATAATTTTTATACATTAAATAATTTAATTTATTTATGACACAATAATGATGCAGTACTTTCCTTATTAATGAAAGAATCAAATAAATGATATTATAAATATTAAAATAAATATAATTTGAAAGTTTTGATGACTTCAAAAAATTTTATAGGTGAATATGAAATGTTAGGGTTGATTCAATGTATTTTTTTTCTAATTAATCAAGTTTTTAAGACTTTCACAAAAACCAAATATTAAATAGTGTCAAAATTGACATAAATGAGTTTTTAAAACAAATACTATATTATTAAATGGTATAATATTCCTAAAGATATAATATTTATAAAAAGGACTTATATAAGATTATATATTTTATTAATGAACCACTTGATGTTCTCTTGGAATTTTATAGTATGTTTATTAACCATATAATATAAAAATACAACGAGACATGGTAAATGTCAAACTATTTAACTAAGAGTTAAATCTAAAAGATAAGGTTAATATAGTGACCTAAACTTGTCTAAAACATATATTTTGAGAGTATTTAGACATATAACCACCTTATACTCTAAATAAATTCATTTTGATCTATTATAAACTGAAAATTATTTTATAATAAATTAATATTTCAAGATTTTCCTAAAGTGCTCCTCACCTCTCTTATAAAAGGGTACTTCCCCTTCTCTTAAATTAACACATCCAAAGCCTTTTGGATCAGAAAAACTCTTATCAAATATCCTCCCAACTACACTCAGTTTAACCTATAGGCCTTACTTTGATCATAAATCCAACCTAAGGATCCCTTTTTTTCAAATCAAAATTAATAACCCGAAGAAGAGGTAATTATTTCATCACCTATTTCAAAGTTCTTTTCTTCTTCCACTTCCTCTTTCTTTGTTCTTTACATAACAAAATAATAACTCAAGTACCTTTTACATAATTAGATGTTATTATAAATATGGTAAGACCATATTCATTATTCTATCAATCCTATGAATGACAAAGTCACCATACGTGCGTATGTACGGCTTACCATCTCCACATCGTGGTGTAGTTTGTTATTAAACACTTAATTATTTATATGGGTATAATAATGAGTATAATTGATGTAAATAATAAATATAACATGTTAATTATTCTGTATATATAATATACCATCCAATTTCATATGATTTCACCATCAATAGAATGATATTGTCGCTTGTGTGTACGTACAGCTTACCATATCCATGACGCGATGAGATTTCATCCCCCATCGTAATCATTCAAGAATAATTTTCATTTGATGATTAAAATAAATGTTTAAGAACTTAATATCATTCTGAATATGAATAGAATAAATCCTATCCATAACAAAGAGGACTTACGTAACAAAACATATAAAGTAAAATGAATCAGTTAACACCCAAAACAAAGATACTACTAAAATATTATTAACAAAGCAATATTAGAGGATCTTATATGATATAATATTTATGTATGTGATTCTTTTATAATTTAATAAAAATTATTTAACCATTATACAGGAGTTTAACATGCCCTCTACTAAGGAAAATTACAAGGTAAGGGTTAATTTTACAATTTGTTTATTATCTGAGGTTGTTAATACGTATCTACAGGGACTTCTTTATCATCCACATCTGTGTTTATTAAAAATTTATTTCAAAACATTTTTAATATTTCCTAGACTGTTGGTTAAATTAATTTATACCCTTGTTTGACTTTTTATAAAATGTTTTGAAAAAAATAATTTCGTCGTATTCCAAACAAGGTACTTTATGACCCTTTTCGACAAATTAAGGAAAGAATGTTTTTTTTAACTTATACAGAGGGTGTGGTTATTTTCTGCCATTATAACATATTTGAAGATTCCCTTACAATATTATAAGAATATTTTCAAAATAAATGTTTTCTTTAATTTTAAATTAATTCAAAATAGAAAGAGATATTTCACTCAAATAGTTTTTGGATTGATTTCATCTATGTGAACATCCTTTGTTAGATTTTATGCTTATTTGAAGTTGATTTATTATTATACAATATTTCATATTGTATTGATGGATTTGTGATATGTTTGATATGAATGTGCTATTTTTATACCATTCATGGTTTATGGTTAAAATATTAACATTTCATATACTAGTTTTAATACGAGTGTTTATGTTATGTTTCAACCTTTTTATATGAGGAATGCATTGGACTTTGTAAGTTACTTGCAGGGCCTTCTATAGTCCCTCGATGCATCGGTAAGTATCATTAGACAAACTATTGTCTTGGCACAAGGCCTTGAAAAAATCTTTATTTTTAGTCTTGGCACGAGGCCTTGACTATCTGGTTATGATGTCCAGCATTATGCATTCCATCATTATGAAATTACCTGTTGATATTACATGTGATTATTCGACTAGTAGAATATCCATGTAAATAAGTTAATGGAATTATTTGATTTCTCTTTGCCATATTATACTGAATTTTAAGTTTAAAAATCTTGTGTTTTAGTCTTATACATTTCCTTAAATGTTTTGCTTGTTTATTATAGTTTCTGCTATATTGTTATCCTTACTGAGCATCTGAGCTCACCCCTTTCTTATGTTTTATTTTTCCTAGGATGCGAAGAATTATATTATGATTAATCTGCAGGGATAGTCTATGGGGTATGAGTGTGTTCAAATGGGACACAATGTTGTTGTTTTTCCATTTCATAATGTAATATAAAACTTATGTATGTATCTAGTACTTCAAAGGCTACTAAACTAATCAGTCTTTTGGGACTTGATCTCTTGTGATCATTCCAATGTTATGTAATAATTCACCGACTCTGGGCAACTGGGGTTGGAGAATTACATTAAATCACACAAATAGTATCTTTTCTTCATACCTCCCTTTACCTCTCTTAAATTTTCTTTCAATAAGTTAATGAAATTCATTACTAATATATTCATCATTACATACAACTTTATGTCTATGTATATTCTACACGAATTTAAAGGAAATTTCTTTTAGTGATTAGTTAGATTTATTTTATGGTTTCACTCACATTTTATAAGCCGCTATATTGTTATAAAGATCAGAAAACAAAATTTATGTGAGATCTTGTTCCTCAATAAGCAGCACCTTTTCATTTCACAAAGTTGCTAGTATTATGAGGATTTTATTCATAATATAGACGTATTTCATCTCATTTCAAATTCTACAGATGGATCCAACAAATTCAATGAGATAATTGATGAAAACATTAATATCCGCATTTAGACTCATCTTAGAATCATCAAACTTGTTGTAAAACATTTTTAATCTTCATTATTTTACCTTTTTGTCTTCTTTATAAACATTAGAAAATTTTATCCAAATGGATTTTTTTGATTTCAAGATTATAACCTTAATATAGATTTGATTTGAAAAGGATCTAGATAATGCATTTTATGCCTTTTTATCAGAATTGAGAAGTTTTTTTCTACTTCAATCATCAATATTTTTATAACATCTCTGACTTATATTCCATGAATTATAGTATATAAAACATAAATTCCAAGAGATAACAAGTAATATATCACTTGATTCTTATAAATTTTAAAATTATAGTCATTGAACAAAGGAACCAATTTTTTATTAAATGCATTCTTTATGATAACAATATTCAGATCAAAGATTCATCTCCGTAGAACCTTGTGGATTTGATACCACTTATTACAACCACAGGACCAATACACCCTAAGAGGGTTGAGTTAGGGTATTCAATTATTCTTGTCTTCCTATTGATCTTGTTCTTGTGTTAGCAAGAACAACTCAATCCAATCAATTTTCAAGTGCACATAATATCAAATGAAAAAATTAAACATAGGGATACAAAGGTTTTAATTGGTTCGCCATAAAGGGCTAGTCTAAGTAGAATATGCTAATGATGTTTCAACGTACCATGGGTTAACACTACTCACTATATGTGTTACAATAGTTTTGGAATGACGCATTGTCAATCCTAGGGGAACTCCCTCATCTTTTCTCTTTTCTCACTACTTTGAGATAAGGAATAAAAAAATATATATGACATGATGATCACTCACAATGAATCTTTACAAAATATAAACACTAATACAAAAATGGTTTTTTTTAATTGTTTTTATATTCATCCTTCATTCTCCTAATTTTCAATTAAATTTCACCAGTAGTCATACTTTTCTTATATTTTAAAAATATTTTAATATTCTCCCCTCTATCTATCCTTATTTGACTCCCATATATTCATATAGAAGTAGCGTTAGCCATTTTTTTATATTATTATTCTTCTTATCGTTTTTATAAATATTCACATAACCATGTGAATATAATTTACAAAATATTTTACACCATGATTTTCTCTTAATTAATTTCTAAATTGATTCACATGAATCAACCCCCATGATATGTGGATTATTTCATCCTTAATAACTTCCCATAATTCTAGAATATTTTCTTCCTCATGATAATCCTAATAATAATGGCATGATCCTCCACTTGTTATAGCAGACTGACTATAATGTATTGCTTCAATTACCATTGAATAATTCTTTTCTACGATAAATGTCCTTCAAAATGGTTTTCTCCATGCTTTCCAGACTATTTTTCTTCAACTCCAGAAATCCCAATACTTGAAAACTCTTCATCAATAGAATGGGGATACTCCAATTTCCTTTTAACACCCTAATATTTTTATGAAATGAATTTTTAAATAATTTTATTTCTTTGATAGCTTGCATTTCATGAAACTATGGGTTTAAACGAACCACATAACATTAATAAAGTATTTTGTGGTAGTTATAAACTAGCCATTAAATTAAAAGGAATGAATAATATTATGAAATATATAATTTTCAAACCCATTTATAATTCATTAATTAATGCTTTTGTAAGAATCACTTGATCTTTAGTAAAAGTCGTTTTAATCTTCAATAGTATGTTTTCTTCAAAAAAAATGGTTTTCATGTTCTTTGTGAGTGAATATTATACTCAATTTATAGAAATTTTATAAATTTTATTTTATAAAAAAATAATTTTTAAAATCATAATATTAAAAATATCTTATGGTGAATTTTTTGGAATTTTCTTAAAATATTTATTTTTTAGTAAATAGTGAAAATTTATGATTTTTACAAAAAAATCATTTTTTATTTCATTAAAAAGTAATTTTATGATTTTAATTTTATTTAAAAGTAACATAAATTATATTTAGTTATATATAATCTAATTAATTAAATTTTAATAATCCTTAAACCTTATTTTGGTTTAAGTAATTTTTAGTCTTAAAATGCATTTTTCAATAAAACTTTTTTTCGTTGCATTTTGCAGGATTAATTTTAAATTAAATTATAAAAATTATTTGTTTTGAATATTAAAAAATGGATTCCATATTTGGATTCATAAGTTTCATATTTAGTAAATAGGTACCATTTATTTGTTTCCAATATGAATAGTAACCTTGATAATTTTTGTTGACATAATAAAGGGTAAATTGGGTAATTTAGCTTAAAAATAAAATGATAGGGACAATAAAATGACCCTAACATTTGAAAAAAATTTATTGTATAAATTTAATTAAACCATTAATACCTAAGGATAAAAATTGAGTTTTTTAATGGACACTTACTCAAAGTAGTGTAGACCATGGGTTTTAGCCCATGTCCCCAAATTTAATTAAAAAAATTAACGGACATAAAAACAATGAAAGGGTACATCAACTACCCCCAAACACAAAAGTGTTAAACAATATGCCCAACAAAAAAAAGAGACTTGGTGATCTTGAGAAATTCATGACTTAAATCCCCACAAAACCAACCCAAAGCCCATCCTAAAAGTAAGACCGAAGCCACATAGTAAGAACCCATACTGCCACTATGAACTCACCTCCCATGAAGACTCCTACACACCTAAAGTCAAAACTTCATCATTCTGACATCCATAAAACTTCCCCCAAGTGCATCACTATTCCCTCAAAATCATCACCTCAGCATCGTCTATGTGTCATCACTTCAACATCATACATTTTTTATGAACTCATCAGCATCTCATTCCACTAATAATTGGAGTGAGCATGAGACAAGACAACTATCAGCATCCCATTCCACTGATGGCTTCCATGAGAAACACTGGCATCCAAAGCCACTGATGGTTGCATGTAATCCCAAGCCCACAAGACCATTTCCACTCACCCAATCAGAACCATCAAATTGTCGGTAGATTACCTCACCCGTCAAATATCACCACACTTACAACTGCATCAAAAATGGGCTGCCACCAGCCTGGCTTGGAATCACACATGAAAATCCTAGTTCCACACCACCTTAGATCCCCACCCACATCCCAAAGTCAACCTTCATTTTCATCAACTTCGATGCAACCTGTGCCTGGACATGAACCTCTTCATCTGGTGGGATTCTTTTTTATGGTTTGCTAACACCCCAAGAGAAACATCAGCCTATCTTTGATCGGTGATCCATGTCACACTAGTGACACTGGACTTCTTACTAATCACCCTTAAACCCATCGTCGATGTTAGGCCCATTCAGTATCATTTCCATGATTCCATACCTATCACACCCCATCCATATCTAGCCTAATTTATTTCATCGCATCTCTCATTAGAACTCCAACCCCACTGTATGGCGGGCTCCCCATTTCCATGGCCATCACCACCTCCAAAGCTCCAAACATACAGAAATGTCGATCATGCCTTGCGAGGGTAAGCATATTGATATCTTTTCTTCTTAGGCCCTATGTATTTCTTCACCTTTGAAACCTTTCCTTTATTTGAAGATTTTACTATCGGAGCTTCATCCGAGGCAACATCAATGTAATTAATAGTGTCAAAATTGACACTAATGATATTTTATCAAAATAATAATTTATTAAATTATTTAAAAATCATAAAAAATATTTAAAAATAAAAACTGATTATGATATGGTCTAAAATGTCATAAATTGTTCACTTATGGTCTAATTGACATCACATAAGTAAACATTACAACCTTATATATTGAAAAATTTGTTACCATAGTTAAAATTAAAATAGGTTAACTGAGGGTTAATCAAAATGATAAGGTTTAAAATAGCACCCAAAATTATCTAAAATATATTAGTTGATGGTATTACAACCTTATATTGAATTATATTAGAATAAATATGATTGGCCACTAAAATAGGCTAATTTTCATTATAAATATTTATATTTTTCATGTTCTTTATTATTCATAAACATAATTTTTAGTGAATTTTACAAATTGAACATTATTTCATATTTTGATTGAAAGTATTTCTTAAAATTCATTGTTATATGGTACATTTTTTAACACCTACTAAGACACACAATGGTCTTGATTTCATTTTCATATTTTTTTTCAGTTCTCCCATGCTATTAGGAACAATTCAATCTTCTGGATCACTTGTAAATTCATATTAGAAGATGCCCAAAGTGGGATTTCATGCCAACACATTTTGGGTAAAGTAAACTGGATAGAAACCTAATAAATAGACTGTAGCAGCCAAGAACCAAGCTCAATGATTCTACAAATTGATTTGAAAATATGGAAAATCATTGGAAACATTTCATTAAATAGTTTCACAAGATAATTCGTATGTTTGAATGGAGTTATAGGTGGCCCAATTTAAAGATACAATTCTAGGCCAGATTCTAAGGCTTAGAAAAACAACCCATCATTTCAATCCTATCTAGAAAACAAAAAAATCATTTTGGGATGAAATTTTATAGGATATCAGGGGACATCTGAATATCCATTTTTTTATTCTATTTCCTACCCAAATTTTTCCATCTAGAAGCTCATTTCAGCACCTCTGTTTGGTGGATACAAGTTGGCTGCCATTTTGGGTCAAGGGTGGAAAAGTCCAAATTCCACAAACTTTCCACCACCCTAGGCCTACCATACTCAAGTATGAAGACATGTACTATTGTTGGATCGACACAATCCTCTTGAAATTCCTATTTAAGGCAGTGGTGGTGAAGGAGTTGAGGCATCTTTTTTGTGCCCGGTTTCATTATAATGTTACGTTATCGCTTTGTCTTTGTAATCGCATTTCTTTATCATGTAAGTTGTTTAATTCACCTTAGTTTCTTAATAAAAGTTCTTAATATCCTATTATTCTATTATTATTCATATCACATTGTTACTTTTCACTCAAGGTGTAAATTTATTCACACTAAACCTTGTGAAATTTATCACAAAGTGGTGGAGTGATCATTATTTTGTTGTTTTTACTTATTCAATTCTGCCCTCATAAGTCTACTTACCACTTCCATTGAGAACATGTCATCAATGGAAGGATAACTATTTTATGGGTTGATCTAAGGGAGTATCAAGGGGCTATATTGGATGTTATTTCTCACTCTCTAAATTTTTATTAAATTATTTAATTTTAGTTTTCTTTCTTCAATGATTTTCTCTCTTCCTCTTCCTTATTAAATTTTATCGCCCCACTTTTATGTGCTAATAAGATCCTTTACCTTGGAGTACTCTTGAAAATTATCCTAAATGTGTATAGGTGTTTAGCATGTTTCTGTGAAGGTGTTTAACTAGTAAGTAATGAGGTTAGTTTTAATTCATTGAATCAATCCTTCTAGAATTAATGAAATTGAAATTGTTAAAAAAAGGAATGGTGTCCAATCCATCCCTTGTAATAACATAGGATCAACCATTTCTCATAAATTGAAATCACATAGATATATTTGTTCTATTTTAAACCCATCTAAAATCAACCCAAATTTATCAAATTCATAGTCAAAAACAATCAATAGAATTTACGTGTTTATACATTTTTTTAGGTCTCTAAGGATTCGACAACCCAAGATACACAACAAGAAACCGCTTAACCATAAAAACATGGGTAAATTTGGGAGAGGCCAAATTTTTGCACCATTGTTGGGGACCCAATTAAGTCATCTAAACACTCATTCTACTCTCCCTCATTTCTCTTTTCTCACCTCAAATTCTTTTATCTTTTCCCCTTTCTTTTGTTTTTCACTTTTCTTGGTGCATGTTTGCCTATACCTGTGACCAATAAAACTGTCTAGTTAGGGTGGATAGTCCTAGGGTTGGGGATTCAAGTACACCTATAGAACACTTCCCATTAGATCCTAATATTACAAATACTCCAGATTCAAAAATTAATCCCATTTCAATGTAGGGTCTTTAAAGAAACCTACTCATAAACCCAGGTGGGAACCAGAATTGAAATCCAAATGAGGTAGCCCCAAACTTGGGGAATGAAGTTGATCAAACCATAAATGAAAACCTCACATCTACCTAGACCAATGCACCCTCTTTAATTAGGAATGATTCCCTAGTAGAATCCCATTATGTATTCAAACCTCATGTCCTAAACCTCTTTCCAACCTTCCATGAGATGGAGTAGGAAATTCCATACCTTCATGTAAAAGAGTTCAACGACATTGTTGAAAAAATGTGCCCACCACATCAACTTGAGTCCAGTAAGATGAGGCTCTTTCCTTTATCACTTAAGGATCAAACAAAGAATTGGTTAAACAATTTGAGACCTGAATCAATCCAATTCTGGGACCAATTTCAAAGATAGTTCTTTAAAAAATAATTCTCTTGTCAAAAAACAATTTCACTTAAAAAGAGAATCCAACACTTTTTTGAAAAATAAGGGGAGTCATTTTCTGAAACATGGGAAAGGTTCAAAGATACACTCAACATGGTACCTCACCATTGATTTTCAATCCCAGAACAAGTTCTAATCTTATATGAATTATTGGGTCTAAGAAACAAACAATTAATTGACATGATGTGTAATGGAACCTTTAAAAACAAAGTGCCAAATTATGCTTATGAGTATCTAAAAGGACTCTCTGAACAAAACCAAAAGTGGGAAACATCACCTTATTATGAAAATCCACCCAAATTTGGTGGAATTCAAAATATTAGGGATAAAGAAAGTCTCAGGGAAAAACTTGTTGCATTCACTAGGAAGGTCGAAGAGATCGGTCTTAGGAAGGTCTATGAAATTCAAATTGTTGACCCTATTTGCACAATTTGTGAAAAACATGATCATCAGACTAAAAACTACCCAACCATCCCTTCCAATAAAGATGTTCTTTTATTAGGACCAACAGTAGAGGTCAATGCTTTGAACTTTCATAAGCCATGGTACTAAAACACTCTCAATCCAAGGTACAATGAGCATCTAGTATTCTGTTGGAAAGATAACCAGCAACCCAACCAACAACTCAGTCAGCCACAAGGACCAAATCCCTACCCTCCAAAAAAATTTCAAAACCATAACCAGTTCCAACCACAACTAGACTAATACCAACACCCTCCTATACAATACCAACAAACCATTCATAAACCAATCCAATAACCAAATTATCCTCCTGGGATAAACCAACTAGCACAAGACCCTACCCAATCAGTCCCTCTACCAATCCTTGAATAGTTTGGTAAAAAAATGGAGAAAATGAAATCAGAATTTTCATCCCTAAAACCTGAACTACAAACCATTAAAACTGGTAAGGTACCCATGCCTACTTAGGCGGTGTCATCCTCAACCTTAAGGGGAGAATCCAGTTACACAAAACCCTCTCATGAACAACTAAAAGTAGTGATTGTTTTAAGAAGTGGTAAATCCATAGATAAACTAGAAAAAACCATTCCAAAACCATTAAAATATTCAAAAACACATGAAAATTTTAAAGAACCACTCAAATATTCTGAAAACCCCCAATGAGAATGAGAAGGAACCACAACCACAACCACACCAAACACTCAAACAACCTGCTACCTTCCCTCAACGTATGAGAGGAAAATCTAAACCAGAACTGAATGAAACTTTGAAATAAATCTTCTCTAAGGTTAATTTGAATATTCCCCTTCTCAATTCAATCTAAACCATTCCTTCCTAATCAAAGTAACATAAGGACTTTTGAACTTTTAAAAGGAAATTTTCACATAAAAACTAAGTCCTTTTGGATTCTAATGTTAGTACCACCATTCAAGGGACCATTCCTCCAAAGTTAAAAGATCCAGGATGTCCATACATCAATGTTGAGTTAGGAGAGAACAAAGTTATCAAAATCCTTTGTGATCTAGAAGCTAGTGTTAACCTCATTCTATATGGTATGTATTGTTAGTTAGGGCTCGAAGAACTACAACCCACATCTTTAACTATTCAACTTGTTGATCATAGTGTTTGAGTTCCTAAGGGGGTCTTAAAGGATGTTTTGGTGAAAGTTGAAATTTTCATTTACCTTGCTGACTTTATTGTCCTTGACAATCACCCAATCTTAGGTCCTAGAGAGAAAACCCCCATCATCCTTGGTCATACCTTATTAGCAACAATCAACTCAATAATTTGAGTTATAAATGGAAACATGGAAATAACCTTTGGAAAAATGAGCCTTGATATGAACATATACAATGAAAACTCTCAAATTGTGGATGATTAAGAGATACATGAGGTCAATTGGATTGGTAGTGTTGATACTGAACTAGAGTAACATCAAGGAATTGTTTAAGGATGTTTAAGTTGATAAGATATTAACTACCTTTGTTCAAATGAGGTAAATATTTCTACTTGGCTTGAATCTCTTTCTGATAGATCATTATATGATTTTCATTAATCAAGGATAAATGATACCATTGGTTAAATAAATAAAATTGAGTCCATACCCATTCATGAAAATGATCTGGAAAATTTAGTGGATGAAAATTCTATTCAAAAGTAACCAATTCTATCAAGAAATTTGGAAAAATAAATTGATTTCAATACAAAGTCCCATCCTTCTTTAGAAAGTGATAACCAATATGATCTCGAATTTAGGGTCCTACCTTCATCACTCAAGTATGAATTCTTAGGGGAAAACCGAGCCTTTCTTGTTGTGATTTCTTTCTCTCTTGAATCTAATCAAGAGATTATGCTTCTATATGTCCTAATAAATCATAAGAAAGTAATTGGATGGACCCTTTCTAATATTCATGGGATTATCCCACTTATTGGAACTCATAGTATTGTTCTTGAATCTGACTCCAAACCATGTTGTCAACCTCCGAAAAGACTCAATACCAATCTTATAGATGTGGTAAGCAAGAAAATTCTTAATATTTTGAAAAATATTATCATCTACCCCATTGTTGAGAATGAGAGAGTAAGCCCAATTTAAGTAATCACAAAAAATACTATTTCCCCTTTCCATTTATTGATCAAGTCCTCGAGTGAGTGGTAGGTCATAAATTATACTGCTTCCTAGATGAATTCTCAGGGTATATTCAAATAGAGTTATTCTTAGAGGAACAAGGAAAAAACCTTCACTTGTCCATTCAGCAATTTTGACTTCAAGTGGATGGCCTTTGGGTTATGTAATGCCCTTAGTACCTTCCAGCGGTGCATGATGGGAATATTATCAGACATGGTGGGGATTGTTTAGAGGTATTTATGGATGACTTTTCAATATTTGGGGATAATTTTGAGGGATTCCTTCTAAATATTGAAAGGGTTTTTTCAATATGAAAGGATAAGAATCACATCCTAAACTGGGAAAAAAATCCATTTCATGGTAAAGGAAGGACTTGTTCTAGGCCATCTGGTCTCTAGTAGAGGGATTAAAATTGATAAAGCTAAGGTCAATATCATTAATCACCTTCCCTATCCTAAAAATATCAAGTAATTTAGGCCCTTATTATAATATGTTATTTTATATAGAAGGTTCATTATAAATTTCATATTTATTTTTCAACCACTTTGTGCTCTTTTGGTGAAATATGATCCATGTTTATGGGTAGAAATATATGAGGAATCATTCTCTACAATCAAGTCATCTCTTATCTCTACACCTATCATGAAATCTCCCAATTGGAAACTTCTATTTGAACTCATGTGTGATGCGAGTGACTTCTCTGTAAGAGCAGTCTTAGGACAATGGTGTGAGAAAACTCCATGTGTCATTGATTATGAGCGAAAATATTTAAATGATGCACAAATAAACTACACCACCACTAAGAAAGAGTTTCTTATTGTTTTATTTTTCTTATATAAATTCAGGTATTATATCTTAGGATCACCCATCATTGTCTTCTTCGACCATTCATCCTTGAAATACCTTTTCCAAAAACAAGATGCCAAGGCTAGATTGATTAAGTGGGTCCTTCTTCTTCAAGAGTTTGATTTAACCATTAAGGATAAAAAGGGTGTTTAAAATATTTTATCTAATCACCTCTATATGATGTAATTAAAAGACAAATCATATCATCTTTCTATGTTTAATTCATTTCCCGATGATCACCTCTATTCTGTGAGTGATTGTCTATGGTATGATGACATAGAAAACCACTTGTTTATGGGTGACATTCCAAAATTCCTCGAGACCTAAGATAAGAATAAATTACTTTATGAATTCAAACACTATGTGTTTAATGATCCATACCTCTTAAAGTTATGCCCGGATCAAATAATTAGAATATTTTTTCCTATGTCCGAGCAAGAATCCATTCTAATATTTTTTCATGGAGGGGCATGTGGAGGCCACTTTTCCACAAATAAAACCACTAAAAAAGTCCTCCAAAGTGGTTTCTACTGGCCTAACCTCGCTAAGGATTCCTACCAATTCTAGCAAAGTTTTACTCAATGTTAACTATTAGGATCCATTACCAAAAGGAATCAAATGTCCCTCACTCCCATTCTAGCCATTGAAAACTTTGTTTTTTGGCAATTGATTTCATGGGACCCTTCCTAAACTCTAGGGGATATCTCTACATCCTCTTAGGATTTTATTATGTCTCAAAATGGGTATAGTCCATTCCCTCCAAGTCCAATGACCATCATGTTGTGATCTACTTTCTGAAAGAACACATATTTTATAGATTTGGAATTCCTAGAGCTATTATTAGTGATCATGGAACCCATTTCTGAAACCATCCATTCTCGAAACTCATGTCTAATTATGGGATTTCTCACAAAGTTTCAATATCCTACCATCCTCAAACCAATGGTCAATCTGAGTTTGAAAATAGGGAGATTAATCAAATTATTGAAAACACTATTAATTACTCTAGGAAATATTGGTCTGAGAAACTCTTGGATGCCCTTTGGGCATATCTCACTTCTTTTAAAACCATCCTATTAATGTCACCATATAGTTTGGTCTATGGAAAAGCATGTCATTTAACTATTTAAATTGAACATAAGTCCATTTGGGAAATAAAAAAATGAACTTTGAAATTTCTTTGGCAAAACAAAAGAGGAAATTAGATATTAATGAACTTGAGGAACTTAGGATGGAGGCTTGTGAAAATTCAAGGATAAATAAATCTAGAGTTCAAGCCTACCAAACTAGGAATCTCAAATCCAAACACTTTGAACTGGGAAAATTCATTCTCTTGTATAGTTCAAAACTTCATTTATATCCGGAAAATTTCTGGTCTAGATGGTCTGGTCCACACATAGTGCATCATGTGTACTCTCATGGGGCATTAGAGATTCAGGAACCCACTAGTGGTCGTTTCTTCAAATTCAATGGCCATAGGATAAAACCATTCATTGAATCATTCAATAAACAAGAAAAAAAGAAAGAGTTAACTAACCCAGCCTATGAACTAGAAAAAAGTTGATAGATTTAGGGTCCATGTCGGGCTAACGACATTAAACAAAGCACTTTCTAGGAGGCAACCCTGTCTTTACCAGTACATTTACTCAAGTTTGGAGTTTCAATGTAAACAGGTATTTTTTTCCTTTCCTTTTTTTTATTTTTAGCTAAGGAAGCCTCAAGAGGTTCACATTTTGTTCTAATTGTGTTGGTGTGTAAGATTTAGGGGCTAATGAGATTGATGGATTTTTAGAAAATTCATATTTTATCTAGGTTTACAAACACAAACTTTCAACATTAATGAGGATTTTCTAAGTGGCATGGAGAGGAAAGGATTAATAAGGAGCATCATGAACTTCATCTTCAACCACCATGTGACTTTGTTCCATGTTTACTATTTCAATTTCTATTTAGAACTATTCTCATCTACCTCTATCCCATTCTAAATTTTCTTTTCTTTAAACACTAGGGACAGTGATATTTTAAGTTATGGGGTAGGTGAAATAAAAAAATCTCTTTTGTGTAAATAAAAAAATAAAAAAATAAAAAATGTTTTGAAATAAAAAAAAATGCATGGAATGAGAAATTCCTTTAACCTTGAACATTATAATACAAATTGCATGATTTTAAATTAAATATCAAATAATTTTTCATGACTTGATTCTGATTTTGATGAAAGTTTAAGTTCATGATCATAGATTTTTTAAAGTGTGGTTGTCCAATGTTATTTTTCACCATTTATATTTTCATCCATTTAAAAAACACAATACACGTTTTTTTGATTGTGGGGTATTATTTTAAGTTCTTGAGGTATCATTATAAATGGCATAGGGTTGGTGATCATTTTAATTTTAACGTTATTATTCAAAAAAATAAATCACACAAAATAAAAAAAATCAATTGCATGTAGAGAAATGGTCTGGCCTGATTTGTAGCTTTCGGCACTCAGGGATCATGAATTCATAGTTTTATGACCTAGAGTTCGGAATTTTATCTCTACTTATGGTAATAAGAATTTTTTTTTGATTGAGTAAACTTGAGATGATGCTTGATTATCTGAGCTTCACTTGGTTCCCTAAGGTCTTTGAGCCTGGGAGTCATCGACAAAGTCTTGATACATGGGTTGACTCGATTGAGTCCATTTTCAATTACCATGGAAAAATTACAAAAAAAAACCCAAGAAAATAAAAACTAAATAAATAAAATGAATACTCATATTAATATTAAAATGTGATTCCACCTATAACTTACATAATTTCACCCTTGAATAAATATGAACCCCCATGTCTATTGTGACACACAACACAACATCGTGCTTAATTGAAATGGGATGAAATGAGGGGATGAATTTGAAAAAAATGAATGGGATTGGGCTTGGGATATGCTTTTGAACCTAACTTGTATTAAATTATTTTTATGGTCTTCATAATTTTTTGGTATGATTCCTTTCGGTGAAAATTGTGTGTTAAAATGTTTTTGGAAAAGGGAATTCAAATTTCATATTTTTGAGAGACATTTTTCTCGAGACTAGAAAAACTCAAGTTGGGGGTGTAATTAGACACTGAAAGAGGATAATTTTCATTGTTAATATTTATATTTTTCATTTTATTCATTATTCATAAACACTATTTTTACTGCATTTTACAAATTGAACATTATTTTATATTTTTATTGTAAGTCTTTCTTAAAATGTTCAATTAGATTATACATTTTTGAACACCTCCTAAGACACACAATGGTATTGATTTTATTTTCATATTTTATTTTAATTTCTACCATGCTATAAATAATAATTCATTCTTTTGGATCACTTGTAAATTCATATTGGAAGATGACCAAAATGGGATTTCATGCCAACACATTCTGGGAAAAGTAAATTGGACAACATCCCAATAAATAGACTGTAGCGGCCAAGATCCAAGTCCAATGATTCTAGAAATTGATCTAAATATATATTAAATAAATGGAAACATTTCATTAAACATTTTCCCAATCTAATTATTATGTTTTAATGGAGTTATAGGTAGCCCAAGTTGAAGATACAATTCTGGGCCAGATTCTACATCCCAGAAAAACAGCCCACCATTTCAATCATATCTTGAAAACAAAAAATCCTTTTGGGGTGAAATTTTACAAGATATCAGGGGATATCATAATATCAATTTTTTTATACATCCCACCCAAATTATTCCATCTAGAAGCTCATTTTAGAACTTCTATTTAGTGTATGAAAGTTGTCTACCATTTCAGGTCAAGGGTGTAAAAGTCCAAATTCCACAAACTTTCCACCATCCTAGGCCTACCATACTCAAGTGGGAGGACATGGAATGTTGTGGGATCAACCCAATAATATTTCTCAGGTAAGTTGTTCAATTAACCTTAGTTTCTAAATAAAATTTATTCATTTCCTATTATTATATTATTATTCATATCACATTGATACCTTTTCCTCAAGGTTAGAATTTATTCACACTAAACCTTGTGAAATTTATCACACAATGGTGGAGTGGTCATTATTTTGTTGTTTTTACTTATTCTATTTTTCCCTCATAAGTTTGCTTCCTGCTTCCATTGAGAAAATGTGATCAATGGAGGGATAACTATTTTATGGGTTGATTAAAGGGATTATAAAGGTGATGGATTGGATTTTATTTCTCACTCTCTAAATTTTTGTTAATTTATTTAATTTTAGTTTTTTTATTCAATGATTTTCTATCTTCCTCTTCCTTATTAAATTTTATTGCCCCACTTTTATGTACTAATAAGGTCCTTTACCTTGGAGTTATCATGAAAATGATCATACATGTGTATAGTTGATTATCTTATGTTTGTGAAGGTTTTTAACCAGTAATTGATGAGGTTATTTTGAATTAATTGAATGAATCCTTCTTGAGTTAATGAAATTGAAATCGTTAAGACAAAGGAATGTCATCTAATCCATCCCTTGAAATAACCTAGGATCAAACATTTGTCATAAATTTAAATCACATAGATCTGTTTGTGCTCTTTTAAACCCATCTAAAATCAACCCAAAGTTGGCCACTTTGTATCCAAAAATATTCCATAGAATGTACATGTCTATAGGTTTCTTCATAGGTCTCTAAGGATTCGACAACCCAAGCTACACTACAAGTGACCTCTTAACCCTAAAAACTTGGGTAAATTTGGGTGAGAAAAACATGTAATTTTATAGGTATTTGGATTGATATTTAATTTATATTAAATTAATCTTTTGAGAAATTTCAAAAGTGCACCTCACCTCAATTATAAAAGGGAACCTACTCCCTCACTTATTCACATCACTTTGAGCCTTCTATATATACCATACCATACCAATTTATCTTATAAAATTTATTGTACATGTTATATATTTTTTTGGTATTCTCAAAATACCAACCCTAAAGCCATTTAGAAGAGACCCAATGGAAACGCTTTGAAGAAGAAGTAATTTCTCTAACTGGTCACTTTCTTTTTCTACTCTTCCTTGCCTCCTCCAAATCCATGATGTTTATAATAAAATAATAAGTAAAGAATTCTAAATATGATTAAATTTTATAATTATTATTAAAACACAATTATACATCCTCTTTCACATAAAACAAGAAGTGAAAGTATCACTTGTGTATACGTACGACTTACCATCTCCACGTAGCGTTACAATTCATTTTTCACCACAATATTATATGAATGGGTATTACAATGGGATTAGTGATTATATATGATATTTATAATATAATTATACCTCTTTAATTATAATATTATGTATACTTTATCATCATCCAATCTTTTAAGAAACAATAACGTCGCTCGTGAGTACGTATGGACTATCATCTCCATGATGTGATGGGATTCATTTTTACTTATATTACACATGGATGGTAATGAGGATTATTTTTATGAAAATGTATAATATATATAAAATAATTATTATTATATAAATTTTTATTATTATTTACCTTTCTTTTATTCCATTAGATGAAAAATTGAAACAATGTTCATGTGTACGTACGGCCTACCATCTCCATGAACGGTATAATTCATTTTTCTATCTATAATTTTTATGAATGATTATAAATATGTATATAATGAATATATATGATTTTTAAACCATAATTAACATTATGGAAATTATGGGACCATGATAAAAGTTTAAGGATTGGGACTACCGAATCAAATCATGCTTGGAAAACAAAGCAGTTATCACCCAGAACAGTGATTTAAATAAAAAATTATTAATAAAAAGATGATAAGATGTTATAAAAAATCATAAATGATATGATAGATATATTTTTATATAATTAATTTATAATAAATTAATATTTATTATACAGTATGTTTCAATGTGAACAAATAAATTCAAGAATTGAGGTAATGAATTTTTGTCTCACTTTTATTTTTCGGGGACACATGTCTTATACACTACTTGTTTCTTTTATGTGGTGTATATACTGCTCATTTATGTATTTTATGAGTCTTATCTGGAATATTATGGTATTTAAATATCTATATAATTTTCTTTATTTAATGTAGAATAATATTTGATTGATTACAAAGTGGTAAGGTTCTATTTCATAATCTCATCACTATTCGGGATAGTTTATGTTTAAGACTCCACTGGGGAATATTTCTTTTACATGTCCATGTTTCCTAAAAAATGTTTCTAATTTTTTTTTAATATTATCATAAAATTATTTGAATTAATTTTTACTCATTTTTTACTTTTTAAAAAATGGTTTGAAAATAATATTTTTGTCATTTTCTAAACAAGGCTCTTTGTGATTTTTTTGAAAAAAAATAAATAATGAGTTTTTTCAACTTAAATGGCATGAGATAACTTTCCCAATATCATGATTCCTTAATTTATTGAAGATTACTTTACAATATTACAAGTTTATTCTTAAATAAAATTTTTTCCTTTATAAATTTGTGGCTTTTTAAAAAAAATGTTTTCAAAATGGAAAGGTTGTTTTCTTTGAGAATTATTTAAAGTGATCTTTAAAAATAATTTTACATCTAAGACAACATTATTTGATGTTACTTATGTTTACTAGGGTATGATCCAAGGATACCATTATTATTCTTTCCATGAATGGTTTATGTTTATTATGGCATGATGTTTATGAATTTTGTTTCTTTTCTATGAGTTATGTTATGAAGAAATGTTTCTGAAACCCATTTATTTTTATGGGTTATAATATGATGAATGGTTTATATTCTTGTGGCACACATATGTAATATTTTAATTATTTTATTGGTGGTACCTATATCTCCCTCCAAGTCATTGGGTAATGATTTATATCTCATGAGATAGAGATAACTAGAATTGGGAGTGAACTCGATTCAATGAGGGACTTTGTCCACCATCATAGTCTTGGGAGTGAACCTTGACTACTATGATGGTTTAAGGAGTGAACCTATTCCACTATGATATTATTGGAAAATATCCTTGACTTATAGTGAAATTATTTTCTATTATTACGTGTTTTTCATAATTCTATGTTTTATTTCAATGTTATTTTCTATTGGATCATGTTACTTTATGATTTATGTCTTATGAACTAACAAGATTTATTCCATGACTTAAGATTGTGATATATGTTATATAGGGTATGATTTTCAAAAGTTATTTTCATGTTTTTATATCCTTATTCTCATTTTTTACTTGATATCTCCCTTGTTTACCCTTACTGGGAATTTGAGCTCACCCCATTTATAAGTTTCCTTTCCCCGTGTTTTGAATAATGGTTTTATGTATGAGTACTAAATGGGAAGATATTTGTGGGAAGAATTGAATATATTTTTATAAACTAGAATATTATGTTCTAAGTTTACAAAGTCACTAAACTATTATGGTCCTTAGTCATGTGTTTGTTTAATGTTCTAAATATTCATCTAAAAATATGTAATATCTATGTATGAAGAGTTTGGGCCATTATATTCCTATTTAATTAATTCTTATATATAATTCATAACAGCCTAGAAAATGCACATTATGGTTCTCCTCATGTTTTATTGGGATTATTTAAATATTAAACTTCATGTTCCATTTTTCTCCCTGTTTAAAATAAGTCTTTTACCACCCTGATTACCAAAACACCTAGTGAAATAGATTTCTTGTTGTTTTATCATATACATGTTTTCCATGATCTATTGAACTAAAAATTGTATTCTATGATACATTGAGTATCATAATATATTTATAACCACTTTATAAATCATATTTTATGATTTATAATGACTTTTATATATCAACTACTCCCATCCAATTACTTTTATGTATTCCATATCATTATCGCATTCTGCTGGTTCCTAGAAACTCTTACTTTTACATGTACAGGGAAGGTTCTTACCTTTTCGGCATTTCTCTACCTATTTAAATATTTACTCTTATAAATACAGGTATATATTTTCTTAGACTTTAATTTTCCTCAATCTTTATAACACTAGTTACTTTTACATATAAAGGGAGTATAGACACCTAGATAATTTTTTTATTCGTCTTGAATACTCTAAAAACTCCTAAATTTATTCTAACCTTATAAAATAACTTCAAGAATTATGATTCCTTGAACACTATAACTCCTCATAAATTTTGAAACACTGAATATATTACACATATACTCAAAAATATTATGTATACATGGTGTTATTTTGAATTTACTTATTTTTAGTGAACTATAATCACAACATGAAATTTCTGTTTATGTCATAGTTTATTATTATATCTTTTAGAACATCCAACATACTCATCTAATGAAATTTAATTTTTAAAGCACCACCACTTCCATAATAGCTTCTAGATATCTAAATATCCATCCTCCAAAACAACTACACTTCTAAAACACCTTCCAAAACCAAGTCATCTTCAAATCCTCTTTCTTGAATAACTTTTAGAAATAATAACTTAAGAAAAACAAATTCATCAAACTGTAAATCCATTTATGTCACCATTATGACTTTAACAGCTTCAAATTTCTTCCAATGAATTCTAATTGAAAACAAATTCGAATTATAACCCTTTTTTGAAATATTAATTATAAATATAGACCTTTTGTATATGATTGGATTGGCGGTATAATTTTTGTATTTCAGGTGTTCATATTAATGGAATAATTCTCATCATAAATAAAATCAAAATATTACAATCGGTGAAAAATTGGTTAGTATATTTTGTTTTAATAATCTTGGAGAATAATCATACATAATAAGTATTATGATCTATAGATATAGATAAAAACAAATGTTTTTCCTTGGTTAGAACACATGCGTTTCTAAATTTTTAAAGAGGTTTAACATAGAAATCTCTAAAATGGGTTTCTCAGCAATATTTCATAGAAAGAATATTTCAAATACATGTTACCCTTAAACTGTTAAAGAATAATAGTGCATGAGTAAGATTCCATATGCTATGATAGTTGGGTTAATCATGTATGTTATGTTATATACTCATTCTAATGTATCTTATGTATTGAGTATGATGAGTATATGCCAATAAAATATTTATTAAAATCATTGGGTAACCATCCAGAATAGCCTTAAGTACTTCATAAGAAGTAAGGATGTATTCTTAGTCTCTAGTGGTGAAGTTGAGCTCATTTTAAAGGGTTTCACTAATGCTAGTTTCTAAATTTAGTAAGATGATTTTATATATTATTCAAGATTTGTGTTTTTCATAAATAGTTTAATGGTAAACTGTAAAAGTTTCAAATAACTAATAGTTTTTTATTTTACAATATAATTTGATATGTTGTTTCATTTAGTGAAACTAAATAAACTATTTTGATAAGTAAATTAATTATTAAACTAGGGTTTGTCCCATGTATCATGAATTCAATTTAATTCTACTATGATAATAGGGAAGTGGTTGCACAAGCTAAGGTACTTAGGTCTCACTAAAGATCTAGGCATATCATTATTTCATTTCATCTCATTCAAGATATAATTGATAGTTGAAATATTAAGATATGTCAAGTTCCTATAAATTATAATATCATAGATTCCCTAACTAATCTACTTAAATAAAAAAAGCATGAAATACACACATGTTATCTTGGTATTAAATACATGGGTGGCTATATTTAGTAAAAAAGGATATTTTTAGTGCTTGTTCCCTAATGTTAGTCAAGTTCTATTGAATTAGGGACATATTGTATCATGTAATTTATATATATTGCAATACTTTATTATTAATTTATGTTTTTTGTAAAACATGAGATATGATATGAAAACAACCCCATGGAATATATTCATTACCAAGTTATCCCCTATTGATGTTCATCATATTGGGTTGTGATGATATGTTAATATTAATATGAGAGGGATCACTTATATAAAGATATAACTAATCATGTATAGGATATAAGTTGTTGATATTATATTTGGATTGACCCACTTAAAGTATACCACATGGATTTTCATAAATGTGTCATTGGTGTTACTTAAGTGAACATTGATTATTCATCCTCTAACCTAAGGTTGTCAAATAGGCTCCCTACTTGTGATGTGATGCAACCCAATTTAAACATACATAATAATACATTTAAAACATGGTTTAATTATTACATCCAGAGATATTCGCATAACCCAAGGTCCTAAAGGTTTAGTGTCTTAGAGAATAAAAACCTAAAAACACTTATTTCACAAGTTGTGAACATTTCTCAACAATCTAAATTCACTCTTAGACATTCCATGTGACATAATCTTATTAATATCCTGAGAAAGGTAAAATATAATAAGGGGTGAGATCAAACACTTGGTAAGGGATAACATAACAAATTCCAGAATATTTAGATCATAATCATGAGAAATAACATGAATAAAGAAAAATATATGATTTCAAAAAACAAAAATCAATAAGTGTTAACCATAAGCATAAAATATGGACATAACATCTCAAATGATAACACTTTTACCATGGCATAAGAAAATAAAACATGAAGCATATAACATAATCCATGAACCATATGAAATAAAGTGGCACAATCATAAATATAGGATTTCTTAGCTTTGTGAACTTGGATACCCACCAACCCATTCACTCCTAAAATTGTGAGTAGAGACCAAATCTATCACAATAACCCTTTATGAACCTAGATACTTGCTAACCCATTCACATAATATTTATTTCTCTTGATATATAAGCCTTTACCCAATGAATTATATGGAGATATAGGTATCACCTGTCTCATAATCCATACATTTATATTCCAAATGAAAAAAATCATCACATAATAAAATAACCCCTATAAAGAAAATGTGTTTTATGAAATTTCCAAATCATCACATAAAGAACCCATAAAAATAAAATGGTTTCATAGAATATAAAAATATAAATCATTCCATTTTCATAAAGAACCCATAAAATAAAATGGGTTTCATAAAACATCCAAATAAAAACATAAATTAAATAACTTGAAACTGAAAAATTGATCCCCCAAAATAATCACATAATAATATAATAATATAGGGTGAATCATAGAATATATCTCTATGGGAGATATATAATTTAAGATAATTAAAAAATCATAAAAAGACCATTTTGAAAACATTTTTTATTCATCATTGTAAAAGACATGGTTATTGGTCTCTTTTCAAAAAGTATCCTTTGTTTTCCATAAAAATGAAAATAAAACCTTTCATGGAAATGGAATTAGATAAAAAACTATTTTCCCTAGAAGTAAAAAAAGGTAACATCATTTAAAAGTGAAATTCATGGGAAAATTAAGTTCAAAAAAGAAATTGTATAACTCAAAGAAAGAATTTTAAGTTACTGAGTCCCTTACAGGTTTCTTAATTCATGGATCAAGGTAAATATAATAATTTTAAAAACCTTATTATAAATAGTTCCAAATAAAATATCCTTTAAAGGCATAAAGTATTAAAAATGTGAAGTGAAAATACTTTGAAAAATTTTACTCTTTAAAGAATCCTTATAATGTTTTCAAAAATGGGGAAGTTAAAATTCTTTAAAAACTTTTACTTTTAAAAGTATTCATTAATAATGGAAAAAATTCATAAGGTTTATCAAAATAAAACGTAGAGTGGATGATAAAACTTTTTATTTTGAAAGGATATAAGAACATTTTGAGAACTTTGAAATAACCTTGTTGAAAAACCCACATCATTAAAAGTGTATTAAATTTTACTTTTTAAAAGATTGAAAATAATATAAAATAATCCATATTATCTTTACAAAAATAGAGGATAACATTGGTTAGAAGGAAAATATAGACATGGAAAAAAATATTCATTCCTAAGAATGGAAATTATTCTTACCAATGGTACACTTTTATTTTGGAAAACATTTTATAAAATAATTTTATATTGATAAAGAAAAGTAATTTCTATAGATAGAAAAATTAAATAGAAAATAAAATTGAGTAAATTTAAAGATCATATAAATCTTGAAAAATATATTCTTATATGAAAGGCTATGGCCTAAGGAAAATAATTGAGTTAAGAAAGCTCCTTAAAACATTTGTAACATTGGAAAAAAATCCCATGAGAGGTTTAATATTAAATAGAACATTGAGTATATTGAAATATAATAGGATCATAATAAAAATTAAAATAGTTAATTATACACACCATTGAAAAGAAAACGTGGTTTATAGCTTAAACATGTCTCAAGGGATTCACATTTGAGACAAAGAAAGCCTTACAACTTGAGAAGTTAATGGATTGAAAGAACATATAGGATAGGTTAGGAAATAAACATTTATATCTCATGGAAAAGGTTTATTTATGATGAATTAATTCATTTTTTAAGTATCTATACCACATAAAAGTGAAATATGTGCAAAACATGAAACCATGCCTCAATGAAAGTGAACTTGAGACAAAAAACCCTTTACTTGCTTCCTTGATTAGTTGGTAACACTATAACCTCATATAAAACAAATATAGATGACTTAATAAACTATTTCAGAAACATAATCATAAATATTTCTCTTTTATAATCCTTATTGTGTTTTTTTATCATGAGAATATTAATTATTTATAGAGTATTATGATTGTCAGGTGTTAATAACTTTAACTATTTTTCACATGTTTAATAATTTTGATATCATTGTCCATCATTTAATTAAAATTTAATTATTGATATATCATTTAAGATCCTTTAATATATAAATTATATTGATTTAAAATGTTATTATTTCATTCTATATTTTTTTTAGTTACACTGTGTGAAAAAGGAACCAGTGTTGGCTTATTTTGGTGATTTTAGCGAATGAAAATGATACTTTGATAATAAGTTCTATACTTAATATAATATTTCTAGAACAATATATCAATCATGATTTTATTATTATATTATAATAAAATTATTTTTCATGTTCCTATAGTCATACATAATATATTTTTATATCATTACTCGTGTAAGTGGTTAAACCAACCCAAACTTGAAAACGGTTTAACTCGATTGGTGAGTATGGTTAAGGAGGTGTCTTTTTTGACATAATATAATCATAACGGAAGAATAATTATTTTATTTGTATTTTTTTATTATTTTTAACTATATTTTAATGTGTTTTTATAATTTATGAAAATATAAACTAAAAATATAAAACATTTCATCATGGAGGTGGTAATATGCATGTATGCATGATTAGTGTTCTCATTTCTCAATGCATGAGAGGGGTGAAGGTGGATATTAAATTGAAATATAAGAATCATAATAATATTTTATATATCATATTTTTACATCATTACCACTATTAATACCATCCATTAAATTATTTAATGAAAAACAAGCGACGGTGCTTCTTGGAGGCGGTAGTCCATGCAACTCACTAACGATGTTATTTTGTTTTTCTAAGTGGATGGAAATGAACAAATAAGGGTTATAACATTAATATAAAAAAATTAAGTATAATAATTATAATTTATTCATGATATTATTATGGTTATAATATATTTTTAATATTAATATTAGGAAGAAAACTTAAGAAGTAGATAATACTTATGTTGGATACTTGATTTTTTCCTTGGAAGTTCCCTTGAAATTGAATGGATTGGGATAACTATGAGTGTTCAAGGTATTATGTTTATGGGATAAAATTATATTTAGAATAAAATTTCATATTTTATATTATTAATTATAATTATTATATTATCTTTGAAGGGTGGTAGTGGTATCCTTTTATAAGGGGATAAAAGGGGTACTTTTGGAAACACTCATCATTTTCCAATAATGTCATGATACTATTCCAAGGTCAATGGCTCCAAAGTTTCAAATTATTTAGTTTGGGTTGTACTTGGGTAGATAAAACCATGTGTTTCTACACATTTTTGAAACATTTTATAGGTTTTTTACCATTAAGTATTTATATTTTACTTTTCACTTTTAAACTAGGTAACTTGTTTTTTAACTATGTGATTTTATGTTTTATTAAAAATATTATATAACTAATATAACCAAAATTGGGTTTTATAGAACTAAATTTAACATATATTTAATCAAATTAAATTCCTAAATATTATAAATTTAACTTTTAAATTAAAAAAATATAAAGTGTAGAAAAACCATTTTGGCGGAAAAATGACAATTTTACTATTATGAATTCATAATCTTATTTAGTATTGATTACCAATTAAATTAGTGTTAATATATTTAATTATGTGTTTATAAATAATATTACATTAATTATTTAAAGGATTTCATTTTAATTGATTTGATATGAATTTCTTTGTATTTATAAAACAATAATTTTAAAATAATCATTTCACTATTATCGTGGTAATTAGCATTAATCCTGAAAATCTAAATTTTATACCTAAAAATTAAATTATCCATATTAAGTAATATGAATTTTATTATCTCAAATTTAAGAATAATTTTATCAAAATAACTTTTTATGTGTAGGGAAATTAATCTCAATGTTAGCACATGAAACGCATAAAAACTCGATTTTTGAAGAAGTTTATTTTTAATTAAAAAGATTTATAATTAGGATAAAATTATAAATTACATAAATTAAAATGAATTTAAAATAATTATTATTATTCAAAAATTGTTTATTTAATAATAAAATAAATCAAAAACTTCATTTCATCATGTTATAATTAATTAAAAAAAATATTCGAAAAGTGGTTTTCATTAAATCGTTATATGAACTTTCAAAATATTGAGCATAGGTTTATAAATTTAAAATAATATTTTAAAATTATTTATCATACTTTATAAAATATAATTTAATAGGAAAAAGTTTCAAAAACATTCAATGTATTCGTATAATAAAATAATTTTATAAAATTTATGAGATTAATAAAATCAGTATTTTCACTGTTCACTGAAAAATTAATTATTTTATTAAAATATAAAAAATTCGTCCTTAGATATTTTTGTTGTGAAGAATCCAAAATTTAGGTTTACTTTATCAAGTTTAAATTCTAAAATTTTTAATTATATATTTTTGAAAGAAAATATATAATATAAAGAAAATGAATTTCATTTAAAATAACCTTTTTAATATTAACTCGTATTAATTGTTTACCTTCTAAAAATAATAAATATTGATTTTTTAACATATTAGTGTTTATTATATATTTATTAATAATTTATTCTTAATATTTTTTAGCCTTTTTATGTTGGGTGTAGTGTGTGGCACAAGTTATAGAACATTGTATGTATTTTAAAGGATCCAAAGTCTCGGGACATTACATTCTACCCCCTTAAAAAAATTAAGTCCTTGAGATTTTAGTTATCACTTACTAACAAATATGGTTAGGGGTATCCATAAGATTGATATTACTCAATAGTTAATTTCCAATGTGGTATTAACCTTACTAATTCAAGTAATACTATGAAACTCTTTTATTCCTTTCTGAGAGGCATACCCAAATATTGAGTTTATTTATAACCATTTGGGTTAAATATCCCTCATAATTAAGTTTCATAACTCATATAATGGAATTATTTTTCCTAGAGGATTCATATTCATCCTTATATTGATAGATGATCATAATTTGGTTTGAAATATGAAATGTTATTTCTCTATTTTATTGATTACTATGGATTATATGTGGCGATAACTAATACATTTCCAAGATAACATTGGATTTTTTCAAAGGATGAATAATAATTCTTTCATTAATCATATTCTATAAACCTTATATTGGGATGAAATAACAATATAAGATAATATCAAATCATTATGGTGTTGATTTTATTTTCATTGAAAAAATCTTTGGCCTGCAAGGGTAGCTAAAACTAGATTCCAATTGGATATCCACAAATCTAAAGTAGATGGTGAGTGTAAATTTTACCCTTATTTTTCATGACCTAATTTAATTATTAGGGTTATCATAGGATCTTCCTTTTTTCTGTGGTTTGGTAGTTTTATGGTGTTTGTTATCCTTGTTGGTTGTTGAGTTAGGGCATATTTTTGAATAATTCCTAAACTCCAAACATTTAAGGCATTATAAATTTTTCACCTCTATTTTATAGATCATCTTCTTCATCTCAACTCAATAATAATGAGATCAATGATCAATATATCCACACTTGAAACACTTTATTGTTTCTATAATACATTCCCTAGGGTTCTTCTTCCCATGTTTTGTATAGGTAAGAAGTTGAATCTTTTTCCCTTCATCATCTTCATCACCTGATCCTCTATAAAACTTCATCCTTTTCTTATTTGTCACATTTTGATGGTTTAAAAGATTCAAGTTATTAATAATAACTTAATATATTTGAGTGATCATGACTACAAGTTTTTTAATTTCATCTTCTATACCACTTGGTTTCTCACTACTATATTTCCCATCACATCCATTATTAACTTGGTTTCCCCTTTCTCAATAAATTTCTAAAACCAAAAAGTTAATTGTGGGTGATCAATATTTATATTATAAGGAAATTATGAAAAAATAAACCTTTAAGTGTGTTACTCTTTGAAACCATCACACTATCTTTTAGTTCAATGAAAATCACTCTTAGTTCAACCTGGGTTTCTTTAGGTTGGGTTCTATCATACGTATTCTAATTCCTTAACAAAATAAATCCTTTGTAATGGAATATAATGATAATTTGATTAACCAAATAATATCCCCCAATAGTTTCTATCTATGTGTTTAGTCTTAGGCTCACTGATCATGAATTAAGGTGATGATTGAATCAATGCTAAACCAACCCTTTTTATGATGATTACCCCTAGGTGCATTTATACCACAGTTGTATCCACTTTCTAGTATCCAGATAGGGATTTATTTCTAAGAAAACCAATTACTCGAGACTTTACCAATATTTCAAATATCATCCTATACTTAGAATCGACTCTATGATTTTTAATAATGTTCTCTAACCCTAAAACCAAAGTTAAGTTAAAAAAATCTCCAAAAATATTTAAAATAATCTATAAAATAACTAAACCATGCTCTGATACCACCCTAAGTGACCCAATATAAACATACAGAAATAATACATTGAAAACATGGTTTAATTATTACATCCATAGATAGTTATATAACCCAAGGACCTAAAGGTTTAGTTTATTAGAGACTATAAACATAAAACACTTATTTCATGAGTTGTGAACATTTCCCCATACTCTAAATCAACTCTTAAACATTCCATGTGACATAATCCTATTCAAATCCTAGGGAAGGGAAAACATATAAAGGGGTGAGATCAAACACTCAGTAAGGGATGACATAATAAATCCCATAATTGTTATATTTTAAACATGTTGTAAAACATAAATAAGGAAAAATATTTGATTTAAAATAAACATAAATCAATAAGTGTTAACCAAAAGTATGAAATATATTGTCACAAACCAACCTAAGTCGGGGCTCAAGCCGCAACTACCCCAAGAATGCCTCCATAGGATAGGGGATAGTAACCAGTGCTAAAGGAATAAATAACACGGGGAGGCCTTTTCATAACTACCTTTATTCACACACATCCATCTCGATTCAAAAGTGAAAAGTGAGTAAAATTAAAAGAAGTAGAAAGCTAAGGTAACAACCATGCATGAAAAACCTCTAGACAGTACAGAGTATAGTAGTGTAAACTGAAAAGTTAAGGGAAAATATATGCCCAACCAGAAAATATATCCCAACCTAAAAAAATTGGAATGTAAAAATGTTGAGAGAGCTCAGCTCCTGACCTCCAAGCTACAACCACCATATGCGGTCCACAACACCCAGTATCCCTAAGATCCTCTGAAGTCATTTCTGACATGTATGTCGTTTAAAAAATACATGACACATGTGGTAAAATCACATGCATGGGTGAGTATATACATACCCAGTAGGATTCCATAAAAGCTGAAGGGGGTTAGTGTTTCTGACGCTTTTGCCGGGGCGTGCGTGTATCCGTCACACAGAGGACGCGATGCTGTTACCCAGCATTCCCGCTTTCCAAAGGTGGGAAGCATCCATTCCTTATTCAGGGACGTCTCCTCCTTGATCGAAACAGGATGATGGGATGTCAGTTCTTCCTTCTGTGGATTCCTCCTCGGAGCTCTTCACCTAGTTCGGGTCTCCCTCATAGATTTAAGACATAGTTCTTGAAGCTCTTACCAGTGTCATATCTTCATGGATGCTAGTTAATTACGTTGCTTCTGTCAGGACCTTCTAAGGGGTCCGGTCAGGGCAGCAACCTTCGATTAAGAGAGCAATCATGTTGGGGCATCACTAGCATGTCTTGACGCTGTGGAATTGGCATGTCTGTCTTCTGTCCCTTATTATAGGGATTCTCGAGGGTGCGGAAGCCCGAGGAATCCCACATCGAATGTAAGGAATTGTATGCCATAGTCATGTATCTGAGGTTTTCCTCAGTTTCTCATGTTTAACACATGGTATGTCGTAAGTTTAACATCCAGTAGAGATGGATCAGACTGATTAGAACACTGGTTGGAGTGGATTAGATTGAAGAACCCCCTCAGGGGAACACCGATGTTGGGGATAGCACGTGGGCAGCTTCCTGAATGCTATGGAGGGGAGTGGAGAATGAAATGGAATGATTCTACCGGGATGTGGCAGCCCGGGTAAGAATTAGGATGGATGGTGGCTTTGGGATTGGGTCTCAAAGAGAGTTCCTACGTACCCCCATGGTAGGGAATCAAAGTTCACATAGTTTTATGATACGGTGGGACACCTAAAGAGGCGATCCGTGGGAATGAATGCATGGATGGGACCCAAAGGAAGTAGAACCTCAGGGTTAGGGCATGAGCTTCCCGAGACACATAGACTCAAGGGATAGATCAGGATGAGACATGAGTGATGGGATTGAGCCTCATGGAGGCCTCCTACATATCCCCATGGCGGGGAATCAAAGTCTTCATAGTTCAGAATGGAATGCAGTTTAAGGTCATGCGGGATGAGGACATTTGGGGCTTACTCTCTGAGGCGGCCGAAAGATATAGGGTCGGTGAACTAATTTGAAGAGGGACCTCGGGTCCAGATGGATTGGGTATTACACTTTGATATGGCCCAAGGTGGTAGGGCTTGGCACACTGACACAGAGACGGTCGGGGCCAATGGTTTGTTGGGATTGAACCTCGTCAAGGCTTCCTACATACCATGACTTAGCATGGATCAAATTCCCCATAGTTCGGGATGGATTGGGTCTTATGCTTTGTGATGGCCCAAGGTAGTGGGGATTGAACCTTGTGGAGGCTTCCTGCATACCATTCCTTAGCATGGATCAAAGTCCCTATAGTTCGGGATGGATGGGGATTATGCTTTGAGACGGCCCAAGGTTGTGGGGCTTGAACCTCATGGAGGCTTCCTATGTACCATGACTTAGCACGGATCAAAGTCCTCGTAGTTCGGGATGGATGGGGCTTACACTCTGAGATGGTCCAAGGTGGTGGGGCTTGAAACTCATGGAGGATTCCTACGTACCATGCCTTATCATGGATCAAAGTCCCCATAGTTCGGGATGGATGGGGCTTATGCTCTGAGAGGGCCCAAGGTGGTGGGGCTTGAACCTCGTGGAGGCTTCCTACGTACCATGCCTTAGAACGGATCAAAGTCCTTGTAGTTTAGGAAGGATGGGGATTACACTCTGAGACGGCCCAAGGTGGTGGGGCTTGAACCTTGTGGAGGCTTCCTACGTACCATGCCTTAGCACGGATCAAAGTCCCCATAGTTTGGGTGTACATTTTAACGTCATGCGGGACGGGGGTGCTTGGCAGTTTAACGTCCTGCGGCTCAGACGAGGGCATTTGGGGCTTACGCTCTGTGGCGTCCCAAGGTGTGTCATGGTCGGTGCTCACTCTAAGCTCATGGGAGTCATGCTCAGTGTGAGAAACAAGAGTTAGCAGAGACCTGATGATCACGTCGTAAAGGGTGCGTCTGTGGGTAGTGAAAAGGGGCTTACGCATTGAGTGGCCCATGGTGTCGGGACTTACTCCAGGATGGAGGCCCGAGGGTGAAAAAGTGCAGAAGGAGAGGTATTTGGCAACCAAGAAGAGAGGAGGGGCCCCATTCCCTATCATTCCCTCCGCTGTCCTTGGCACTGAGGGAGTGAGGAGGATCAGGGGTGCTGCCTCCTATAAGAAAAGCTAGGGTCTTACACCAAGGTGGCTGCCCTTCCCCGCGGACAAACACCACTCCAATAAATCACCCCCTGTGAGTGATGACCACATCCCTGTGGAAACGAGTGGTCGTAGAGAATGTTCGAGGCGGGGGGACCCTGCGTGAGAGGTACGGGGTCAGGTCACATTTTAACATCATGTGTTGAGGATGATGTGCTTGGCATTTTGACGTCCTGCAGCTCAGATGAGGTGGGTTGGCCCTACACCCCTAGGACATACATAACTGGTGCCCTCTGCCCCTTGTGGAAGGGAAGGCATCGGCAAGGTCGTACTGAGGGGGTGTCACAGAGCGAACCATTGAGAGGTCCACATTAGCATGGTTATGCGAAGAAACAATAGTTGTTAGCATGCATATGCGAAGAAGCATGATTCGAAGCAACGCGATGGGAAGGATTGTCCAAGGGACTTTGAAGTTACTTCTTACAAGCCTAGAAGGTTGCACAGGAAAACCATGTATGATGCGGATGCCCGGGGTGCATGAGACACCTACGAATGGCACCCAGAAGGAGGGCATCGGGCGTTCACGCAAGAGGGCGCCCAGGGAGCACTAGGGTGAAGGGCCCCGGGGATTGCGCACAACACTTAAGGCTTGTGAGAAATAAAGGGGTCTAGCGTGAAAAGCCCCGGGTTGGCGCGAAATCAGTGATGCTTGCACGAAATAGTGGGGGCTGAGGTTTTGAATGCGGCTTTAAGGGATTGTGCGCAAAGGAGGGGATTGCACGCAAAGGACAAGGTGTCCGCGCACAGAAAGGATTGTGTGTGTCTTGGTCGTCTTGTGCGCTATGGAAAGGATTGCGTGCAAGGGACAGACCCTGAAGGGGTTGGAATTTAGTTTAAGCCATGGGGATCTCGCACGAAGGCAGATCCTGAGGCGACTTGGCGCAAAAAAGAACCATACCTGAAGGTCATATTGCACGCGCGCGGAATGCCAATTACGTGCACGAGAGGTGGTTTGAATTCTTCAGCCCCAAAAAGGAATGGGGTCTCCTTCTATTTATAGGAATCCGATAGCACAGAATTCTGGGTTGTATGAAATAATTGTGCGATGGAGGCAGCGGAGCAAAATATCAACCGTGCGGGGTGCCGGTGTGAAATTATTCAGCACCGGCGCCGGGACTCTTCACGCATCCCGGTACTTTTTACGTGGGACATATTTTTTCATGCACTTCATACTTTTTTTTGTGCAGCACCTCTGGTCCCTCCAGACCGGGAATCCGGGTCCGAATGTGACTTCACTTTTTCGTTTTGGAATTTTCTCTAGTACTTAAGCACTTTTCAGCATCTACAGGTTCCCCCCCTTGGAATTGGATCAGTGAGGGGTCACAACGATTGGATTTTGAGGGAAATTATGAAACACAGGGCTTCATGGGCCCCCTGTGCGCAAACATTTCGAGCAGCACACAAAACCCGACCACGCACGAAATCTGATTTTCACGCGGGCGCGGAACCCAGGATATGCCTATAAAAGTTTCCATGGGTCCCATGCTCCGTATTCCTTTTCTCTCGTGATAATCTCTGAGCTCTTGTGCGCAAAATTTCTTCCGCTCCTGCGCTAAAAACCACTCAGCGGCACGTAATTCCACTGCGATTTGGCGATATTTTATGCGCAAACCTGGGACTTTTTGCTCCACGGACTGAAATTTCACGCAGCCTACTGATTTTCCATGCCAGACTCTTAGATTTCACGCCAAACTCCCAGATTTCGCGCAGCACTCCCGAACTTAGTTTGAAGCAGATGGCCGCAAATCGGGCTGATGAGGGGGAGGTTGCTGCTCACAGAGCTGAAATGGCTGCGAACCTGGAGGTTTATGGCACAAAGAGGGTTGTCTCTAACAACCACACCCTATTCAACATGCTAACCCCCACCCAGAAAGAGTATTCCATGTCTGACAATCTGCCGCTATGGGACTTCGGCATTCTGGAGGAGGTTCCCCTGTCGGGTTTTGAGATTGATACACCGCTGTCATGGGTGACCCATGAAGATGACCTTCCTCGATACAACATCACCAATAATGGTCATCCTTCCAGAGAAACTAGGCATATGGGCATTTACGTCCTGAATCCCAGGACCAGGACCATTGCTGGGAGTGATCCTATTGTGGAGAGCTCATCAGCCCTCTACGCAAGAACTTTCCGTCAGAGCATCACTGACGAGACCAAGGGTTGGATTCAGGACTGGGATCTATGGTCTAGAGGCAACTTCACCAGTGAGTGGGCCTGGGCGTACTGGTTTCGCCACACATGCGACTAATTTGGGGCTGAGCTGCGGCACGTTGGTCTGTTCGAGGTGGTGTGGACATCACAGTTTCACTTCTATCGGCAGCCTGATCTCGGGCCAGAGCGGTTCACCCGATGGTCCCCTGATACCAACACATTCCATCTTCACCATGGAGAAGTTGGCATCAGTCTCTGGGACATCCACTACATCAGAGTCATCCCTTTGGAGGGCCATCAATATGATGAGTTCCTCTCATCGATGAACATCTGGGGTGACAGGTCTCGAACCCCCATACTGACGTGGTACCTGCTGGAGTTGGCCAAGGAGAAGCTGAAGGTCAAAGACTTCCTAAAGTACATATCCTACAAGGAATGGTTCAGCCTATTCCTAGAGAATAATCTGGAAGTCAAGATGCCAGGGTGGGGAAAACGGTGTCCAACCGTAGCTCAAAGGAGCAAGAGTGGATCCTACTGGAGGATCCTGGAGGCAGGGCAATACCAATCATGGGGCTACAACATCAATGAGGCCCGGGACCTAAATGTCTGGTATGCCAGATTCCTCACCACATTCCTGAGTGGGTGGCTCTTGCAGGTGCGGGATGCAAGGATGGGCATCCGTCCAGTGACTCTAGTGATGGCGGGCATCATGGTTGCCAACAAGACGTTCAACATAGGGGTCCCCATGCTGGCTTGTCTATACTCTATATTGGGACACATCTCAAGAGGGGGATCACCTAGGAGGGTATGTGGCCCCTTCCAGATCTTCCATGGCTGGGTTGTGGCTCACTACGGCAGCTATACCTTCCCAAATGCCATCCATCCTTAGGGCAACGGCATGCGACCCTCTCTGCTAAATATTTTCGGGGTCATTCCAATGATGCTCAATGAGGAGGGAGTACGGATCAGGATTGGTAACCACTCCAAATTCGCCTTCATCCCATTCCCCACCCCAACTGGTCAGCTGATAGATGATCGGCAAGGCTCACTAGAGAAAAAGGAGTACTTCCAAAGCATCAGAGGCGGGGTGCTCGTGGCCCAGATTGATGGGAAGATTCTCTGCGAGCCTTATGTGCCATCCAGGTTCGCCAGGCAGTTCGGATGCCTCCAGAAAATGCCAAATAGATTATACATAGATGTCCGGGAGGAGAGTAATCCCTGTATTCTTCACCAGCTATGGCTAATGTTCACAACCTACGGCTCCAGCGACATCATCACCTTTCCTCCTACTGGAGTCAACGTTGGCCTCTCGACCGAGTATACTGAACATTGGACCATAGCATACCCTGAGGGGCTTCTACAGAAGAGATTCCAGTAGCTCAAAGTCACCAGTGCAGAACCTCGGTGGCGAGAGAGCAGGCAGGGTGCCGCAAGAGGAGGAGGACCAGAAGCGCCTCAAGAAATGGGGCCTGCACAGGTCGGGACCTCAGTAGTGGGGGCATCACATGGTGTGGCTGCACCCTCATTAGCTAGAGGAGGAGGGTCCCACAGAGTGGCCAGAGAACTTCCTAGGAAGCAAATAAGATACTTGCTTCAACCTTCCCAAGATTTCGTCTTCCCTGCACTATGGTCAACTTGGATAACCCTGTGGCAGTCAATGAGTACTGAATCCCTCTGGTAGAAAATAGTGCGAGATGGGATCCAGTTGCCGGAAGTCGGGCTTGTACGGGTCTCCAATAGAGTGAGCTTCCATCAACATCATGCATACCTGATAGCCATGGACACATACTCACGTCAACGGGGTTGGCGTGTGGAGCCACCTCTCTTGGTGAAGGTTCTGCTCGGCCAGGAGCATGATCTAGAAAGGATGCCGCCGGGGGAAGATTACAGTGATGAGGAGTCAGAGGGCAGAAAAACAGAAGAGGATGTAGAAGGAGAGGGGGAAGGTGAAGGTGAAGGTAAAGGTAGAGAGGAGTCTGAAGGTGAAGGGACGTAGGGGGCGTCCCATCAAGGGAGTCCCCGGGAGAGCGGTGAGATCGTCGGCTCTGAAATAGATGTAACTGAGATACTCGAGGTATGTTTCAACCCTTGTCCATCCTTCTCCTTTTATTCACTTTCCTTGAAACCCTTAATCCACTTTCTCTCTCTTGCGTAGGAGCACACTGGTGTTGGGACTGATCAGGAGTCCCCAATCGGAGGAGGAGGATGAGCTCAAATGGAACAAGGAGGGGCACCGATGCTCGTTATCGAGCTAACAAGTGCTAAGGGATCCCCCACCACGACAGCTCCCATACTAGCCAGATCACTAGAGGCCGATGCCTTGGGTTCCTATAAGTTCCTTGCTTTGATACCAATGCTCACTATTGGGGGACCCAGCTGATCAAGGTGCTCCTTGTCAGTACAGTGTTCACGGTGCTGAAGGATCATCGGACTGCTGAGCCTGGACCATATGTTAGCATGTCGATGGAAAATGTGCCTCCCCATCTAGAACATTCCTCCCAAACTGAGTTGGCTCCGGAAATTGGTGAATAGGGAGCGGCAGACATCAGTGGGGCTGCCGTCAGGGCAGGGTCGGAAATCGACGCGGGCACCACCAAGACCGAGGGGAGAGAGGAAGGTCACCCAGATGCTGAGGAGCCTATTCCCCTGGGAGGAATCACTGAGGAAGACCCTGATTCTACCCTGTTGGTTGTCTTCCATGTCTATCGGCCCGCTGATCCTGAAGAAATTGGCGATTCAGATTTGGAAGTGGCTGAGGAGAGTCGGATGATGCGACGCAAGGGATGGAAGTGCATCTGGCGTTTCCTCAATCAGCCCCAGGCAGAATGGATGAAGCAGATGGGGTCCCTCCACACCTGGATGCACTTCCTGTGTGTTGGAGGGGCGTATGCTCAACATATTCACCTGACAGTCCATGAGTACATGGCCGAGAAGATGCGTGAGAGCAGCCAATGCGCCGACGTCATCCGGTGCCAGGAGTATTCGGGGAGTAGCCGGGCATTTCTGAGGGCGGTTCAGGCGGTCCAACACCTTGAGAAATAGGCGAAAGAGCAGGAGGTATTTGTCGCAAAATGATCTAAGCTCATGGAGAAGTTAATGGCCCAGCTGGAAGACGCCCAATAACAACTCATAGAAGTGAGTCATTAGATAACCGAGCTCCAAGCTGAACAGGCGTGGGCACAGGCCAGGGCCAGCGAACTGCGCTCTGTGGCTGCCGATAAAGAAAGAGTTCTCAGGGGACGGGAGGCAGTCTTGGGGGCCACCAGCGCAAAGGTGGTGTCATTGGAGAGATCTATCCAAGCAGCCGACCCTTAGGGGCCCTATTTTGGCCAAACCCATAAACTTTTCCCACCTCACTGATTTATATTCTTTTGAACTGTATGTATAGACAAATTTATTTACTTTCCCCATTACTTAACATACTTGTCCCTTTGGTTTAACATGCTCAACCATAATCTCGAAATAAATACCAATCCATCCCTTAGCTCACGTGGGCCGTGAGAAACAAAGGAGGCTTGTACTATCATTTTGTTTGATCATGAGAGCGTCAACCAAGATTCGGGCATTCGAAATTCAAACCCGGATTTCTGACGAGAAGAGGGAGGACCATCCAAAGGAAGAGGACCTCAGACCAATCGATGTATCATCTTCTCAATGTGCTCTAGCACATGATCAGGGCAATGCCAAGGGCATTAGAATCAGTCCGAACATAGGGGAATGAGAAATTTGAATCATGTTACCCAAATTCAAAATACTATGGGAGGGGTGTGGTAATAAAGGATGGTTGTTGACCGTGTTCGAAACACAGCATCCCCATTGTACTAGCTTGGAATGGGGACAACAAATGAGGGTCGACCACTGACCATGTTCTCAACACGGAGCCTAACTCAAATATTGTCAATCAGTCTTCCGGAACGTTGGCCCAAGACAGAAGGTGTACCATAGTTCAAGCATCCATACTGTTAGGGGGTCCCTTCAAATGTGATCAGTCTTCCAGAACATTGGCCCAGGACAGCAGGTGGACCATATGTCAAGCATCCGTACTATTAGGGGGTCCCTTCAAACGTGAAAGAGGATGAATATCTGAATAAAGGGTCACGTAAGGAAAGTGAGGTGGTGGTTTTTTCAAATAGAATCCAACACTCCCAAGATTACGCCACCGTGGTGGAAGCACATTAGGCGGGTGCATTAATCTGGTCATGGATCATTCCTACATTTGGATAGGACCTCTCTGGTGAGGGAACATTCATTTCTCAATGTCATTATGGGGAATCCTAAACTTGTTCAAGGCAAATGCTGCAATTACACAACTCCCCAAGAAGTCAAGACAAGGGGCCGATAGTGAGGAGGGATGGGATTTGGTGATCCCCAGGGCTGGACCTGAGACAAAATGTGTAGAGACCCGAATCTTGACGTACATGGATATTACATTACTTTAGCAGAATACTTAATACATAACAATAACAGACACACAAGGATCGTAATAGTTTAGTGTCTTTGGAAACTTGGAACATAATCTTCTAATCATGGTGAAAGATCTTCAACATCTCCCATAAAGATCTTCCCCCTTTTTTTCTTACCTAAAACCTTTCCTTATATCCTGGGGAAAATAAAACATAAAAAGGGTGAGCTCAAACGCTCAGTAAGGGTAAGCACGGATAAAATAAAACATACCATATACATTTGAACTTAAAACATGAACATAATGTTTAAACATCAAAAGCTTGAGCAATGACATAAAACATGGAATTACGTAAGGCATAGATCATAAAGAAACATTAAGAATGATAAAATAGCATGGGAATAAAACATGTAATTGTGGCATCCATTAAGCACATGTAATTATTTCCATAGTATCCAAGGCATTGTTGTCAAGACCATCTTAGTGGACAAAGTCCCTTTCTGAATCGAGTTCACTCCTAGTTTCAGTCCTGTAATACTGAACCGGATTAACTTACCGTTCTAGCCATGTCTATCTCATGAGATATAAATCTTTACCCAATGAATTGGAGGGAGATATAGTTCCCACCCATCTCATAATGAAATCATTCTTACTTGTTCCACAAAATAAACATACATCATTCATAAAAACCCAATAAATAAAATGGGTTTCATAAACATCATCCCATCATCACATAATACATATAAAATAAATTGATATCATTTCATAATAAGAAAAGTGAAACCATGTAAATCATAGAGACATTATACTTGAAACATACACATATGAAATAATGTTATCTTAGATGAAAAATGGTTTTGATAAAACACTTGAAATGAATTCTTGAGGAAAATATCCTTTCTTCTTCAAAATCATTTTCTTTTCACAAAATGCCATGCAATTTTAAAAGAATGGAATTTTGTTTAAAATAGTCATGAAATCTTTTGGAGGAAGCTTCATGAAAATAAGGCTTTATAAAACTGTAAAAATCCGTTCGTGCCGTATAAGTTTAAAAAAAACATTCTTTTCGTACTTTTGTCGGAAAAGTCAAAAAGTACCTCGTAACGTAAACAAAAGAAAGATTCCTTACATACCATGTAGTAAAAGTCAAAAATGGGTAAAAAGGACTTTAAACATACATGAAAAAACTTTTATAAAACATGGACATGGATGATAGAAATAACCCCAGTAAATACTTACGAATAAGCAATCTCGGATAAAAATGAGATTTGCAAAATTATCCCTTACCTTAGGTCCGATTTGCTTAGTAAGTGTCCGAAACTCCTATATAAGGATTTAAATAATGTTATTGACTTATTACAGAATCATATTAATTGTTATGATATCATATATGGTTCACTATGACTTTATATTACCCGTTCTTTTGTAAATTCCATGTTAAAGAGCGTTTTGGGTAAAATCGTTTAATTTGTCGTCCGTGTTTTGACTTGTAATTATTCATATAATTACTTAGATCATGATTACTTATATCCAGAATGTAAAACATGATTTATATATAATATATATTTAGAATATACATATATATAATAGATCGATAAATGGAAATAAATACACTATTCATGGAGATGGTAGGTCGTACGTACGCATGAACGTTGTTTTCGTTTCCTCATTGAATTGAATGGAATTAATGGGATTACATACATATATATATATATAAATAAATCCAGTATCATTATTATGTCATATATTTCATGATTACTTATTATATATATTTTATAATCATTTATGAATGGTTAATCATTGAGAATGAATCTCATCGCGTCGTGGAGACGGTATTCCGTACGTACGCACGAGCGATGATATCGTTCCCATGATCATGGAATTTTATTGGAGTGTATGTATACTATTACAGAATCAATATCACTTTACAATAATCATATATATTTATTATTTACACCATTATACCCATCCAAGTAAGGTGGTGGTGGAAAATAGATTACACCACGGTGTGGAGATGGTATTTTGTACGTACGCACGCGCGGTGATTTCGTTTTCTGTAGGATGGATAGATGGTGAAATAGGGTTGTTTCATACTTATAATAACATATCAGTATATGAGTGACACTGATGTTATTAATTCATAATGAAACAACCTATGAAGAAGAAGTGGAAGAAGAAATAAAGGTGAAAGAATCGGTAACGGAAATTACCTCTTCTTTGAAGCGCCTCTTTGAGACCTCCTCTTAGGGCACTACAATTGGTCTTTGAAGAAGACCAGGAACTCTAGGATCTTTCTATGGAAGTGGATAAGATAATTGGGCAGGGTTTGGCCGAGCTTGAATGCTCAAAGTGGTGTGAGGAAGAGAGGGAGGAGGTGCCCTTTTATAATGGAGGAGAGGGGAACCTTTGGGATAACTAAAAATATTATTTTATTATAAAGCCAAATTCGGTTTTAAATAGCTCCAAATTGATTTATTTCGAAGCTAAGGTGGGTATGGGTCGAAATCCTCTCATCCAATATAATTTAGACAAGTTTAGGTTCCTATTTTAACCTTATCATTTAGATTTAACATTAAGTTAAATAATTTTACTTTTACCGTGTCTTCTTGTGTTCTTACACTATAAGGTTAATAAACTTACTATAACAAGCCAAAAGAACCCCAAGTTGTTTATTATTAATATATATAACCTTATCTAAGTCATTTGGCCGAACCTTAGATTTTTAGGAATAAAATAACAATTAATAATATAATATTTGTTTTAAAAACTATTTTATGTCAATTTTGACACTATTTAGTAATTGATTTTTGTTAAAATCATAACAGAATTATTATTTCGAAAAAAGTTAATTAAATCAATACTAACATGTCATATTAACATATAAAATTATATTAATTCATAAAAAGTCTCAAATTATATTTATTTGGGTATTTATAATATAAATTATTCTAATTTTTCACTATTATGGTAATTACTACATCATCATTGTGTCATAAATAAATTAACTTATTTAATGTCTAAAAATTATAAATAAAATATAATTATGTAGGAAATAGTATTATCTTTATAATGAATATTTACAATTGAATTTATCTTATGTATAACCGTATATTAAAATGTTTTAGTAAATAAACGTTGATTTTAACTCTTTTAACTCTTCTTTGAATTAAATAATAATAAATGTCCTAATCTAATCCAAGTGGGCCTAAATGGTCATATTTTATTCCTAAGGTTGTTTTTGGTCGAATTAAACTTATCCAATAGAATTAGGACATGTGTTAGGGTAATAATAATATCATTGTTACCCTTAATTACCCTATTTACTTTTAACGGTGGTAAAAAAAAAGTTACTATTCACCAAAAATTATTTTCATCTCATTGAACCACATTTTACTTACTGACATCAACCGTGTCTCTCAAATTTTTGAAATTCCACTCACAGAAGCGGTAAAATTAAGTTTTATGAAAAATTCATTTTTTTAAACTACCACTTAGTGGTTTCACTATTCATCAAAAAATGAAAGTTTCTAGAAAAATACCAAAAATTAGGCCTAAGCTATATTTGATATTATGAACTCAAAAATGATGTCTATTTTACCAAATTCAAAACATATCAGTTGAATTAATTAATTTAAAAATTAATTCTTGTCGTCAAAACAAATAGCGTGTTTTTAAAAGATAATAACTATCAAAAGATTGACACTTGTTTATGTCTAGTTTAAATGTGAAATTACATCCAATGAAAAACATTGTATTAAATTGTAAAAATATATTCTAAATATACTTTAAAACCACTCAAATTAATAATTAATCACTATTAATTATTTTGATTAAAAATGTTTTTTTTAATTAAAATTTAATAATTTTCACTATTCATCAGAATATGAAAGTTATCCGAAAAGTACCAAAATTTCACCCTAAGCTAATTTTGATATTAAGAATCCAAAAATGAAGTCCATTTTGAAAAATAAAATTTCAAAAATTTCAAAAAGTGGTTATTACTATTCATAATGGCTAGTTTTAATAATATTTTAATAGCATATCGTTGTTTAGTGAAACTCGGTATTGCGTACTACACACGCTATCGAGGAAGTTCGTGATTACGTGTAATGAAAGGAAAGTCAAGGATGTGTGTTGTGCAAGCTATTTTTGGTGTAGCGTACAACACAAGACATTAATGAAATTAAAAAGAATATTTTTTCATAAAATCTCGGTGTGTTACATTCTACCCCCCTTAAAATGAATTTCGCCCTCGAAATTAATCAGGGTTATAAATTGTTTACTACTCGAAAGTTTCTTTAATAGAAACCCACATCGTAAAAAGGAATACCAAAACCAATCTTTAAAAACAAAATTATGAAACGTAACGGTTACCCAAATAAACTAATCATTGGGTTTCCACATAGGTGAAAATATGGATATGGAAGAGACATCTAACCATCATGTTCTGATAGAGAGTGGTAGAGAACATGGCTATGAAAAATCCAACAATCACAAAGCCATAAATTTGTGATGATCTAGGGTACCATCTGGTTTATTGGATATAATATCACTAGGACAACATTTTTGGTTTTCAATATCATTTTCTTAAAGTTGAAAAATATGAATTAGAATAAATACTTACTTTATTTTGGTACAATCTCACTGTTGTTTGTGCCTTGAAAAATTTCCACTTCATCTCTTAAAGAAATGAAGTTGAATTTTTTTATTCGTGAAGTGTTAGCAGATCATGTGATAGAATGATGGGTCATTCCATCTATCTCAAACAAAAGGATAGAAAAAGTTATTAAATATACATAAGTCGATCTATAGTGAGATTAATCATATATGGTTCCTAAAATGGACTTATACTTATTATATCATATTGCTTAATATAATAAAACTAGTTTCTACTAAACAGGGACTTCCTGTAGGCCAGTGGTAGGCGATAAAGGCCAGTCGCACTTCGGTTGTGGGTTCGATTCCCACAGCCTTGTCCGACGCGATGGGTTGTCGCCCGTCCTGCAGGTTGTCCTTTTTCTAAAACTACATTACTATAACATCTGATCAATAATATCGAAAAAAGTTCTATCCATAAACAATACTAACTTATGTCCAACATAATCCATTCCAATCTTTAGGCTTATCTAAAATACTTCGGTCCAAGCTCATAGTATAAAGAAAACAATTACTTGAAATGTCATCAACCAAGCATGTGAATACCATCATTTATCCCCCATATATCTTGTTGGTCACATTACAATCCTCTGAATACCTTAATCATGTATTCTCTTGAAAAATGAATACCCATTGAACCTTATTGAAAACATGAATGCAGTTAAAAGTTAACACATTCCACAAACCAAAATCCTCAAAATTCTTTATACTCAAACCATGATATCACTTAGTCCTTATATCAATCATGAGCTCATGAATACTGTCAAACATTTCATTTTTTTTGCTTATCCCTTCATTATGCGCATATCATATTTTTTCCAAAAATATCTCAATCACTTTCCATGGTTACCGGTACCATAAAATTATTGAAAACCACAATAGACCAATACATAAATATTCCAATATTCCATGATACTATATACAACATTGTTTTGGAATCCCATTACATAAACACTTAATCATTCCACCACATTGTTGTCATATTCAACATTGCCAATGGTGATTGCATGCGACTTTGTTGGGCAAAAATCCCTCAAGGTAACATTGTAGTATTTTTGGGTTGATTGTGTTTGTTGACAAAGCAGGTTTCCATGGAGAATTGTCGAGTTCCCGAGAAGTTGTTGACATTATATGTTGACAAAGAACTATGACAAAGGAAAGGACGATCTGGAGGCGGTACAAAAAGAGCAGATACAAGGTGGCGCCGTTTTCCAGTGTTTGCCAAATTTATGGGCCTGAAAATCGCCATTGGAAAATGGAGTGATATGTTTTTGGAAAAGGTTGAGGAGAGAGAAATTAAAGAGGTGCGCGGAAAAATTAAGCGTGGCGCGCAAAATTAGCGGGTTGCGCGAAATGTTGAAGTGTGGCGCGCAAAACAGCGGGTTGCGCGAAATTGTATTTCGCGCAAAAGATGTTTCAAGGCCGAAAGCTTGAAAATCGGTAAAGGCATGAGGCGCGTGAAATTTTGGAGGCGTGCGCGAAAAATTGAAGTGGCGCACGAAATAGCGGATGAAGTATTTCGCGCAAGAGGTGTTACGAGGTCCGAAGCTCGTAAAATGGAAAAGGCATGAGGTGCGCGAAATTATGGAGCAGTGCGCGGAAAATGTATGTGCGCGGAAGATCAAAGAGGATTACGCGCTCAAGGAGGGTTTTTCGCGCGGGGTAGATTTTGCCTATAAATATGAAGTGACCCACTTCCATTCGAGTGAGTTCAAGACATAGAAAATACCCGAGCTCTGGTGCGCGAAATTGAAGTTAGAAAGGGTGTTGCGCGTAAACTTAAAGTCTGCGCGTAAAGTCAGCAATTGCGCGAAAAGCTAAGGCTGCGCAGAAAGTTGGTGTTGGCGCGTAAAAGGAAGGTTGCGCGAAAAGTGGATATCGCACAAAAGCAGTGAATTTCGCGCAAGGCAGTTTCCAGGCTGCGCGTAATATTTGTAGGTTGCGCGAAAAAGGAATTCCGCGCAAACCATAGAAATTGCGCGCAAGACACCGTAAGGGTTGCGCGTAAAAACTGAGGTTGCCCGGTACATCCGGTGCGAAGTGAGATTCATCTACGAGTGAAAGTTGGACTTCAACAGAGCATCTACATACAGAAGAAAATGCATTCCTTCATGAAAATGAAGAGACCTACAGGTCTATAAACTGTGAGTGGATTCCTTCCAAGAGCAGTGAGCTTAGGAAGAGGAAGAAGGTGATCCTCTCCACCGGCAGTGAGCCAGAGAGAGAGAAGCAGGGAGTGACCCTTGGGAAAGCAGTGAGCTGACCCTAAACATTGTATAGGCAGTGAGCCTGGGCATGGAAGTGATCTAGCCCGAACATTGTAATCCACAGCTAGTGAAGTTTAGTGGACTTGGTACGACCGGCAACCTGTCGGCGTATGCTCCTTGGACGTAGCCCTTAGCGGTGAACCAAGTAAAATTGTTGTGTCCTGTGCTTGCTTTACATTCTGTTTATATTGTGCAGCAGGAAAGAGAGAGAAGAGTTTTTTGCTTAACAGCGAAACAAGATCAGAACGGGCTTTAATTTTTAATTAGTCATACCCTGATTCACCCCCCCTCTCAGGGTATTCAGCCTAGTGGACCTAACAAGTGGTATCAGAGGGAAGGTTAACAGTTGGTCTTCTCTCAATGGAGGTCACTAATCATAGAGGGATTCCGATCTTCGACGGATGTAATTTTCAGATATGGAAGAATCGAATGCAACACTATTTCCGATCTTTGGGAATGGATGTGTTTTCAGCAGCTATGCATGGTATCACAGCTGATATTACTAGTGGTGCATTATCAGAAGCTGAGCAAAAAGAGTTGGATGTTGATTCCAAAGCAATAAACGCCTTAGGGGGAGCCCTCTCTAATCCCATTTATACAAAGGTGATCTCATGCAAAACGTCACATGCCATGTGGGAAAAACTTTTGAATATTTATGAAGGGGATACAAAAGTCAGAGAGGCAAAGCTGCAAGTGTTGTGGAACAAGTATGAAGATCTCAAAATGAACCTGAATGAGTCTGTTGATGCATTCTTTGACAGGGTAAATGCTATGGTAGAAGACATGCGGGGTCTTGGAGAAATTATCGAAGACATTAAAATCGTAAAGCGCATCTTGAGAAAGCTTCCACCTCGGTTCAATCCGAAAGTTTCTGTGCTGGAAGATAAACATCCGAAAGAGCTAACATTGGATAACCTACACAGCACTCTTGTTGCATATGAAATGAGAAATGATGACAACGATGCTGTGGAAAAGGGTAAATCCAAAGAGGTGGCATTTAAGGCCATGAAGAGGCTCACTATTGAAGATTCTCAGGAGGAAGAAGAGTCAGATGAGTTGATGTCGTTCCTTTCTTCAAATCTGCAAAGAGGAAAAGGAAAGTTTAAAGGGAAACTTCCACTAGCATGCTTCTGATGCGGAAAGGTTGGTCATCTTGCTGCAAGATGCCCCAAAAAGTTTCAAGAAGAAAGCGATGAAGGTGAAGTTGAGATTCCCATGAAAAAATCTTCAGCCTATGTGAAAGGGAAGAAGCAGTTCAAGAGAAATTTCTTTAAGAAGAAGAATCTTCTTTCCCAAGAAATTGACAGTTCAGCTGAGTCTGAGGGTGAAGAAGTTGAAGAGATAGAAAACTGTAGAGATCGTGGTCAAAATGCGATGGTGGCTGTTGCTAGTAGCGCTCTAGAAAAGAAAGAAACTGAAACTGATGAAGAAGAAGAAGAAATTGAAGGGAGAGTTGACATGGAAGCTGAATTAGAAGCAGCTCTTGAAGATATAGATGTTTGGCGAGCAAAAACAAAGAAAGCCAATAAGATAGTACGTGATGCCAAAATCTACATGCAACAACAAGAAGAAGAGAAGTCTGAGCTTGAGAAAGAAATTGAAAATCATAAGTCTTACAGGCCAGAGCGCATTGAAAAGGTTGATGAGAATAATCTCGAGATTGAAGAGCAGAAAAGGGAGATCGATTGCTTGAGTCAAAAAGTGAAAGATCACGTCAAGCGTATTGAAGAGCTTGAAGAGGAAGTTGTCGGTCTGCGGAGAAAAGTTAAAGACCAGGAAAAACCTTTGAATCCCAACACATTCTTGGGAAATCAGGTCGTTACGAAGACGGAAAAGAATAAAGAAGAGCCTAGTAGTTCAGCAGGAAAGAAGCAGCAATTGAACTCAGATGTTAAGGCTGATTCATGGCTTAATCAGAAACAAAAATCTACGGCAGTTGAAGTTAGACCGCAAGCACATGTCCCGAGATTGAAAGTGGATTTGAGCACAAAGCAGAATCAGAATACTCAGAGATCCAAAGGGAGAACTCATAGTGCTGAAGTAACACGAAGGAATGCACCTTATATCAGGTGTTATTGTTGTGGAAAGATGGGACATTCACAGTATGTGTGTTCCATAGCCAAAAGATATCGAAGGGAACAAGAACAGAGATGGCATCCAAACAGAGAACGGTTTTCCAGAACATTTTTTGAAGGTCACTGTTTTTGGTGCGGAGGATTTGGACACATGGCTAGGTACTGCACTCCGACCATTCAGAAAAATGTGCCAAAGCAGAATCAAAATGATCGCAAGCAGCAGATCAGTAAACCGACAAGTGAGTTAAAAGTTCAGAACAGATTTGCAGTTTTGCAAGATGAATCTGGTCCATCATACTCTGAGAAAGAACAGAAGCCTCAATCCATGCCGAGTATGAAAGAAAAAGTATGGACTAAGAAGAAGAAAACTGAGAAGGCCGTAGTTGCTGAAATTGCCCTTAAAGCATCAGATCGTTCTGGTGTTTGGATCCTTGACAGTGGTTGCACATCCCACATGACGGGTAATAAGGATCTGGTTACAGGCATAAAATATGACAAAGAAGGAGTTGTCAAGTTTGGAAATGATGAAGGTCTGAAGATTGTTGGCTCAGGAAAATCCAAGTTTGGGGGCAAAGAAATGAGACATGCTGATGTCTTGGTGGTAGAGGGTCTCAGTCATAATTTGCTTAGCGTCAGTCAACTATGTGACTCTGGGCACTCTATACTATTTACCAAGAAGATGGGTATTGTTAAAGGAAAAGATGGAATAGTCATTCTTCAGGGAAAACGAACAAAGGGGAATCTTTACCTGGTAGGTGGGGAAGAAGATTCATGTCTTTTATCCAGAGAAGAAGAAAATCAGCTGTGGCATAAGCGACTTGGTCATCTATGTCAACCATCTATGGAAGATTTGGTAAGGTGTGATGCTGCTAGAAACCTTCCCAAACTATCACGTGATCGCACTCATACGTGTGATGCTTGTCAACAAGGGAAGATCATCAGGAAGACATACAGGCCAAAGGAACAAAAAGCAACTCGAGTGCTTGAATTGGTGCATGCTAATGTATGTGGACCTATCTCACCACGAGCTATAGATGGGAAAAGGTACTATGTTCTTTTCATTGATGACTATAGCAGAATGGCCTGGGTATTCATCATTACCCATAAGACAGAGGTGTTCAGTTTCATAAAACAGTACAGGAGGGAATCAGAAAAGATGCTTGGGCAGAAAATTCTGAAGTTTCGTACTGATAACGGTACAGAATTTACAAACAGTCAGGTTGAAAACTATCTCGAGAAACATGGGATAAGGCATCAAGTTTCATCAGTGAGAACTCCCCAACAGAATGGAGTGGTAGAAAGGAGGAATCGGATCATTAACAACATGGCCAGAACAATGCTTATTGATAAGGACCTACCAGAGAAATTTTGGAAGGAAGCAGTTTTGACATCGGTCTATGTTTCAAACAGGTCCCTGTTATGTCCGAAGCAAGGGAAGACTCCGTATGAACTGTGGTACGGAAAGAAGCCAACGTTGAAATACTTTCGAATCTTTGGAAGTAAGTGTTTCATTCTCAACAAAGAACATCATAGGAAGTTTGAGGCACGAGGAGATGAAGGGATATTCCTTGGCTATTCAGGGAAAAGCAAAGCATATAAATGCTTCAACAAGAGGCTGGGAAAAATTGTTGAGAGTAATGATGTCACTATAGTCGAAAATGAACAGACTGCCCAACGACCCAGTGAACAGTTCTTGGATGAAAGTGATGATGAGGTAAGCAACCCAGGGGGAGCAGAAGTGGCAGAAGATGACTCAGAAGAAGATACTGATGATGAAGAGGAAAGTGTCAAGTCGGTGTCTGCGAGGAAGCCAAAGAGTCGAGCTGAGATTGATAGGCAGAATATCATTGGTGATCAAACAGCTCCAGTTCAGACTCGAAGAATGAAATCATCACAGTAAGCATCGTTTTTGTCTCAAGTTGAGCCGAAATGTTTTTCTGATGCAGCTGAAGATGAAAACTGGGTTCAGGCCATGAATGAAGAGCTTGATCAGATTGAGAAGAACCAGACATGGGAGATTGTTTCGAGGCCAGCGGACAAGAATGTCATTGGGACCAAATGGGTCTATCGCAACAAGATGAATGAAGATGGCACAGTGATTCGGAACAAAGCACGTCTAGTGTGCAAGGGGTACTCCCAAATCGAGGGAATTGATGTTGATGAGACATTTGCACTGGTTGCAAGGCTGGAGACAATAAGATTATTCCTAGCCATCACAGTGCAAAGTAAGTTCAAAGTGTTCCAGATGGATGTCAAATCCGCATTCTTGAATGGGGTTCTGGAAGAGGAGGTGTATATTGAGCAGCCAGATGGTTTTCTCATTCATGAGGATGAGAACAAAGTTTGCAGGCTGAAGAAGGCATTGTATGGGCTGAAACAAGCACCAAGGGCATGGTACTCAAGGCTTGATCAGTACTTAAAGAAGCTTGGTTTTCAGCGTGGAGGAGTTGATTACAATCTCTATTTCAGTAATGACAGTAATCAAAGGATGATGGTGTTGGTTTATGTCGATGACATAATATTTGGTGGATCAGATGAAGCTCAGTGCAGACAGTTTTCCGAATTCATGAAAAATGAGTTTGAAATGTCAATGATTGGAGAGCTAACGTTTTTCCTTGGTCTAAAGGTAACACAAGGAAGGAATGGAACATTCATTTCTCAATCTAAATATGCCAAGGAGGTCCTGAGAAGGTTTGGAATGGAAAATTCCAAGGATATGAAGACTCCGGTGGCTACCCGGATGAAATTATCAAAAGATGAGGATGGCAAGGTAGTTAATATCAAAGAATACAGGCAAATCATTGGAAGTCTGTTGTACTTAACCGCAACAAGGCCTGATATTGTTTTCGCCACATGCCAAGCAGCGAGATATCAGAGTAATCCCAAGGAAAGTCACATGCTCGCAGTGAAAAGAATACTTCGGTATATTAAGGGCACGGTGGACTTTGGCTTGACATACAATGACAAATCTCAGACAGAGTTATTGGGGTACACTGATGCAGACTGGGCCGGTTCAGCGGATGATAGAAAATCAACGTCCGGTGGTGCATTCTATCTTGGTGGATTGTGTATTTCTTGGATAAGCAAGAAGCAAGATTGCATTTCATTAAGCACCGCAGAAGCTGAGTATATTGCGGCCACTCAAGCCTGCACACAGTTATTGTGGATGAAGCAGCAGCTTGAAGATATGGGAGTTGAAGTGAAGTCTCCGATCGGAATCCAGTGCGACAACTCAAGTGCTATAAATCTTAGCAAAAATCCCGTCCATCATTCAAGGACAAAGCACATTGAGATTAAGTATCACTTTATCAAGGAGAAGGTTGAGCAGGGGATCGTGAAGTTGGAGTATGTGCCTATAGATCTACAGGTTGCAGACATTCTGACAAAGGCCTTACCCAAGGAAGCTTTTGAGAGGCATCGACTGGCTCTAGGAGTTCAGTCGATTCCCCGCACTTGAAATAGTGTGGATGTGGGACCCCCCCCCCCCCTCCCCGAGGTATAGTGTGTTTTTCCCTACTGTGCTAATGTGTTCTCTACTATGTTACAGACTACAAAGGAGTGACCTTTGGGTTCGTTGAAAAAGGGGGAGAAAAGTGTTTGTTAATGGGGGAGAAAATCGTGCGGATATTTGATAAATCATAATTGATACGGGGAGAAGCTGACAGGTGGAGCAGCCAGAAAGGGGGAGCAATGAGAAAGGGGGAGAGTGTATTAAATCTGACGATGCTAGAAGTGATCGATCAAATCATAGAAATCACGACAGCTGAGGATCGTGATAAAAGTAGAACAGTGGTGTTGGAATGGTGTGAGACGGTGTCCAGCTATCAACAATTGGTATCAACTTAAGAATGCACCAATTGGTATCAGTGTGGTTCAACAACTGGTTTTTATTTTAAGAATTGGTATCAGGGTGGAATCAACAATTTTGGTCTGACATGAAGTGATTCATTGATGAACTTTTCATACTACTCTTGTTTCTCACGCTGAGCATTGCTCATGTGGGCTTAGAGTAAATGTTAAGTGAATCCTTGAACGCTATCATAATCGCAAGAGGCGAATGGTGGTAGTAGCTAGAAGAAGACTCAGTGAGGTATCAAAGTGCAGAAAATATTTCTGAGCAGAGTTGTGAAGAGTTGTCAACAAACCCAAAGGGGGAGATTGTTGGGCAAAAATCCCTCAAGGTAACATTGCAGTATTTTTGGGTTGATTGTGTTTGTTGACAAAGAAGGTTTCCATGGAGAATTGTCGAGTTCCCGAGAAGTTGTTGACATTATATGTTGACAAAGAACTATGACAAAGGAAAGGACGATCTGGAGGCGGTACAAAAAGAGCAGATACAAGGTGGCGCCGTTTTCCAGTGTTTGCCAAATTTATGGGCCTGAAAATCGCCATTGGAAAATGGAGTGATATGTTTTTGGAAAAGGTTGAGGAGAGAGAAATTAAAGAGGTGCGCGGAAAAATTAAGCGTGGCGCGCAAAATTAGCGGGTTGCGCGAAATGTTGAAGTGTGGCGCGCAAAACAGCGGGTTGCGCGAAATTGTATTTCGCGCAAAAGATGTTTTAAGGCCGAAAGCTTGAAAATCGGTAAAGGCATGAGGCGCGCGAAATTTTGGAGGCGTGCGCGAAAAATTGAAGTGGCGCGCGAAATAGCGGATGAAGTATTTCGCGCAAGAGGTGTTACGAGGTCCGAAGCTCGTAAAATGGAAAAGGCATGAGGTGCGCGAAATTATGGAGCAGTGCGCGGAAAATGTATGTGCGCGGAAGATCAAAGCGGATTACGCGCTCAAGGAGGGTTTTTCACGCGGGGTCGATTTTGCCTATAAATATGAAGTGACCCTCTTCCATTCGAGTGAGTTCAAGACATAGAAAATACCCGAGCTCTGGTGCGCGAAATTGAAGTTAGAAAGGGTGTTGCGCGTAAACTTAAAGTCTGCGCGTAAAGTCAGCAATTGCGCGAAAAGCTAAGGCTGCGCAGAAAGTTGGTGTTGGCGCGTAAAAGGAAGGTTGCGCGAAAAGTGGATATCGCGCAAAAGCAGTGAATTGCGTGCAAGGCAGTTTCCAGGCTGCGCGTAATATTTGGAGGTTGCGCGAAAAAGGAATTTCGCGCAAACCATATAAATTGCGCGCAAGACACCGTAAGGGTTGCACGTAAAAACTAAGGTTGCCCGGTACATCTGGTGCGAAGTGAGATTCATCTACGAGTGAAAGTTGGACTTCAACAGAGCATCTACATACAGAAGAAGATGCATTCCTTCATGAAAATGAAGAGACCTACAGGTCTATAAACTGTGAGTGGATTCCTTCCAAGAGCAGTGAGCTTAGGAAGAGGAAGAAGGTGATCCTCTCCACCGGCAGTGAGCCAGAGAGAGAGAAGTAGGGAGTGACCCTTGGGAAAGCAGTGAGCTGACCCTAAACATTGTATAGGCAGTGAGCCTGGGCATAGAAGTGATCTAGCCCGAACATTGTAATCCACAGCTAGTGAAGTTTAGTGGACTTGGTACGACCGGCAACCTGTCGGCGTATGCTCCTTGGACGTAGCCCTTAGCGGTGAACCAAGTAAAATTGTTGTGTCCTGTGCTTGCTTTACATTCTGTTTATATTGTGCAGCAGGAAAGAGAGAGAAGAGTGCTTTGCTTAACAGCGAAACAAGATCAGAACGGGCTTTAATTTTTAATTAGTCATACCCTGATTCACCCCCCCTCTCAGGGTATTCAGTCTAGTGGACCTAACTGACTTCCCTTTGTCCTTTGCCTTAAGTGGTTTCTCATGTCGATCATCACTAACCCTTGGATTAGGGCATTTATTAGCATAATGCCCCATTTCATTTCACTTGAAGCATTGAAGTGTAGTAGGTTCATTCTGTGTATCCCTTCCTTTATTTGCATCATTAGACATCTTCTTCCCATAATTACGGCATTCAAATGCCCGATGACCTTCCTTTCCACATTTGAAACATTTACTTGTCCCTTTAAGACAATTTACACCATGCTTCTTTCCACACTTTGAGCATAAGGAAACATTCATCTTATTTTCACCATTATTCTGAGATTTCTCCTTGAACTCCATCTTTCGTTTCTTGTCAAAACTATGAGATGGATAAGTAACACCAACTTCCATTTCTACCTTGATAGCACAACGCACAATTTCTTCATAGCTACTGAAGTATATTATAGCTAATGCCCTTCGAAGATTTGGTTTTAAGCCACTGAAGAATCGATCAACTTTACTTTCAGGTTGGATGATAAATCCAGATGCATACCTTGAAAGCCTTGTAAAATTCGCTTCGTATATACCAACAGATTCATCATCCTTTTGCTTTAGTTCAAGAAACTCCTTCTACATCTTTGTTCGAAGAATACGAGGGAAGTACTTATTGAAAAATAAGTTCTTGAACTCATCTCATTCCATGGACTCAATTTCATCTCTTTGCCTCGTATTCTTGATAAGATTCCACCATTGATCAGCTTCACCTTCCAAATGATATACTGCTAAGATGACTTTATCATGTTCATAACATTGAAGAAATGAAAATATCTTTTCAGTGGTACTGATCCATTGTTCAGTAACAAGTGGATCAGAAGACCCACTGAAATAAGGTGGACGTTGCCTCATGAAGGACTCAATAGAATATTGTTCCCTTCTCTACTCATTTGGAAGTCCAGAATGATTCATAGCTTGTGTAAGTATAGCAATAAGATTTTTCACTCCATCTCCCATAACATTTGTTTGTTCAGGAGGAAAATCATTGCATTGTCCATTGCATTGATCAACACGGTTCCTTCGGGTTCCAGCCATCATCTAAAACCCAAAAAGAATAGTGTGAGAGGCAAAAATCATGCTAGGGAAAACAACATAATAAAGGGGGAGTACCTTCAATATCTAACATCTTAGTTTTAATTCGAAGATCGTAAGCACAATTCTAGGACTATAACCTATACTTATACTTAACCTTAGGGACATACCTAGACATACCTTAGAAATATCTCTAGGGATCTCACTAAAGTTCTCGCATCCTAGTTTCCAAAGGTTGACTAAACCTTTCCTCTGATACCAACTTTAGAGACCCGAAGCTAGACGTACATGGATATTACATTACTTTAGCGGAATAATTAATATATAACAATAACAGACACACAAGGATCGTAATAGTTTAGTGTCTTTGGAAACTTGGAACGTAATCTTCTAATCGTGGTGAAAGATCTTCAACATCTCCCATAAAGATCTTCCCCCTTTTTTTTCTTACCTAAAACCTTTATTTATATCCTGGAGAAAAGAAAACATAAAAAGGGTGATATCAAATGCTCAGTAAGGGTAAGCACGGATAAAATAAAACATACCATATACATTTGAACTTAAAACATGAACATAATGTTTAAACATCAAAAGCTTGAGCAATGACATAAAACATGGAATTACGTAGGGCATAGATCATAAAGAAACATTAAGAATGATAAAATAGCATGGGAATAAAACATGTAATTGTGGCATCCATTAAGCACATGTAATGATTTCCATAGTAGCCAAGTCATTGCTTCCAAGACCATCTTAGTGGACAAAGTCCCTTTCTGAATCGAGTTCACTCCTCGTTTCAGTCCTGTAATACTGAACCGGATTAACTTACCATTCCAGCCATGTCTATCTCATGAGATATAAATCTTTACCCAATTAATTGGAGGGAGATATAGGTCACACCCATCTCATAATGAAATCATTCTTACTTGTGCCACAAAATAAACATACATCATTCATAAAAACCCAATAAATAAAATGGGTTTCATAAACATCATCCCATCATCACATAATCCATATAAAATAAATTGATATCATTTCATAATAAGAAAATTGAAACCATTTAAATCATAGAGACATTATACTTGAAACATACACATATGAAATAATGTTATCTTAGATGAAAAATGGTTTTGATAAAACACTTGAAATGAATTCTTGAGGAAAATATCCTTTCTTCTTCAAAATCATTTTCTTTTCACAAAATTCCATGCAATTTTAAAAGAATAGAATTTTGTTTAAAATATTCATGAAATATTTTGGAGGAAGCTTCATGAAAATAAGGCTTTATAAAACTGTAAAAATCCGTTCGTTCCGTATAAGTTTAAAAAAACATTCTTTTCGTACTTTTTCCGGAAAAGTCAAAAAGTACCTCGTAATGTAAACAAAAGAAAGATTCCTTACATACCATGTAGTAAAAGTCAAAAATGGGTAAAAAGGACTTTAAACATACATGAAAACACTTTTATAAAACATGAACATGGATTATAGAAATAACCCCAGTAAATACTTACAAATAAGCAATCTCAGATAAAAATGAGATTTGCAAAATTATCCCTTACCTTAGGTCCGATTTGCTTCATAAGTGTCCGAAAATCTTGTATAATGATTTAAATAATGTTATTGACTTATTAAAGAATCATATTAATTTTTATGATATCATATATGGTTCACTTATGACTTTATATTACCCGTTCTTTTGTAAATTCCATGTTAAAGAGCGTTTTGGGTAAAATCGTTTCATTTGTCGTCCGTGTTTTGACTTGTAATTATTCATATAATTACTTAGATCATGATTACTTATATCCAGAATGTAAAACATGATTTATATATAATATATATTCAGAATATACATATATATAATAGATCGATAAATGGAAATAAATACACCGTTCATGGAGACGGTAGGCCGTACGTACGCATGAACGTTGTTTTCGTTTCCTCATTGAATTGAATGGAATTAATGGGATGACATACATATATATATATATATATATATATATATATATAAATCCAGTATCATTATTATGTCATATATTTCATGATTACTTATTATATATATTTTATAATCATTTATGAATGGTTAATCATTGAGAATGAATCTCATCGCGTCGTGGAGACGGTATTTCGTACGTACGCACGAGCGATGATATCGTTCCCATGATCGTGGAATTTTATTGGAGTGTATGTATACTATTACAGAATCAATATCACTTTACAATAATCATATATATTTATTATTTACACCATTATACCCATCCAAGTAAGGTGGTGGTGGAAAATAGATTACACCACGGCGTGGAGACGGTATTCCGTACGTACGCACGCACGGTGATTTCATTTTCCGTAGGATGGATAGATGGTGAAATAGGGTTGTTTCATAATTATAATAACATATCAGTATATGATTGATACTGATGTTATTAATTCATAATGAAACAACCTATGAAGAAGAAGTGGAAGAAGAAATAAAGGTGAAAGAATCGGTAACGGAAATTACCTCTTCTTTGAAGCGCCTCTTTGAGACCTCATCTTAGGGCACTAAAATTGGTCTTTGAAGAAGACCAGGAACTCTAGGATGTTTCTAGGGAAGTGGATAAGATAATTGGGCAGGGGTTGGCCGATCTTGAAGGCTCAAAGTGGTGTGAGGAAGAGAGGGAGGAGAGGGGCACCTTTGGAATAACTAAACATATTATTTTATTATAAAGCCAAATTCGGTTTTAAATAGCTCCAAATTGATTTATTTCGAAGATAAGGTGGGGATGGGTCGAAATACTCTCATCCAATATAATTTATACAAGTTTAGGTTCCTATTTTAACCTTATCATTTAGATTTAACATTAAGTTAAATAATTTTACTTTTACCGTGTCTTCTTGTGTTCTTATACTATAAGGTTAATAAACTTACTATAACAAGCCAAACAAACCCCAAGTTGTTTATTATTAATATATATAACCTTATATAAGTCATTTGGCCGAACCTTAGATTTTTAGGAATAAAATAACAATTAATAATATAATATTTGTTTTAAAAACTATTTTATGTCAATTTTGACACTATTTAGTAATTGATTTTTGTGAAAATCATAACAGAATGATTAGTTCCAAAAAAGTTAATTAAATCAATAATAAAATGTAATATTAACATATAAAATTAGTTTAATTCATAAAAAGTCTCAAATTATATTTATTTGGGTATTTATAATATCAATTATTCTAATTTTTCACTATTATGGTAATTACTACATTATCATTGTGTCATAAATAAATTAACTTATTTAATGTCTAAAAATTATAAATAAAATATCATTATGTAGGAAATCGTATTATCTTTCTAATGAATATTTACAATCGAATTTATCTTATGCATAACCCTATATTAAAATGTTTTAGTAAATAAACATTGATTTTAACTCTTTTAACTCTTCTTTGAATTAAATAATAATAAATGTCCTAATATAATCCAAGTGGGCCTAAATGGTCATATTTTATTCTTAAGGTTGTTTTTGGTCGAATTACACTTATCCAATAGAATTAGGACATGTGTTAGGGTAATAATAATATCATTGTTACCCTTAATTACCCTATTTACTTTTAACCGTGGTAAAAAAAAGTAAAAAGTTACTATTCACCAAAAATTATTTTCATCTCATTGAACCACATTTTACTTATTGACATTAACCGTGTCTCTTGGATTTTTGAAATTCCACTCACAGAAGAGGTAAAATTAAGTTTTATGAAAAATTCATTTTTTTAAACTACCACTTAGTGGTTTCACTATTCATCAAAAAATGAAACTTTCCAGAAAAATACCAAAAATTAGGCCTAAGATATATTTGATATTATGAACTCAAAAATGATTTCTATTTTACCAAATTCAAAACATATCAGTTGCATTAATTAATTTAAAAATTAATTCCTGTTGTCAAAACAAATAGCATGTTTTTAAAAGATAATAACTATCAAAAGATTGACACTTGTTTATGTCTGGTTTAAATGTGAAATTACATCCAATGAAAAAAATTGTATTAAATTGTAAAAATATATTCTAAATATAATTTAAAACCACTCAAATTAATAATTTATCACTATTAATTATTTGATTAAAAAGGTTGTTTTTAATTAAAATTTAATAATTTTCACTATTCATCAGAATGTGAAAGTTATCCGAAAAGTACCAAAATTTCACCCTAATCTAATTTTGATATTACGAATCTAAAAATGAAGTCCATTTTGAAAAATAAAATTTACAAAATTTCAAAAAGTGGTTATTACTATTCATAATGGCTAGTTTTAATAATATTTTAATAGCATATCGTTGTTTAGTGAAACTCGGTATTGCGTACTACACACGCTATCGAGGAAGTTCGTGATTGCGTGTAATGAAAGGAAAGTCGAGGATGCGTGTTGTGCAAGCTACTTTTGGTGTAGCGGACAACACAAGACATTAATGAAATTAAAAAGAATATTTTTTCATAAAATCTCGGGGTGTTACAAAATGTCTGGGCATTCCAACGTATCCCATAAGGAAGGGAATCAAGACACACGTAGTTCTAGAAAGGGTCTTAGTTTAAGGTCTTAGAACTCAGACTAGGGTCTGGTAAAAAAGGCAAGAGACACATGGTAAGGTGATTATGAAGCCCGACGTGAATGGGGGCATAAGCCCTACTTACCATTTATTCCCTGGGGAAGTGTTCCGATCAAGGTACTGAACCCGAAAGTTAGGTTGGGCCCGCAGGAAAGTGTCTGGGCGTTCCTACATATCTCATAAGGATGAGAATCAAGCTGCACGTAGTTCTAGAAAGTGGTACAGCATGGTAAGGTACCAGTGCAAAGGATGAAAGGGGTGTGTGGTTCTAGCCCTCGCACCAAAAGAAGCAGCATTGGATGTATCTTGTTTTTCCTTTAAGGTGAATGGTTTTTCTTTTGTGGAGTGACTGGCCTAGGGTAGAAACTCCTAGAATTGCCATAATAATCAATCCATATATAGTCGTTGACAAATGGTATGGTAAATGACTGATACCCAACGTGATGTCCTCTATGATGAGGTCATCACAATGCAGTGTTGTTTTTCATCGTGCGGGCGGGATGATATTATCACAGTTTATAGTCATGTGGTAGGACCCAACAGCACAGTTTAAATTCATATGGCTTGGACATGGAGGCATGAGCGCGACGTGATAAAACATACCTAACATGAATGTGGACAAGGTCCAGATGATCACCGCGCGCACCTCTGGGGAAAAAGCCTCGAGCCAAGAGGCCGGTGAGGGTTAGAGGACAAGGGATAGGAGAGACTAGCTCCCAGCTGAGCTGGACCCGGAAGCATGATGTTCGGGTGATCCCACATGTCCCATGGGGATGTGGATCGAGCTGCACATATCCCTTTATGAAGATCTTAGTTTATGGTCTTAGAGATCGGATTGTGGGAGCCCCGAAGGACGCCGTATTGTAGCTTTGTCCCCCTGACGTGTGAAGGTGCACTGAGGGATAGTGCCAAGAGTGTCAAGATTCCACCTGGAAATGATGGGGTGGAACATAATGTGAATCATGCAACCAAAATTCAAGGCCAGAAGGGGTAGGTGTGACGATGAAGGATTACTGCTAACCATGTTCACAACACAACATCCTATCATGTTAGCCTGAAATGGGGACAAACAAATGAGAATCGACCGCTAACCATGTTTTCAATGCGGGATTTGTATCAATTTGTTGTCTGAAACCCTCGAGGTCATTGGCCCGTAATGGTAGGAGAGCCCTTAGGCGTGGTATCCATGCTGTTTTTGGGGTTCCCTTCGGGTGTGAGAGATAACGGGGGCCCAAATGAAGGGGAACATGAAGCTTGAAAAGTGGAAGGAACTTGCCTAAGCTAAATCTGAAACTCCTGGTGCTAGACCAGAGTACTCTGAACACATTGGCGGACCACTTTAAAGGGTCTAGGGACTCAATTTGAGAGCATCCAAGAGATGGCGGATTCCCGGGAGAAGGGGGCATGGCGCCAAAAACCCTGTACCACACCTATATATCCCCCTCGTGGAGAGGGACATGCCAAGGGGCCTAGGTGACTGAGAGATTAGGGAGGTATATTAAGATATGAGGCTGGACCAGAAATCTAGATATTTATACGGTCCTACGTATCCCATAAGAACGGGAATCAAGCCACATGTAGTTCTAGAAAGTGGTACCCAGGGGTAAGATGCCCTATCCAAAGGGGAGTGTATGGAACGGCGAACAACCAAACATGAACGAGGACATAATCCCACACCACACCATACACTCTGGGAAGAACTGGGGATGGATTCCAAGAAGGCCAAGGGTCTTGAGGCTGGGCCTCAGTCAGGAAGGCGTGACTAGCTTTCATTTTAACGTCATGCGGTACGAGCATGCAGTTTAAGGTCATGCGGGACTGTAGGGGCCCAAATGTAGGACCAAACATAGTTTAAGATCGTGCAGGACCATCATGCAGTTCAGGGTCATGCAGGACTATCATGTAGTTTAGGTTCATGCAGGACCATCATGCAGTTTAGGGTCATGCAGGACCGTCATGCAGTTTAGGGTCATGCAGGACCGTCATGCAGTTTAGGGTCATGCAGGACCGTCATGCAGTTTAGGGTCATGAAGGACAATCATTCAGTTTAGGGTCATGCAGGACCATCATTCAGTTTAGGGTCATGCAAGACCGAGTCATCAAGCAAAATATTTCTTGAGGAACTTGGAATTGGTGGAAGGATTTATACGCTCACCATCCATGGTCACCAGGGAGTATGCTCCATTAGGATAAACCTTATGAACAATGAAAGGTCCTTCCCACTTGGGCTCCAACTTGGGTGGTTTCCTACCAGGGATCATTGGCGCTCTAAGGGATAATACCAAGTCACCTTGTAGGAAAGAGCAGAGGCGAACCTTCTTGTTGAAATCTCAAGACATCCTGCTCTGATGCCTCTCTTGGTTGTGCAAGGCGCGAAGCCTATTCTCGTCCAGTGCTTCCAATTCTTCTAGACGGATCTCAGCCACTCTATCTGGAACTTGCGGGTCATAGACCGCTATGCGTAATGAGGGAAACTGAATCTCAATGGGAAGGATGGCCTCGGTTCCGTACACCAGAGAATATGGGGTCACCTGGGTGGAATTACGGGTCGTCATCTAATAATCCCAGAGGGCGTTGGGGAGCTTGTTCAGATAACTCTTCTTGTTCTGACCAACCATTTTCTACATAATGTTAGAGATGTTTTTATTGAATGCCTAAATTTGTCCATTTTTTTGCGCGTGATAGCGGGAGGTATGGTTGGAGCAAATGTTGTACTTATCATACAATCTCTTCAGCTCGGCTGCTCAGAAGTTGATGCTGTTATCGGTGAGGATAGCGTGAGGAACCCCAAATCGATAGATGATATTGGAACTCACAAAGTCAACGATAGAATGGGACTTGACTTCCTTGAGAGGAATTGCCTCTCCCACTTGGAAAAGAAGTCCATAGCGGTTAGAATGAATCAGCATTGGTGAGTCGTTGCTAGTGGGTATGGTCCCACGACATCTAATCCCCATACTGCAAAGGGCCAAGAGTACTTGGTAGTATGGAGAGGCTCTGGTGGCCGATGCACAAATTTATCATGAACTTGGCACGCATGGCACCTCTTGGAAAATTCGATGCAGTCGTGGATCATGTGGGGCCAAAAATACCCTAGTCTCCGAATCTGGCGAGACAGCTTTGGCCGAGCCTGATGGTCACCATAGGAACCGGCATGAACCTCTTGCATGACCTATGGAATCTCAACTCCTTGAAGGAAACGGAGGATAACACCATCAAATTTGCGTTTATAGAGGATCTGCCTGAGGCTGGGACCACTCTGGAGAGTAAACTATAGCGTTCGGCGTCGGATTCACTCATGCTCAGCGCGGTCTGATGGGAGATTACCGTGTTGGAGGTATTCGACCAAGGGTGTCCTCCAATCAGCAATTACTTCGATCACCACATCCGGACTACACGGGGGCCCTGACGTAGAGGCACCGACGGTAAGATGGTTTACCTGTGGGCCTTCATCATCCTCTGGGGTGACGGGAGCAATGACTCTCTGGTGCACGATGTGGATAATCAGATCATCCTGCTCTAGCTCTGCAAGCGACGTGGCCAGGCTAACCAAAGCCTCTGCTCGACCGTTCAGTGACTGAGGGACATGGATAACCTCTGGTCGAGAAGGGAACTAGGCCATTAGCTGGAGAGTGCATTCTAACAATGGTACAGGCTCTGGCTTCCTGAAAACATAGTCACCATTGACCTGCTTGATAACTAGCTCAGAATCCCATTTCACATGCAAATGGGGCACGCCAATCTCAACGGCCAGATCAAGACCAGCGATGAGGGCCTGATACTCTACCTCGTTGTTGGTGCAGACTTCTGACAATAGGAATGAGTACGGCAGAATGGCTTGTACCGGGGTGATAAAGATGATACCTAGGCCCACTCTATTGAGCCTAGGATCGTTAAGCCTCTTACTGGTGGGGCTCCGAGAGGCACCGTCAAAGTGCATCTTCCAAAATGGGACGACTTGATCAACTGAGAGGATTTCCTCATCAGGAAAATCCAGGTCCATGGACTGGTTCGCAGAGTTTGGATGGGAATTTAGAAATCCTTCCAAGGCCTTCCCTTTGATAGCCTTCTGGGGCACAAACCTGATGTTGAACTACTGTAGGATCACCGCCCACCACGCTAGTCGGCCAGTCAACATGGGGCGATTCAGAATGTACTTCATTGGGTCTACCCGAGAGACCAACTGTACCTCGTGGTGCTGCAGGTAATGCCGCAGTTTTTGCATAGAAAATACAAGCGCAAGGCATCTCTTCTCTATGACGGAGGATCTAACTTATATGTCGAGGAGCATGCGGCTGAGGTAGTAGATGTTTTTCTCCGTCCCCTCATTGTTCTTCTAGGTGATAAGGGTGCCAAGGGATCATTCCAGGGTGGTAACATAGAGAATTAGTGGCTTCCTGGAGATAGGTGGTATCAAGACCGGAGGCTGGAGCAAATATTGCTTGATTTCCTTGAAGGTGGTCTGGCACTCCTCATTCCACTCATAAGAGGTTCCCTTCATCATGAGCCAAGAAAAGGGATTACACTTGCCAGCCAGATTCACAACGAATTGGCGTATATAGGCTAAGTGGCCTTGAAAACCTCAAAGATCCCAAATATTTCTCAGGGGAGGCATCTAGCTGAGGGCCTTTATCTTCTTTGGGTCGATCTCAATGCCCTAGTACCGGACAACAAAGCCAAGAAACTTCCCAGAGGTGACCCCAAAGGCACACTTCAACGGTTTCATCTTTAGGTGGCAGGAACAAAGGAAACTGAACACTTTATCAAGGTACTTGAGATGGTCCTAGCGCTGGCGAGATTTGACCACCAGGTTGTCCACATAGCATTCCACCAATTTTCCTAGGATTGGCTTGAATATGCGATGCATGGCCCACTGATAGGTGGCACCTGCATTCTTCGGGTCGATGGGTATAACCTTGTAACAGAAAGTACCTTGAGGTTCCATGAAAGCAGTAGACTCCTCATCCTCGGGGGCTATTCGGATCTGATTATATCCAAAGTAACCATCCATGAAGTAGAGGGATTAGAAACCCATTGTAGCATTGATCAACAATTTTGTCACTGGAAGGGTAAAATCATCCTTCGGACAGTGACGGTTGAGATCGTGGAAGTCGATATAGACTCTGATCTTCCCGTTCTTCTTTCTGACTGGCACGATGTTGGATAACCACTTGGGGTACTAGAACTCCTTGATGAAGTTGGCTCTGATGAGCTTATCAACTTTGTCCTCAACCATGGAACCGTGAGATGGATGCATCTTTCGGGGAGGTTGCTTGAACTCATGATGGTTTGTCGGGAGACCGAGGCGGTGGATGGATACCTAAGGATCTAGTCCTGGCATCTCATCATAACTCCAGGATTATACATCACGGTGTTGTTTAAGGAATTCCATGTACTGCTACTGCTCCTCAGGGGACATAGCAGCACTGATCAATGTGGGTCTCGGATCTACCTCGCTACCAAGGTTCACCTGTACCAACTCATCGATCGTGGATGAGACGCCTTCCTCAAAGGTAGGGGGAACATCCTCTATATCTTCTTATCCACTAATGGAGGGATCCTCCATGGGGGAAATTGATTCTGATCCACCAAACCCTGATGGGAGGCTGGTGCCAGCTTGTGCGGCATTGGTTAGTGCATCGAGGAACTCTGGCGCTGCTGAGACCATGGAAATGAAGGTTGTCGACCCAATCCAAATTGGTCTCCAGCCCAAGGGGCCACACTTGATAATATCAAAGTAGTAGTGGCATGTCGTACGGAGCCAACTTATTCCAGCCCAATTAAACAAACAAGTATGACGGATTATCATTGTCATGAGTCGGACGTCTCGATACCTAACGTGAGTGGGAGGCTCAGGGATCACCGGAGCCTGGTTAGTATAAGAATATGAAGTGATCTTCTGACACCACCTAGATTTGGGAGCATGATTCCCCATTATCCTAGAAATGACAAAAAACTGCCTCATATCGGGGGTTTTGACCTCCAACCGATGGATTGAGAAGACGTAGGCATCATTCAGGCCTACCCACGGATTGGTCGTAGTGGCAACGGGCTCAACTTCACTTTCCTAAACTTTTTTATCCTTTCTCTGGTAATAATCAACATCCAAGTAGCGGGCTTCATAAGAGGTGAAAGTAGATGCATCGCCTTGGATTTACTCGACCATTAGGGGAGTACTTGAGGAATTGGTGATATGATGATGGGACCACCGCGTGCAGGTGGAGCCAAGGTCGTCCCATCAATGCATTGTATGTGGTGTCCTGGGAGACAACCATAAATTCAGTACTAGAAACTAGGCCACCGAACTAGGTCTTCACATGAATCTTGTCGACCGGGGTCTATTTTGTCCTGTCATAACCCTAGATCCTTAAATAGGAGGGATTCAGGTCATCTTTAGATAACCCTATCTTCCACAGTGTCTGCGTCGGGATAAGGTTGATCCTGAAGCCAGTGTCAATGAGATTTCGGTGAACCTCCACACCATTGAATTGGCCAGTGATATACAGTGGGCATATTTGCCCCTGTATGGGGGATCCTTCATCCTATTCTGAGAATGAGATGATGGCCTGGCATTTCGCATTCTAAACTGCTTCAGCATGGAAGTCCTTTGCAGCTGCTATCTCTATCTCAAACTGGAGGGGGCTCCTTAAAGCCTCGGTGATTGCTTCGCACATATCTGGAAATAGGTGAAGGGCTTCAAGGATGGAGAGCCTCGCTAGGATGCTATCGAGGTTCTTAAGAACATCATAATTCTACACCAGGCATGAACCTCTGCTTACAGGAAGCCGCTCGGCGATTGGGGGCATGGCGGACCCTGCCGGCTGGACCGGCGGCTGACTGGTACTGGGGACATCCCGCTGCCCTCTAGTTGAATCTCAGAAGGTCATTGTCAGATGAGGACCGGGTGACTAAGATCAGCCTGTAATGGGACAAAGCTAGTTGCGATATGGCCGAAGTGGCTCTACCTGATCCATTAGCACAAATGGTGGTGGAGGTGGACCTGTCAACACCGGATGAAGAGGTTGTGTGTGCTGAGTTTTACGTTGGACCTGCTGTCTAGTCTCAGCGGCGTGCATATCTAGCTGGAGGTGCCAACTAACAAGCCCCGGTGACCCATATGGTTGCGGTTCCACCGATGTTGGCGTCGGTTGGGGACATCGGGGAGGTTCTCCTGGCGCTCCCCCTCTTCGGGAGTCATATAGGTATTTACCAACTCAACGGTGTTAACCAAAGCATACCCCTGACTGTCACTTGACAAATCATCCACCACTGGGCAGATTCTAGGAGGGATTCCCATCTCCGGGGGCATGAAGTCATCGAGAGTGCGGGACAACGACGGCATTGGCGGGGTGCATTGCTTCTTCTTGTGTCGTCGATGCTTGCTCTTCTGGAAAGAGGCCGGCTGAGATGATGATGCAGAAGTGGTGGCTGCAGCTTCTGAAGGTTCCGACTGATTCAGGCATGCCCGAATGATTCCATGGGCACAGGAAATCATCTTACGAGCCATCCAGTCGTTATACTTCTGGGACACGCGGTTAGGAACCTACTGCCACCCACCTTTTCCGTCACTACTTCTATCTTATCTCACAAAGACACATGCCACTTCTGTCGGGGCTGAGCCCAACCTGACTATGTTGTTGTAAATCTGGTCTTGGAGCCAGTCCTTGAACACGTATCATTGCTTGATGGTGTGCCCCAGGATCTGGTGATAAGGGAAGTAGTTGGGGTGATCAGTGAGATGCGCATCTTCTGGCTTCCGGCACTCAGGAAGTCGCACGATTCTCTGCTCTAAGGCGTTGCGGAAGTAGTCGGGGACCTGATCCTCGTCGAATGAGTAGGTCTTATTCCTTCTATCCAGAAAGAGGGCTCTAGTAGCCTGACCCTGACGGGGGGTCGGAGGAGCCTAACCCTGACGGGGGGCTGGAGGAGCCTACCGAGGATGTGGAACTTGATTATCCCGCCTAGGTGGTGGCGGTGCATTATGCAGGGGTGCCTTCCGATTCTGGGGTGGGTGCTGCTGGGCTGGAAACTATGCCCATGGTGGAGGGCCTCTACGAGGCTGTGGATCTGGCTCCACTAGTAGCAATTCTATCTGACTGGGGGCCTCTACCTGGGTCACGGTGGCGGGCTCGGCTCTGGCATCTCTCCTTGCAAGAATTACAGGGGGCATCAGGCATGTCTGGCTAGCCTGTTGCAGGGCTTCTTCGAGGTGTTGGGCCTTATCCAAGAAGTCTTGGAACCCTCCACGATAATTTTTAGTGATCAGGGAGGGAACCAGTTCATTCTTGACATTCCCTATGCACATCGTCAGTAATTTCTCCTAAGTTATCGGCATGTCAAGGGAGTATGTAAGCCCCTTCCACCAGGCAATGAAGTCCGAAACTCGCTCATCGGGCATTTTCTTGCACCTGAAGAGGTCTGTGATGTTTGTCTTCCAGGTGGTAGAGCTGAACTGGTAAAGGAACTGCATGTGAAGGTCCTCCCAGCTTGTCACAGATCCAATGGGGAGCTAGTTGTACTAAAAGAATATCAGCCTCTCCAGTGTCTAAACAAAGCAACGGAGCTTGGTGGCCTCCTGCTACGCTGGGGTCTATAACATGGGCCCACACCTTGAGTTAAATTGGGCCAGGTGCTGCGGTGGGTCCTCCGTCCCGTTAAAGTGGGGAAAAGTGGGATTCCCAAATCCTGAGGGTGTCGGCATGTCATCCACCCACGTCGGGTATGGCTTTCCATCAGGTGGGATAGCCACCTATCACATCTCCAAAGCTTCCAGGCAGGCAATGAGCTCCACCATCGGATCATCTGGACGCGGGTCCCTATCCTGACGGAGATCCCTAACCACAAGCGCATTGTCGGGCTCTTCAATTTGGTAGACAAGCTCAGTGGATCATGGAGCAGCTGGTGGAGCTACCCTTGGGGCGGCTGGAGGAGCCCGGACGGGGTTCCCTGGGTGGTCGTGTCGTTCAGGAGATTTCGACGAGACATATCGCGCCCTCTTGCCATGAGCTCTGGCTTCCGTCCTATCAGTGAATACAACATGATCAGGGTTGCTTGTGAGAATCTCATCGAGGGGTAGTTGTTCCTACCACTACTGCCCCATCCTAGGATCACCGTAGTTGGGTCGTCACTCTGCAATGCGCTCAGCCAGAATTTCATCGACCAACTTCTTTTCCTCAGAAAGATGTTGGCGCAGCGCGGCCTTCTCAGGGTCCTCTTCCATCTTCTACACTGAGGTAGACGGGTCGGAGATCTTGACAAATCCAACGTTCTATTTGACTTTACTGACATTCTGGCTTAGTACCAATGCCTCGGTGGGTGGAGGGAGACCTAGGAGGTTCCTCAGTTGGTGGTTAACCCTTCCCGATGGGTCCGGTGGCAGCACGTTTTCAGGGGGGACGTTCCCATCTAGAACTCCTAGCTCGTTCTCTACTCCCGATAGATCAGTCATGTGGACTGCCACTCTTCCTGGGGGCATGTCCTCACTACCGCCAAGTGAGTCAGGCTGCCGGCGAATCACACTAAAGAGGAGGGAAGCGTATTACCCCCAGACATGGACTTTCACGTGGGGGGTAGTATCCTCAATAACTTTGCGGGGTACTTGGAAACTCTGGATGCATTGTTGTTGGAGGGCTCTGTGGTGGTCAGGTGACTCGGGGTGCTGGACCATGGGGAGCATGGTCAGGTCAACCGGACGAAATTTTTTGCCAATGTCTTCTAGGTGCTCTTGGCTCTTGGGATAAGTCACCCTCCGGTGGCGAAGATGGAGGTGAGTCGCCTAAAGGTTCTGGTGGAAACATTCAAACTCCTCTGGGGTGAGCGATTCTGGTGTATCAAAGTTCGATATTGCGACCGGCCAAAACATCTCGGGGAAGTGGACTGCTGCGAGGATGGTCCAGAAGCTCCCCGGCTCAGATTCATAGTCTGGACTTTGATTTCCCCACTCGTCAACCGAGGGTGGCTGAGGAACTGGCAGCGGTACTGATGTAGGCCAACGGGCTGGCCGACGGAGAATACGGCGAGCGAGCTGATTGGCTGCCGAATCTTGGGTTGTCCACTAAGGGTTGCAGCGACCTGTCCTCCATATCATGATAAGATGGACTGGCGAAAAAGGCTCCTAACACAACATCAGCGCCTACTGAGGGTGTGTTATGTCGCAGCTCCTCCTCCATTGATCCCCAAAATAGCTCCGTGGCAGGGGGCGCTCCCGACGATGATGGCGACAACTGCACGGTCGGCCCCTGGGAACATGCCAAGTTCTCGTCCTCCTGGATATACCTTCAGAGGGAAACAGGGATCTTGTGGATATCACATTATGGGAGCATAAGGATGATGCGCCTCATTCCTGCCCCAACCCTTGACCCGAAGGGCTGAGGGGAGGGCTCCTGCGCCGAGTCGTACTCCGCCTCGGAGTCTGAGAAGTGGACTGGCCAGATTCCTGTCCGGCCTTCCCCAGGATTTCTCTTGCGATGTCAATGACCTGCTCTCCTGCCCCTAGATGGTTCTTCAGGGTAGTGCTGATTTCTGACATGGGGTCCTCTAGCCGCACTAATACTGGGGCGGAGAGGGTTTCCACCCGAGGAAGCCAGGGTGTGAGGAGCACTGAGACAAATGTCAAAAGGGACACGGGGAGGACCTCCATGCTGGGCATTGGTGAAATGGGGTTTGATTTCACCTCTCTAATTACTGGGGCAAGGAGGACCTTCTTCGATCAGCATGGGGACATGGGGAGGACCTCCATGTTGGCAAGTGACCGGACAAGCAACGTCTCCATGCTTGCAGTCCACGGCAGGGGGAGTGACCCCGTACCCAGTGTAGTGAGCACAGGAGAGACCCCCACACGGAGTTTTTCTATCACAGGGACCCTTTCCTGGGTTGAAGGTGGCACAGGGCAGACCTCCAAGCTGAGGTTGGAAGCAGGGAGGGCCTGCACCTTCCGTAGTGGTGGTGCGGAGTGAGCCCCCACGCTGGGTGGCACTACTGCGAATTGGTCTGCAGTGGCCATCTCCTGTACCGGCGACCGGGAGAGTCGACCAAACCTGCCCGTGGGGCAGTTGGGGCCTCGATTCGGGTTAGTCGTGTAGCTGCCCCTACTCAATGTATGCAGGAATTTGGGGATATAAGTCAGTGGTGGCTCAGGCCACACTAGTTGCTGACGTTGACGCCCCACATCGAGCATCTTCTTCGGCTTGTGCCCGACATTGGTGTTAGGTCAGGTGGACTAGATCCAGTGGCGCAGGCGCATGGACTACCTGCTCCTTGGCTTGGGAAACTGGGCGGCGGCACTGACGCGGCCTGGTGGGGGCCCTCGCTGGGAGTCCCTGAAGCAGGACTTCGATCGGGCTGGCCCGGATACCTCCTACTTCGTCGGCGTAGGGGAGGGAACTGTCGAGGCGCTCTGGGGACAAGCTACCGAATCGATTGAACATTGGGGTGGGGAGCAGCGGCTCCCTATGCGGCCCTTAGAGGGTGGTGTGGACGGTGAGGCGCAGTTGCCTCGAGATCCAGGTAGGCCATATCCCTGGTGGGGATGACCCCCTCCTCCTTGTACCTGCGTACAAGATCATTAATTACCCTTTGTTTTATAATATCCGATGGGGAGAGGGGGTGTGGGCGCCCAGAAGTTGTGGAAAGCGTGGCCATCATAGAAGAGGTAGAACCGTGTGGGGTAGCCCCATCGATATTTCCCTAGCCCCTACACCAGTGGGCAGGTGGTCGAGCTCCAGATGCAACGACTTGATTCCTGAAGTAGAGAGAGGAACTCATTAATACTGCTAGGAAAAGGAATCGACAACCAGTGCCCCAACGCCATTCCATCTTCCATAGTTGGAAAGGGGGATTCACGCTGACAATGTCGCAGAACGGAATTCTCAACGTCCTGACTGTCCCAACTCCTGGCAAGTTTCATGTTAGGCATGCTTGGTGAGACCTGGTACCAGATGATGGGGTCAGAAGACATGTTTATCCACTGATGCTCTGAACGTTACTAGCCTCTATTCTAAGGAGAATCCTTTCACATCAGGTTCACCATTTTCTATTTCTGATGCTTTCTCCAGGGCACGCGCGCATCCGTCATGTAGAGGACTCACTGTTGTTACCCCAAATTCCCGCTTTCCAAATGCAGGCAACATCCACTCCTTATTCAGGGACGTCTTCTCCTTGATTGAAACAGGGTGATGGGATGTCAGTTCTTCCTTCTGTGGATTCCTCCTAGGAGCTCATCAACTAGTCCGGGTCTACCTCATAGATTTAAGACGTAGTTCATGAATCTCTTCCCTGCGCCATATCTTCATGGATTCCATTTAATTATGCCGCTTCTTTCAGGACCATACAAGGGGTTCGGTCAGGGCAGTAACCCTTGGTTAGGAGAGCATTCACATTGGGGCATCACTAGCGTGTCTTGACGCTGGGGAATTGGCATGTCTGTCTTCTGTCCCTTATTATAGGGATTCTCGTGGGCGTAGAAGCCTGAGGCATCCCACACCGAATACGGGGAATTGTAAGCCATAGGCATGTATCTAAGGTTTTCCTCAGCTTCCCATGTTTAAAACAGGGTATTCTGCAAGTTTAACGTCCAGCGGAGATGGATCGGACTGATCGGAACACTGGTTGGAGTGGATCAGATTGAAGAACCCCCTGGGGGTAACACCGATGTTGGGGCCAGCACGTGGGTGGATTCTCGAATGCTGTGGAGGGGAGTGGAGAATGAAATGGCATGATCCCACTAGGATGTGGTGGCCTGGGTAAGAATCAGGATGGATGGTGGCTTTGGGATTGGATCTTGAAGAGACTTCCTACGTACCCCTGTGGCAGGGAATCAAAGTCTGCGTAGTTCGATGATACGGTGGGACACTTGAAGAGGCGACCCATGAGAATGAACGCGTGGATGGGACCCAGAGGAAGTAGAACCTCTAGGTTAGGGCATGAGCTTCCCAAGACACGTGGGATTGAAGGAGAGATCAGGATGAGACATGAGTGATGGACTTGAGCCTCGTGGAGGCCTCCTACGTATCCCCGTGTTGGGGAATCAAAGTCTTCGTAGTTCAGAATGGAATGTAGTTTAACATCGTGTGGGATGAGGACATTTTGGGATTACGCTTGGAGGTGGCCCAAAGATATAGGGTCGGTGAACCAACATGAAGAGGGACTTGGGGTCCAGATGGATTGGGGCTTACGCTCTGAGACGGCCCAAGGTGGTAGGGCTTGGCACGCCGACATAGAGACGGTCGGGGCCAATGGTTTGTTAGGATTAAACCTCGTGGAGGCTTCTTACGTACCATGCCTTAGCACGTATCAAATTCCCTGTATTTTGGGATGGATTGGGGATTACGCTCTAAGACGGCCTAAGGTGGTGGGGCTTGAACCTCATGGAGGCTTCCTACGTACCATGCCTTAGTATGGATCAAAGTACCCATAGTTTGGGATGGATGGGGCTTATGCTCTGAGATGGCCCAAGGTGGTGGGTATTGAACCTTGTGGAGGCTTCCTACATACCATGCCTTAGCATGGATCAAAGTCCTCATAGTTCAGGATGGATGGGGCTTACGCTCTGAGATGGCCCAAGGTGGTGGGGCTTGAACCTTGTGGAAGCTTCCTATGTACCATGCCTTAGCACAGATTAAAGTCCCCGCAGTTCAGGATGGATGGGGCTTATGCTCTGAGACAGCCCAATGTGGTGGGACTTGAACCTCATGGAGGCTTCCTATATACCATGTCTTAGCATAGATCAAAGTCCTCGTAGTTTTGGATGGATGGGGCTTATGCTATGAGACGGCCCAAGGTGGTGGGGCTTGAACCTCGTGGAGGCTTCCTACATACCATGCCTTAGTACGGATCAAAGTCTCCATAGTTTGGGATTGATGGGGCTTACGCTTTGAGATGGACCAAGGTGGTGGGGCTTGAACCTCGTTGAGGCTTCCTACGTACCATGCCATAGCACAGATCAAAGTCCTCGTAGTTTGGGTGTATAGTTTAACATCATGCGGGACGGGGTTCTTGGCAGTTTAACGTCTTGTAGCTCGGACGAGGGCATTTGGGGATTATGCTCTGAGGCGGTCCAAGGTGTCTCATGTTCAATTCTCACTCTAATCTCATGGGAGTCATGCTCAATGTGAGAAATAAGAGGCAGTAGAGACCTGGAGATCACTTTGTGAAGGCTATGTTTGTGGGAAGTGAAAAGGGGCTTACGCATTGAACATCCCATGGTGTTGGGACTTACTCCATGATGGAGGCCCGAGGGAGACAAAGCACAGCGAGAGAGGGATTTGGCACCTAGGAAGAGAGGAGGGGCCCCATTCCCTATCAATCCCTCCACTGGCCTTGGCACCGAGGGAGTGAGGAGGAGAAGGGGTGCTGCCACCTGCTAGAAAAGCTAGGGGCATACACCAAGGTGGCTGCCCATCCCCTCGGACAAACGCCACTCCAATAAATCACCCCCTATTATGGATGACCCCATCCCCATGGAGACGAGTGGGCATGGAGAATGTACGAGGTGGGGGGACCCTACGTGCGAGGCACGGGTTCAGGTCATAGTTTAATGTCATGTGTTGAGGACGAGGTTCTTGGAAGTTTAACGTCTTGCATCTCGGATGAGGTGGGTTGGCCCCGCACCCCTAGGAATTATATAACCGGTGCCCTATACCCCTTGTGGAAGGGAAGGCATCGGCAAGTCCATACTGAGGGGGTTTCGCAGAGTGAACCATTGAGGGGTCCATGTTAGTGTGGCTATGCGAAGAAGCAATAGTCGTTAGCGTACCTATGCGAAGAATCATGAGGCGAAGCAACAAAATGGGAAGGATTGTCCAAGGGACTTTAAAGTTACTTCGTACGAGCCTAGAAGGTCACTCAGGAAAACCATTTATGATGCAGATGCCTGGGGTGCACGAGACACCTGCGAATGGCACCCAGAAGGAGGGCATCGGGCGTTCACACAAGAGGGCGCCTGGGGAGCACTGAGGTAAAGGGCCTCGAGGATTGCACACAACCCTTAGGGCTTGCGTGAAATAAAGGGGTTTGGTGAAAAAAGCCTCGGGTTGGCATGAAATCAGTGATACTTGCACAAAATTGGGGGGCTGAGGTTTTGCGTGCGGCTTGAAGGGATTGCGCGCAAAGGAGGGGATTGCACGCAAAGGACGGGGTGTGCGCGCATAGAAAGGATTGTGCGCATCTTGGCTGGCTTGCGTGCTACGGAAAGGATTGCACGCAAGGGAAATACCCCAAAGGGGTTGGAATTTAGTCTAAGCTAGGGGGATCTCACGTGAAGGCGGATCCCGGGGCGACTTGGCGTGAAAAAGAACCATACATGAAGGCCATATTTCACGTGCATGGAATGCCAATTACGCGCATGAGAGGCGGTTCGAATTCTTCAGCCCCGAAAAGGAAGGGGGCTCCTTCTATTTATAGGCATCTGGCGGTGCAGAATTCAGGTCTGCGCAAAATAATTGCACGACGGAGGCGGCGGCGCGAAATATCAACCATGTGGGGCGCAGGTGTGAAATTATTCCGCACCGGCACTGGGACTCTTCGCGCATCCCGGTACTTTCCGTGCGGGACATATTTTTTCACGCACTTCACCCTTTTTTTCTGCGCAGCACCTCCAGGCCCTCTGGACCGAGCCTCTGGGTCCGAATGTGACTTCGCTTTTTCATTTCGGAACTTTCTACAGCACTTAATCACTTTTCGGCATCTACAGTTAGTAAAATATACAACAGGAATAGAAATATTCTAGATAGTAAGCAGGATGCAGAAAGTAGTGAAAGAGAATAACTAAACCCAAACCAAGACATAGTAACCGTATCCAAACACAATAGGATCAACATGGTGTGAATATGAACTACATGTTGAGTCTTTTCCACCTATATCAGGAGAGTATTCTCATCCAACCATGAGAATCTAGATACAGAAAGTAGGTGACATACCATACACATCTTCGCATCCCATGGAAGGAGAGTAACCAAATCCAAAGGTGTGGATAAATAAGAATATATATATGCTCATTAAAAAGAATAACAAATGATAGAGTAAGGGTATATCCATATCATAGGTCATCCTAGAGATAAGATTCACCAAAAGTTCCAAAATTCTATCAATAATGCTCAGCATCCCTCACGTATACCTAGAAGTAATCATCTTAGTCAAGACACACCTTTTCACTATGCCGCATAGTCAAGGGACCATAAAATCCAAGTAGAGGACCCACTCCCTAATATTTCAAGGGTGTTTCACTCTATAAGTATCCATAGAGGACCCATTCCCAAGTTGATAGTGTATTTCACTCTAGTTTCATAAGGACATGCACCCTATCCAATGGGGGGTTCCACTCAGTAAGTAGTTTTAGAGGACTTTAACCCTGATGCGTCAGGGGGGGTCCACTCTATAGGTTAAGGACCCATGCCCTAGTTTGATAGTTGGGTTCCACTCTTGTCATCAAGAACTCGTTCCCTATCCTATAGGGGGTTCCACTCAAAAGGTAGAGGACCTACACCCAAGATGGTGGGTTTCTACTCTATACTTTGAGGACCCACACCCTGGTGTGATAAGGGAAAACACTCTGGTCATCAAGGACTTGCACCCTATCTGATAGGGGGTTCTACTCGGTAAGGTATAGTACCCACTCCCATGTTGATGGGAGGTTCCACTCTATAAGAATCCTCTAGTGATTTTTCCTGATCACTGTCATCATCAGGAATCACCTCAATAAGCATCATTCTGAAAAAATTCCACATCCTACCTCAAAAGGCACAACTAAGGGAACCACCGCGTTCTACATGGAAAAACACTCAAGATTAGATACTCGTAAGCCAAAATATGAGTTCAAATAAGGGGATATATAATATTTATGTTTCCTAAAAATGAACCAAGTAGTACACACCATGTGAGGGGACCCACATGGCTTGTGGTCCCGCTCCACCACATGGTTGTGTCCCTGGCCAGCACATGACTCCCAATCTATATAGTAGTACACGGTGTGCAGGTAGACTACATGGCATGTCCAAACTATATAGGATCAGTTCATTTCCTTCTGGTCATTTCCATGTACTTGAAATCATGTTTGTGTACTTCTATACATGACATGTTGCTTCACATAGGGTACCACCCATGTGATTTGGTCGTGTCAGTGTACTTTGGTACACAACCGTGTGCCTGGCCATGTACGCCCACACCGATTCATACCCATGTAATCAACCACACATATAATCCATATAGGGACAATCTACATAGTTTATAGGATAGATACATGTCATTCCATCTTTATAATCCTCTAAAACCCTAGCCACAGCAGCTAGCGGGCTACACACCATGTGGTCATCGATGTACACGGTGTGCAGTCGGGTTTTTCCCAAATTTCTAGATCTGCATTCCACGCCTCAGATCTAGCTTCATCCCCTCTATTTCAGCCCTATATCCACATGATATTAGTGTATCTGGACATGTATTGTGATTTCTAGAAATTGTTCACCGAAAATCAAATTCCATTGATCCTCGGTAATACGCTACACATTCCACACACCCCCAAAACCTTCAGGCTTTGATTATTTGATCTTCGATCATAAAAATGATCATCCACAACCCACAACCATCCTAGATATGTGTATTATTCATCCATTCATACCTATCTCATGAATCTGTCGTAATTCTAGGGTTTGATCGGGCTCGGTACCACCCGACAACATTGAACTAAGACTGTAGGGTCAAACCGGTGAAGAATGTGAATTATTTGAGGAGGAAAGGCATAATAAAAATTGTTTACAGATAATTTACAAGTTTTCTTGGTCAAAGATAAAGAAATTTTATATCTAAGGTTAGAAAAAAATGAATTAAATCAATTTAATCGATACACAAACACATGCAATGGCTCTAATTGGTGCAGATTCAAGAAAGGGATCGATTTGCTCAATCAATTTAATAAAAAAGTGCATAAACAAAAAATTGATGATTCATACCTAGATATTGGATTTTTCTTTATCAAATAAAATTCTCATAAACAATAGAATCATTTCATTGTGTTCATTTCACTCTGATCTTCTCTAATTTGGCATTTAGTCATCATCCGATTTGATTCGCCAATGGGAGGAGGAAGGAGATGCTCTCGGAAGATCTCATGATTATTAGGATAACACTAGGAATATCTCCATGGAATTATTCTTATAGAATTTTATTTTAGGCTAAAATTAATTAATTAATTAATTTAATCAATCAATTTATCCTCTGAACATACTACCAATGGGTGAGGTATTTAAATGATCTGCACCGACCTATTTTAGGTCATTCCTAGGGTAAACATCACATTCCAGACTCAACTATGGTCTCATATTTCTGATTTTAACTTTTTTTTAAGATTTATCATGTATTATTTAATATACTTTGTGTGTGTAATATAAAATATATTTAATATTTTTATAAAATTTATTCTAGGAACACTGGGCCTCAGAATCGCACGTTGTCTCAACATCTAAATCTGAAAATATATATAGAAATATTTCAAAGTCTTACAAGGTAAAAACTAGGTCTCTAAATCATTCCATCCTTCAATATTTTCATCCCTGAAAAGAAAAACTAAACAGACATCTTGGGAAAATGATCCCGAATTTGGATCTCCTGCTCTAAAGAGCTCTTCTGTACGTTCTCATGCTGCCACAACACATGAACAAAGGGTATGATTTGTCAATATAGGGTCCTCTCCTATTGATCTTCAATCTCCATCGGGTGCTCTACAAAGGTGGCTCTATTTTTTATGTCTATTTCTCCCCAATCAATGACGTACATGGGGTCATGAACATATCTCCTCAGTCACAACACATGGAAGAAGTCATGCACCCGCTCTAGCTGTGGGGGTAGGGTGAGGCAGTAGCAACCTCGACAACCCTCTACGCAATCTCGAATGGCCCGATGAACCTTGAGGATAACCTTCCTACTCATTCTAACATCTGTAATCCTCATCATGGGGAGACTCTCATGAAAATGTGGTCTCCCTGCTCGAAATCCAAGGGTCTATGATGGTGATATTTATAAGATTTATACCTACTCTGAGTCGTCATCATCTGCTCACAAATAACCTGGACCTTATCCATCATCACCTAAACCATATTTGGACCCATAAGAGATGTCTCACCAATCTTTCTCCAGCACAAGGGTTACCTGTAAGGTCTCCCATACATGGCCTAAAAATGTATCATGCTGATAATATAGTGGAATCTATTTTTGTACGCAAACTCCACCAAGGGAAAGTGATCCTCCCATCTCTAGCTGAAGTCTAACACGCAAGCCCTCAGTATATCCTCCAACACCTGGATAGTACGCTTAGCCTATCCATCCATCTGGGGGTGAAAGGATGTACTCATCCTCATTTGTGTCTCAAATTCCTCCTACAGGCCTCTCTACATCCATGATGTAAATCTCACATCATGATCAGATACAATTGTTGAGGTCACCCCATGAAGGAAAATAATATCTCATATGTACAACTACACCAAAATCTCTACCGAACTCTACTCCCTAAAAACAAGGAAGTGTGCCAACTTCATGAGTCAGTTAACTATCACCCAGATGGAATCATGGACCTTCCATATGTATGGAATATCTATAACAAAATATATGGATATTCTATCCCATTTACACTTTAGGATCTTAAGGGGATGCAACAAACCTTCCAAAACTTGGTTCTCATCCTTCACCTACTAATAGGTGAGGAATCGAGAGACAAAATCAGTTAGGCTTTATCTCATGTCAGACCACCAAAAATACCACTTAAGGTATTTGTACATCTTCCCCAAACTGGGATGTACATCTAGGGGATAAGTGTGGAACTCTCACGTCACCTCCTCCCATGTCATGATTAGAACCACCATCCACCCCTGTAAAAAGATGATGTGATTCCCTCATTCAGAATATCCATATGGTGAATCCCCTATGGATATCTGGTCACACAAGACCTCACAGTCGATGTATCCCAATGAGGACTCTCTCACATGCTCGAGAATTAGATAATTCAACACCATCAACTACAGAAAAACTATACCCTCCTACTCTACCAGGGTCAGCTAAAGGGAGGCTAACTGCTTTGAAGCCTCCTACACCAAATGAGCCTGGGAATTCTTACTATGGGAATATGATACTATGTTTACCTTCCCCAGAGTATAGATTATCTTGAATTCGTAGTCTTTTAGGAACTCCAACCAATTTTGTTGTATCAGGTTCAATTCCCTCTATATGAATATGTATCTAAGACTATGATGGTTTGAGTAAACCACAAAGTGCTCTCCTAGAAGGTAGTTCTTTCACATCCTCAGGTTAAAGACTACCACTATCATCTCTAAGTCATGATTCATGTTGTTCTGCTCATGGGGTCTCAACCACCATGACCCATATGCGATAAATACCCATCACTACATTAACATGCAGTCGATCCCAGATTATGAGGCATCATAATACACTACTTACTCCATCCCCTCTTCTGGTCATATGAACACAGGATCACTCATCATCCACAACCTCAACTCCTCAAAATCCTTATAGAACTACTCAGGTCAGGTAAATGGTTTCCCTTTCTATTTTAGGGCGGTCAAAGGGGATTCAATTTGGGATAAGTCTTCCAAAAACCTCTTATAGTACCTCGTAAATCCAAGAAATATCTAAACCACCAATATTCTCTTGGGTGTTTCCCAAGAAGGAACTATATAGATATTCACTAGGTCTATAGATAAACCATTCTTAGAAATGACATGTCCCATAAAGTGAAACTCGTGAATCCAGAATTGGCACTTTGAGATATTTCTGTAAATATGGTGCTCTTGAAGATAATTAGAACCATTCTCAAGTGCTTTGTATGTTCATCCTCTAATACAAAGTATATGAGTATTTCCTAGATGAATAAAACCAAAAACTAATCTAGGTATGACTATAAAACATGTTTCATCATATCCATAAGCATGTCAAGGGTATTCATCACAACAAAAGGCATTGTTAGGAACTCATAGTGTCTATAGTGACATCGGAATGCCAACATTGGAATATCAGCCTCGAAAACCCTCAACTGATGGTAGTTGAACTGAATATCAGTCTTTGAGAACCATTTCACACCTCACAACTGGTCAAAGAGGTTATAAATCCTCAGTAAGGGGTACATTTTCTTTATCATTGTCTGGTTTAGGTAATGATAATCCATGAAAATCTGAAAGCTCTTGTCTTCCTTTTTCATGAAAAAAACTGGAGATGCCTAGGGGGATACACTAGTCCTGATGAAACCCTTCTCTCAAAGGTCCTCCAATTACAAACATAGATCATAGAGATTTTTAGGGGCTATCCTATATACCGTAAAATATATCAAAGTGGCCTCGGGATGCAAGTCAATTCAAAACTCCATTTCCCACCTCATAGGTAGTCCCAGAATATCCTTGGGAAAGAAGTATATATAATCCTTGACAACTGAAGGCATCCAGATTCCCGAGGAGCCTACTACACCAAGGGTTACACTCACAAAATGATGGGTGATGGGTTGAATCCTCTTGCTTGCAAAACCATATTACCCTTCCATGAGATCTCTCTCGATAAAAAAGGCGGATCTCATCCCATCAGGGTATAACCATCTGACTTGTCTGCGGTGATAGTCAATATGGGCTCAGACCATGTACATCTAATCCATACCCAAGATGATGTCATAAGTTCTCATCATGATAACCAAAAGGTCCCACATCAACCTATCTCCACTAAGTGATAGCTCACACTATTGGGAGATGAAATATACAGAATAAGTGTTCCCCATAGGAACCTCAAGATGAAGATGTTGGGATAGCACCTCAACTGGGAGCTCCATCTATCACACCAGGAATATAGAGATAGAGGAATGACCAGAGCCTATGTCTATTAATACTAAAGAAAGAGTATAATAAAAAATCATACCTCTAATCATCTTTTTCATTCTGGGGTCATAAACCTCTAGAGCCTGCAGTTGTCCGCAACCTCGACCGCTATCTCTCTGAGCTTGATGTGGGCCAACTAGTGGTTGTGGTGGAAGGATCACATGGTTTCATCCCCCACCCATAGCTCCTCCTGCTCCTATTCCAGCTCCTCCTCCCTAGGGACCACCCTTCCCTTTCTTGGGAGATCCCTGGTCATGGCGTTGCCTCTATCGTGGTGGTCCATCTGCTATATACCTATACTCCTTGACATATCTGGTCAAGTAGTCTCACACTATGTGATATCATCCATCATAAGAAAATCATTTCCCCTCTTTGAGCTGCCCCAACCCTCTATGATACCTTTGACCATGTGTATGAGTCTGATTATAGGGAGGTCTCCTACATTGAGATCATGTCATATCGTGTCTTCTAGCTACTGTAGAATACTCATCCATGTGATGACCTCTACTAGCTCCATCTATATGGTTCCCCTCTTATAGGAATCTCTCTGTCACTAGTTTCCACTCTTGTACCCCAACATAGGTGGGGATGTACAAGGTCACTAAGATAGCATGTATCTCTTTGCAGAGTCTCTACCCAAACTTACATTCTCAGATGTATCTATCATGGATAATGTTAAGGGAGTATCGGGTAAGGATTTTAAACCTCATTGCATACTCAGTAACCATCATCCCTCTCTAATATAGCTCCAAAAGCTCATGAATCTTAACCAAGTGCAAGTAGGAGGGTTAGTACTCCTCAAAAATAGCTATTAAAATTTGGGCCATGAGAGTGTCGACTCATCATGTATCTGTGTAACAAGGCTCCACCAACACCCAACTTATCCCTGGAAAAAAGCTAGCTGCTAGTGTAGCCACCTAATCTATCAGTGTCTAGATGAGCCTGAGGACACAAACCACCAACTCCAACCAATACTCTATCGTATGAGGATCTGGATCACCATGAAACCGCAGCAACCTCTGGCATTGAAACTCACAGAGTGCGCTAAGTCTATGTGCATTCTTATCCTGCTATGCTGGGATGATCTACTTCCCAACAGGTGGAGGTGCTGCTACCTACCCACCTAGAGGGGGAATCTCATGGGATGGAACCTTAACTAAGGCCTCATTGCTCATCAGATCATTATCATGGTCCAAAACTGGTATCCTGGCTAACTATCATCATGGAGGAATCCTAAAATCTATCAAGACATATCACAGTCAGATGAGAATATATATATATAACAACAATGTGGAGTTGAATCAATATGGAAAGTCAAAGAATCAATCATATATAATACATGTACCATTGATCCTTGCAACCAATGTTTTGGTATGTTGATTTGAAAAGCGGGTAGTCAAAGTCCTAGTGAATGGATACGTCGGTCGCTCATACAATCACTAGATTCCCTAACCCGAGAGTTGCACTCGAGATAATTTAACGCTATTTCCTTAAATACCAACCAGATCATTATAAGTTGACTACTCCAAACATCATCACAAGGATCAAACCACTAATAATACCAATATTTCATGACCTGACCTAAGTTGAGGCTCGACCCGCAACTACCCCAAGCCCACCTCCATAGGCCAGGGGTTGGCGACTAGCACTGAAGGCATAAATAACATGGTGAGGAGTTTTCTAAAGTACCTATATTCAAAAACAAAACCATATCTATGAAAAGGTGCAAAGAGGGTAAAAGTAAAAGAATAAGAAAGCTAAGGGGACAACCATGCATGAAAAACCTCTAGATAGTAAAGAGTACGGTAGTGTAAACTGAAAAGTAAAGTGAAAAATACATTCCTAACTAGAAAAGATGTACCAACCCAAAAAAACAAGAAAGAAAAAGTATTGAAAGATTCTAGCTCTTGATCTCCAAGATATGACCCCTATACATGGTCGACAGCACCCAGTATCCCTAAGCTCCTCTAAAGTCACTGTCGACTTGTCTATCATCTGCATAAGACACAATGCATGTGGGAAAATTCCATGTAAGGGTGAGTATATACATACCCAGTAGGACACCCTGAAAGCTGAAGGGGGGAAGTAAAAGATGCAAAAGGAATAGAAAGACTGTATATAGTAAGAAGGATGCAGAAAGTGGTGAAAGTAGAATAGCTCATCCCAAACTAAGAGAGAGTAACCTCATCCAAACACAAGGGGATCAACACGGTGTAAATATGAACTACACATTGAGCCTTTGATGCCTATAGTAGGAGAGTAGGATCATCAGACCATGAGAATCTAAACACAGAAAGCACGTGGAATACCCCATGCGTATTTGAAACCCATGGAAGGAGAGTAACCAAATATAATGGTATGGATACATAAGTATATATATATGCTTATTCAAAAGAATCCCAAACAATATAGTAAGGGGATCTCTATCTCACAGCTCATCCCAGAAAAAAGAGTCTCCAATAGTTCCAAAATTCCATCAATAATGCCTAGAATGTCTCGCATCTACCCAGAATTAACCGTACAAGTCAATCTATTCCTTGTCACTAGTCGCATAATCAAGGGGCCATAAACTCCAAGTAGAGGATCCATACCCTAGTACGTCAGGGGGGGTTACACCCTTTAAGTATATGTATAGGACTCACGCCCAAGCTGATGTGGGGTTCCACTCTAGTGTCATGAGGACCCATGCCCTATTCGATAGGGCGTTCCACTTAGTAAGTAGTTGTAGAGGACTCACAACCTAATGAATCAGGGTGGGTCCACTATATAGGTCAAGAAATTGTGCCCTGGTGTGATAGGGGGTTTCACTCTGGTTATTGAGGACCAACACCCTATTAGATAGGGGGTTCCACTTAGAAGGTAGAGGACCCATGCCCAAGCTGATGGGGGGTTCCACTATGTTGTTTGAGGACCCACACCCTGGTGTTACAGGAGTTTCCACTCTAGTCATTGAGTACCCATGCCCTATCCAATAGGGGGTTTCACTCGGTAAGTGTAGAGGACCCACTCCCATACTGATGGGGGTTCCAATATATAAGAAGCCTTTGGTGATTTTACCTGATCACTACCATTTTTGGGCATCACATCAATAAGCTCTTTTCCCAAAACATTACACATTGTATCTTGAAAGCCACAATGAAGGTAAACATTCTGTTCTATGCAGAAAAATACTTAGTTTATGCTACTCACAGGCCAGAATGTGATTTCAAATGAAGGTGATATAGAAGATTGAAGTTTCCTCAAAAGGAACCAAGTAGTACACGGTGTGTGAGGGGGCCCATATGGAATGTAGTTATGCCTCCACCACATGGTTGTGTCCTTGTCCAGCACACATATCCAATTCTTGTAGGTGGACTACACGACATGTACAAACTATCTAGGACTGGGTCGTGTCCTTCTAACCATGTCCATGTACTTGAATATGTGCCCATGTACTTCAGTACATGGCCTGTTGCTTCACATAGGGTAATGCTCGTGTGTTATGGTTGTGTCTATGTACTTTGGTACACAGCCATGTGCTTGGCCATGTACTCCCACATGGAGTCCTTCCAATGTGATCCACCACATGGGTTATCTATCTAAGGATGAGATACATGGTGTGTAGGAGGGATACATGCCCTGCCATCTTTATAATCCTCTGAAACCCTAGTCACCACAGCCATGGGGATACACGTATTGTGTTCATCGAGGTATATGGCACGTAGTTGGGTTTTTCATAGATTTATATATTAGTATTCCATGCCTCAAATCTATCTTCTCCCCTTCTATTTCGGCCATATCTCCACCCAAGATTAGTGGATCTGGACATGGATTGTGATTTTCAGCCTTCGTTCACCGAAAATCAGATTCTTTCAATCCTCAGTGGTACACTGCACATTTTGTGCACCCCCAAAACATTCCACCTTCGATTATTCGATCTCTGATTGTCAAAACAATCATCCACAACCTATAACCATCCCAGATATCTACCTAATTCATTGATTTGTTCCTCGATCATGAATCTATCCCAATTTTGGGGGTCTGATCGGGCCCGGTACTACCTGGAAATGTCGAATCAGGAACACAGGGTCCAACTGGTGAAGAACACAAAGAATTTGAGAGGTAAATTGACAAGAACAATTTTTTAAAGATCTTTACCAAGAATTATTGGGAAATGATCAAGAATGGGAATATTCTAGGTTAGAAAACAAATGAAATAAATCAATTTAATCGATACATGGGTGCATGAAAAGGCTTCAATTGGTGTAGATCTAAGAAAGGAATTGATCTGCTCAATAAATTTAATCAAAAGGTGAGTAAACTAAAATTTGATGACTCTTACCTAGATATTGGATCATTAATAATTGAATAACATGATCACAAATGATTAAAGGAAGTCTTTGTGTTCGTTGAACTCTAATCTGCTTTGATCCAGTGTTTCATCACTATCCTATTTGATTCACCAATTGGAGGAGGAAGGAGAAGCTCTCGGCGGATCCTAGGATTATGTGGCTAACCCTAGTAATATCATCATGGAAATATTCTTATAGATTTTTATTTTAGGCTAAAATAAATAAATTAATTAATTTAATCAATTAATTTATACACAAATTATATCGCCAATGGGAGAGGTATCTGAACGCCCCTCACCAACCTATTTTAGGACATTCTTAGGGTTAACATCATGTTTTGGACTCAATCGTGGTCTTGGGTTTCTGATCTGAGCTTCCATTTAAAAGTTGTCTTGTTTTATTTAATAGATTGTATACACACAAAAGAGATCTCTTTTATGATGTGGTGATGGGTTGGGGGATTGCCGCTACAGAGGGGCTATGGGGCCGTATCAGTGGGACCCACGAGGACACCTATCCTAGGAACCCCACCGATACGGCCCCACAGCCCCGCTGCAACGACAATCTCCAAACCCTTCACTATAACTGGGACCCACTGGGACACCTGGCCTAGGAACCCCACATATACGGTAGGTTGTTGCGAACAACCAGTTTCAAACTCGGGTCGCCTTTAACACCGAGTCCATGGAACTCGATGCCAACTACTAAGCTACAACCTAGTGGTTGGAATTGAGTTCCATTGGCTCAGTATTAAAGGCAATCCAGGTTCAAAACCCACTATTTGCAACAACCTGCCTATATGTGGGGTTCCAGGGCCAGGCGTCCCAGTGGGTCCCAGTTGCGGTGAGGGGTTGGGGGATTGCTGCTACAGTGGGGTTGTGGGGCCGTATCGGTGGGGTTATTAGGCCAGGTGTCCCAGTGGGTCCCACTTGGTGCAACTGGGACCCACTGGGATACCTGGCCCAGGAACCCCACATATACAGAAGGTTGTTGCGAATAGCTGATTTCGAACATGGATCACCTTTAACACCAAGCCCATGGAACTCGATGTCAACCACTAGGTTGTAGCTTAGTAGTTCGCATAGATTTCCATGGGCTCGGTGTTAAAGGCGACCTGGGTTCGAAACCGGTTATTCCTAACAACATGTCGTATATGTGGGGTTTTTAGGCCAGGTTTCCTAGTGGGTCCTAGTTGTGCTAATGGGTTGGGGTATTGCTACTGCAGCGGGGCTGTGGGGCCGTATCGGTGGGGTTCCTAGGCCAAGTGTCGTAGTGGGTCCCACTGGGTGCCACATCATCAAAGAGATCTCTGTTATGATGTGGCACCTAGTGGGACCCACTAGGACACCTGATCTAGGAACCCCATCGATACGGCCCCACAGCCCCGCTGCAGCAGCAATCCCCCAACCCATTATTTGAGAAAATGCCTTGATGATCTCACTCAAACTGGTCTTTACAGAAAAATCAAAGTAGGTAGATATAACTTTGTTCCCTCACACATTATCTATGATGATGATATCCTTTTACTTGGGCAAGCTACAAAAAATACTATTTTCGTCATCAAAACCCTATTTGCACATTATGAAGTGGTTGTGGGTCAAGCCATAAGTTGGGACAAATCTTTTATTGTCTTTGGGAATGGGATTCTGGTGAGTAAAAAAAATAGAATATCCAATAAACTTGGTGTTCAAAGAGGATCTCTCCTGTTTTATTATCTTGGAATCCCTCTCTTTTGGGGTAAGTTATGATGGCAGCACCTTGAAGGTATATTCAATAGCATTGTAGGTCAAATGGCAAGCTGGAAAGGGAAAGTAATGTCCCTTTATAGAAGGGTATGTCTTGTTAACTCAGTAATAACTTCAAAATTCGTTTATTCTTTCTCCATCTACAGGTGTCCTAGAGGGCTCATCAAGTATCTTCAAGGTAATATTAGAAACTTCATTTGGTCTAGTTCAATTTATGAAAATAAGCTGATAACTGTTGCATGGAATGAGTGCATGAATCCCATTGAAATGGGAGGTCTTGGGATCAAAGATTTTAGATTATTCAATGATGGCCTCATTGGCATATTTACATGGAATTTGCTCACTAATGATGCATATGATGAATTTTTATCTGGAAGGTTTAAAGAGAAATTATTGAATGGATATAATTTTTATCTTTCATCCTCTGTCTGGACAGCACTTAAGTAATCTTTCAATAATATTTCTCAGGAGGTTCAATGGTTGGTGAGCAGGAATTCTACTCTCAACTGTTGGATCAGCAATCGGCTTGGCATATCATTGGAGACCCTGGACAATATTCCTCTTAGTCTTATGGATATGACCATTGATAACCTTTTCACTCATTATCAAAGTCATAGTAATTTGATACCTTCTCAAGTTCAGCTGGACATTCAAAACTACTTATTCATGGAGCATGACATCCTGATATGGAAGTGCAACAGGTTTGGTCAATTCAATACCAAAGATTATTATAACTTCCATTGTAGTGATTTCAACAGTTCATCATCATGGCTTATGAAATTCAAGGCATCCTTTATACGGACTTCCAGTTTTATTCTTATCTAGAGAATATGGAAGTGCAGATTACCCACTCATGATCAACTTTAGAAGACTGGACAGCACATGGTGTCAGTATGTGTTTTATGCTTCAAGGAAGAGGAATATATTAATCATATATTCTTTAATTGTTGTTTTTTACAGCACCTGTGGGCATATGTTGGATATTTATTTGGAATGTAGTTTGATACTCAAATGCAGGTGTAGAAGTTTATGGAACTGCTCACAAATTCTGGTCGAAGTGAGAAGTTATAGAACTGTCTTCTTACGGCCACTACAGCAGTTTTTTCAATAACTTGGAATGCAAGGAATATCAGCACTTTTTATGGATAACAACTATCTATAAGTGTTGGAAAGATGAATATTCATAGGGAGGTGTATGTTGCCTCCGTTATACAAGTAGTTGACATGTCCAATAGCTTTGAAGATCTTAACACCCTTCGGCAGTTGGGAATTTCAGGCAGGCTGAGGAATCCCAAAATGCTAAAATACATAAGATGGATCCCCCCTATATCCCCATGGATAAAAGTTAACGTTGAATTTGCAGCCTCAAGTATGCTAGGACACTCAGGTTGTGGTGGTGTTTTTCACATCTATCATGGCTTTGTCAAGGGATTCTTCTACCATTACACTGGCATTGGTGTGGCCTACGAAGCAGAATTATGGGCTATTATGTATGTAGTCCAGTATGCAATTCAATATAATTGTAACTGCTTATAGATTGAATATGACTCCAAAATAGCTGTCAAGGCTTTGCAAGAAAGAACAAGGAGTGTGCCTTGGAAAATTCTACCACATTGGAGTGATTTTTTAAATAATTTGGTCAACTTAATTTTGTGATCTCACATGCTTATCAAGAAGCAAATCAAGTTGTGGATCCATTGTCAAAAAAGGTGGTTTCAGAGATGGGTATGATGTGGTCTTTTGGAACTACTGATTTTTGTATTCCTATGGTGGAGCCAGACATGTGTGGTAATTTACACACCAGGCTTTTTAATAACCCATTGTAACGCTTCTCTTCTCTTGTTCTTTTATATAATTTTTTCTCAGGGTTGGTTGACCGGACCCTGGGCCTTTTAGCTTATATAACTCAAATAAATGAGTTTGAATTAGAAATTCCCTTATAGATTTCATAATTCATAAATCAAGGGAAAGAGAATAATTTTGAAAACCTTATTATAAATAGGTCTAAATAAAAGATCCTTGAAACACATAAAGGTTTCAAAAAGGAGAAGTGAAAATAATTTGAAAACTTTTAATCTTTAAAGTACCCTTATAAAGTTTTCAAAAGGGGAAAGTGAAAATACTTTAAAAACTTTTACTTTTAAAAATAATCTTTAATAATGGAAAAAAATACATGAGGTTTATCAAAGTAAAATATTGATTGGATGATAAAACTTTTTATTTTTAAAGTATGGAAAAACCTTTTGAGCACTTTGAAATAACCTTATTAAAAACCCACATCATTAAAAGAGTATTAAATTTTTATTTTGAAAAGAGATAAGGAATTTTTAAAATCATATAAAATAATCCATATTAGATTTTCAAAAAATATATATGAGAACATTTTCATGAAGGAAAATATGGACATGGAATAAAATATCCATTGCTAAGAATGGGAGTTAAAATTACCAATAGTTCACTTGTTTTTGGAAAAAAATATTAAATAATGGTATATTGATAAATAGAAGTAATTTCCCCAGAGAACAAAAGGAAATACTGAATAAAATTGGGTAAATGGTAAGATCACTAAAATCTTGAAAATTTTATTCTTATGTGAAAGTATATTACCCAATGAAAATAATTGAGTCATGAAAACTCCTTACAACATTTGTAACATTTGAATCAAAAACACCATGAGAGATATAACATTAAATGGAAAATTGCATATCATGAAATATAATAGGATCATGATAAATAATTAAAATAGGGAATTATTCACACCATTTAAAAGGAAACATGGTGTATAATGTAAACATGTCTCAAGGGATTCAAATTTAAGATAAAGAAACCCTTACAACTTGAGGAGTGAATGGATTGAAAGAACATGTATGAGAGGTTATGAAATAAACATTTATATATCATTAAAAATGGTTATTTATAATTAATTAATTCATTTGTAAATCATTTATACCATATCAAAGAGCAATAGGTTCAAAACATGAAATCATGCCTCAAAGAAAGTAAACTTGAGACAACAAACCCTTACATTACTTCATTGCTTACCTAAAATAAAACAAAAATAGACAACATAATAAACTATTTTATAACCTTAATTGTAAATATTACCCTTTTAAAATACTTATTATTATTTTTTATCATGAGTACATTAATTAGTTATAGCTTATTATGAACATCGTGTGTTAATAACTTTAACTATTTTACAAATGTTTAATAATTTTGATATCATTATCCATAATTTGATACAAATTTCATTATTGATATATAATTTAATATCCTATAATATATAACTTATATTTATTTAAAATTTTCTTATTTAATTCCATAATTTTTTTAGTTACACTGTGTGAAAATAGAATCGGTGTTGGCTTATTTCGATGATTTTAGCAGAAAAAAGTGATACATTAATAATAATTTATATAATAAATATAATATTTTAATAACCATATAACAATAATTATTTGATTATTATATTATAATATTATTATTATTCATGTTCCCATAGTTATCTATAATATATTTTTATAGCATTGTTCATATTGGTGGTTGAACCGACCCAAACTTGATTAATCTTTAACTTGATTGGTGAGTATAGTTATGGAGGTGTCTATTTTGACATAATATCATTATAATATAATCATAATTATATTATTTTTATTTTTATATTATGTTGAGCTAGATTTTAATATGTTTATATAATTTATTAAAATCTAAATAAAAAATGAAAAATGTTTCATCATGGAGGCGGTAATTTGCATACGTGTGCGATTAGCATTCTAGATTCTCAATGCGTGATAAGGGATGAAGGTGAATATTAAATTGATATTTAATAATTATTATTATATTTTATTTATAATATTTATTCATAATTACTTCTATTATGACCATCCATGAAATTAGGTAATGAAAAACAAGCAATGTTGCTTCGTAAAGGCAGTAGTCTACACAACGCACTAACGATGTTCTTTTTTTTCTAAGTGGGTGGATATGAATAAATAAGGGTTGTACAAATAATATAATAACATATAAGTATAATAATTATATTTAATTCAAAATATTATTATTTTGATAATATATTTTGAATATTAATTTTACAAAGAAAAACTAAAGAAGGAGATAATACTTATGTTGGAGACTTGATTTTCCCATTGGAAGTTCCCTTGAAATTCAAGGGATTAGGATAACTATGAGTGAACAAGGGATTATTTTTATTGGATATGGTTTTAGGGTGATTAAAATATAATATTTTTAAGGATTAATTATAATGATAGGTGTATCTTTAAAGGTTGTTAGTGATTTCCTTTTATAAGGGGAGAAAAGGAACACTTTTGGAAACACTCATCATTTTTTAATAATGCCATGACACTATTCTAAGGAAAATGGATCCAAATTTTAGAAATTATTGAGTTTTGGGTGTATTTGGGTATATAATGGAAAAAAAATGTGTTTATACACATTTTTTAAACATGTTATATGGTTTTTACCATTAAGTATTCACATTTTTCTTTTTACTTTTAAACTTGGTAACTTGTTTTTTAACTATGTGATTTTATATTTTATTAAAAGTATAACATAACCCATATAAAAAAATTTGGGTGTTATGGAACTAAATTTAACATTTATTTAATTCAATTCAACTCCTAAATATTATAAAATTAACATTTAAATTAAAATAGATAATGTGTAGAAAAACCATCTTTGTAGAAAAATGAGTGTTAATATATTTAATTATATGTTTATAAATAATATTATATTCATTATTTAAATTATTTAAATTTAATTTATTCGATATAAATTTATTGCTATTAATGAAACAATAATGTTAAAATAATTGTTTCCCAATTATCATGATAATTAGAATTAATTCTAACAGTCTAAATTTTATATATAAAAAATAAAATGTACATATTAAATAATATGAAAATTATTATCCCAAATTTATGAATAATTTTATCAAATTAATATTATATGTGTATTGAAATTAATTTTAACATTAGCGCATGAAATGCATAAAAATTAGTTTTGAAAAAGTTTATTTTTAAGACAAAATATTTATGACTAGGATAGAATAATAAATTTATTTTATTAAAATGAATTTAAAATAATTATTATTATTCAAAATTATTTATTTAAAAATAAAATAAATTAAAAACTTTATTTAATCATGTTATAATTAATTAAACAAAACAGTCAAAAAAACTATTTTCATTAAATCACTATATAAACTTTCAAAATGTTGAGCATAGGTTTATAAAATTAACATAGTATTTTAAAATTATTTATCATACTTTATAATATATAATTTAATATAAAAATGTTTTAAAACCTTCAATGTATTCATATAATAAAATTATTTTATAAAAGTGATGAGATTAATAAAATCTATATTTTCATTATTCACCTGAAAATTAATTATTTTCAAAAAATATAAAAAATTTATCCTAAGCTAATTTTGTTGTGAGGAATTCAAAAATTAATTTTATTTTATCAAATTTAAATTCTAAAATTTTTAAATATATATTTTTAAAAGATCCATTTCAATATTAACTCGTATTAATTATTTACCTTCTAATGGCAATAAATATTAATGGTTTTTTATCTTATTTTTTATTATAGATTCATTAATAATGTATTATTAATATGTTGTGGTTTTTTTATGTTTGTTGTAGCATGTAGCACAAGTCATAGAACATATTATGTATTTTAAAGGATCCAAAATCTCAGGTTGTTATATGAGGTTTCATACTTTGGTACTTATCTAAACTCAATTGAGAATTTGTAATAGTATAAGGTAAGTGGGAATGACACTAATCAAGTATAGGGATTTGATTAACCATGAAAGTATGTGTCTTCCCATATGATGGGTTATGAAATCAAGGACCTCAATTGTATTTTGACTAAGTAAATTCATATCCACACCAAGATAATTACATGTGATATAATTAGATAAGATTTTTCAACTTAGGAATTGTTAAAAGAATATAAGCTATATATGGGATTGAAATTGTCCATTTCTCATTATTAATATCGATGTCGTGTAAAATAGAACTTTACTAATGGGAATGCGGTGGATTAGATCACACCAAACCCCTTTTTATTTTCAATTGTTATAAAATTTTTCTAGATACTACTCTTAGTTTATAATTATGAATGACATTCATGATCATTACCAACTTTACAAAGGGATCTTAGGGTTGCACATAATAAAATGATAATTGGTATTAACTAATTTGAATAGCTCATGTGTAAAAAAATTATGTTTTTTACAAACAAAATTAAGATTTATGTTTTTCACATTTTAAATATTTAATTAAATAATAGTTATTTTATTAAATAATTAAGGTGCCATTATGTTATAAATAATGAGTTTTTTAAAGTATTAAAACATAAACATGAGTAAATTAAAAATATTGAATGGGATTTGGGCTTGGTATTGAAGTAATGGGTTTCCAAGGCCCATTACATGTGGAAAATTCATAATCCCGCCTTAAGTAGCCATTTGAACACCTCCTTTGCTAACTTTAACCAATTTGGAGGCTCGTTAATGCACCTACCAAGGTGTTTCAATAATTAAGCCACTTTTTACCTAAAGGTGGAAATCAAACTCTATTGGACATGGTTCATTCAATCATAATCCATGCAAACATTCTTATTTACTTTTGGGGATATATACTAAAAACTGTTTGATTTACACTCAATCATGTTTCATCAAAGGCTATTCAAAATACACCGCATCAGATATAGACTTGGAAGCATCCAAATTTTTCTTTAATGGGTTGTAGGGAATGTATATTTCATATTACCTTAAGTAAACTATAACCCATGTTAGATAAATATCTATTTGTTGGTTATCCTAAAGAGATTGTAACATCCCAACCTGAGTTCCACTAATCTGGTACTTCGTGCCGATTCACCACATGACCTCATGTGTGCCTCCCTGTATGTTAGGGTTGTCGACTATTAGTGAGGGTATAATGAAACATGTGGGGAGATTATAACCTATTTATTAGAGTAAAACACTATAGATAAAATAAGAAATAATTGAAAAAATATAAACAATAATCAAGCATCCCAAAACAATTCCCCACAGCTGGGTACATGACCACAACTAAACAGTAAATATGCCATGTCATGTCATAGAATTCAAAATGTAAAGGAAAAAAACAAAATAAGGACGTACTGAATAATCCCTAAAATGGTTCTTGATAATAAGTCTGGTTCCCTCATCCATGCACATCCCTAATCCCTATATCAACCCTCTATCATAGGTCCTTTTCCCTTTTCCTAACCTGAAACCATGAATTTTACTCAAGTACCCAATAGTGGCCTAAGTAGGGTGTGAGTACAACTTAGTAGTTCACCACCAATGGTACCTACAAAATATCCGGTCTAATATAGTTTATATATAATTACATATAATATTTAAAAATAAAAATAAACTCGGATTCTAACATTTAACATTATTTTAATAATTACTTTTATTCTTAGTTCCATGTTTTACCTATATTAATCAAACCTGCTTTGGAACATTATAGTCATTTGAACCATGTGTCAAAGGGTCACAGGTTGGAAAACATGGAGCCTTATTCCATAAATCCAATCAGGATTTGGAATGCCATGTCTGGCCATCCCAACCACAATATAGAATGCTATGTCCATACCCTTGGAGTCTGGATCATTAGTCTCTTATCCAAAAACTACTATGCATAGGGGTTCTTAGAGAATTAGTCTGGCCCACCCATGGGAGTGGAGAATCACTCCATAATCCCACCAACCATTAGTTCACAATTTCAAAGTTTTATCATTATTGACCTTTTTAATAAGTAAAGACATCACATCTGAATCATTTCATTTATCACCATTCCATAGTTCATTACATTAAACATATTCACATTTCTCATGGTTAGTCCATTTCACCTTTAAAACACCATTACAACCATTTTTTACCCCTTTAAATTCATTTAACCAAAATTTCAAGCATTTTTAACCATTCATCACATTTAACAATTCTATTCTATTATTCAAGAGAGTGGTTCACCCCTTGGGTGACCATACATCCGATCTAATCAACCTCAACAAATACAATGAAGATCATGAGGGGTTAAATGCACTATTTACACACCCATTTTATCATTTCTCATAAAGGGTTTAATTTCACATCATGATGAAATAAAATCACAACCACATACACGTAAATTAAACATCAAGACTGTGGGATATAACTTATATACTTCCTACCTCAAGTTCATAAATGAATGCTCGCTTAACCTTGTCCCTTGATTAGAACTCAAACAACCTTCAAATCCCAAACTTAGAATCTATAGGAAAAGTAATTTTTTATGGATTCATATGGAGAAGAACAATTACACAAGGCCACTTCAATAAAATAGAAGGAATAGGAGTGTTAGACTCACTCAGATCTTCTATTCACACCCAATGACACTCCAAACAAACAAGAATTTAATAAGATTCATCCTTAGAGAGATTTGAAGTACACAGTTCATCATATAGGATGTTGGAGAATACAATGAGGAAAAAGTAATGTTAGAACCCTTAAATATTGAGAGGGAAAATGGGGATTTTCCCCATTTTTAATAGAAGCATAGTTTGGTTGCACAATTGACCAAACGGTGTGCCAATTGTGAGGATCCCTTTGTCCAAGAGGAGGATAGGTCACATGGTCTCTTGGGGGCACCCTCACAGTTTGAAAAACTGTGTGGTGCTCGTGCACAAACCTCTATCAAAGGGGAGGTCCAGGATGCATGATTTTTCTGGGCCACCCACATGGTTTGACAAAACCTGTGGTGGTTGTGAACCTGTCTCTATCCAAGGGGCCATACTGCACAGTCTCTAGGATCATGGTTCATAGTTATCTCTAATTATGCACTAACTGGGTACTATACACTAGATGGCCTCCTTTCTCCCTCTTTTATGTCCCAAACCCCCAGGACACCCTCAAAGTACCTCATATTCTCAGTAAGAATTTTATTAACCAAATCAAAGGGGGTTAAACCAAATTTTAAAAAAGGACATACCTCCTTGAAAGGTAAGGATCTTACAGCCTCCTTACCTTATAACAGCTCATACTTGAGCTACTCGCCCAAGCATCACTAAGCCTCCATGGTAAAAAGGTCGGGACACTGGGTCCACATATCTACCCCCCCCCCCCCCCCTCCTAAGTTTCCTCATGAACCCTACCATGATTCCACAACATTCAGACCAATGGCACGGTCTTACCCCACAAAACTTTCTCATTGTAATCCAAAATATACACCAAATTCTCCTCAAAGGACGCATTGGCCTCAAGATCAACATAATTAACATTGATCTCATTAGAAGGGATAGGGTGGTACTATTAAAGTTGTGACACATGAAAAAACTCATGCATACTACTATACCACTATGGGAGATCCAATCAGTACACCACCGGTCAGATCCTATCCACAATCTCAAATGGACCCATGTACCTGGATACCAGCTTACCCTGTTTCCAAATCTGATGGTTCCCCAATCTCATTGATTCTTGGAGGAACACGTGATCACCACTAAAAACTCAAGAGGTTGATGACGTCAATAAGAATAAGTCTTCTATCTACTCTGAGCTATAGACATACATTTCTAAATCAACTAAACCTGATCTAAAATCTCCTCCATGAGACTCAATCCTAACAACTTTGACTCCACATATTCCATCCAAGACAATGGTGATCCACATGGCCTACCATAGAGAGCCTTATATGGTGTCATCTAAATAGTATCCTAGTAACTATTGTTATAGTAGAACTCAACAATTTCCAAGTTATTTTCCCAAGGTCCACCAAAATCAAGGATTCATAATCTTGGCATGTCCTATAGCACCTAGATAGTACACTCTGATTTCCCTTTTTTCTAAGGGTGGAAAGTCATACTTAGAAACACCTGAGTACCAAGTTACTTCTACAAACCTTTCTAGAGGAGAAAATTAAAACATAGATCATGATCCAAAATTATACTTCATGGAACCCCATGCAACTATACTATTTCCCAAACATATAATTCACCCAACTGATCAACTATGAAAGTTTTTTGGATTGGTAAGAAATGGACCACTTTTGTCAATCGTTCCACAATCACCCATATCATGTCATTATTCTGAGGGATCCTCAAAATACCTATGATAAATTCCATGGTGACATCATCTCACTTCCATTCTATAATGGGAAATTGTTTTAGAAAACCACTTAGTCGTTTATGATCACCCTTCACCTACTGACAAGTGTAACACCACGTTATGAAACCTGCAGCCTATTTCTTCATCCCTGGCCACTAGTATTTTATATAAATATCACAATACATTTTGGTCAAACCAGGACACACTTCCCACTTCAATGCATGGAAATCACACATGTTATCCTCTCATATACACATAGGCATAACAATAAATCCACAAACATAAACGATCTCAACATTATCGATAGTTCATTCAGAAGGTGACTCCCCACCATCAAGGCTTTCCCTCAATTCCAAAAACTCTTGATCCTTATATTGAATCTCCCTAATCTAGATCATAAGTTTGGACTCAATTGATAATGATACAAGGATCATCTAACCTTGTCCCTCTTAAACCTATATATGCATCTCAGTGAACAAATCCATCATCTTCCACTCAAAACTAGACTCTTGGATAGCCTGAGTCTATGTCTTCTAGCTTAAAGAGTTAGCAACACTAAATTTCCTTCTAGAAATATAGGCTAGCTCAAATTCAAACTACTACATGTACTCAACCCATATCTATTACCAGATATTTAAATCTCAGTAATAAAAATTTACTTTAAATTTTATGTTTGATATACATAATAAACCTTTCTCCCAATAGGTAATGCTTCCAAAACTTTAAATCTAAAACCACCATGGAAAACTCAAGATTGTGCATAGGGTAATTTCGTTCATGTGTCCTCAACTATTATGAATCATATGCCACAACTTGATCTCCCTGCATCAATACTTCTCTAAGTATGATTCCATGTGCAACATAAAATAAGGTATAATCCTCAACCGAGTCAGGTAGGATCAAAATTTGTATAGTTGTCAAGTGTTTCTTTAACCACTTATAAGGTGGGGAATTAATTCTCTCTCAACTGAAAAAAAAATGTGCATCACACACCTCCCATTTTTTCAAATTTCTTTCCCATTACAGAAGGATCCTCACCAAAATATTTTGAAACTATGGATCTCCTCTCTTCTGAAAGGATTGATCTTGTCAAGGGCCTTCCTCCAAGGAAATTTCATGATCTGATTCAATCCATTTCAGTGGGAATTGTGGTTAGAGATTACTCCTTTAGGGATTCTCTTCCAAGTCCTACTACTCAAGTCTTCTCACAAGGACTCCTGAGTACCCTAAGAATTTACATTTCTCCTAGTTGTGTGGTGAGGGTGGGTGGTTTTTCCACCATTGATCATTCATCTACAGAACTTTTTGAGGTGTAATCTTATCATTGTTGGACCTTGGTGCCCAATTTTGATTAGGATCATCCATTGTTACATTTTTTCTATTATTTTTTGGGATCTTGGGTGCTCTCTCATCCAATGGTGGTGTCACCCATCTCTATGAATTAATTTGGAATACACTACTTATATAGGGAGGATTTTTTTCATACTTGGTCTCAAGAGATTCAGAAATATGGGGAATAGAGGTTCTCATTGTTTTGGTGGTCTTTGGATGTTCCCTTTGGTAAAGATTCATGTTTGATGGCAGTGTGGGTAAATCTCCTGAGTATTCCTTTGACTTTCTTCATCCCTTCAATACTTCAGAGTGTAGGATATACCTTGGGTGGTTTCCTTTACATGAATGAAGAAATATTAATCCTTAAATCCTCTTCAATATCTGGAATTTTCATGGAAGTGGATCTATCAGTTCCTATCCCCTTTCATGTCCTTATCCAGGATGGTGATGGTTTCTCTTGGTGGCAGCGGATTCACTTCCAATATACACCATGATTTTTTGAGGTATTTTAGATTCAAGGTTACTTGGTGAATCTTTTTAGGTAGTTTTCTTTTCCAAAGGGAAAGTGATCCCTGGAAAAATATTCTCAAGGGGAATTTCAAACCAAGGTAGGTTCTTGTGTTCCTTATTCTTCAGATTTTCATTCCTCAAACTTGAATATTCCCACCCTTGGAGCTGGGTCTCCTTCTATTCTTATGGCTAGATACCCTCATTATCATAAGGATAAAGATTTTCCTCATAGGAAGGATTGTTAACTACTAAAGTGATAGACCTCCTCCTTGGTCATAGGTGAGGTTGGGAAAGGAGTAGAGGAATTTGGTTCCCTACATGGTCCATCTACCAAATATGCATCACTTGAGGGTGTGGTGCGTCAATAGGTATTTATGAGGCTGATCCTTTAGCAGTTGTGATAACATCGCATGAGGGAAAAATTATTGTGCTCAACAATCAGGGGGATTGTGAAGCATCCATTGGAAGAGAGCCAGCTTCCCCAATTCTCTTATTGAGTTCTCAAAATCTTTTTTTGGTTCTTTCGATCTCTACCAAAGATAATGATTCTTATTTTTCTCCAATGGCAGGGAAAGGTGATCACGAACCATGTTGATCATTCTCTTTGGTTAAAGGAATAATGACTCAGTACAAGGCCAAATAGGCTAACTCTTTACCGGTCTTAACTCTTCCGGTATCCAAATACCTAGATCAATCTACCAATAAATCTATCATTTTATGATCATCATTATTCTATGGAATTCTAAGGGCTTAGGAGTTCAGGATAAGTGTGTTTTTATCTCATCTGAAGCAAGAAAACATCATATTTTCATTTTGTCTATTCTCAAACACAAATAAAAGGAGAATCAAAACTATAACTTTTAAATTAAACTTGGATTTGTGTACATGATGAATGGGATCCCTTCCAATAACCATGTTTGGTTATTCTAGAAGTGAAAAATTATAGACAAAAAAGTATAAGTTTTATCCCAACATATAACCACTAAGGTAACTGATGGTGTTTCCATATTTTTATTCACTTTTGTGTATACTAAGTGTGATTCTCATGAGATAATGGGATTCTGGGGTCAACTTTCAAAGTTATAACTGAGTAACCTACCTTGGTTTTTAGGAAGAGATTTTAACTCCATCACAGACATATCATAAAAGAAGGGGGAGTAGTGTATTCTTTGATATTGATGAAAGACTTAAAATAGTTTCCAGATGAAAATGGATTTATGGATATGGGTTTCTTGGGATAACCATTTACTTGGTGTAATAATAATAAAGGGAATGAAAAGATATAGAGTAGACTGGATCGCTTCCTTTCCAACATTCAAGGTATCAACTCTTATCCTTGGGATGAGGTTACTCACCTTCCTTGTATTCTTTTAGACCACTCTCCCTTGTTGGTACATTTCAAAATAGAAGATAAAAGTTCATCACATTTCTGCTTCTCAGAAATTTGGACATAGACTGATGGTTTCTTGCAGATTGTAAAGGACTCATGGGACCAACCGGTAAGGGAAAATGCTTATAGAAATCTTAGTGAAAGATTGAAGAGGTAAAGGGATCATCTTCAGGATTTTAACAACAATAAAGCTAATAGTTACACTATGATAAAATATATAAAAAATTACATAAACAATTTAGAAGTAAATCTTTAGAAAATATGGGATGATGAGGTCTTTGCAGTTATGGCTGGAAAGTAAAGCACATTAGCTAGGAAACTTGCGGAGATTGAATGGGTGGCTAGGGAGAAATAAAGTGTGATCTATATCAAATAGGGATATAGAAATACCAGCTTATTTCATTCCTACATGAAAGAGAGAAAGGATAATAGGTCAATAAATATCATACATGAGGATGGATCCTTTGTAGGGGACCTGGAGGTGGCTAGTATGTTGGCTGAGAAACACTTTAAAGGTATTCTTGTAGAACCAATGCTTCCAGGTGATGAAAGAAATTTGACAGAAGGAAGTGATGCCAAATTATTTAATAACATTATAGGGTAGGTTTCTAACATTGATCACAAATAAATGGAGGCCATTCCAAATGAAAATGAAATCAAAGAGGCTGCATTTTCCTTGAATTCATAAAATGCTCTAGGTCCAGACGGCTTCCTAGGTATGTTTTCTATTTCTCATGGTATCTTATTAAGAAACAGGTCATTGAATCTATGAAGGATTACTTTTGGGGTGGAGCAATGAATAGAGCTATTAGTCCCTCAAAAATAGTTCTGATTCTAAAATTTAGGGAGCCTACTATTATGATCTAGTTCAGACCAATTTTTATTTACAATTTATTGTCCAAAATCCTCTCTACCATCAGCAGCAAAAGGATAAACTATGTGACTTCTAGGATCATTTCTAGAAAACAAAATGGAGTATTAAAGGGGATAAACATTTAGGTTGTGATTGAAATTGAGATGGAGATGGTGAATGAAATTAACAAGAAGAGTCTTGGGCCTGACATTATGATCAAGATGAGAATGGATAAGGTGTATGGCCACATGGAATAGAGATTCATTTTTAATTCCATAGAGAAGTTTAGATTCAATGTATGGAGTCATGATCTGATATTTAGGTTCTTTTCTTATCCATGGATTTCAGTTTCTATAATGGTAAGATGCTTCAACTCTTTCAAATCTTTTTGAGGTATAAGGTAGGGGGACCATCTATCGCCCAACTTGTTTATTTTGGTACAAGAAATTATCTCAAAAAATATCAAGTATGACTTGGAAAGAGGATCCATCCATGATTTTAGGATCAGAAATGGGATGGATCTGGTGTATCACCTAATGTATGAAAATGATATTATTTTTTTCATTAATAAAAGTTCAAGATAAATTAATGACTTCAGCAAAACAATAATGACTTATAGCTGCTAAAGTGGCCAGTGGATAAATTATGGGAAGAGAAATGTTTATATTCTAAAGGCCTGCTCAAGTAGAAGAGGAAAAAATATACAAGACAAACTAGGTATGAAATAAATAATCCTACTAATGGAGTACTTGGGGGATCCAATATTAGATGGGAAGATCAAAAAAGTATTATTTGAAAATTAGGTCAGTTGGATTATGGATCACATTTTAAACTAGAAAAACAAGCTTCTCTCATTTGGTGCTAGGATCACTTTAGTAAACAGCATATTAACATCCATTACCATGCATGTGTTCTCTGTCATTAATCCACTGAAGGGTACCATTAATAGAATTGAAAATATTATTAATTTATTTATTTAGGACTATAACTTGAGGGTAAGTTCCACTAAGCTTCATGGAAATGTTTGGAGATACCTCTTGCGGAGGGTAGGATTAACCTGAGGAGTGTGTTTGATTTCATACAGGCTATGCAAACCAAATTGTCTTTGGACATTATTGGAGAGAATTCCATATGGGAAAGATTTATGAGAAAAAAATATAGGGAGGATTGGATACACTAGGATGAGTGATCAGGTAAACTCTCAATCCTAGATTAGTGCATGAAAATCATCTTGTTCTACTGAATGGAAATGTGAAATGGGTGGTCAGACGTGGTGGCATCAGGTATTTGTAAGAAAACTAGGCTGTAAATATTCTATTCTACCCAGGATGAATGTCCCTAGAGATCTCATTCAAATAGGCGAGTGTGTATCTGAGTTTCATTTTGTCCATGATGGATGAATATAAGAAAAGAAAACATAAATGGATTGTTCTCATCAGTGAACCAGACAAATGTGTGTTCACGGAATCAATGTCTGGAGCCTGTAGTTCTCAAGACCTTCTCAAGTCTTTCCACTCCAATCAGTAGATGGAATTTTGGGATTCCTACCTTTTTTGAAATGATATCCTGGTGAAGATGAATTTTCTTATATGGAAACATCAAAATAAAGTTGTCCCTATGGATGATAATGTTCAAAGGAGGGGGATCAACATGGCCTTGTGGTGCATATGTTGTGGGAATCCAAAAATTGAATCAGTATGCACTTATTTTTTGATAGTGAGTGGGATCGATTCACCTAGGATCTGATCTGATAGAGGTTGGGACTTCATGCAAAGGAGGGTGATATTCAAGAGTTCCTATAAAACTTGTTTCAGGGGGATGAAGGTCAGGCGCTTGAGGTCAAGCTATGTGAAATGGTGTTTAATTCAGTTTGTTTGGTTATATGGGATTTGAGGAACAAAGGTTGTGATGGGAAATACAGTTCCAAATAGCTTCTAAAGATTTATGTTTTTTCACTAGTGGATGAGAATGGGTCTATAATCCATGGTGGAGAGTCTTGGGAAGCTGACAAAGGCTTTACATCCCAAGGCTCTAACTCTGGAATCATGACCACACTTGGGAGTTAGATCAAGTGGAACCATCCCAAAGCAGGGTACAAACTTAACATGGATAATTCATGAATTCATAGAATCATGAGAGGAGGAGGCCTTGTTTGTGATACTAGAGGATCAGTGTTTATTGGTTTCATCACATTTTATGGTTTATGTAATTCAATCAAGGCACATACTAGAGCACTCTTCAGTGGGATATCTTTGTGAAAGTATTATGATATCAAAATTATGATGATTGAATCCAACTCGAAGTTACTGGTGGAATTCATTTGGGATAATATCAGCTCTCTTTGGTATTTAATTTACCTTATAAATAAGTGAAAGTCTCTAATTAGTAATAGAATATACGTTACACACACATTGAGGGAGGGGAACTTCACAGATGACAACCTTGCAAGAAAATGAGAACCTGGTGATAATATTATTATTTACTATAGTAAAACATCCCTTCCCAATGATTGTAATCTCTTTATCGGTGGAGAAACTCTTGGTCTGTATCACTACATAACTCCTTGATCTTTGGGGTTTTCTAGTTTTTGGAATAAATAGTTATGTTTGAGTGAGTGATTCAAGCATTTATTCAAATCTTGAAAAGAATTATCACATGCTTAGGGCCACTTTAATCTTATACCCTTCTTAGTCAAGCCTGAAAGTGGTGCTACCAAATGAGAAAAGTCTATGATGAACCTTCAATAATAACCCACCAAACCCAAAAATCATTGGATATAAAAAACATTCTTGGGATGCTCCCAAGATATAACCAATTTATTTTTCATTAGGTCCACTAACACACCATCCTCAAAGATGATGTGACCTAAGAAATATAACTTTTTGATCCATAATTGACACTTAGATAGCTTGGTGTATAGCCTATGCTCTCTCAGTGTACTCAGGATGATGTTAGGATGTTTTGGAATGATCGTCATGAGTCTAGTAGTACACCAAGATTTCATTGATTAAAACAACCACAAACTAATCCAGGTATGGATGAAATAGTCGGTTCATTAAGGCCATAAACATAGTAGAAGAATTTTTTAATCCAAGCAGAATTATAATGAACTCATAAAGACTATACCTTCTCTTGAAATTATTCTATGGTATATCATAAGGTATCACTTTCTTTTAATGATACCTTAACCTCAAATCGATATTTTAGAACACAAAAAACCCCTTATCTGGTAAAAAAGATCATCGATATGTGGAATAGGATACCAATTATTAACTTTCATCCTATTTAACTTCATGTAATCAACACACAAGAATAACTTCCCCTCAGCTTTCTTGGAAAATAAGACTAGATAACCCCAAGGGGACATACTTGTATAGATAAATCCCTTAACCTACAACTCCTCTAGTTGAGTATTGAGATCTTAAAGCTCTATTAGATCCATCTGATAAGGTAGAATGGAAACTAGATTAGTTCCAATCATCAAATAAATCATAAAATCAACATCTTTATCAAGTGTAAACCCTGATAAGTCCTTAGGAAACACATCCTAAAAACGATCCACCATAAAAGGAAGGAAATCATACTCTACTCCCCCATAATCAAGCATAAGACATGACACTTGGACTATGAGCTCACCTAACTGCTAAAAAATTGTCCATGCATGGACTGCCAATATATCTCATCCCCACATTGAACAAAGTGTTGGGACCAAGTTGGATGGAAGTTTTTTTTGGATATTTAATGGAGTTATTTTTAAGATAATTTTATTTTTTTCAAAGGAAAGAAATCACCTAAACTTTGTATTTGTTGGTGATCGGACTAACCATCATATTCAGGATTTTAGACTCACAATGTTTAAGAAATTCCATCGGATTGAGAAGATATTTTCTGGAAGAATAGGATCATTAGTCTTGCATTTGGTTTGGGATGAAGTTATTATTGTAATGAGGAATAGATTTGGATTCTACATGAATTCTATAAAAATCCAAAAATTATTTACTATTTTGAAATTCAAAAAAATCATAAGTGTTTGAAAAACTTGTGATGCATGCCTTATGTAAGAAATGGGGAGTATTTCCAATCATGTTGAGGGTTGGAAAGAAAGATGTATGCTGCAAAGGATGATAAGTTACAAAACTTTTCATTATAAGTTAGATGATGATAAAACTGATCTTAATTATATTAAAATTTATGAGGAAGTAGTGATGCAAGCATAAGTTTTGTGAAAAAAGAAAATTATTGGAGGCAAAGATTTTTTGTCTCAGTTCATCGGAATGGGAACATTATAATCAAAAAATAATTATTGGATGAAAAGTTTGATCAGAACATGAACATGTGAAGATACTGGTTTTCAGTTAGACCATAATCCACAAGATACAAATCTTTGAAGTAATAATTTGATTACTGAAAGTTCATTAAAATCATATTTAGATAAGAAAATAAGTTTTTGAAGTTGAATCTACAAGAATTATTCCATCAAACGTGGTGTGCCACCGATCCATCGTAATAGATTCAGACACTGATTTATATTTTTGGTATTTATTTCATATCAGATATAGAGTTTTATCAGAGGCAGAATTGTTTGTTAGAATTTTTTGGGACTAATAAAAATAAAATTAATTGGGAACCAATAAATACAGAAAAGGATAAGAGACAAGATTTTCAGTCTAGGAAAATAAGAAAAGGAAAATTTCTTAAAGATTATTAAATTTTTATCAAGGAAGTAGTTAAAGACATTTGAAGAATGGTTTTCATATGTTTTATTTGGTGTAGATAAACCTACTATATCCATTATAGTGAAGACATCAGAATGATCAGTTGTTTTCAAGGATCATAATGAGAAGATGTCTTATTCTAATATTATTGATGCAATTCTTTTCAATTGGTGTGGATTTTTGGTGTAGAGCAATGTAAAGAATAATTTGTAATCATTATCGAAATGAAGAAATTGGAATGGGGTAGATTAGTTCTTATAATTGGTAGGAATATCATATTGGGGAAATCAAAATAGGAATCAAAATAGGAATGAAGAATGTAATAAATTCTTAAGTGATTTTAAGTTTCAAGAATTTTCAAGAAGAAGCGATAATAGTGGAGAACCGTTGAAGAAGTCAAAGATGTATCCAAAATTAAAGGGAAATTGAAGTTTTGAGAAACTTTTTTGAGTGAGAAAACTTTTCAGAATCCCACCTAAAACATATTTGGCTCACCTATAAAAGGATAAGTACTTCGTACTTTCCTGAAACAAGTACTATTCAGGAAAAAATATAGAGAAGCTCTGAAGTTCTATGGAGAATAAGTTTCTGTATTGAGTATTCTTGAGGAAGGTTTTCCAAATAGAAGAATAAATGATAGGAGACGAGATCTTATTCAGATTATTATCATATTGTGATAGATTATTTAACTGTGAAAATCATACTGATATTTTTGGACTGAGGAAGAAGTTTAGATTTGTTTCATCCATATTCTTTCAGAATATTTTATCAGGTTAAGAAATTAGACTAGGAGAATCGGATTGAGTATCATTACAAAGTCTATAAGAAGCTCTTATCTCTTACTGGGTAAGGAGGTGAAGAATTTTTTTTGAAGAACATATTTGTGAAAGTTGATCAAGGTATCACAGTAACATGTTTCTTAACTTATTACAAAAAAATTTTATTACATTATTTGTTCCATAGAAATCACATGAATTGTTGTATAGTACTACATGAGTGTAAAGGAATATCCTACTCATTGTATTCCACATAAAAGGATTGTTTTCCAGTGGATTTTGTGGTATTGGATTTTTTCCATACCATACCAAGGACGTAGCTACTCTTATTGACTAGCGAACCTTGTAAATTCTTATATTCTTTTGGATTTGTGTTTAGTTTTGTTTTCATAAAGTTAAAAAATATTTAATAGGAGGTGGGGGTGTTTCAAAATAAAGTAATCTTAAAAGAAAAATATATCACTGATTTCCATGCTCTTCCTCTCAGTGATACATTGATCCTCCTATGCATTCTCAATTTGTATCAGAGGGAAGGCTCCCTTCATTTACTCTTTTTTGAATTTTTGAAGAAGAAGTTATGGTAGAAAATCTCAATTATTTGAATATTAATGGGATTCCGGTATTTTATAGTAAGGACTATCATATCTAGAAAGATAGAATGATGCCTTATATTATGTCTATTTTTGTGATGTTTTTAAAGCTACAACAGATGGATTTACTATTATTGATGATAAATTTCCTCTTACATCTATTGAAAAGAATAATCTTGACAATAATGGAAGGTCTAAGAATGATTTACTCTCATCACTTTTTGAAAATGAGTTTTTAATATTGATGGGTGTTTCCACTTCCAAAGGTATCTGTGATAATCTGAAAAACATTTATGAAGGCAATACAAAATTAAAGAAGGAAAAGTTATAAATCTAGTGGTTGAAGTATGAAGATCTCAATATAGGTGAATATGAATATGTTGGTGACTTCTTTATCAGGGTGAATTACATTTTTAACACTATAATATTTCATGGTGAAAAGTTAGAAGATTATACTGTTGTTGAAAAGATATTTATAATTCTTCCTGGAAAGTTTGATGCTAAAGTTTACTTATTGAAAGATAGAAATCTAGAAACATTATCTCTGTATTATTTTCATATCACTCTCATTACCTATGAAATTATAAGGGGAAAATTTATGAAGGAAAAATAAAAGGTTGATAGAGAAATTTATTTCAAAGCTTCCAAGAAAGAAAAGGCAATAAAGATTCTATTTGAAAAAGAAGCTAATGAATCTGATTCCAAAAATGAGGTATGTAAAAATATTAATGAATTTTTATCTTTGTTTTCTAAAAATGTAAAAATAGGTATAGATAAATACAAAGGGAAACTTCCATTTAAGTGATTTGAATATGGATCTATTGGGAACTTTGTGACCAATTATCCTTGAATAAATAACGAAGAATATAGTAAGGAAGATTATATAAGGAATAGAATATCATGGAAGAAACAGGGTGATGATGCTAAATATTATTCCAAATGAATGGATAGAAAATTATCCAAATCCAAAAGGATAAGTTTCTTATCTAAATATGATGAATAAGAAGATATTGAAATTTAATTCAAAAATTATATTGATAAGGTTGAAAATACTTTTATAGTAATAGTTAACAATGAATATTTCAGAAGTAGTGGTTCTGAAGAAGAAGAAACTCAATTATAATTTCATCTTAAAGAAAAATTGAAAGCATGTTTGAGAAAGATTGGGATGATTGAGAAAGAAATCAGGAAGCTAAAAATTAATGACTCTTCAATAAAAAATTAAGAAGGTTCTCCTGATGAGAATGTAAAGTTTCTGGAAGAGATTTATGATTTGAAGAAATCTCTTGAGAAAGAAAATAATCATAATGAACATCTGAAAATAAAGTTTAAAGAAAAATAATAAGAGTTGTAAATTGTTAAACAAGAACTTTCTAAAGCTGAACAAAGGGTTACAAGGTTCAATAATTCTATCTCTATAGTTGTTAAAATATCTAGAAAGGATAAACCTGATAAGGATAAACCCGATAAGGATAAAAAAATTAACTTCAAAGGTTGAGAAGAAAGATTAAATTGTTTCTAAGAATAATAAAGATGGGGAAGTTATGTATGTGGCCAATACCAACAAAGTCAGGAATTTAGAAGTTTCTAAAAATCTTGATTCTGAAAAATTATCTATTTCTTTTGGTTTTGGTAATTCTAAAAATAAAGGCAAACTAAAAAATAATATTTCAGTTTATAAAATAATGGTTAGTTCTCAACAAAGTTCTGATAAGAAGGTTGTTGAGAAACATGTTCACAACTTCAGTCAGTATGAAAGTTTTAGAGGAAAATATTATTTCTATGGATATTGCTGGTATTTTGATGGATTCAGTCACACTAAAAATATGTATTGGTTTAGTCAACAACATTATTATTATTCCAAAAACTACGTAAGGAAAAGTTTTAGGGGGATTCAATCCCATCAAAGGAAGAAGTCTAAAAATGATGTTTGGAAGAAAACCTAGTGGGTGTTATTCTCATATGATGGGAGATTTTAAATTTTTAAAGAATGTGAAAGATTTCAAAGAATCAATAGTGAGATTTGGAAATGATAAATCACTCATAATTAAAGGTGTTGGATCAACCATCATTGAGGAATAAAAGTTTAAATCTAAAAAGTCTTTGTTTTTTAATGGGATGAAACATAACTTACTAAGTGTTTCGCAACATTTTGATGAAGGAAATAATTTTTTTTTCATCAAATATGGTTTTTTTTTTGAAAATAGAGGAATATGGAAAGATATTTATAAGAGGGTAGCAAACAAAAGGAAACTTGTTCCAAGCTGGTCAAATACAAAACCCTTTTTACTTGCGAATGGAAAAAGAAAATCAATTGTGGTATAAAAGGCTAGGACACATGTGTCAAAGAAACATGATCAAGTTATCAAATAAATACAATGTTCTAGGAATTACTAATATGTCAAGAAGAATATATTGGTGCTATATAATTTAACAGAAATGAAATATGACTAATTCTATGCATAAGAAAGTTGATATTTGTTCAAAACGACCCCTATAAATTATTTATTCTGATATTTTTGGGCCAATGAGAAAACAAACTTATGGAGATAAGTACTTTGTCACTTTAATTGATGATTTTACTTGAATTACTTATGTTATGTATATGAAACATAAGTCAGATTCTCTGAAAATGTTTAAAAGTTTCAGGAGGAAAGCTGAGAAGGAATTTGAGTATTCAGTGAATAAGTTGAGAACTAATAATGGTGGTGAATAGAAAAATTAATAATTTAAATTTTAACTTGAGAATAATGGAATTAATCATGAGTTTAGTACACCATATACTCCTCAACAAAATATTCTTGTTGAAAGAAATAATAGAAATCAGGTTGAAATGGGAAGAACTATGCTACTTGAACATGGTCTCTCCCATTACTTTTGGAGGAAAACCATGAGTACAGTTGTGTATATTCAAAACAAATATTTCTATATAAAAATTTTAGATATGAATCCATATGAAATGTTTTATGACAAAACTCTAATCTTGAAACATTTAAGATTTTTTGGGAGTCCATGCATCATAAAGAACAAAGGTGGAAACCTTGGAAAGTTTAAGCAGAGATGTGAAGATGGAATTTTTCTTGGATATGCTCTAGATGGAAGAGGATATAGATGTTTTAATAAAGAGTAAAAAAGATTATTTGACTCTGTTGATGTGAATGTTTTTTAAAAATATGAGGAAGATAAATAGACTCATGATGATAAGGAAGATAAACTGGAAGAAATAATGCCTTGTGACAATTCTAGTAAGGATACAAACAATAGTAATCCTACTCAAGAAGAAGAATCAGACTCATCTATTTCTATTAATGAGGAGGAATCTCAAAAATTTCATCCTAGGTTGAGAAAGAAAGTTTAATATCAAAACATTATTGGTGATCAACATCAAAGGGTTCAAACAATAAGGACAATTATAGATACTTCTTTGTATTCAAAAGTTGAGCTGAAAGATGTGAATGAGTATTTTGAACGTCCAGAATGGATTTAGTTCATGAATGAAGAGATTGATTAGATTTAAAATAATGATACATGGGAACTCATACCTAATACATAAAATAAAAATATTATTGGTACAAAATGGGTTTTCCAGAAGAATCTGAATGAATATGGTGAAGTGATAAGAAGCAAAGCAAGATTAGTGTGAAAAGGTTACTCAAAAATTGAAGGCATTGAATTTGATGAAACTTTTAGTATGATGGAAAGGTTTGAAATAATCATAATATTTTTTTCTATTTCTACATAATGAAGTTGCAAAAAAATTCAGATGGATGTGAAATCATAATTTTTTAATGGTGATCTTGATGAGGAAGTTTGCATTGAACAACCATGTGGCTTTATTTTTGGGAAAGATGAAAGTTATGTGTACAAGTTGAAGAAAGACTTGTATGGGATAAAACAAGTTCCAAGTGCATGGTATTCCAAATTAGACACTTGTTTAAGAAAGATGAGTTTTAAGAAATGAATAGTTGATATAAATCTATATGTTAAAGAAAGTCAGGATTTTTACCTCATCGTAATTGTTTATGTTGATGAAATTATCTTTGCTGGGAATGATGAAAAAACTTGTGAAATATTTGTTAAAGATATGAAAAAGTTATTTTATATGTCTATTCTAGGTGAAATGAAATACTTTCTTGGGTTACAAATCTCACAAAATAAGAAATACATTTTTATTTCCCAAGAAAAGTATGCTAAAGAAACTCTTAAAAAGTTTGACATGGAAATTTTGAAACCTGTTTTCACACTGATTTTAGTGGGAACAAAGTTGAAAAAATATGGAGAAGGCAAGGAAGTTGATCAGAAAGAGTTTTGTAAGTTGATGGGAAGTTTTTTATATTTGACTTCCTCAAAACCCAACATTGTTTATGTTTTCACCTTATATGAAAGATTTTAGATTCCTCAAAAAGAATCGTATTTTTTGGATGGACAAATAATTATCAGATATATCAAAGGAACATCAAATTTCATAATCAGGTATGATAACTCAGAAAGTATTGATATGTTTGGTTATTCAGATGCTGATTGGGTGGGAAATGTTGATGAAAAAAGATCTAAATTTGGTGGAGTTTTCTTTCAAGGAAAAAGTTGTGTTATTTGGAATATAAAAAATAGAATTAAATAACTCTTAGTATGGATGAAGCTGAGTGTGTTTCTGGAACTCAAGTCATTACCCAACTTATGTGGATAAAGACTCAGTTGGAATATTTACAAGTTGAAGTGAAGTTACCCTTGCTCTTAGGTTGTGAAAATAAAAGTGAAATCAACCTTACCAAAGATATAGTATAATATTCTAATTAAAAACATATTGATATCAAATATCATTTCATCTAAGATCATGTGAAGAAGTATTAATTGAAGGTAGAGTATGTTCCTACATCAGAATAAGTTGCTGACATTTTCACAAAACCTTTACCAAATGAACCTTTTTCTAAATTGAGATTGAATATGGGTATCCAATCTCTTTCTCATCAAGGTTTAGGTATGATATTTTTCCCCTCTCTCGTCTTTTCTTTGGATAGTGTTGGAAATGGGGATAATTTTTTCATAAATCTATCCTTTTTATGTGCTAAACCTTTTAAGGAATCATGTAAAAAGGGGAGTTATGGATAAGTTGTGATTTCAACATTGTAAGTGTGTGGACTATTCTAACAATTTTTTGGAGTGGTTATAGGAAACTTTTATTACATGAAAGTGGAAGAAGAAAATAATAAGGTGAATAAAAGCTGATAAAGTTTTGTAAGTCACTACTTTTTTACATCATGGTTTTTCTTTCAATGGTTATTATTTCCTACAATGAGTTAACTCACATATGATTATAATTTTTGATAATTAATATATATCTTGAGGTTACAAAGTTTAATGATTTATGAATCTTGGTTGAAAAAAATTCAAAGGGGGGGATTTTTGGGACCAAGTTGGTTAGAAGTTGTTTTTGGATGCTAAATTGAGTTATTTTAAAGATAATTGTCTGTTTTTATCAAAGGAAAGAAATCACCTAAGATTTATATTTTTTGGTAATCAGACTAACCATTATATTCAGGATTTCAGACTCACAATGCTTAATAAAGTCCATCGTATTGGGAATATTTTTCTAGAAGAAAGGGCTCATCAGACTCACCATGGGTTTGGGATGAGGTTATGATTGTAATGAGGAAGATAATTGGATTATACATGAATCTAGTGCAAATATGAAAATTATTTACTATTTTAAAATTCATAAAAATCATAAGTGTTTGAAAAAATTGTAATTCAAGCCTTATGTAAGAAAGGGGGAGTGTTTCCAATCATATTAAGGGTTGGAAAGAAAGGTTTATGCTGGAAAGGATGGGAAGTTACAAAAAATTCCATTATAAGTAAGACGATGCTGAAGCTAATCTTAACCATATTCAAAGTTATAAGGAATTCATGATACAAGTAGAATTTTTTTGAAAGAAGAAAGTTGTTGGAGCTAAAGATTTCTGGTCTTAGTTCATCAGATTGGGAACACTAGATGTAGAAATGTTTATTGGCTTAAAAGGTTGATCGAAACATGAACATGTGAAGATTATGGTTTTCAGTCTGACCATAATCCATAAGATACAAATATTTGGAGTAATAATATGATTAATAAAAGTTCATTAGTATCATATTCAGAGAAGAAAAGAATTTTTTAAAGTTGAAGTTGTTGCAACTAATCTATCAGACATGGTGTGCCATTGATCCATTATAATGGATTCAGACACTGATTCATGTTTTTGGTATTTGTTGTATATTAGATGTAGAGTTTTATCGAAGGAATAATTTTTTGTAAGAATTTTTTGGGAATGATAAAAATAAAAGTAATTGGGAACCAATAAATATAAAAAAGGAGAAGAGACAAGATTTTTGGTCTGGAAAAAGAATAAAAGGATAATTTATTGATGATTGTTAAAGTGTTATCAAGGAATCACTTGAAGAATTTTGAAGAATTTTTTTCATATGTTTCATTTTGTGAAGAGAAACCTATTGTCTCCATCATAATGAAGACATAGGAATGAGAAGTTGATTATGAGGATTATAATGAGAAGACATATTATTCTCATATGATCAATGTGGTGTTTTTCAATTGGTGCAGAGTTTTTGGTGAAAAGTAATGTAAAGAAGAATCTATCATCTTTATGAAAATGAATAAATTGTAATGGGGAAGATTAGTTCTTGAAATTGGTATGGAGAATTGTAATGAGGCAGTTGGAATGGGAATTGGAATCAGAATAAAGAATGTTTGAAGCGAGCTAAAGTTTTAAGAAGTTTTGAGAATAAGCAAGAAGAGTGTAGAAGTGTTTAAGAAGTAAAAGATGTATCTGAAATTCAAGGGAAATTGAATTTTTGGTAAATTTTTTTGAGTGGGAAAACTTTTCAGAATCCCACCCAAACTATATTTGGATCACCTATAAAAGGAGAAGTAATTTTTACTTTCCTAACACAAGTACTGTTCATAAATAAGTGAGAGAATCTCAAAATTTATAGGGAGAATAATTTTACAGATTGAGTATTCCTGATGAAGGTTTTTTGAATAGAATAAGAAATGAGGAGAGACAATATCGTATTCAGATGATTATCGTATTGGGATAGATTATCGGACCAGGAAAATCATGTTGAAATTTCCTGACTGAGGAATAAGAAATTCAGATTTTTTTTTCAATTGTATTTTTTCAGAATAGTTTATCATATTAAGAAATTGGACCAGGAAAATTATAATGGGAAATCTTACTGATTATCATTATGAATTCCAAAATAAGTTCTTGTCTACTACTGGGTAAGGAAGTGAAGAATTGTTTTTGAAGAACATATTTTTGAAATTTGATCAAGGAAGCATAGTAACATGTTTCTTAACTTATTACAAAAAGATTGTGTTACATCATTTGTGCCAGATAAAGAACACACACTATTGTATTGAACATAGTTTTACATGGGTGTAAGGGAATATCCTACTCATTGTATTACACACAAAATGATTGTTTTCTAGTGGATTGTGTGGTATCGTATTGTTTTCATACTATACCAAGGACGTAGCTACTCTTATTGAGTAGTGAACCTTGTAAATTATTATGTTCCTATGGATGTGTGTTTGGTTGTGTCTTCCAAAAGGTAAAAACTCTTTAATAGGAGGAAAAGGTTATTTCAAAAGAAAGGAAACTTAAAAGAAAAATATATCATCGATTCACCCCCTCATCCCCTTAGTGATACATTGATCATGTTGGGCATTATCGAAAAGTTTTATCCCTCAAGAGACATGAAAATTTCCCTTTAGTGGTGACAATAAATATATGCTTGATACAAAACCAACCAATCTATCCCTAATATTAAGTCAAAACCTGACATCTCAAGTAGCAACAAGTCCCAAAGGAAGCGGTACCCACCAACCTCGAGGGAACACTCCTTGTATTGTTAGATAATTTCTAATCATACCCCTAATGATGTGTCAATCAACATCACCCCACACATATATTACACCGCTATAACCAAAACATTCATAAATCAAGAAGATATAAAAGAATGTGAGGCCCTTGTATCAAATAAATCACTAGAAATCATGGAAGCTTCAATAATCATGCCTCAAACATTCGATGGTCTAGCCTTTCCACCACCAGGTGCAGGATAAACTACATGAAGCTGACCTTCCCCTATAGCCTAGACTCTGGTATGAGTTCTAGGTAATACAATACCATATTAATATGGACTCTCTTGTCCTGAAGTTCCATGTCCCCCATCCCGACCAGTACGGTTGGTAGAACTCCAACTACCTGACTTATTTGGGGTTGTTGACCCCCTACTGGCATTCTGTACTAGCCTAGATCCTCCACCACAACCCACCTATTATAGGTTCTTGTAGAACCTCTATATATGAATCATCCTTTCGTATGCACAAAATTACACTGGTGATTAAGGAAACCGACCTCTCATGTGGCTCGGTCTTCCACACTTATATCAAAAGATAGAGCTACCTCCATGAGAGACAATTCATATTCCTTGACCACTTTTTCTACCATTGATCTAGTGTAAATTATCATAATGACACTTCCTACTATTAGAAGACATACCACTCAATCACCCAACTGAAACGATATGTCTACCACCAGAATTTTCATTCAAGTTCCCTTCAAAAATGATATCTTGATCTAACACCTCAGAAAACCTCTTCAAATGAAAAATATTTACCTGGTAATTGATCTCATATCTAATCCCATCCCAAAATTTCTTAGTCGTATCCACCTCATCTCCTGTAAACGTTAAGAAAAATGCTACAAATCTATGAAACAGTCAGCATAATACATCATCTTCATACTTCCTTGAGTCAAGCATATAAACTCTGTATCTTTCCTCTACCTCAATATCTCAAAGTAAATGTGTTACAGGAACTTCTCTAGGAATTCATTCCATGTCATTCCCTCCATCTGCTCATCCTAAACCTGTATATCTCACCATCTCTTCTTTAGTCCTTGTAACATATAATTTTCTATCTTAACTCTCTTATTAGGAGGGGTCTCTAAGTGATCTAGAAACATCTGGATAGAATCAATCTAGAACTTAGCTACCTCAGGTCAACCTTATCCAGCAAACATCAGAGGGTGCAACAGCTGAAACTCCCTTTCCAAGTTAAATATACTTAGCATACCCCACCTTGGTTCTCACTCTATAAACTGCATAAAACATTCAGAGTTTTCATATAATTTATCTTCCCCCCTATTACTCTAAATCATTGGGGTCCATGCCCCAAATACTAGAGGATCATTCTCAAATATGTCCTCTTATCACCCAACCAATAGACATCATTGTGGTGGAATCTCTCTACAATGCTAAATACAAGTATCAAAGCACATAATATAAGATTATAACACTTACAAAAAATAAGTATTTCAACTATCCATAAACAACCCACTTCGCACACACTATCCTAACAGATATAATCATAACCCCATCACTACTCTCAACTATCCATAACCTAGGCCATGACTAACATGGGTTAAACCAAACTCCCAAAATTTCACTTTACTTTAGACACCATTTTAACCATCCTACAAACATGTTTCATTATTTATAAAATTATAACATCTTTATTAGGCACATTTTTTTAAAATCACAATAGAATCAAGATGCATCTTCAATTCCCATACCTGAAAATGACCAGTTTTTTTGTGTGTTCCTAACATGATGCATGTCACATATATTCCTAAGTTACTAAAATGATTCATGCATATACAAACCATGTGTCATGTTGATCCACCAATAAAATATCAAAAAATAATAACATCACACATCAAGTGCATCACCCAAGGTGAAATAACATCCAACTGTAACTAAAAACATCAAGAATAGCAATATCACCCTAGGTACTCAAGTTTCACCCCATACATGGGTTATCTATAGCATCAAATCTTTTTATCACATAAAACTTTCATTATATTATACAAAACCGGGGATCTTTAAGGTTTAGTGTCTTAGAAACTAGAAACTCAATACATGACAACATAAAACATTATTCTTAAACACTTGAAAGGATTATTCATTTGTTCATCCTAAGTTCATTACAGCATCTCATAACCTAGGAGCATACATCAAAGGAAAGGGTGAGTAGAAGGCCCAGTAAGGGAAACAAGGGAAACATTTTACATATGAACTTGAGATACATCAAAAGTCATGAAAAATAACTTGAAGGCATGAGAAAGAGATCATGAGGCATATCATAATAAAAATAACGTGTTTTATAACTTGAAGATGTGGCCACAACATTTAACATAGACAATCATTTCTGTTTCACCAAGGTCCATCCCCAAGGTGTCATTAAAAATTACCAAGGTTATTCACCAAGGTATCGCTAAAAATGGTCATCTCTAAAGATTAAGTCTTTACCAATGCATTGGAGCACTATCAGGGTGAAACCTTAATTTTTATTTATTATCATGTGAGACACATATATCATCATAAATAATTTCATAAATAACCCATATATCATAAAAGAAATGGGTTTCATTTCATAGTCATAACATTTTAAAAACCGCTTTTAAAGACATGATCTTTATGTCACTTTAAACCCATGAAAAAGGAAAGAGGGTTTCATGTATGTAAATCCAAGAATTTAAAATAGAACATTTTGATATATATGTGAATAAACTTTTAGAATAAAGATTTTTGATTATTCAATTAATAAAATAAAATAATTTTAGAAAAAGAGAGAGACATTTTGAGATGAAAATTCTGCAGCATAACGGCTATGTTATAGGGTTTTAGAAAACATTGAAAAGAGAGGGGCCATGGTTCAACCACTAATAAATGATCCATAAAACATTAGAGGGACAGAATATAAAGGATATAAGAACATGGTAATGAAATTTTAAAGACATACCATATGAAATGAAAACATGGAAGGAAGACAAAAATAAGATTTCTCTTATGAAAATTCAGCAGCCTAACGGCGTCACTTAAAACTTCAAAAAGTGAATTGATGAGATAAAATAGGGCCTATCATCATATGAACATAAAAGATAAATATGATATATATAGAGATAATACCCCAACATAATAAAAAGGAACTTGAAAGACTTGACATGAAAATAGAACTTGAAAACGAGAAGGGTGAAAGAATCCCTTAAAAATTCGGCAGCCTAACGGCACCACTTAAACATTATTAAAATGAATTGATGAGAGAAATATGGGGTCTCTAATCATATGAAAATGAAAATTAAAGTAGGATTAATATAAAATAACATCCCCAACATAAGAACATGGAGCTTAAAATAAATTACATAAAGGAGAGTACTTGGAAAGAAAGAGAGAGGTAGGATCTCTTACCTTGAAGAGTAACTTCAAAATCTTGAAGTTTGGAACCTTGGGAGGCTTGAGGGAACCTTGGGAGGACTCCTTGGGAGGTAAGGAGACCATAAATTCATTGAGGAGGATTTTTGAATGGAAAGGATGAGATAATGGCTTGGTACTTATAGGGGAAGTGAGGGGACAAGGCATCAATGGCCAAGGGACGCCTCATTGGTGGTATTGGCAAAACAAGTGGTATTTCCTCATGGTATTGGACAATTGGGACACCTCATACCTTATCTTACTATTCATAAGTCGACCATCCCTAAAAATATCTCATGACATCATCATGACGCAGTTATGATGTCATTAAACATACTGAAACCCTAAAACTGTATTTTTAAAATTCACTGAAAATTCAACTTTTTCAAAAAACTCCCAAAAATTTACCTTAACATAATATCAATTCTCTGAATTCAAAAATAAACTACATTTTATAAAAATATTTTTCTAAATATTTTTAATTTAATTTTTAAATAAAAACACTATTCAACGAAAATTCATTTTTTTCAGAAAAAACCCCAAAAATTACCTTAACATAATATCGATGTTCTAAATTAAAAAATAAATTCCATTTTATAAAAATAATTTTCTAAACATTTTTAATTTAATTTTTAATTAAAAAACATTATTCACCCGAAAAAACTAATACTTGACTAATAATTTCTGAAACAGTTATTTACCTATTTTATTGAATCACATTACTTAATAAAGGTGCCTATATTATAGTAATACTTTCTTTAAGTGAGATTACTAATCTATTTGGTCAAATTAATAATCCTAAGCGTAAAATCACTATTCATAAATTATTATTCACCAAAAATTAAGTTGATCTTATTATACTCCAAATTTCATACTGAACACATTTGCAGAAGACCATTTTTTGAAAATCATTACACATCATTAATTATTTAAGGTTTACAAAAATATTTTAAAATATCTTTTTTTTTAAATTCATCAATAATATACATCCTACATTTATCCGGACATTTGAAAATTTACAAACTTCACCATAAGAAGAAAAAACAATTTTATTTATCTCAAAGGATTACACAAAGCAGTTACGGTCTCCTTACATAGCCTCTTATAACCCTAGCATAGGACCTAAGTGTAAGGTGTGCTAAGGTGAGAGAATTCGAGGGCAGCTCGGCCAACATTGCACGAGTAGTAATTTCTATCAGTTTGAACTCCTCGCAAAGGCGATTTCGTTCTAGCTTCAAACGATGAAGTTCAGATTGGGTTTGGTCCAGAGAAAAGCCCACTGGTGCTACCTCCTCCCCAATTTCTATTAGATGGGCTTCGATTGGCCTGAGACTACTGGATGAGGCCATCGAATCTTCTTTCTATATTAATTAACCAAGATCACTTGTATTTAGAGACAATAATCGCAAAATTTAGTTTCCAACGGTAATATTAACCAATGGTCATATTACAGTCTAAACCCAACGGTCTCATTTTAATTATACTCATGTTATCAAATGAAACAGTTTTTTTGAGTATAAAATAAAATAACACAAAAAATTAGGAAACAAGATTTATTCAAAAATTTCAGGTCATTACATTTTTCCCCCCTTAAGAAATTGCATCCTCACAATTTTTAAAATTGGGCTTGGAAATTTCATTGAAAGTCCCACATCGGAAAAGGAGTCGATAAAACTATTACTTTAAAAGAAAGAAAGGGGAGTACAAAGGTCACCCGAGTTAACCCATACTAGGATTCCATGTAGGAAAACATGGATATGGAAGAGAAAATAAATAGTCAAGTTTTGATGGAGAGTGATAGAAAACATGATTAGGAGAAAGTTAACCACTGTAAAATCACAAACTTGTGATGGGTTAAACGGTATTTGATTTCACAGTAGGAAACGTTAACAGACAACATTTTTTTTTTACATTCCTTTTCATAAGTTTGAGGAATTCATTTACTACATAGAATAAAAACATAAGGAAAAATACCTACCTTCAAGTAGATTTTCATCATTTAATAAGCTTCTACCAAAACTAATCTTTTCTCCAAACGATGAGCATTCAAAAACACTTGGTCTCATCAAAAGAATTAGAATCATCTTCTAGATAATCACATAATCCACAAAATATTAACTATCTATTTCTTCTATATTTAAACATTATCCCAAAAACAGAAAGGGTAAGATAAAACAACTCTTCAAAAATAAAGAACCCCATAGGAAGGGGAAATACTTTTAAATCTTCAAAATTCCACGGTACTACCAAAAGATCATCATAGACCATTCCATAAATAACTATCCTTAAAATTCCTCAAAATAAACCAAACTAAGATTGAAACCCAAATACAAGAAGGATTTGATAACATAGTCTTCCAAGATAAACTTTATCATTCATCTCCAAACAACATCAACCACTCTTAACATCTTATAAAAAAATTAACTAAACTAAACATATTTTCCCCAAGATTGGTTAATCATTTCCATAAGTAACCTAAATTACTATAAGTTCACCTTAAATTCATTGATTCTTCAAAATATAAGTCAACCTTTACTCCTCAAAGAAAATACCGTAGTAATATATTTACCTCGATCATATAGGGTTCCCAAAATAGTGAACGTCTTCCAAAATAATAATCATCTTTTAATCCCCTAATCATCTTTTTTTTAAGAAGAACATCTTCACAACATAAACATGTGGTACATAACAATAGATGTTTTCCTTAATGATATAAAACAATCTTAGGTAGTGACTCGATGTTCTTAGAAAACATTAAAGATATACTCATAGGGCATGAACTAAAATACAACATGACATAGACAATTATTGCAAAGAAGTTACATGTACTTTAGTCATCATGATCCATCTTAGCATAGGACTTGCATTATTCCATTGTCCTTGAAGATTTTTGATGGTCATCATGATTCTCATCCCTTCTAAGAGAGAATTTCCTTGTATAATGTCCAACTTCTCCGTATTTACGACATTGAAAAGTATAAGGTACATTACATCGAACCTTATCTCTATTCATCACATTATCTATTTTTTAAAAGCAATTGGCTACTTTATGCCCTATCACCCCGCACTTAAAACATCTCTCGGTTCCTTTGTGACATTATCCTTGGTGCCTCCTTCCACACTTTTTTCACAAAAGAAATTGGGTCTTCTTTCCCTTATCAACTTTATCAGATGAACATCCTTGAGACTTCGTCTTCTTCTTCCTTGATGAATTTGGGCATTCAACTAGGTACCAATTATTAATTGTGATTTTTGATAGCTGGTTTGGTATAATCACAATATGTTCAACTTGATCTCTCATCATCTCTATCATATTAATAGGTAAATCATCACATTTCCTATCACATTGGTTGTTGAGACATGTTCTTCCATTTCCCGCCATTAACTAAGAAAAGAAAGTATAATTAGGGGGCTTAAATACTTAGCCAATAATAATGAAAAGGAAACTTAAAGAATAGAAGGATAAACTTGTAGAATAAAAGTATACCCTAACTTGTGATCCCCTAGGTTCCAATATAGGTTATCCATGATCATATATTCTTATGTGAATCTTTATTTTATTTTATCTTTGTCCCTTTAATAATGGTTCATACAAAGATTATGAATTTACCAAAGAATATCCCATAGGAGTGTCATACCAAGAGTGCAGCAAGGCCCGTTGTCATGCACCAGGTTACCCTGGGTCAAGCCTAAAACACCTTGTCAGATTTTTCACTCCTAGGAACATTTGTGCCAGAGCCACCTCTACTTGTTCGTATCCAGACAGGGATTTATTTGTTTGGAACCCACTTACTCAATACTCACCAAAATACCAGGAAGATTTCATATATTTAAACTTTTATATAGGGTTATTCATAAAGTTTTAATATCCTAATTTCCACAAATAACTAAACCATCCTTTGATACCAACTATAACATCCCGCCTTTTTATCACATAAAACTTTCATTACATTATACAAAAACGAGGATCTTTAAGGTTTAGTGTCTTGGAAACCAGGAACTTAATACATGACAACATAAAACATTATTCTTAAACACTTGAAAGGATTCTTCATTTTTTTCATCATAAGTTAATTACAGAATCTCATAACCTAGGAGCATACATCAAAGGAAAGGGTGAGCAGAAGTCCCAGTAAGGGAAACAAGGGAAACATTTTATATGTGAACTTGAGATACATCAAAAGTCATGAAAAATAAATTTAAGGCATGAGAAAGAGATCATGAGGCATATCATAATAAAAATAATGTGTTTCATAACTTTAAGATATAGCTAAACCATTTAACATAGACAATCATTTCCATTTCACCAAGGTCCATTCCCAAGGTGTTATTAAAAATTACCAAGGTTATTCACCAAGGTATCGTTAAAAATGGTCATCTCTAGAGATTAAGTCTCTACCCAATGCATTGGAGCGCTATCAGGGCGCACCCTTAATTTGTCTTTATTATCATGTGATCCACATATATCATCATCAATAATTTCATAAATAACCCATATAGCATAAAAGAAATGGGTTTCATTTCATAGTCATAACATTTTAAAAACTGCTTTTAAAGACGTGAACTTTATGTCACTTTAAACCCATGAAAAAGGAAAGTGGGTCTCATGTATGTAAATCCCAGAATTTACAATAGAAAATTTTGATATATATGTGAATAAACTTGTATAATAAATATTTTTGAGTATTCACTTAACAAAATGAAATAATTTGAGAAAAAGAGAGAGACATTTTGAGACGAAAATTCTGCAGCATAACGTCTATGTTATAGGGTTTTAGAAAACATTGAAAAGAGAGGGGACATGGGTCACCCACTCATAAATGATCCATAAAACAGTATAGGGATAGAATATAAAGGATATAAGAACATGGTAATGAAATTTCAAATACATACCATATGAAATGAAAACATGGAAGGAAGACAAAAATAAGATTTCTCTTATGAAAATTCGGCAGCCTAACGGCGTCGCTTAAAACTTTAAAAAGTGAATTGATGAGATAAAATAGGGTCTCTCATCATATGAAAATAAAATATCAGTATGATAGATATATATATCATACCCCAAAATAATAAAAAGGAACTTGAAAGACTTGACATGAAAATAGAACTTGAAAATGAGAAGGGTGAAAGAATCCCTTAAAAATTCGGCAGTCTAACGGCGCCACTTAAACATTCTTAAAATGAATTGATGAGAGAAAGAGGGGGTATCTCATCATATGAAAATGAAAATGACATTAGGATGAATATAAAATAACATACCCAACATAAGAACATGGATCTTAAAATAAATTACATAAAGGAGAGTACTTTGAAAGAAAGAGAGAGGTAGGATCCCTTACCTTGAAGAGTAACTTCAAAATCTTGAAGTTTGGGACCTTGGGAGGCTTGATGGAACCTTGGGAGGACTCCTTGGGAGGTAAGGAGACCATAACTTCATTTAGGAGGATTTTGGAATGGAAAGGATGAGAGAATGTCATGGTACTTATAGGGGAAGTGAGGGGACAAGGCATTAATGGCCGAGGGACACCTCATTGGTGGTATTGGAAAAACAAGTGGTATTTCCTCATGGTATTGGCCACTTGGGACACCTCATACCTTATCTTAATATCCATAAGTCGACCATCCCTAAAAATATCTCATGACATCATCATGATGCAGTTATGATGTCATTAAACATACCGAAACCCTAAAACTGTATTTTTACTATTCACTGAAAATTCAAATTTTTTAGAAAACTCCCAAAAATTTACCTTAACATAATATCAATTCTATGAATTCAAAAATAAACTTCATTTTATAAAAATATTTTTCTAAATATTTTTAATTTAATTTTTAAATAAAAACACTATTCACTGAAAATTCATTTTTTCAGAAAAAACCCCAAAAATTACCTTAACATAATATCGATGTTCTGAATTCAAAAATAAAGTCCATTTTATAAAAATAATTTTCTAAATATTTTTAATTTAATTTTTAATTAAAAAACACTATTCACCCGAAAAAACTAATACTTGACTAATAATTTCTGAAACAGTTATTTACCTATTTTATTGAATCACATTACTTAATAAAGGTGCATATATTATATTAATACTTTCTTTAAGTGAGATTACTAATCCATTTGGTCACATTACTAATCCTAAGCGTAAAATCACTATTCATAAAGTACTATTCACCAAAAATTAAGTTGATCTTATTAGACTCCAAATTTCTTACTGAACACATTTACAGAAGACCATTTTTTGAAAATCATTACACATCATTAATTATTTAAGGTTTACAAAAATATTTTAAAATATCATTTTTTTCAAATTCATCAATAATATACATCCTACATTTATCCGGACATTTGAAAATTTACAAACTTCACCATAAGAAGAAAACACAATTTTATTTATCTCAAAGGATTACACAAAGCAGTTACAGTCTCCTTACATATCCCCTTATAACCCCAGCATAGGACCTAAGTGTAAGGTGTGCTAAGGTGAGAGAATCCAAGGGCGGCTCGGCCAACATTGCACGAGTAGTAATTTCTATCAGTTTGAACTTATCGCGAAGGCGATTCCATTCTAGCTTCACACGATGAAGTTCGGCTTGGGTTTGGTCCAGAGCAAAGCCCAGTGGTGCTACCTCCTTCCCAAGTTCTGTTAGATGGGCTTCGATTGGCCCAAGACTACTGGATGAGGCCATCGAATCTTCTTTCTATATTAATTAACCAAGATCACTTGTATTTAGAGACAATAATCGCAACATTTAGTTTCCAACGGTCATATTGACCAATGGTCATATAACAGTCAAAAGCCAAAGGTCTCATTTCAATTATACTCATGTTATCAAATGAAACAGTTTTTTTGAGTATAAAATAAAATAACCCACAAAATTAGGAAACAATATTTATTCATAAAATTCGGGTCGTTTCATTAGCTACTCCCATGAACAAGATTATTTTCAAGGTCCAACATTTCCTAGTATCCTATCTACCTTCCCCAAATAAAATAAATAACCTAAAATAATCCTATGATACCATTTTATAATGTCTCAACCCAGGTGCCACTAATCTGTCATCCCATGCCGATTCTCCATATGATGTCAGGCGCACTGCCTCGTATGCCAGAGGATACCAACTAGAAGCAAGGGTCTAATGAAACACATGTTATGAATATAATCTCCTTATTTGAGTAATACACGGTAGATAAAATAAGAAATAATGGAAATAATATAAACAATAATCAAGTATCCCGATATAATTCTTCACAACTAGGTACATGCCCACAAAAAAATATTAAATATCCCATTTCCAAATGTAAAGGAAAAATCAAAATAAAGAAAAAAAAAAGAATCCAAAAAAATAGGTCCCAACACCAATTCTAATTCTCTCATCCATGTATATCCCTAAGCCCCATATCAACCCTCTAGCATAGGGCCTTTTCCCATGTCATGTCCTACAACCATGAAGTCTGCTCAGGTATTCAATGGCGGCCCGAGTTGGGTGTGATTACAACTCAATAGACCAACACCAATGGTTTCTACAGAATATCTAGTCTAATATAGTATATGAAGAATTACATATAATAATTAAATAGAAAAATAAACCAGGATTCCATCATTTAACATTATTTAAATTAATTACATTTATTCTTATTTTCATGTTTTACTTGTATTCATCAAACTTGCTTCATCCTGTGTTGGTCATCTAAACCATGTGTCAAAGGGTCACAGGTTGGAAAACATGGAGCCTCATCCATGAATCCAATTGGTATTCAAAACTCTATGTCCAACTATCCCAACCATGATATGAAATTTCATGTTCATACCCTTGGACACAGGAGCATCAGTCCCTTCTCTGAAAACTACTATACATAGGGGCACTTGGAGCATCAATCTATCCCACCCATAGGAGTGGAGAATCAATCCATAATCCCATCAATCATTAGTTCACAATTTCAAAGGTTCATAATTATTAACCTTTTAACAAGTAAAGACATCACATGTGAAATATTTCATTTATCACCATTCCATAGTTCATTACATTCAACATATTCACATTTCTCGTAGTTAGTCCATTTCACCCTTAAACCACCATTATAACCATTTTTCACCCATTTTAAGTCATTTAACCACAAGGCCAAGCCTTTTTAACCATTCATCACATTTAAAAATTAAATTCTCTTATTCAAGGTAGTGGTTCACTCCATGGGTGACCATATATCTGGTCTAATCATCCTTGATGAATAAAACAAGGATCATGAGGGGTTAAACACACAATTTACACACCCATTTTATCATTTCTCGCAAAAGGGTTTAAATTATACAACATAATGGAATAAAGGAACAAACACATACACATAAATTAAATACCAATACTATGGAATATAACTTGTATACCACCTACCCCAAGTTCATAGATGAATGCTTTATTAACCTCAGCCCTTGATTTGAACTCAAACAACCTTAAAATCTCAAACATAAAATCTTTTATAAAGGTAAGTTTTTAAGCCCTCAGAAGTATAAGAACAATTATACATGGTATCTTCCATAAATTAGAAGGAATGGGGGTTTTATACTCACTCGAATCTTTGATTCGTACCTAATGACACTCCAAACAGACAAGAATTGAAAGAGATTCATCCTTGGAGATATTAGGAGTACAAGGTTCATCACTTAGGATACTAGAGGATGAAGTGAGGAAAAATCATTTTATAACCCTTAAATACTGGGAGGAAAAAATGGGAATTTTTTCCACTTTTAAGAGGCACACATTTTGGCCGCACGGTTAGCCAAACTGTGCGCCAACCTTGCGGATCCCTCTATCCAAGAGGAGGCCAGGTCACATGATCTCCTAGGGGCACCCACACAGTTTGAAAATCTATATGATGCATATGTTCCGGCCTCTGTACAAGGGGAAGCATAGGCTTCACTATTTGACTAGGAAAGATGCATGGTTTGACAAAATATGTGGTGTTTATGTGCCATCCTTTGTCCAAGGGGCAAGTCCACACGATCTCCTGGTCTATGGAGCACGATTATCTCTAACTATACACCGACCATGCACTATGCACTGGATGGCCTCCATTCTTTCTCTTTCACATCCCAAACCCCTGGGACACCCTCAAATCCCCTCATATTCTTGGAAATAATTTTATTAACCAAAAAAATGGATTTAAATCAAATTTTAAACATGGACATACCTCCTGGAAAAGGTCGGGATCTTATAGATATAGTGGGTTATTATTTCAATAATAAATTGGATCATGAAGTGTTTGTTTATTGATATGTTAACTTTTTATAATGGGTATTTATTTTCAAAAAAAATAGTGGGAGAAATTTGAACTTGATGAGTTTAAGATCAAAACCATGAGTTAACCCTGGTATAGATGAGTTTTTGATGCACCCTCATGCATCATTTAATACACATGGGTATTGATCAGATTATAAATTTATTGTTCCAAACTACAATTACTACCAGGTTATATTAAAGAGGCAGTATGGGGTCAAACCCTGGGGATCACTATATTACAAGCATCCATTCAAAAAAAACCCTTTGAAAGGATTCCTCGTGTTTACTCTTCAAGATTGGGTTTTTCTAAAACTAGGTTGTTTGGATTTAATTCAGATAAATAATAAGGGATAAGGGTTATATTCAAGGATTTAGGAAAAATATAATCCCAAATCTAGCTTGGAATAGTCATACGACTTAGGTTGCAAAGTGATACAAGGGTCAGCAATTGGATTTGGTAAAACCAATTATATCTACCTACACTAAAACTATCCCTTGGTCTGGGAATATCTAACAACATAGATGCATTGTGATTAGCTTCAATTCATAAAGTGTCACAGGCTAATGGTCATAGACTTCTCAACTCCAACTAGGCCAAGTTCATTCAATTACACCTCTCATAGTAAAGGTTGTGTAAAAGAATGTGATGAATAGTTGTTTATAACCTAATTAATAATTATAGGGTTAACAAGGTTCAATTCATGGATTCATTAGGCTCAAAAACACTCCTATTATTGACCCCTAACCCTAAGTGGATTAGTTTCACATGACGACATTGATCAAAATCAATGGAATATAAAACATGCTTAGCATAATCATAACACGGTTGAGAAATAAGAAATATATAGTTTAGAACAAGCAAAAATCATGATAAACTATTAAAAATAAAAGCAAATCAAATCAAACACCTTAGAATGAAGAAACAATAAAGTAACAACAAGTGTTGATGAAGAATGGTTAATGGTGTTGAAAATGGGTGTTGAAATGAAAACGGAATCACAATGAATAAAAAATAGATGTAGAACGGGTAACAACTCAAAAGGATTTAATAAAACAATAAAATGAATAAATTAAAACTAATTTTGGAAAAGAAAAAAATGAAATTAGAGAAATAAAAATGGGAGAATATGTAGGTCTTTCCATCTTCTGTACACAGCAGAGCACTCAAAAATATATAAGCTTGAAGAGTACAAGATGTGTAAAGCCTATAGGGAATATACTAGATTTAAGTAGATTTTTCCCTATATTTACATGTTGTGCAAGTAGGTTTTACATCATGTATTTTAGATTCATAATATCCTATGAAAAATCAACTTGTATCTTTGACTGAGTGTGATCTCGAACTCTGCATGTCGTGTAAACTCTGCACGCTGTGTATGTGATTCACTTTCAGTGAGATTCTTATTTTGAAATTTTTATGATGTTTAATGTATGTACACATCATGTATGAGATTCACATTATGTAAAGTATTCATGAGTTGTTCTATGCATCTATAGTTATGTTTTGAATGAAGACTACTCATTGTGTATGTTATACATGACATGTAAAGCATGTTTTTTCAACTTTTAAGCATTTCTTCCTTTGAGTCCAAAATTCCTAATTCATGTGAAAAAAAACCAAAAATCAATGCATTTTCAAATAAAACTTTAATAAAATTTAGAAAAAATTATCCAATATTTATATGAAAATTCATCTTATCAAATCCCCCCACACTTGAACAATTTCTTGTCCTCAACCCAAAAAGCATCTCAACAGGGATTCCAAAAGAATTTTTTTTTAAATAATAAACATGAATTACAACCAGGAAAATAAAACAAAGTGTAAGTATAAAAATTATATCCTCCAGAATCAATCCTATAGAGAAAATTATCCATGTCTCATAGTTTAGTTTTTTTATCCATATTTTTCTTCCTTTAATTACAGTTTCATAAATGTTCCTTAAATACTATACCCATTTTTCAATGTACCTCACAATAAATTTTTTCTCATCACTCAAGGTAAAATGTATATGGAGTTATGCTCATACTCTGAATACATTTTCTTAACCATAGGAATGTATTGGTTCTAATATCTCCACTTTGTAAGGACAAATACAAAATCAATATTGAGGGTTTTGGTAATAGGGTTCAAATGACTATGAGGCTGGGGGAATATGGGAAAGTGATAAAAATCAAGCTCAAGAGGAGGGTAAGCTCAAAATTATAATGTATGAAAGTCATTAAAAGTGAAATAAAGTGACTCCTCCTATACAAAATGTGTTTTTTCTCCATATCTCAAAGTGGGTCCATGAGTATATCAATTAGGTATCAAGAATGTACAATGTTCCTTTATTTTTCTTTTTATTTATTTTTCAAAAAAAACATGTCTAAGATAGGTCTCACATCCATACCCTAACCACATATCCTCCATCATATGATTCATCAGTCTGGTAATGGTGATTTTTGACCTTCCTAATACATAACCCAAAATCTTTTTATTTTTCTTTATTTTTTTATTTTTATTTTTTTTTTATTTTTTTATAGGAATAAAGTAAGTGTGGAGAATTATAAAAGTAAACATAGACCATGTTATATAAATCTGTTAAAGTGTCACCATACGTCTCCTTAATGATAATATCCTATGTCTATTAGTAGTGAAAATTACCCCACACTTATTTAAAGGATAATCGTGAATCATACTAAGAGAATATTAGGAAGGGATAATCAGCTTCAAACAGCTCCATCCTAACAATGTTATTCATGGATACTATGGGCTAAATAAGGAAATATGTATAGGTGGGTATCAAGAAAAAGTGTCTCTCAAATATTCCCTCAATAATTTTAAAAATATATTTATTTAATCCTAGCCTAAATAAGATATCAATACAATTTATGATAGGTTTACATACCCCAGGTACATCTCAAGAAATATGATCAAAAAAGAATATTAAATCATGGATCCAAAATCCTCTCTGGAATGGGAGCATAAAAAAATAATTGGCAATCACTCAAGGTATAAAATCTAGTAACAAGTCAGTCAAAATCAATTTATAAGAATCTAGAATTAGAATTAAATTACTCAACTCAACAATCATGCTAAAAATTATAAACATTACTAAAAATGGATTTCAATAATCTCTAACCTAACTTTTCCTTTTAATTAAATGGTAGTAATGAGATTTCAAGTTTAAATCATGCTTTTAATGAAAAATTTATCATGGATAAGTGAAAATAGGTAATAATCCAAGTGTATCAAGAATAAAGCTTACGAAATACTCCCTCACACTTAAAATGATATAGTGTATGCACTGTTCTAGAAATCATCATAGGATATATAGAAATATAATCATAGAAAAAAATGAAATGGCTATTTGAAATTGAGATTAGGGAATAAAGAGCTCCCAGTAGTGAATGTCATGACATGGGGAAACTTGTTGGATGTGATTGTAATTTTGGGATTCCTGTAAATATTGTTAGTAACAAAAATACATGCACTAGTTAAAACATTACTCCACATGGTTAAAACAAGATGGAAGTAGAAAAATGGCAGGTGAACACAGTTGATAGTATGGAAAATCAGCTCAGATAAATTAAAGAATGTGATTACATTGAATTTTGAGATTACCTATGAACATAAATGAAAGAAAAAGGAAAAGAATGGTCTTAAACACATTACTAAAATAAAAGAAACAAAAATATGGGTTTCCACCAATAAATTGTTGAAAAATATTTCATCATCTAGATGGATGGACAAAGGAATCAGTCAGTGTCATCCATCTGCTTAGAGGTTTGTTTCCTCTAATAAGAAATGTTGGTTGTGTCATTGAGCTTGTGGGGATGCTTGGCAGGATTAACCACATCAAGAGCGTATCGAGCATGAATCTTGTGTAGTAAGAATAACATCTCATGGTGGGGACCCCTTCTAAGCATAAATCTCAAGATAGAGCTCCTCAACCTGACTTTATAGGTTAGTGACATGCTGAATAATCTTGATTGGGATGTCAAAAGATTGCCTAGAATGCTTGTTAGTGACCATAGAAGAAGCGGTAGAGCTAAACATGGCTAAAGTAATGAAATAGTAAAAAGTAAATATGGAAACCATTAGTGAATCCAAAAACTATATCCTACCATATATATAAGAAATGATGCACCAGTGTAAATGGAATACAAGTAGGGAAAAAATGTATACTTAAACAGAGTAAAGAAAAGGGGGCAGGACAAAACTAAATAGTAAAATCAATGTTGTTGAGATCTTTATCAATAGTCCCCTCCTGAATAGTGGGTGTTTATAGTTGGCCCTTCCTATCAATGTCATCTATGGATAAAGGGGTTATAGGATTGACCACCAAGGTGGGTGTTGTGGTGCTGGCTTCTAGCTTGGTTGAGGATGGATGGAGAGAGGTTTTTATCCATATGGAGTCTATGTATCTAGTAGTGGATCGATGAAGGGAACCTCAGATAGAGATGGAATGGTAGAGTCTTTTCCCCATCTAGCCTGCTCTGATTGGTAACCCTACTGGGCAGTAGGGCCAGTAAGCTCGGGAGGTAGGTTGGTCGGGGTGCGGTGTGTTGTGTAAATGGATGAAGAAGTGGGAGCAGCAGGTGGGTGTGGTTGGGAAGATGAAGTAGGGGATGGTGAAGGGGGTAGTGAAATGATATGGGTAAGTGTGTGGAATGTGGATCTAGTGAAAAAGTTATCACTGGTTCTCCAGGATGGATTTAATAAATAGAAATAGGTTTTGGGGATGGGTGAATGTGGTATAGACGTATCTGGGGGAGTAGTGATGGTGGGATGTTAGTGGTAACAGGGGTGGAGACTTAGGTGGAGGTGGTGGTGGTGGTAGCGGCGGGGGGTGCAGGAACATGAGCAGGTGAGGCTAGGTCAGTTGAATGCTTGTATGGGGCCTCATTCTCATCATCAATAGAAGCCATTTCCCATAGGTAAATGATTCTTCTCTTCATCAGAAGCCCCATATTATGGAGCATGATGATGTCAATAGGCTCCATCCTCCCAAGTGAGTAGAGAGGATGAATTACATAAAAAGTGCTGATATGGAATGTTATATGGGTGATGAAACTGCCCCCCATGATATTACCTCTAGCCCATCATACCTGAGTCTGATAGTAAAGTGTGAACTGGCATGCCATGTTGATGAATGGGCCACCCATGGAAAAGGTGAGGATAATTACCTCTATTTGGATGATGCTCCTACGATCATCCCCTCTATCCATCTAGGCATGAGCCAATGCCTGATGGAGAATCTGGAGTGCAGCACCCCACAGTTGGGTGCTCTTCTTCGTGTATGGATCATGGAAGCTTTGTGGGTTCAGAGTGATGAGTTCCTAGATCCTAGATAAATGTGACTTGGTTGGGTCCAACCTCATGGAGGAGTAGGATGGATGGGAGAATAACTCCTCAGTTTAGATACCGAGTTTGGAGCTGAAGTCGCCCAATGTGATCTCCCAGGTCCTTCCACCAAGGTGGAAGGTGATGTGGGCCACATCGAGCTCCAACATAGCCAAAAACTCAAGGAAGTTCTCCCAGAATGTCTCCTACTACGCCTAGGTGATGGTCGAGAGGTACATCTGGTCTAGAAACTCAAGGAACTCCTCATGCACATGAATATGCTCGAGCACAGCTAGGTCCAAGGTCTTGTTAGACCTCATCGGCTTAGCCTACAAGTGGACCAAATGAATTGGATGTTGTGGGTTAGAAAAGTGGAGGCATGGGTGTAGGTTTGTGCATGGGAATACACCTTGGGATGAGCAAGGAGTGGAATTTGATTGGCTGGAGGCTGGAGGGGTGGTCGATGAGGATGCAAAATGTGAGGTCGTTGGATCCGTTGGTGGTTGAGATAGTACAAGGGCCTGGTTCTTGGGAGGTGGAATTTTATCACCCCATGACTCATGTTTAGTGTATTCCATTATATAAGGACATGGGGAATAGGGAAGAGGAGCAGGTGGGAGAGTGTGGTAGGATGAATGGGGGAGGATAATAGGAAAGTATATGTGGTTTGGAGAGAGGGGAGGGAGGGAAAACGGTGTGCATGTGTAGCTGTTTAGGAGGGGGGTTCAACGCGCGGGAGAGAAAGGGGGGGTCAAATTCGGCTGTGAACCCTAACTAATGGATTATTAATCCATCCTAAGCATTCCACATTGTGTATTTAATATATGATGTGTAAATCTTGAGTTTTCAATTTTCTTGAGCCTGATACTTTCATATCGTGTATTGTGTTTACATGACGTGAATTGTTTTTCAACATCAAAATTTGAATTTCAGAAACTTTTGGAAACATCTTCAATATCATCCCTGGTTGTTATTAAATTTTTATAATTCTCTAACCTAAACTATGTTTGTTCCTATACAACACTTTATTTATTTCCTAAAGATATTCATGGTCCCTATTGGATGAATTTAACTGTGAGGAGACACCCCTCATAAAACGATTCTTGAAAATAGAGGGGGGGAAGTTGGAATGGTGTTCCTCATCAGATGTTCAGTGTAATTCACATTCTTATAAGCAATGGATACCTTTTAAATATGAGGTAGTTTTTCTTTTCCATCCTTACTTTTCATATGATCCTATTTCTTATCAGTAAGAGATAAATCTTGAAAATACAATGACTCGTCACTTTTCTTAGTATCCTTTAAAAAATAGAACACATGTGTTATTCACCAACTATGAATATTAATCTTACTCTGTTAACATCAATTAGAGTTTTTCTAGTGGAAAGAAATGGTATTCCTAAAATTAATAGAACATCACCTTCCTCTTCCATATCTTGAATAAGGAAATCAGCAGTGAAAATGAATTTTCCAAACTTTACTAAGACATCCTCAAGCAGTCCCTGAGGGTACTTGACTGAGTGGTTAGAAATTTGGAGTTACACTCTTATTGGTTTTATTTTTCCATACCCCAACTTTTTGTAAACACTCATGGTCATTATATTGATACTTGCTCCAAGATTTCACAAGGCTCTTTCAAAATTACATGTCCCAATAGTGCAAGGAATTGAGAAACTTCTCAGGTCTCGTATTTTTAGAGGTAGCTTCCACTAGACAATTGTAGGGAATTATTTATTTATAGAGATGACTCCTAAGTGCTCTATTTTCCTTTTACTTGAGAGTAAGTATTTAAATAATCTTACATCAGCTGGTACTTGAGCAATTTCTTCAGAAAATGGAATGTTTATGTTTAATTGTTTAAACATATCAAGAAATTTTTTATATTTTCCCTATTCCATTGCTTTTTTGATCCTTTTAGGAAATGGGAGGGGTGGATTATATATTGGAGGTGCCACGTATACATTTTCCTTTTCAGGAATACCCTATACAGTAGCATTTTCAGATGATTTTATCTCCTAATTTCTCTCCTAAATAGCTTTATCATATTCTTCTAACTTTTTTTATCATATTTTCAAGGATTATAAAAGTACAATATCTTTCCACTTCTGAAAAATATAGATTTATCATCCTCCCTCGGATAATCTTCAGTATTATTGGGAAAATTACCTAATAGTCAATCAAATTAAGTCTTAGAGATCTTCCTCATTTGATGCTCCAGGTTTTTCTAGTAGCCTTGTGGTTTTTCATTTCAGTTTCTTGGGTTTTCATCTTTTTTTATTTCTACATGAAGGTAGTGAGAAAGTTTTCAAGATTGGATTAGAGAGGTTAGACTTTTTGTGGTGGTCTTAGCAGATCTTTTTGATATTGTTGCTCCTAAGCTGGTGTAAACTAATGAGCTCTAGGAAAAGGTTGTTAAAATTGTTTTTGTGGTCGAGTAGATGAACCCTATGGTGGTTACCCAAGTGTTCCATGATTCCTTGGTGGAACATGTACACTCCTTCACTAAAAATAACCTTGAATATATTTTTTTTAGTTGTTGAGTTGGTCTCTGGTGATATTTTTTCTATTGATATTGTTTATTTTATTGATTTTAATTAATGTAATTACAATCTTGGAATTAGGGTACCTCTATACCTTCCCTGCAGTCTTGGTATGGGTGCGGGTATTCACACATCCCATGATATTTTATTTTTATCATTGGAGTAGGAGGGGATAAAGGTTCAACATGTTTCTAAAATGACTCAAGCTTCTTGGTTAGGGCTTCAACTTAGGATGCTAGATGGGTAGTTTCCTCCACCTGATGGATTCCATATCTATGTGTTCCTCTATCACTTTTCCACATAATTTCGTTATGGGAGACCTCATCAAGAATGGCTCAACCCACTTCGATCATCTTAAGAATTAGTCTTCCATTAGTAGCAGCATCCACTATAGTTCTTATTGCAGGTTGAATTCCGTGATAAAATGTTTGAAATTGAAGCTTCACATCAATTCTATGATGTGGAAACTTTTTTTTGAGCTCCTTAAATTTTTCCTATGCCTCCTAAGCTGATTATTCATCCTCCTGGGAAAAGTTTTGAATTTCATTTCTCAAACTCTAGGTTCAAATGGGTGGGAAATATTTATTGAGGAATTTCTTGGCTATATCTTCCCAAATCATGATGGACTTGGGCACATGACTTTTTATCCAATACTTGCCTCTATCACTCAAGGAGAACTAGAATACATGGAGTCTAATTGTGTCTTATGAAATTCCTTGGTTGAAAAAGATATCATAAACCTCTAATAAATTTTAAATGTGCTCATAGGGGTCTTTGCTTTTGAACCCCACTAAATTTTCCCATGTTCTAGACCATGTGAATGAGTCTGGGTTTGATTTTGAAAGTGTGTGCCTAAATAGGGGGCACACAATGCTGGTTGCAGCACCACTTATAGATGGAAAGTTGTAATCCATAATAGTGCACTCTTGGAGTGTTGAATTCTCTCCCTGATTGATATATGGAGCATACTGTATATTTTTCTAGTTGGGATATACAAGATTTATGTGATCATCCATTGAAAATTGGCTATGTGTAGTTAAGGATCGATCTATCTCAAGATCAAATGGAAGCAGTTCTTGACCGTCAAGGCTCTTTGAATGAGGCATAGGCCCCTGATGCGTGCACTAGCTGAGAAAGAGAGAGAAAGGATGTAGGTTCACTTCAAGGAGAAAATGTAAAAAGAAAAAGGGGAAGGAAAAAAAGAAAGGGTGGTAAGGTAATCCAAGGTTCGATCTGAAGGCTATTGTGCCTAGGAAATAGTGGTCCTCAGTAATAGTGCCGAAATTTTATGTTCCCTCGTGCATCATTTAATACGCATGGTAATTTATCATATTAGAGATTTATAGTCCCAAAATACACTTACTTCTAGGCTGTAGAAAAGCAACGGTGTAGAGTCAAACCCACGGGGATCACTAGCTTGCAAACACCCATTTGAACAAAACACTTTGAAAGGATCCCTCACATTCATTCTTCAATATTTGTTTTTTCTAAAACTATTTAGTTTGGATTTAATTCAGATAACTAAGAATGGATAAGGGTCAATTTTAGGGCTTTAAGCAAAAGATAATCCTAAATATATCTTGGAATAGTCCTACGGCTTAGGCTGCAAATTGGTTCACAGGTCACCAATTGGTTTTGGTCGAACCAATTGGATTTACCTATGCTATAACTATCCTTTATTCTAGGTATAGCTAACAACCTAAATGAATTACTCTTAGATTTTATGCAGAAATCATCATAGGATAATAGTCATAGCCTGCTCAACTCCAACTAGTTTAGGTTTATTCAATTATACCTCTCATGGTCAAGGTTGTGTAAGAGAATGTGATGAATAATTGTTTTTAACTTAATTACTAGTTTTGGGGTTACCAAGGTTTAATTTATGGATTCATTGGGCTCAAAAACACCCCTACTCTTGACCCCTAACCCTAAGTGGATTATACGTGCATGATTGTATTGATAAAAATCAAATTAATATAAAACATGCTTAGAATAATCATAACACGACTGAGAAATAAGTAATCCATATTTTAGAAAAATCAAGAATCATGATAAGAAATTAAAAATAAACATAAATCCAATCAAAAACTTACTCATAATGAATAAAAAATAAAGGAACAGCAATCATTGATGAAGAACAGAATTGCAATGAATGAAGAATAGATGTATAACGGTTAATAACTCAAAAGTATTTAATAAAACAATGAAAGTAATGAATTAAAATTGAGTTTGGGAAAGAATAAAATGAAAATGGTGAAATAAAAATGAGAGAAGACGTAGGTCTTCCTAGTTTCTATACACAACGAAGCACTCAAAAATATATAGGTTCAAAAATAACACTACATGTAATGCCTTCATGTCTTGTTCTAGATTTAAGTGGATTTTTTCTGACATCTTCATGTCATGTAAGTAGGATGCACATCATGTATTTTAGATACGCAATATCCTCTAGAAAATCATTTAGTATCTTTGACTGAGTGAGTCTCGAACTTTGCACATCGTGTAAACTCTACACACTGTGTATGTGATTCACTTTTGGTGGGATTCTGATTTTAAAATTTGTATGGTGTGTAATGTATGTACACGTCATGTATGATCTTCACATCATGTAAAGTATTCACGGGTTGGTATGTGGCTCTACATGCATGCTTTGAATGAGGACTACACGTCATGTCACCAATTTTCATCACTTCTTCCTTTGAGTCCAAAATTTCTAATTCCTATGAAAACAAATCAAAACCCAGTGCATTATTTAATAAAACAAGAATAAACTTTAGACATATGTATCCAATATTTATAAGAAAATTCATCTTATCATTTGGAAACACAAAGGGTTTTGGAAAATGAACTAACATGGTATACACTAGAACCAAGATGGTCTGGTAGATTTCATTAAGAACCTAAGAGGTATGGATTTCTCATCTCTAATTAAGTTTATGTAATGGTCATAGTAAATAATCAAAATCATACCAAGAGTCCATCATGATTTTTGAATCTACTAAATGTTTAAAAGTAATAGAATCTAAAATGGAATCCATGTACACTAATCAGATTTAAAACCTAGTACATCCACCCAAAGGGGTAAAACCCCTGAGGTTCAAGTGGCTATTTCATAAGAATATTTTCATGGATGGTAGAGTGACTATCTATAAATCTCACTTGGTAACTAAAGGTTTTAAAAAACCATGGTACTAACTATTAAGAAACCTTTTCTCTAGTGGATATGATCAAATCCATTTGGATTATTTTAACCACAACAACATATTATAATTATGAAATATATCACATGGGTATCAAAACTACATTACTTTATAAGAATTTTTTATAGATGTATATATGATACAACCTAAAGATTTTTAGGATCCAATAAATACTACTATGATTTATAACATGCAACAATCCATTTATGGATTGAAATAAGCTCCTTTATATTGGAATATTTGTTTTGATGATGTTATCAAAGAGTTTGACTTCATCAAAAATAAATAAAAACATTGTGTATATAAATGAGTTAGTGGGAGAATAGTTGTATTTTTAGTCTTGTATATTGATTTCATACTTCTCATTAGAAATGAAATCACAGTATTATAATTAGTAAAAATTGGTTGGAAATTTTCATCTCAATAAAAGTTCTTGGTGGAGAAACTTATATACTAGGTATGAAAATATATAGAAAAAGATATAAATGAATATATGGCCTTGGACAAAACACATACATTAGTAAAGTGTTAAGAAGGTTTAACATGGAAAACTATAAAAGGGTTCTTTGCCAATGTTACATGTTAAGATTCATTCAAAGGCACATTTTCCTTCAATTATTGTAGAAAAATAATGCATGAGTAAGATTCCATATACTTTAGTGGTTGGATCAATCATGTATGACATGTTATGTACCCATCCTGGTATATCTTATGTAATAATTATGAAAATTATATACCAATAAAACCCTAGTGAAAGTCATTAGGTTTCCATAAATAATGTCCTTAAGTACTTTAGAAAAACTAAGGATGTATTCTTAGTCATTGATAGTGAGGAAGGGCTCGTTGTAAAGGGATACACCGATTCTAGTTTCCAAATTGAAAAGGATGACTTTATATCTCAATTGGGATTTGTGTTTTTTCATAATAGTGGAGCTGTAAGATGTATAAGTTTCAAGAAACTGATATTTGTTAATTCTATAATAGAAGTTGAATATATCACAAAATTTGATGTAGTTAAATAATTTATTTAGATAAATAAGTTCATTACTAAACTAGGGGTTATCCCAAGTATCATGCATCCAATTAGACTATAATATGATAATAGTGGATTGGTTTCACAAGCTAAGTAATTTATGTCTCACCAAATATCCAAACATATTCTTTGTCAATTTAATCTCATTTGAGAGATAATTGATAGAGGCTATATTAAGGTGTGTCATGTTCCTATAGAGGATAATGTTGTCGATCCACTGAAAAAACCCTATGAAAAAAATCATAAATTCCACACCAATTTTCTTGGTATTAAACACATGGGTTATTGGTTTTAGTGTAATTGGTAGATTGTTGGAGTTTGTGTTGTAAAATCAATCAAGTGTTGTTGTATTATGGACATGTTGTATAATTTAGTGTATATTAATAACAATACATTAACATTAATTTATGTTTTTTGAATATAACATGAGATACAATATGATAACAACCCTCTTGAATATATGTATTATTAGGTTATCCATGATAGATGTCTATAATATTAGTTTTTGATGATATGTTAATATCATTATCAGTGGGTACACTTATATAGATAAATAATTGATCGCTCATAGGATATAAGTTGGTGAACTTGTATTCAAATTGACCCACTTAAATTACACCACATGGTTTGTCATATATGTTCCATTGGTGTTACGTAAGTGAACATTGTTTATTGATCCTTGACTTGAGGTTGTAAAATAGTTTTACTACTTGTCAGGATTCATGATTTTATGTATATATAAATTAATTTGAGAATTTTGATTGATATAAGGTAATAGGGTATAACACTAATCAAAGGGAGGGATTTGATTCACCTAGATATGATGCGTCTGCCCATATGATGAGCTATTACATCAAGTCCCTCAATTAAGTTTTGACTAAGTAAGTGTGTGGACTTTCCAAGATAATTACATGTGATGTAATTATATAATATTTATTTAGCTCGGGAATTGAGAAAAAAGAGATGGGTGATATGGTATTGACATTATTTGTGTCTCATGCTTAATATCAATGTCAAGGTCAAGGGAACTTTGCTAATGGACATGCGGTAGATTAAATCACACTTGACTCCTTTTAAATTTGGCTTTCTATGATGTGTTTATAGATACCACTCTTAGTTTAAGATTGTGAGATGTATCAAATGGATGTTAAAAATGCATTCCTTTATGGGAATTTATTTGAGGATGTATAGATGATATAACCTGAAGGTTTTGTAGATCCAAGAAATGATGCTAAGATTTTAAAGCTGCAAAAATCCATTTATAGATTGAAACAAGTTTCTCAATGTTGAAATATTTTTATTTATGAAGCTATCAAAGAGTTACAATTTATCAAAAATAAAAATTAACCATGGGTATGTAAACAAGTCATTGAGATAATAGTTATATTTTTATTATTGTATTTTGATGGTATACTTCTCATCAGAAATGATATTGCAATGTTACAATTAGTGGAAAATTGGTTGTGAAATTTCATCTCAATAAAACATCTTGTTGTATCATCATATATACTAGGTATGAATATCTATAGAGATAGATCTAAATGAATTCTTGGCCTTGGTCAGAACACATGCATTAGTAAAGTGTCAAGAAGGTTTAACATGGAAAACTCTAAAAATGGTTTTTTACCAATGCTACATGGAAAGAGTCTTTAAAAGGAACAATGGACTTCAACTTTTAAAGAACAAGAATGCGTGAGTAAGATTCCATATGCTTTAGTAGTTGGATTGATCATGAATGTTATGTCATTTACTTTTCCTAATGTATCTTAGAATTTAAGTATGATGAGTGGATACTAATCAAATCCAGGTGAAAGTTATTGGATTTCATGAATAATATCCTTAAATACTTAAGAATAACTAAAGATATATTATTATACTTTGGGGTTGAGGAAGAGCTCATTGTAAATGTTTACATTGATGCTAGTTTTCAAAATAAAAAATAACATTGGATCTCATTCAAGATTTTTTTTACTTAAATGGTGGAGATGTAAGTTGTAAATATTCCAAGTAACCAAAAAAATTATTCTATAATAGAAGATGAATATATCACGGTATCTGATATAGTTAAATAAGATGTTTGGATGAAGAATCTCATTATTGAACTAGTTGTTGTCCCAAGCATCATGAATCCAATTGAACGTTGCTGTGATAATAGTGGAGTGGTTGCATAAGCTAAGGAACCCAACCCTCACCAAATATCTAGACATATTCTTCATCAATTTCATCTCATCTGAGAGATAATTAACTAATTTAATATTTAGATGTGTTGAGTTCCTAGAGAGGATAATGTCGTAGATCCCCTAACGAATCCCCTTACACAAAAAATGAAATAAAGCAAAACCATTTATCTTGGTATTAGATACATAGGTGAATGGATTTAGTGCAAGTTGGAGATTGTTAGTGTTTGTGTACTAACGTTAGTCAAGTGTTGTTAGCTTAGGGACATGTTGTATCATGTAATATATATTAATGTTAATGCGTTATCATTCATTTATATTTTTTACAAAGAATATGAGATATGATATGATAAAAACCCTATAGAATATATATATATATATATATATTATCATGTCATCCTTTATTGATGTTCATCATATTGGTTTTTGATAATATATTAAGATCAATATGAGTGGGATCATTTGTATAGAGATGCAACTAATCACTCATAGGATATAAGTTGGTAAACTTGTATTCGGATTGACCTGCCTAAAGTACACCACATAGATTTTCATATATGTGTGATTGATTTTACTTAAGTAAACATTGGTTATGGATCCTTTGAATTGAGGTTGTAAAATAGGTTTCTTTACTTAGGATATTTCATACTTTGATTCCTACCTAAATTCATTTAAAATTGTTATTTAATAAAAGGTGATTGGGTATGGCGTTAATCAAGCAGAGGGATCTGATTCGCCATGATAGGATGTGTCCATCCATATAATGGGTTATGACATCAAGTCCCTCAATTTACTTTTGACTAAGTGTATGACCATTCCATGATAATTATGTGTGATTTAATTATATAAAATTTAGTTATCTTGTTAATTGAGAAAAATATATAAGCTATATAGGATTGACATTATCTATGTATCATGTTGAATCTTAATATCAAGGATAAAGAAACATTTCTAATAGACATGTGGTAGATTAGATAACACCGATCTATTTTTTAATTTGTGTAGCTATGATATGTTAATAGATACTAGGATTAGTTTGTGATTATAAATGATATTCGTAATTATTTATAATTTTAAAAAGGCCCCTTGGGGTCAGACATAAGATAATGATAATTAGGATTTTTGGACTAATGTTATTAGTCCATACCACAACTATAAAAACCACTTATAACCATAGACCTATAGACATGGTCGGGCATGTCCATGAATATAGGTCACATATATCCATGAGAAAAGGTGCATGTGGCTATATGTAAACTTGTACCACCATGGGAAAAAAATATTTATGCATGAAAGGTGTGAAAAAACCCTATAACCATGGATGGGGAAAGCTTGTGACTATAGGGCGGCTATAGCCATATGTTAGAGAGGCACATGGCTATAGGGGTCGTGCATGGGGGTTGTAGCCATGGGAAATGAGGCTCGTGGCTATAAGGGTGGGTGCGGGGGTTATAACCACGAGTAGTGGATTCCCATTACTGTAGAGGTAGTGGAAGGGGTTGTAGCCATGGGCAGGGAATCCCATGGCTATAGGGCTGGTGGATGGGGGTTTTAGCCATGATCATGGATGCTCATGGCTATATGGAGCAGGTGTGGGGCGTTGTAACCACGGGCGGGGGAGGCCCATGACTATAAGTGGTCGAGGTGGGGTTGTAGCCGCAAGTGAGGAGGCCCGTGGCTATAAGTGGTCAGTACAGTGGTATAGTGTTAATTAATTTCATAATAATTATAAAATACATTTATAAATTTTTTCATATATATATATTACATGTATATATATATATATAATTAACTTATTGTTGAGGTGGAAAAGTGTCTTGGTTCATGAGAGGAAGGTGTGGATTTGAATCATGCAGGTGTCAAAAAAAATTCTAAAAAAACTATAACCATGGGCCACCTTATAATGGCTATAGATGTGGCAACATGGATACACCTATAGACACTGTTAGTTGGATCATGGCTATAGGATACACAAGGACCACGCACAATGTCAACATGGCTACATCAACGACATCAAAGTGGATATAGACATGGGCATCGACTGTGGTTATAGCCCTTGGGCTATAACCATGCATATATGTGCCACGTACATAGGATCTATAGTTGTGGCCATGGCCTATGGCTATAACTATTTTTTGTACTTGTGTGCGTAAAAAGGTTTAGGTTTATTATAAACACATATATGATTTTTTTTACGAATTTTAAATATTTAATTAAATAATTAATGCAACATTATAATATAAATAATGAGTTAATTGTATTATTAATACATAAACATGAGAAAATGGAAAATCCCAAATGGGATTTGGGATTATGCTTGGTGTAATGGGTCTTTAAGGACCATTACATGTGGAAAATTCATAAGCCCAACATAAAAGACCATTTATGAACCTCTCTTGCTAGCTTTAACCAATTAAGAGGCTCATTAGTGTAATGGCTTGGAATTTCATGGATTTTAAAAAAAATTAAATGGGAATTTTATGAGATCAAGCTCTGAGACGGCACGTAATTTCGAGACTCGGAGTGGCTATAATGTATTTTCAAACTTTTTTTAAAGTTTATTAATTAAACTTGTGAGTGAGTTTTTCTATCTTTTGAACTGGTGCTCGGATCGAAAATTAGAGAGCATCATTGAACTCAGCATGTTAGGATTCACCTAAAAAGTGTTTAACGTTGGCTGGCGTGGGGCAACAGTGGAAGTTAGTTTTTGTCTATAAATAAAATAATTAAGAGTTATTTTATTTTCAAATCCTTATAACTTCTAAACGGTCACTTGGATTGTAAATCCGAGAGTACTGTTGAGCTCGTGAGGGAGTGTTTCCCTTAGGCGGAGCTTAACCTCCACTGGCACGGGTCGAGGGTGAAAGTTAGTTTTTGAGTTTTTTTAAACAAATTAAAATGGCGCAAGTGCGCAGTTTTGGCAACTTCTAAATGGGTGCCTGGATTGAAAATCTGAGGGCACCGTTGTGTCCGAAACGGCAACATTACCTAAGAATAGACTTAACATCGACTGGTGCAGGTCGACCGGAAAAGATAGTTTTCGGACTTTTTTTAAGAAAAAGTTAAAATAAAATAAAGTGGGTGTTTTATTTTATTTTTGAACTTTTGAAACCGTTGCAGCAAAACGACGTGTAATTTGCTTCATTAAATGAAATAGCGTAACAACTTCGTAACAAAAATTTAACTGAAATGTTAATTCGTGTTTCGCCCTTTAATGGCCAAGAAGACGACGCAGGATTGTTGGCGCAATCCTGGTTCTGCTCTGGTGGGTGACGATGAAGAACGCCAACCCACCTCCCCCCCTCAAACAGATCATCACCAATGACAATCTACCAATGGCCATAAACAGAGGATCACGAAATGACGAACACAACGACATCGTGCATCGCCAACGAACAATCTGACCCAAGTAGGGGATGTTATTTGAATGAAATATTCCCACATTCTTGGTTTTAAATGAAAAACACGAATCAACCCATGAACAGGTTGACCCACGGTTTGATCATTCTTGTGGGATGATTTTTTTTCGTTTTTCTTGATCCTTCTAACGGATTGGGTCGAGGCTGGAACGAACAAACGGACGAGGTTTTATCCTGGGGTTGATTATTGTGCCCCCCCCCCCCGTGTTCTTCGTGTTCTTCACGGGTTGGCGAACGGTTGATCATTGCACAACCTTCCTTGGCACAACGATATGACATCTTGGATCGAGAATGAACACGACATGACAAAGGTGTGATGACGACTGACTGCGGGTCGACCGAAGCGGTGTGTGAAATACCAGAAATCGGGCATTTTTCAGTGAAAGGGATCTCAATAGATATTTGAGACCCAATCAATGAAGAACACAACCTGAGGGTTCCGGAACACTCTCTGGATCGAAGAACGGACCACTAGAGCGCGTTCGATGGTCCGTAGAAAGTTCGTTCGGGCCAGCAGTGCCATCAGTGGTGGTGGTGGTGACACATGGTAGTGCACCGTGGTGGAGATGGCAGTAGTTGCTGCTTGGCTACCGCGTGGAGGAAGCCACGGCATGAGCTGGACCCCACGTCTTTGTTGTGGGTATTTTTGGAAGAAACGGTCTGCTACATGGACCAGTTAGAGTAGCAGCGCCAGCTGGCGCCACCTGAGGAGAAAAAGGACGCGGCTCTTGCCGCGTCCGAGCCAAGGAAACCAGCTCGTCGTAGCAGGCTGGTCCAGTGCTGTCAGGCTGCACCCAGGCGGGTCGGGCTGAACTCGCGGGTCGGGCAGGACCTACAGGCCGAACCCACGGGCCCGGCAGGAACTGCGGGCCAGGTCACGCCCATCCAATCGGGCCAGGCCAGACTCGCGGGCCGGTCCGGGCCCATTTGGTCTGGGTCGGACCCATTTCGGGTCGGGTCAGTCCGACTGGGTCAAGCCGGACCCGGACGCAATCAGTCCTTGTTTTGTTGAAACAACCGTAAATTCTAAACGGAGCATCCGATTGACGAGTCATCTACGGCGTTGGGACCCTTGGGACTATGCAGTTCTTTTGAGATACTCTAAGTGAGTTTTTGAGAAAGTTAGAGGATGTAATATTTGGTTTGAAGAGTAGGCTCTCCTGGTATGGGCAGACTTTGGGTAGAATCAGGGTGATTCTTATGATGAGATGTTAGGAAGGTTACTCCCTTGATGACTCAAGGTGCGGGTACTTATTATCCCTATGATTTGGTAGATATGGGACTCCCCATGTTTTAGGGTGTGGGTTCTCAGAGAAGTTTGTAAAGGAATAGTTGGTACTCCCCTGTCGTGCTAGGGAGAGGGTCCTCTATCCTTGGAGTTGGTACTCCCCTATTGTATTAGGGCACGAGTCCTCCATATCTAATGCATGTAGAGTCGGTACTCCCCTACTGGGTAGGGAGCGGGTCTTTTATTATAGGATTTGGTACTCCCATATCATTCCAGGGTGTGGGTACTCCTTACGCAGTGCTACGACAGAGTCGGTACTACCCTGTTGTGCCAGGGAGTAGGTCCTCTAGCCTAGGGTTAGTACTCCCCTAACGTACTAGGGTATAGGTACCCCATAGCGAACAGACTGACTGAGTCAGTACCCCCCTATATTACCAGGGTGTGGGTCCTCTAGTCACTGAGTGGTACTCCCCTACCGGGTAGGGTGCAGGTCCTCGATATACGAAGTTGTACTCCCCTGCTGATATGGGGTGTGGTTCCTTTATGAGTAGTACTCCCCTATCGCACCAAGGCGCGAGTCCTCTAGTCACTGAATAGTACTCCCCTATTGGGTAGGGTGTGGGTCCTCGATTAGAGATGGAGCTCCCTTGGCTATCGGACACAGTAGCGAGGAGCGGGCCCATCCACTTGATGAAAATGATACCTAGATTGGGGTTAGTGCTCCCTCGATGGACTGAGGCGTGGGCCACTCCTTACAAGAGCGACTGAGGTATCGAGGTTAGTCTGGAGCATAGCTCCCTCAACTGAGCGCAGTGACGAGGAGTGGGCCTCTTCACTTGGGTTTCCTTAGTCTTACATGGGGCTCATGACTATGACGACCAAACCTCTAGTATCTGGAACTAAAGTCTGACCTAGTAAAATTTTTCAGATGGAGCACATTCTCTCAGACGTACCATTCAGAATGGTAGGATTGTACCTAATGGAGTGCATCGCTTAGACGAGTACATGGTTGAGCTCATGGAGTGTGATCTCCTGGTTTGTGTATTATGACTTGAGCCTTCGATGAGAATCCTAAAATTGGCTGTGTGGTTGGGACCACATGTTTTCTTAGTGGTTGAGATTAGTATATCTGGATGTTCATGGTATATGTATGGTCATATACTCGAGTAGAGATGATTGTGCATTCATTTGTGGGTTTTCTCTTGTGTTTTACCTTTATGGTTTCAGGGTCCCCTATTGAGTATTATTTTACTCACTCCTGCACAGGCTTTGCCCGCATGTGTCATATCTTGTGCAGATGACCGGTGCTTTGATGAAGTCCAAGGAGGACCAGGGCCTAGTGGTGTTCAGTGAGATCAGACAGATGAGGTGCACTTCTACAGCTTCAGGCAGCTACCCTTCACCTACCCTTCAGGTAGGCTTCTTGGCGGACAAGCTTCAGGGACTTGGAGTTTTACTTTTGTTCTATTTTCCTTTTGGTGGTCTTGTATACTGGCATGGGTTGCCACCTTGTACTTTGCTTTCTATTGTACTCTGGTTGTGTTTTACTTAGTGGATTGCATGCATGGTTTCCTTGGATTTTACTTTCTAGTACCTTTGGCTGGGAGTTTTGTGTGTGTGTATAGGTACTCAGGAAAATGCCTCTCACTTGTGGAATAATGCCTTTGGTACTAGTCACTAGCCCCTGACCTTTGGGAGGTGGGCTTGGGGCAGTCACGTCATGGGCCTCGGGGGACGATTCGTGACACATTAGTGCACCTCTCAGGGTGGTTTGAGACTTATGTCACTTTTGGAGGTTATTTAATGCCCCAAATATCCTTTGGAGACTATTTATTGCACCACATTACACTACTAGGAAAAAAACATATGGCCATAGGGTTATAGCCACAGGTGGGGTGCTCGTGGTCGTAGGTCAGTTTATTTCCATAGGCAATGGTTGTTGGTGGCCATAGGTGACATACCACCATGGGCATCCCACCCATGGCTATAGGTTGACACGCGAAATAAATTTTGAGTGTAGAAAAAAGGTGGGAAGGCCCTACAGTCATGGGAAATGCTTCTTGTTGTCGTTGGTTGATGCGATAATGCAATTTCATCATGGGAAGGGCACGAGAAGAACCTACCAACATGCGCATATATGCCCTTGGAAGTATCTCCTCACATCACCACCCTACTGCCACGGGAATATATTCCCATGGTAATAGCTCCTCACACCACCACCCTACCACCACATGCATGTATGCATGTGGTGGTAGCTCCTTGCACTGGGACCCTACAACCATAGGTATATATGCTTGTGGTGTTATCCTTCACACCTCTACCCTACAACCATAGACATATATATGCTCATGATGATATCCCCCCCCCTCCAATATTATATCACCACATGTATATATGCCTATGGCAGTAACCCTCCCACCACTACTCTGCCACCATAGGCATATATGCCCATGGCGGTAGCCCTCGCAAAAAAATATTATAACTAATATAATATTACACACACACACATGCACGTGTGTGCGCGCACACACACACACACATAAAATTCGATGTAATGGAGTGGTGGTGTGTTGTAGTTTAGCATTGGGCATCTGGGTTAAAAATTTGATAGATGGAATTTTTAAAAAATTTACCCCCCCCCCACCTACGGCCACAGGCAGGACACCCATGGCAGTAGGGTTCCATATCTACGCACCTAAGACCATGGGCACGACGCCCATGGAAATATTCTATCTACTGTCGTAGGCACAAAACTCATGGCAATTGGGTTTGTGGCCAAAGGTATAGTGGTACAAAAACCTATGAGCTATAGCCATGGGCCATGCCCATGGAAATAGTCCCTGAGGGGATATTGTCTCAGCTCGATTGGCCAAGGGAATGGCTCATGGTCGTAGCCCTTTTTTCTACTTGTGTTAGGTTTGGTTTGGGATTAGCTTCCTTGAGGGGCACTGAATGCCACTCTTAAAATAAATAACATGGATGAGGGGTGAATTCTTCATCCCATTGATAGAAATCAAAGGTGGTGCTTAGATTTCCCTAGTTTCCTTCTTTCAAATGTTGATGCTTAGAGTTCCCTGGATCCCTATTTTGGGACATAGTTTTCTGGTTTCCCTTATCCGAGAAAGTTCTTTAGTTTTCCTCATCCGATCAGTTCTCTAGTGTCTTTCTCACTATTTTTTCATCCTTTTCCTCAGAGGAGTGACTAACATCACTTCAATAGGAGGAAAATATCACCAAGGCATTGGTGACTAGTGTTATCGGTGAACACTGAATGACACTTGAATTCATTAATTCAAGTTTGATCTAAATATTCCAAAACCTATTTAAAATGTATTTTTTATTTTTTTATCATGTTTTTCATTTTGCTGTTATAATCTTGAGTGTTGGTATCATTATTAAAACCCTTCGCAGATAATGTGCTTTTTTTGTAATGTTATCCAATTAAAGTTGGGATTTGATGATTGTGTGTGAAATAGAGATGACAAATTGATTGAATCGTACTTATGAAATTATTATCAACTACTGGTTATTATGTTGTGTTTTGGATGGATGTTGTGGAATAGTTATACCCTAAATCCATATCACATTGTGTTATATACTAGAATGCATTGTGTGATGTATTATGAGTGAAATATATTGCATGGTGCGATATATTGTACATTGCACTTCCTGGTTTTATCTCATTTTTTTATGTGGTTTTCAATATCTCGGTTATTTCGAATGAGTTTCTAAGGATCGAACAACACTTGTTCAACATAAAGGAAGATAGTAGAAACCTCATACCCAGGATCATCATGCTATGCAAAACCAAAACCATGTGTATAGAAGATAGAGAATAATGTGTATCTTACACCATACATGGTTGAGTCTCCAATTTTGTAACGGCCCAGACCTCTCTGGGTAACGGCCCAGACCTCTCCGGCCCTTTCCTTTGTCGAAAAGAAGGTCATGAAGTGTTATGGAGGGTAAAATGGACTTTTCCCACACTTTTAATAATTTTGTAACTACATGTCGTGTAGTGTGAGTACACGCCATGTACCACCTCTCCGGGTATACCTCGTGTTGAAGTCGTGTCCTTGCTGTGTGAAATAAATGAGTACACGCTATGTATCCCATACTACACGCCATGTAGTCCCTCCCCGTGTACGCGTTACCCTCAAACTGTGTGTTGACCAGTCAACGGCCATGTGTCGTATTGAAGTCGTGTCCTTGTCGTGTGAAATAAATGAGTACATGTCGTGTAGCCCATACTACACACCGTGTAGTCCCTCTCCACGTACGTGTTACCCTCAAACCGTGTGTTGACCAGTAAACGACCGTGTGCTGTGTTGAAGTCGTGTCCTTGCCGTGTGAAATAAATGGGTACATGCCATGTAGCCCATACTACACGTCGTGTAGTCCCTCCACGCGTATGCGTTACCCTCAAACCGTGTGTTGACCAGTCAACGACCGTGTTCCGCGTTGAAGGTCGTGTTGGAAGCCACGTGGCGACCGTGTAAAATGGTCGAGTACATGCCGTGTACTTAAGTTTTTCTCTCTTATAAAATGAGGGGGGATCTCCTTCTTTTCAAATCACTCCTCTCCTCCCCATTCCCTCGATCAGAGCTCTCCCGAGAGAGACTTCAAGCTCTTTTCTTCCATAACTTCTTCGTCCGAGCTCCGATTTACGATCCCTCAGCGGCCACGGGATTGTAACAACAAGACAGAACTTCTAAGCTTGGATATGTTTTCTTCCCTTCGGCCTTTCCTTCCCATCTTTTACCTGAGGAGGTTTTTCCGGGATTTGAAAGAAGCGACGGATGCCGACGAACATCTTCTAAAGTTGATCCGGGGGAGTGTTGTGATCAGAACCTGTGGAGGTAGGGATCTTACCTTCGTCTCTTTAAATTGTGAATCATGCGGGGTGGGTTCCCTCTTGTTTACGTGAAACACATTTGAACCGGTTTAATAAAGATAATAACTGGCTTAAAGAATGGGGATGGGAAAGTTCTTATGTTTATCATTGTTTATCATATTGTTATGTTGTGAATCAAATAGGCTTATGCCTACTGAAAATCACAGTTTTTGGGGTCCTTTGCTTGCGCAATTAAATGATGCCCTATCTTTCTAGACCATTTATGGATGGAAACTTTGTGGAATGTGGGAATTGGTTAATCACGTAAAGTTGGCTGATTAAATGAATAACCAGAACCCTTGTGTGATCACCCTGGTTGAACAAAACTAAAATAATAAACATGTGGGTGCTGGTTAGGGTTTATTTATGTAAAGGGGGTGTTTTGTGGGTCGTTGTGGATCAGGTGAGCAGCGGGGCTGCGGTTGGCTTGGTTGTGGGTTAGTGTGAATGCTATGTTGGTGATTGGCAGCGGGTCTATGATAAATGGTATAAAGGGATTATGATGTATGGGTTTCGGTGTGTTTGTGGTTATGGTGGTTGGCAGCGGGGCTGTAGGGATGGGTTTGAATGTGAATTAACTATGGGTTGTGAATTATAAATGAAATTAGAAGAGTTAATGAATGGTGTGGCTTGGTAACGAAACGAGAATAATAATCAATGGGGCTGGTTGGTTAATAAGAAGGGACTTGTTTTTATTGCTTGTGTTTTCCTAACCTGATTTTTGGATGGCAGGGATATGTTTTACAAACGATTGATATGGTTGGTTGTGGATAATTGCCCAGTAGTTAAGGAACTAATAAACTAATTCTGTTGAAACATGAAAACTTAAATAGGGTTGGGGTTGTCTGTTGTATGCATGCTTCGACATAGCAGTGTCGAGGAACATGCTCAGTTTCTCTGTTTAGAATCCATAGGTTGGGCTGTGTGTTTGGTATACATATATATATCTGTATCTTTGTGTTTTTTCTCACCCCAACCATGTTGAGCACTTAGTGTCGAACACTCCTATTTCATGGGATAGGGTGTTTTACCTTAGTTACTAGCTTCTTCCTACTCCTTCTTCCATAGTCTGTGATGGCTTGAGGCGACCTTACACTTAAGACTCTTTAGGTAGGTTTCGGTTGGGGTGGTTTTAGCCCAAGACTCTTCGGGCAGGTTTACTTTTTCCCAAGAATCTTCGGGATGAGGCCCAGGTGTGTGCGGGTGGGATACGTGGTTGTGAGGCCTAGGTGTGTGTGGGAGGGATACGTGGTTGTGAGGCCCAGGTGTGTGTGGGTGGGATACGTGGTTGTGAGGCCCAGGTGTGTGCGGGCGGTATATGTGGATGTGAGGCCCAGGTGTGTGCGGGCGGGATATGTGGTTCTAAGGACCAGGTGTGTACGGGCGGGAAGAGTGTGGTAGAGTTAGGATGTTCGCCGTTAGGAAGAGCAGCTAACTAGTGGGAAATGGTGCGGGGTACCCAATACTCTTGTTCTTATATACTACTACCTGTTGTTTTGTGTTTTGGTGAGCATGGATTGTGAGGTTGGGTGGATAGAATTCCTTGATAGGTTTTGGGTTCTTCTGTTTTTCTCACAAGACATTAGGATGTCTCCCCACTTGTGCACGAGAGCTTTAGGTTTCCCTACTGAGTATACTTGTATGCTCACCCTACGTTTACTTCCAGTTTTATAGGAGGACTACCAGGGTTGTGCGGGACCCTACTAGTCGGGACAGTTGGAGTTGTTGCAGTTTGCTGTACACTTGTTTCTTTTGGTATTGTACTTTTGAGCTTTCTTATACTTGTACCTTATTTCAGAATTGTTTAAACATGCATGTGGGATTGGTTTGGGTTTATTTACTTGTTCCTTTTTCTTTTGGTGTTTGAATCATCCTATTTCCTGATCTTAAATAAATAAAAAGTATAATGCCTCCCATATTTGTGAAAAACTCATACCCTTAGTGCTAGTCGCCACTCCGAGGCCTACTGGAGGCGGGACTCGGGGGTCATCTTTGGTGGGAGGGGTTGTGACAGAATGGTATTAGAGGAAGGTTGAGAGATAGGATGGAGTTTGGAGTTAGGCACAGTGAGGATTGCATGGGATGGTAGGGCAACAGTGTTGGCTGATCTTGGTGCGTGACATAGGCCAGGGAAGATCGGCTGGGACACGGGATTTTAGGGCCCCCCGTGATCCAATGCAAGGACTCTGAGCCTACCTAATGACCAATTGAGACTACATTAATTGTAGGGTAAAGACCCTAGGGAAGGTACATGCATCATCATGATTGTGTTTTACTTGATTTGGGTGTTCTGGGAAGGAAATTGAATAAAATGATAAAATGAAACCTTGAGAAATTTCCTTACTACTTGGGCTTAGGTGATCTTTGTTTACCGTACAGCTATGGCACCTGGATGTCATCCCCGGTTGGCTCAGACAGCCAAGTCCCAGCATATTCAGGCGGTCGATCAGTTGAGGATTGACCGAGAGGAGGAAGATAACCAATGGTAGAAGACTCTCCGTTCTTTCCAGCGACAAACCCTCAAGAAGTATGAGGGTAGTACTTTGGATATGGAAATGGAGGGGTGGCTTGAGGAGATAGGGATCACTTTTACTTTGATTCGTGCTCCGAGGCAATACTGGGTTCCCCTATCAGTCAGTCATCTGAGAGGTGCGGCACGTCAGTGGTGGACGCTCTACCTCGGAGAGAGGATAGAGACAGAGGTTCCGTGGGCTGACTTTGAGAAGTAATTTTGAGAGGAATTTCTTTCTTCCATGATCAAGGTGGAGAAGCGGCAGGAGTTACTCTCCCTTCATCATGGGAGTATGTCAGTACAAGAGTTGGGGATCAAGTTCAAGGATCTCCTATGCTTTGCTCCGGATCTCTTTTCGGATGAGGATTCTCGGGTGAGACATTTGGAGGAGGCGCTTCGTCCTTCGCTCTAGTATGTTGTCACCCCCTTCACTCTTTTGACATACTTGGCAGTACAGAATAAGGCAGAGGTTGTAGAGAGGATGCACTCGTAGGGAGGTGCACCACGAGAGGGGATCAAGCCGGGTTCGTCGAAGGGGAAGGCAGTCAGCAGCAGGTCTCCTACAACAGGACCTTCCAGGTTCAGGCCAGTAGGGAGCATGCCCCAGCAGTTCCAGTTCAGATCTTTGGGTCCTCGTCCCTTTTTCACGAGCCCAGGACCGCAGTGTTTCTCTTGTGGAGGTTTCAGGCACATTCAGAGTCAGTGCCCGACCCGAGATCAGTACGGTGGAGGTGGGCATTTTCAGCGCCCACCTCAGCAGCACCAGTTGTCGGCGAGGCCCTTCCAGCAGCAACAGGACCCTGCTCCTCCAAGGGCAGACTTTGTAGGAGGAGGTTGACCTTAGGGTTCTCCTCAGGGACCTCGACCAGGATGTGTTCGGGGAGGTGGTCGACATCAGAGAGGCAGAGGAGCTGGGTGTGGACAGTTGCATGCAGCAGAGTTGACAGCTCCAGCAGGACCATAGGTGGTGCGAGGTATGATTTGTTTGTTCATCACTCTTGTTTCTGGTTTGTTTGATTCAAGAGCTTTGCACTCCTTTGTTGCACCCGGTCTAGCCCATGCTTTGGTTCTAGATGTAGAGAGACTTTTCGTACCTCTGGTGCTGAGTACACTAGTTGGAGGCCAGACCAGCGTATCTTGTGTTTTCCAGGGATGTGGGCTGATGTTGGGACCACATCGATCTAGTGGGGACCTTCTTTTGCTATAGATGCAGTCATACGATGTCATCCTAGACATCGACTGGTTGTTTTCTGTTAGTTCCGTTATCGACTGCTTCCAAAGAAGGGTCGTGTTCTCCAACGTGGATGGGAAGCGTGTATCTTTTGTTGGCGAGAGGAGCTATTAGGTGGGAAGCTGGCATGTGAAGCCTCTCCTTTCCTTGTTAGGTGGGTTATCAGTGGTTTCAGCTGATACAGAGATGGTTGATGTCCCATAGGTTGTTGGGGAGTTCCTTGATGTTTTTCCCGAGGAGGTTGTGACTTTACCCCCCCGACGTGACGTTGAGTTCGGGATAGACTTACAGCCTGGTGCCTATCCGATTTTGATGGCCCCTTATCGGATGGTACCTTTGGAGTTGCGGGAGCTGGGGATTCAGATTGACGATCTGATGGAGAAGGGTTTTGTTCGACCCAACGTGTCGCCATGGGGTGCTCCAGTTTTGTTCGTAAAGAAGGCAGATGGTGGTCTCAGGTTATGTATAGACTAATGAAGGTTAAATCAGGTAACAGTCAAGAACCGTTACCCCCTTCCAAGGATAGATGATCTCTTTGACCAGCTGAGGGGAGAAGGTTGGTTTTCTAATATTGATCTACGATCTGTATATCATCAGCTGAGGGTAAAGGATGGTGACATCTCGAAGATAGATTTCAGGTGCAGTTATGGGCACTTTAAGTTTGTAGTGATGCCGTTTGGAGTTACAAATGCACCAGCTGTGTTTAGGGTACTTATGAACCTTGTCTTCCGAAAGTTTCTGGACCGGTTCGTCATTGTGTTTATCGATGACATCCTGATCTACTCAAGATCGTAGGAGGAGCACATTGAGTATCTCAGGGCAGTCTTGGAAGTCCTTCGACACCACTAGCTTTATGGGAAATTGTCAAAGTGTAAGTTCTTGACACAAGAAGTACACTTCCTTGGGCATTTAGTGTCTCATCACGGAGTATCAGTGGACCCGTCAAAGGTGGAGGTAGTTGTTTCTTGGGAGGCACCCAAGAGCGTAGCAGGAGTTCGTAGTTTCCTGGGGTTGGCAGGTTATTATCAGAGGTTCGTTTCGGACTTCTCTCGAGTTACTGCTCCATTGACGGCTTTGACTAGGAAGAACCAGGTCTTCCTATGGAGCGAGGAGTGCCAGAAAGATTTCGACTACCTGAAGGAGAAGTTGGTCAGTGCTCTCGTACTCAGGTTTCCAGAGGAAGGGTTGTTGTATGAGGTGTTTTGTGATGCTTCTGGCCTTGGTTTGGGGTGAATACTGATGCAGAAGAAGGGTGTGATCTCTTATGGATCTAGGCATTTGAGCCCTCACGAGCGTAACTATGCCACCCATGACCTAGAGATTGCATCAGTAGTGTTCGCACTGAAATTGTGGCGACATTACCTCTTTAGGGAGCGCTTTGTGGTCTTCTCAGATCACAAGAGCTTATGTTATATCTTCTCCCAGCGTGACCTGAACTTACGGCACCGGAGATGGGTTGAGTTTCTCTAAGACTATGACTTCGAGGTCCCTTACACTGAAGGTAACGGCAACGTTGTGGCTGATGCCCTGAGCAGGAAGTCACATAAGGAATTGGTTCGGGAATCCGCTGATGCTTGGAGAGCAATGGGAGAGTTGGCTGCCTTGCACTTGGATGCAAGGGTAGAGGGTGTTAGAGGTTGTTTGTTTCAGATGATGGTGCAATCCTCCTTGTTGCGGCAGGTGGAAGAGTCTCAGTGGGGAGACTCCGAGGCAGAAGTAATGCGGGATCGTATCGATCAGGAAAACGATCCAGAAGGATGGTCAGAGGACAGCCGACATTAGATACTTTTTCATGGAAGGATGTTTGTTCTAGAGGCGATGTGTGAGGGAGTTATCCGTGAGTTCCATAACTCATCCTTGGAGGTACATCTTGGGGTTTCAAAAATTTACTGAGGCTTGAGGGAATAGTTTTGGTGGTCGGGGGTGAAACGGGCAGTGGCGGAGTTTGTGGCTAAGTAACTAGTGTGTTAGCAAGTGAAGGTTGAACACCGTGTTCCCAGTGGTTTGTTGCATCCTTTAGATGTCCCCAAGTTGAAATAGGATGACATCTCAATGGACTTCATCACAGGACTACCCAGAGCTCAGGGTGATTATGATGCTATCTGGGTAGTGGTGGATCGACTGACGAAATCAGCTCACTTATTAGCAATTAAGGAGTCAGGCCAGGTGAGTACCTTAGCATAGAGGTACGTAGACGAGGTGGTACGTTTTCATGGAGTTCTGAAGACTATCATCTTAGATCGGGATACTCGGTTTACCTCACGAGTCTGGAGGGGGTTACAGCATGCTCTTGGCACCCAGCTACGCCTTAGCACTACTTTCCACCCCCAGACCGATGGGCAGATAGAGCAGACTATCCAGACGTTGGAGGACATGCTGCGAGCATGCATTCTAGATTTCGGAGGGTCATGGGTGCGACACTTGCCTTTAGTAGAGTTTGCCTATAACAACAGCTTCCACTCTACTATTGGCATGGCACCGTTTGAGGCTTTGTATGGAAGACCATGTCATTCACCCATTTGCTGGGCAGAGGTTGGTGAGACAGGTGCTCTTGGGCCAAAGGTAGTACAGAGCACCACAGAGAAAGTCCAGCTTGTGCGTGAGAGGATGAAAGTGGCTCAGGACCGACAGATGTCTTATGCTGATCGTCAGAGGAGGCCCTTGGAGTTCGAGGTGGGAGATCATGTGTTCTTGAAGGTTTCCCCTCGACAGGGGCAACAGAGGTTTGGGAAAGGGAGTAAGCTCTCCCCTAGGTTCATCGGACCTTTCGAGGTGCTGAGGCAAGTCGGCGAGGTGGCATATCAGCTAGCCCTGCCACCTCAGTTGGAGAAGGTTCATGACGTCTTCCACGTCTCCCAGCTTTGTTGGTACTTACACGACAACTCTCACGTTATCGACTGGGGAGAGTTAGATATGGGAGATGACGCGACCTTCAAGGAACGACCAGTCAGAATCGAGGAACATAAAGAGAAGGTGCTTCGTGGACGAACCATCACCTTGGTTCGTGTGTTGTGGAGGTATGGCAGCCTCGAGGAGAGCACTTGGGAGCAGGAGGCCCAGATTCATGCTCAGTACCCGAAGTTGTTTTGACTTGTGTTTTCTTTGTTCTTATGAGCTTTGTTTTGATGGTATACTCTGTACCTTTGATATATGGAATGCTTGGCTTGTCGGTTGTGAGAATTTTTGTTTCCTTAAGTGTGTAACATGTCCGGATGTGTGGGAAAAGGGAAAAACCATATCCTTAATCGAGACGCATTAATGCGGATGCGATTGAACCCGTGCGGGCGAGTCAGTGCCGCCTAAAGCGGATAATATCTCGACATAGGAGAAGGAATTTCCCCAAACCATGTGTTTGGGCAGTGTGTTGGTTGTACAGTGTTGGGGGCAATGTAAGTTTAAAAAAATCCTAATATATGGAAGTGGGAAGACCCAATTCTTAATCGAGATGCATTAATGAGGATGCGATTAAACCCATGCAGGCGAGTCAGTGCCGCCTAAAGCGGATAATATCTCGACATAGGAGAAGGAATTCCTAACACATATGATTAGGGTTGTTAGATGAATTCCTGTTATAACGAGAGCCCTAAGAGGTATCTTGTTGGGTTCCTCTGGGTTGGTTTCTGAATTCTTGGGGACGATAATGTTTTAAGAGGTATCTGATGTAACGGCCCAGACCTCTCCGGGTAACGGCCCGGACCTCTCCGGCCCTTTCCTTTGTCAAAAAGAAGGTCATGAAGTGTTCTGGAGGGTAAAATGGACTTTTCCCACACTTTTCAGAATTTTGTAACTACACGCTGTGTAGTGTGAGTACACGTCGTGTACCACCTCGTCGGGTATACCCCGTGTTGAAGTCGTGTCCTTGCTGTGTGAAATAAATGAGTACACACCATGTATCCCATACTACACGCCGTGTAGTCCCTCCCTGCGTATGCGTTACCCTCAAACCGTGTGTTGACCACTCAACGGCCGTGTGCCGTGTTGAAGCATTGTCCTTGCCATGTGAAATAAATGAGTACACGCCGTGTAGCCCATACTACATGCCGTGTAGTCCCTCCCCGCGTATGCGTTACCCTCAAACCATGTGTTGACCAGTCAATGGTCATGTGCCGTGTTGAAGTCGTGTCCTTGACGTGTGAAATAAATGGGTACACGCCGTGTAGTCCCTCCCCGCATACGCGTTACCCTCAAACCGTGTGTTGACCAGTCAACGACCGTGTTCCGCGTTGAAGGCCGTGTTGGAAGCCGCGTGGCGACCGTGTGAAATGGCTGAGTACACGCCGTGTACTAGAAAGTACACGCCGTGTACTTTAGTTTTTCTCGCCTATAAAAGGAGGGGGCCTCTCCTCCTTTTCAAATCACTCCTCTCCTCCCCATTCCCTCGAGCAGAGCTCTCCCGAGAGAGACTCCAAGCTCTTTTCTTCCATAACTTCTTCGTCCGAGCTCCGATTTACGATCCTTCAGCGGCCACGGGATCGTAACGACGAGGCGGAACTTTTGAGCTTGGATTTGTTGTCTTACCTTTAGCCTTTCCTTCCCAGCTTCCACCTGAGGAGGTTTTTTTGGGATTTGACAAAAGCGACGGATACCGACGAATGTCTTCTAAAGTTGATCTAGGGGAGCGTTGTGATCAGAACCTGTGGAGGTAGGGATCTTACCTTCGTCTCTCTAAATTGTGCATCATGTGGGGTGGGTGCCCTCTTGTTTACATGAAACACATTTGAACCGGTTTAATAAAGATAATAACTGGCTTAAAGAACGGGGATGGGAAAGTTGTTATGTTTATCATTGTTTATCATATTGTTATGTTGGGAATTAAATAGGCTTATGCCTACTGAAAATCACGGTCGTTGGGGGACTTTGCTTGCGCAATTAAATGATGCCCTATCTTTCTAGACCGTTTATGGATGGAAACTTTGTGGAATGTGGGAATTGGTTAATCACGTAAAGTTGGCTGATTAAATGAATAACCGGAACCCTTGTGTGATCACCCCGGTTGAACAAAACTGAAATAATAAACATATGGGTGTTGGTTAGGGTTTATTTATGTGAAGGGGGTGTTTTGTGGGTTGTTGTGGATCGGGTGAGCAGTGGGGTTGCAGCTGGCTTGGTTGTGGGTTAGTGTGAATGCTATGTTGGTGATGGACAGCAGGGCTGCGATAAATGGTATAAAGGGATGATGATGTATGGGTTTCGGTGTGTTTGTGGTTATGGTGGTTGGCAACAGGGCTGCGGGGATGGGTTTGAATGTGAACGAACTATGGGTTGTGAATTATAAATGAAAGTAGAAGAGTTAATGAATGGTGGGGCTTGGTAACGGAATGAGAATAATAATCAATGGGGCTGGTTGGTTAATAATAAGGGACTTGTTTGTATTGCTTGTGTTTTCCTAACTTGATTTGTGGATGGCAAGGATATGTTTTATGAACGATTGATATGGTTGGTTGTGGATAATTGACCGGTAGTTAAGGAACTAATAAACTAATTCTGTTGAAACATGAAAACTTAAATGGGGTTGGGGTTGTTTGTTGTATGCATGCTTTGACATAGCAGTGCTGAGGCACGTGCTCAGTTTCTCTGTTTAGAAGCCATAGGTTGGGTTGTGTGTTTGGTATACATATATATATATATATATATATATATATATATCTGTATTTTTGTGTTTTGTCGCACCCCACCCATGTTGAGCACTTAGTGCCGAACACTTCCATTTTATGGGAGAGGGTGTTTTTTCCCTTAGTTACTAGCTTCTTCCTGCTCCTTCTTCCATAGGCTGTGATGCCTTGAGGCGACCTTACACCTAAGACTCTTCAGGTAGGTTTCGGTTGGGGTGGTTTTAGCCCAAAACTCTTCGGGCAGGTTTACTTTTTCCCAAGAATCTTCGGGATGAGGCCCAGGTGTGTGCGGGCGGGATACGTGGTTGTGAGGCCCAGGTGTGTGCGGGCGGGATACGTGGTTGTGAGGCCCAGGTGTGTGCGGGCGGGATATGTGGATGTGAGGCTCAGGTGTGTGCGGGCGGGATATGTGGTTCTGAGGCCCGGGTGTGTCCGGGCAGGAAGAGTGTGGTAGCGTTAGGACGTTCTCCGTTAGGAAGAGCAGCTAACTAGTGGAAATGGTGTGGGGTACCCAATACTCCTGTTCTTATATACTACTACCTGTTGTTTTGTGTTTTGGTGAGCGTGGCTGGTGAGGTTGGATGGATAGAATTCCTTGATAGGTTTTGGGTTCTTTTGTTGTTCTCACGGGACATTGGGATGTCTCCCTACTTGTGCACGAGAGCTTTAGGTTTTCCTACTGAGTATACTTGTATGCTCACCCTACGTTTACTTCCAGGTTTCCAGGAGGACTACCAGGGCCGTGCGGGACCCTACTAGTCGGGGCAGTTGGAGTTGTTGCAGTTTGTTGTACTCTTGTTTCTTTTGGTATTGTACTTTTGAGCTTTCTTATACTTGTACCTTGTTTCAGAACTGTTTAAACATGCATGTGGGATTGGTTTGAATTTATTTACTTGTTCCTTTTTCTTTTGGTGTTTGACTCATCATATTTCCCGATCTTAAATAAATAAAAAGGGTAATGCCTCCCATATTTGTGAAAAACTCATACCCTTGGTGCTAGTCGTCACTCCGGGACCTACTGGAGGCGGGACTCGGGGGTCATTATCTCCCTTCCACCATTGCCAGCTCAGGAGGGGCATCTTTCGTGGGAGGGGGTCGTGACAAATTTCAACCATAGTGGTTGATGAAAATCATTGAGGGAACAGCCAAAGGACTCCCCCCTATGAGGTGCATCCACGGGTTGACTAAATCGCCCGATATTCAGGCAGAACCCTCCTTACAACCACGATATGCTAGTATCTCTTGAGGTAGAGGAATAAGGAGAGAACTTCAAGGAGAATTGGCATGATGAATGCACACTCGCTCAAACAATCATCTCAATGGCACTAGCCTCCTTATATAGCCCTCCAGACACTTCCTAGGTTTTCATGCATTTACTTAAACATTATGAAACATATGAGTAAATGGTATGCAGTTACAATACTTGTAACGTTCGACCAAATGAATTCTCCCCAATGTTTCATTGTATGAAATGTTGGTATTAATGATAGCCCACATAAAAGATTTATGAACATTACAACGTTTGGTTGCCTCATCAATTGTACATTACAATTGATCCATATCATAGCTTGTGGTATCATCGTATCGTACAATATGACACGACTAAGGCAGTGGAGCAATATCCTATATCGCCCCTTACGATATGTCTAAACCGAAGTATACGATATGGCTTTGGTTTATATATATACGTCGTATCATACGATGTATCTATATTGTACAATACGATACAAACAATTTATACATCATATTTATTCATGAATTTAGGGCATATCCCCATCAATATCATTATTCAATGATGTGTTTAAAAGTTTAAATATACCTTAATAAATGTAAACAAAACTTACAAAAATGATATGTATATTTTCCAAAATATAATTAAAGAAATTTAAGGAAAACACACATTTTATGGCGATTTGGTAACTACACGATCAATACGGTCTATTTGATTGAACAAGTATAAATCTCCTCATAAATATTGATTATTATATTTTCAAACCTTTCCATACATTTTATGGTGGTTTAATATAAAAAACAGTCCAAAAAATAATATACATCTAATGCAATTTCAGGGCAAAAATTGATGATTTTGTGTTAATCTGAAATTGTCATTACATATTCAGGCCATTTTATGAATTTATAGAATTATATAATATTTTAATTGAATATCATTGAAATACATGAAATGTAATAAAAAATAAAAAGAATATGATTGTGTATATGTATATATAAATTTTGAAAACTAAAATAAACTATTTAGAGTACATTATACGAGCTATACAAATATTTTTTTTTTAAAAAAACCACTTGCAATATTGATCCTTAAATGACTTTTTTAATCAACATATGACTGTGAGGCTGATTTTTCAGGAAAAAATCAAAACAGTTTTAAAATTTAATTGTTTATTAAATTATCACATTTTTTTATTTTTAAATTAAAATAAATAAACCATTCATAAGCCGGCGTATAACATCTTCCGGGGAAAAACCGTTCCAACCGTTTTTTAATATTTATAATATATATTTTTCAACATCAATTAAATGGTATGCCCCTCTCCAAAACTTGTATTCGGTATACCCAACGTTGGATCGTTCGCAGGCCCAGCCCAAGGAAAGCCCACCAGGCCCGTGGGGTAGGCAACAGGCGGCAAGTGGCCAACCGGTCTCCACTTTCCTCCCGCTCTCATCTCGTCTCCCTCCCTTGCAAGTCTCCTCGCTTCACAACCCTAGCAGCAATCGGCTTCGTCCGCTGCTCCGCCTCCTCACGTCGTCCTCTCGCAGCCTCACCTCCACTGTTAGTATCCCCACGATATCTGGCCTAGTCGATGCGACGCAGTTTTTGGAGTCCTCTCGCAGCTGGTTCGGGAATCCTCGGTGATATTGCAGGAAGCAGCTGCGGAGCACCTGGAGTGGTGGCGGAATAGCTGAACCCACCATACATCGTCGCAGTGGCTACTGTTGTGCTGATTTGACTGGAGGAGTCCGCTGCTGAGGCTTTGGATCCTAAGGCACGGTTTGCAGTGCGTTCTGCACGTGGTGAGTTCGGATTGTTTTGATTCAGTTTTGACTAAAAACCAAGCCAAATCACTATTTGAAGTTTGTTTTTTATACAGAAAAAAGCAAACCATTTAATAGTGGTTTGGTTCGAATTAGAAAATTTATAAACCATTAATTTGAGGTTCGGTTCGAATTGTGGATTAACCTATTTTTTATGGTAGCATCCATGATGTTTTATAACGTTTGCTTACAATTTGAATGGAATTTATAAATGATCATCGAAACGGGGATATGATATGGTCCTTGACGTGAAAATGAAATCCGAAAGAACGTTAGGGTTCGGGAATGGATACATGAGATTGCTGATAGAAAATTAGAAAACTGTTTTTTTTATAAAAAAAAAACAGGTGCCGTTCGATTTAATAGGTGCAGTTTGGTTTGATAGGTGAACCAAAGTGCAAAGCACAAGGGTCTATTCGATCCACACCGTAAACCAAACCGCAAGAAAAAACCCCACTATTTCGGTTTGGTTTGGTTCGGCTTACGGGGTTGTTTTTTTTTGCCTATCCCTAGTTGTGGTGTTGAAACTTTGAATTCTGGTTCCAACTTAGGAAGGGGGTATTACAGATCAGGGAAAACTCTGAGTGCCGCTGCAGGTAAATCTTATTCTGTGTGTGCGTTCAGTTTAGTTATCCATATCAGTTCAAACACAATTTGCAGAATTTAGTTAGTATCAGCATATTATTGAATAATTTAAAACTTGACACAGAGTGGATTTGGGGAGAAAAGAAATGATGAGTGGGGAGGAAATTGATTTATTGTGACCTGAAATTAAGTTGAGAGAAATTATAAAGAGAAACAGATTTCTCTCCCACTGCAGTTTTTAAATCATCTCAAGATCGGGGTGATTTGGAAGGAAATGATGCTGGTGGTTAATTCATTTTTTTCCTTCAATTTCCAATACTACTCAATTATTAATCCAAACACAAGGGGAGAAATCATAATCATTTATTTTCTTTTTTTTCCTCTATAAATTATCAAACCATTTATTTTATTTTACTAAAATTTCATCAAACAGTCTAAATTCAAATTTCTAGGCGATGGGGATTTATTTTCTACTGATTTTGTAGAGGTTGACACAGATCGTTCTCCCCTCCCTTCAACCCCTGGATCCACTGGTTGTGAGCTACATTCCCCTGCCTTCGCTGCTTAACACTGCACCATCCTCAGAGCCGCTTCCACAACCATTTTCCCACTGCATCCATGACCACTGCTGCACCAGATTTATGCTTTCCCTGACCACTATCTCACTCGGATCCCTCCATCTTGACAACCGTCCATGGCACCCGTCATCCTTGCTCACCCCTTGTTCTAATTTGCAGCACTCCACTGACGCCCTCTTCTGAATCTGCTCCTGAAGTGTTGCAACTCTGTCTCCCCTAAGATCCCTTTGCCCGGATCTACCCCTTCTGTGAGCACCCCCACTCCAGGATCTGCAACTCGGCCACAAGTCAAATCTTTGAATTTCTTTTATTACATTGAGCTGAAGGAGATGGGTAATACGTGCAATGATCTGCTTCACCTAGAGATCAATAAGCCTTCTTCCTCTCCTTTGGGTAGGTTTCCACTCATTTATCTCTTTTGCCTTTTTGTTTTCATGTTTTAGTGTCTTTTCGCTCTTGATTTTAATTAGGTCTTTCTTTGTCTATTCCTTTAATTTATGTGGTGTACATAGAATCCACACTCCTTGTTTGTAAAAAGGCTGTAGCGACTCAAAATAAGGAGGAGAACCGTCACCCAAAGGGGATGCCTGCCACTGCTCCAGTTCCTGCTAGCCAAGGTAGATATTAATGACTTCTCTTCCTATTAAATCATCTTGATCCAGCCATGATTGGGCGTTCTGTAAATTTAGTGTTACAAATTATTGTTTTTAACACACTGAGAATGAGTATAAACAGAAGGAAAAGAATGTAAGCTTATGTTCATATAACCAAGAAGCCATATGCTGTTTGCCTTCTGCATATTTTTTTTTATCAGTCTTGGATTTTAGACACACTCACAACTTTATAAAGGTTCAGAATTCTTCTAGTGCTTGATGATAAGTAAATTATTAATCATTCACCCTTTGGAAGTGTGTGCTCGTATGTTTATTCAATTGGCACTCTTTGATTTTTTAGAACATGCAGAGCTCAAATGTCTGACCTGTGTGAAGCTGATTCTTTTTTCTGAAAGCTGTGTTATCGTCAATTCTGACATTTAGATTACTTATCGGTTCACCTAACATGGGTTTCAACTCTCTGGCTTGTGTTGGTGCTATAAGCACTTTGTTCCCATTCCAGGCAAGGTGACTCCGATTGGTGATGTGTCTTAGGCATTTGGGTTTATTATTAAACAAATTATTTGTTTTTTTATTAAAAAACAGTTTTTCTTTTGAATTTGAGTTTCTTTCAATGATCCATAACCAATTTCTTATATTTGAAGGGTCATGTTAAAATGCCTAGAGGAAAATGGAAGGCAGAATTTTGTTTCTTTTCACATAGAGCAGTGCGTGTGGGGGGGGGGGGGTGGGTTTTTGGTTTAAATAATGATGAACGCATGAAAAGATGATGTTTTAGAGTGATTTGAAGCTTCAATGCTTCTGGTATATGATTATTGTTATTACTTAGATAAGCATCTCAGTTTATCCCCTAGTGCTTTACACTGGTGACAACCAGTTAGGAAGCCTAGGGCTTCTAACAGTGGTGTTTTAATGTCCTCCAAATTATATATTGTTTTAGGGGCTGGGTTGGTGTTGGGTTGGCGTCCTGTAAGCCCATTCAAGTTCAACCTTAACCTGGTCCATTTAATTAAACAGGTCGATTCGACCCAAGCCATTTATGAAGGGGTCAACCCTAACCGACCTGTCAATCCGTTTATCTTCACATATATAACATAGATTGCATCATTATGTCTTACTACTTAATATCACAAAAAATCAATGACTTGGCGAAATTTAATGATCACATTTGGACTGAAAATAACCTAATTAATATGAAGCATGTGTTATCCATGTTGCAACTTGATCCTCTTAAACCATTTAAAATAAAAAAGTGTGTGATCAACATGTTGAATTATTTCAAATTAAGTTAATTATAAGAATAAAATATATTATGAAATTAATTATTATTATATTTTTAATATTTTATATTATCATTATATTTCTAATTGGGTTACTAGGCAGGAATGGTTAACCCATACCCAACCAGAATATCATTCATGTCAGATTACTCAATTCAATTACAACTTGAATCCATTTATACCTGACCAAAACCTGTTTAACTCATGTCTTGTTGTGTCGGGTTATCGTGAGAGGTTCAAAATTGCCGCCTTTATATGTAGGATGCCTAGGACTTATAACAATGGTGTTCCACTGTCCTCTGAATTATATATTGTTTCAGATAACAATCATCTCTACAAGTGGGTCTGTATATAATCTTTGGCTTGGTGAATTAATCAAGCGGTAATTCTTGTTAAGAAATTGAAAAGATGCTCAGACACAGGTATTGTTCTTGCTGCAGTTCTAGGAAAGGTGAAGGATTTTTTGGGGTTCTTATCAGTAGCCAATTCAAAACTCCAGGAAAATTCCAATGAGGACCATGACATTGAAGCACTGACAGGAAACGAGTCCGAATTGATTGAAATGGTAAAATTCCTCGTTACTGTATATCGTTACTTGCAATGGATGGTGTACAAATTCATTTTGGTACACCTTTTTACAGGATTTGATGCTCGGGGTGGCTGATTTGCACACCCCTGAGGCTGTGGCTGCTGCTGAATCTGCTGTTGCGGGCGCCCCACCGATCATGGCATTAGCAGCCAGTGGAAGCGAATTGGAAGATAGCAGTGATAATGATAGTGAAGATAGCAGTGATGATGAGGAAGATGATGGTGATGGCAAATTAGATCAGAACAAAGCAAAATCTAATTTCAAATTTCATATAAGAAAACCGGAAGGGAAGAACCCTAAAGCGAGAAAGAGGTCAAAGATTGTTGAGCTCTCGTGATTGTTCTTAAAAATGTTGAGACTTGCTGCTGGCTTTTTGAAATGATTATCAGTGTTTCATAATGGAACCCACAACCTAGAGCATTTCAGCTATGTTCTTCAATTTGTAGCCTGGTTTGCTTAGACTTGTTTTTTGTTTTTTTATTATTGGATTTCAAATTCATGGTTTATTGAAGTCTGGAAAGTGCTTGCTAATTACAACTGTAATTATTTGGGTTGTGTTTGATGACATTTGTGCACATCATTTATTTAGAATGAGAAAATAGGAGAGACCGAACCCTCAAGGTGTACTCTCTAAAGAAGCCCTTGGGGTGCTTTTATAACAATAGTAAAGAACACACTGGACCTCAAGTCCGATGTGGGATGCAGACTCCAACACTCCTCCTCAAGCTAGGTGAACTTAGCTTGGACACATAAAGAAAAAACAAGTCAAACAAATGAAGACAAAACAATCAACAGACTGCAAACACTTCCCCTCAAGCTGGACATACCCAGCTTGATGACAAAACCTGACGAAATAAAAAGAAAGCTGCAAAGGCTGCTGCTCCCCCTCACGATCGAAGCTCCCCTGCAGGATGAGGGATGAATGATATCGCGAACGCAGCAGATGAACCACTCAGACCGGGCCGATGGACGGAGCGCCAGGAATGCCGCACTAGTGGGGCCGGTCGATGAAACACCGAGAAATCCAAACTAGCACTGGGAAAACCGCACTTGCGGGGCCAGCGACGGGAGGCGGGGATTCCGCAGAAGTGTTGCAGGATCTGGCGGCGCCAACGGGCCCAAATCCTAGGTGGTCGAGCTGCTGCGCCAGCGCATGGGCGTGCCGGCGGACAGAGATGCGGCTGCCGGAAAGATGCCGGGAGATGTCGGCAAGGCGGGGATTGCGCAGGAGGCACAGACGATGGGATGCGGGGATTCCGTAGGAGGCGCCGGGCAGGGAAGCTGGGATTCCGCAGGAGGCACCGGGCAGGAAGGCGGGGATTCCGCATAGGAGGTGGCGTGCAGGAAAGGGAGGGCACCGACACAGGGAGCCGTCCGAGATGGAGCCGCTGGGGAAGGGAGGGGCCAACGCTCGAGGAAGCGGCGCCAACATGAGGGTGGGCCGCCGGGGGATCTGCTGGAGGTGTTGCGCGCACAGGAGAACCGCCAGGGAGGCGCAGTTGTGCGTAGCGGGAGAGGCGGAGCCGACCGTTCGCCTGGAGAAGCGGGAGCGGTTGCGGGTAGTTGCGGGAGCCGGAACGGCCGCTGAGGAGGCGGGCGCAACGGGAGCCGGAAGGAAGGAACGCCGGGCCTGGAGAAGAAGGGTGCCAGGATGTGGAGGGCGGCGCCGATATCTGTAGCGCTACGATTCGTCGCGGGACTGCCGGGAGAGAGGGAGACCGTCGGGATTTGTTGCGTGACGAGATCTGGAGGCGACCGGGGTTTGCTGCGTGACGGGAGAGTGCAGGGAAGCCGCGACAGAAGGAGGAACTGGCAGGGAAGCGCCGCACGGGAATGAGGGCCGACGGGCAGGAGGGAGATCCGACGGGAAGAAGTTGTCGGCAGGGGGAGGTCCGCCGGGAGGGAGGGCTTGCGCAACCGGGAGGAGCAGCGGAGGGCGGGGGGCGACCGACCCATTCTGAGAGTCGCCGCCCCCGCACTTGAAAAAAAAAATAGAAACCCTAAATGGAAATAAAAAAAAATATGAGGGAGGGATCAGATTGAATCAAACCTCATCTGATACCATGTAGAATGGGAAAATAGGAGAGACCGAACCCCCAAGGTGTACTCTCTAAAGGAGCCATTGGGGTGCTTTTATAACAAATAGTAAAAACTGTTGTGTCCTGGGCCCAGGATTGTTGGGCCCCCGCCAGGATTGTTGGCGCCTGTGCCCCGGTAACCAATCCCACATCGGTTGTGGAGGGAGATTGGTGGGTGCTTGAAATTCCCGTGCCTACCTTCCCCTCAGCAACGCGTTTTAAAGCCGTGAGGCCTGGGATAGCAACTGGGCCAGAGCGGACAATATTGCTGGGCCGAGGGATCCGATCCATCAATTGGTATCAGAGGGTGGTTGGTCTCGGGACCGGTGTGGGCTTGGGGGGGGGGGGATGTTGTGTCCTGGGCCCAGGATTGTTGGGCCCCCGCCAGGATTGTTGGCGCCTGTGCCCCGGTAACCAATCCCACATCGGTTGTGGAGGGAGATTGGTGGGTGCTTGAAATTCCCGTGCCTACCTTCCCCTCAGCAACGCGTTTTAAAGCCGTGAGGCCTGGGATAGCAACTGGGCCAGAGCGGACAATATTGCTGGGCCGAGGGATCCGATCCATCAAAAACCACACCGGACCTCAAGTCCGATGTGGGATGCAGACTCCAACAATTTATGATCTGTAGTTTTAAAAGGCAATTAGTGTTTGTTTTGTTTCTAAAATACACTTACATTTAACTTCTCAAGAAAATCATTGGTGATATTAATGCACATCTCTCTCATAGGATTCAAACTGAATGAATACAATGGAGAATGATTTCTAAAATTTCTTTAAAATTGAAGGGTAATTTTTATAGAAGTGTTATTAGATCAACTATTCTATATGGTAGTGGGTGTTGACCTTTTACGGGACATCTTGAACAAAAAATAAGGACTGTTGGGTCGGAACAAACGGGGAAAGATGGCAAGAGGGGGGGTGCATTGCCTTTTAAAAAAAATTAACAAATTAAAATCAAAGTTGAAATGCAGCGGAAAGTAAAGAGGCAAGACACAAGAAATTGATAACGGAGTTCGGCCAAAACCCGACCTACGTCTCCGCTCCCAACTCAACCGTTGAGAGATTCCTACCGCTTGCTTTTCAATGGTTTTAGCAAGAAACCCACTAGCCTTTGAGGTAGCACTAGGACCTATTACAACTTGCTTTTTGTGGTTTAGCAAGAACCCACTTGCTTTCAATGGAATAGCAAGAACCCACTAGCCTTTTTAACAGGTGAAGGCTAGCTCACCGAAACACAAGCCTTTTAAAAGGAAAGGCTTGAAGAAACCTCTTCACACCTTAATGGTGGTGTGAAACCCAAAAGAAAGGGGAATGAGAAAAGGGTTTGGAGTTTGTAGGCACAAACCCAATTTTAAAGCTCAAAATGAATAAAACAATAAAACTCGTATGTGAGGAAGACTTGGGCGCCAAAGGTTGAATGGAGTTGATGTAGCGTGCTCTCCCAAGCTTCTTGAGGTGCTCCTTGGATTGGAAATTGGATTGGAGCACTTGAGGATCCTTGAAGGTGGAGCGCCGGAGGTTCGCCAAATGTGCAACAAAATGTCCGGGCGCTTGGTATGTGATCCGATTAGGTTCCGGGGCTTCCTTGGCCTTTATTTATAGGCATGGAACCCATTGGGGGCCTTCGGAGCCGTTGGAGAAGTCCTCGGAGCCGTTGGAGGCCAAAAGATGGTTGACTGGTCAAACCCAACGGCTAGTTTGACTGGGCTACCGGCTGGCCGGTGCAGGGCCACCGGCTGGCCGGTGCCTTGGATGATGGAAACTTGTTCTGCCCAGGAGCCACCGGCTGGCCGGTGCTGAGGCCACCGGCTGGCCGGTGGTGAGACAGTAGGTCTCACTGTTGAGCCAGGATGCCACCGGCTAGCCGGTGACAGAGCCACCGGCTGACCGGTGGAGCCTGGCAGTGGGCAATGCCTCTGCCAGGTCCACCGGCTGGCCGGTGCTATCACACCGGTTGGCCGGTGGACTGAATTTCAGTCCACTTGAGATGCTTTCTTGGGCCATTCCTTTGGCAATCTCTTGCCTATAAAACACAAACACTTAAAACAACGTTAAACACATATGAAAGTGATTGTGATCATGAAAATCAAAGAGTGTGGGGTACAACAATCTCCCCCTATTTTGATGATCACAATCACTTATCTAAGTAATGTAAAAACTTGAATTAAAGGCATGCTTTAATGAAAAATTGAAAATAAATACTAAGCATGAGGAAAAAGGATTCTCCCCCAATCAATCAAGAAATTTCTCCCCCTTTGTGATTATCAAAATAGCGTGGGGCATAAAACTTGATTGAGGGAAAACTTTGAAAAACAAGATGGAGATTTTAAAAACAATTGAATTTTTGAAATTGAAATGAAAATTTGAATAACAGTTTGAATTGAAAGTTTTGAATCAAAAACCAATTGAAATTTGAAATTTGAAACCAAATGAAATTTTTGAAATTTGAATTGAAAGTTCTGAAAAAAAAAAATTGAATTGAAGAATTTGATACCAAGAGTTGAAATTGAAAGTATTGAAATTGAAAAATTTTGAAATTGAAAAGGGATTAAACGATCCTAACTCCCCCTAAATAAAAACAACAAATCACCGGGGAAAGGAAACTATTTTTGGCCCGGAGAGACTCGCAAGAAGGGATTTTTCAATCCATACTTGTCTCATGGCGGGTCTTCTCCTATAAAATTCGTCCGAAAAGAAAAAACTTTTGGGTTGACCATACCGGGCGTTTTTACAATTACATTCATAAATAAGGTGCCCAGTTTTCTTACAATAATTACAAAATTTAAAACTAGAGCTCCCCCTTACAAAAACAGTTGGTGCATGGGAGGAGGAAGCTTGGTTGGTGTAGCCAAGTCCATTGGTGGTTCTAGATACTCGTTGAGAACCTAAGAGTTTGGACAAATTTTGTTCACCTTGGGTGAACTTGGCTAAAGATTCCCTTAGGTCTTTGATGGTTGATTCCAAAGAATCAACATTTGGGAAATTTTGGATTTTGAGGGACATCTCCTCCTTCTCTTTGAGAAGTTGTTCTTTTTCGGAGGAAAGCTTTTTGAAATTCTTTTTCAAAGAAACAAATTTTGAAGAGAGTTCATGAAAACCATTTTCAAGTTGGTCTCTAGCATGTGAGAGTTCTTCATAAGAAAGATGATTTAAAGAATTGGAATTTGAAGAACAAGAGGAGGAGGAATCGGAAGAAGTTACCTCATGGAATGCCATTAGGCATTTTGTACCTTGGTCGCTCGAAGAGGAGGAGGAGGATGATGAAGAGGAGGTGTCACTCCATGTCGCCTTGAGGACCTTTTTCTTTCCTTTTTCCTTTTGCGTGGCCCGTTTTTTGTTGAGTGGGCAATCGGGCTTGTAATGGCCCTTTTCGCCGCACCCGTAGCATTTTACCTTGGGCTCGGATTTTGCGGTGGGTTCTTGCTTTCGGTGCTTGCGGGATTGCTTCTTCTTCTTGTGCTTCTTCATGAACTTGTGCATTTGGCGGGCGAGATTCTCCATTTCCGAGTCGCCGCTTGAAGATGAAGAAGATGAGGAAGATGATGAGGAGGAGGAGCTTACTTCTTTTTGTACCTTGAGGGCGATGTTCTTTGGTGTCTTGATTGGTGTGCCCTCCTTTTGAGCTTGCCTCCTCATCGTGATCTCGTAGGTCATTAGGGATCCGATGAGCTCCTCTACCGGCATATTTTTGACGTCCTTAGCTTCTTGGATCGCCGTCACCTTTGGTGCCCATGAGCTCGGAAGGACCCATAAGATCTTCTTGACCATTGCTTCAGCTGAAACATCATCACCAAGGGACTTTCTCCCATTGCACACGTCAGTAAATCTAGTAAACATTTCAGAAATTGATTCATTTGGGTGCATAGAAAAAGACTCAAAATCTTGACGAAACATGTCTAACCGAGTATCCTTAACTTTGTTAGTGCCCTCATGGGTCACTTCCAATAGTTTCCAAATTTCATGAGATGAGGTGCAAGTGGAAACTCGGTTGAACTCATTTCGGTCAAGGCCGCAATGAAGAGCATTCATGGCTTTGCCATCAAGCTCAAAATTTCTAATGTCGGCTTGGGTCCATTTGGATTCGTCGGGGGTAGACAAAGTGTAACCTTGCATGACGATTTTATAAATGGGATATCCTATGCTTCTAAGAAAGGTAGTCATGCGGGTTTTCCAATAATTATAGTCGGTCCCATCAAAAAATGGAGCCCGACCCAAAGAGTAGCCCTCGGGGGCGAAAGAGGTAGATGCCATCAAAAAATAGGATCTTTAATTTGAAACCGTTTAAGGATTTATTCAAAACCTCCCTTTGATACCAATTGTTGGGTCGGAACAAACGGGGAAAGATGGCAAGAGGGGGGGTGCATTGCCTTTTAAAAAAAATTAACAAATTAAAATCAAAGTTGAAATGCAGCGGAAAGTAAAGAGGCAAGACACAAGAAATTGATAACGGAGTTCGGCCAAAACCCGGCCTACGTCTCCGCTCCCAACTCAACCGTTGAGAGATTCCTACCGCTTGCTTTTCAATGGTTTTAGCAAGAAACCCACTAGCCTTTGAGGTAGCACTAGGACCTATTACAGCTTGCTTTTTGTGGTTTAGCAAGAACCCACTTGCTTTCAATGGAATAGCAAGAACCCACTAGCCTTTTTAACGGGTGAAGGCTAGCTCACCGAAACACAAGCCTTTTAAAAGGAAAGGCTTGAAGAAACCTCTTCACACCTTAATGGTGGTGTGAAACCCAAAAGAAAGGGGAATGTGAAAAGGGTTTGGGGTTTGTAGGCACAAACCCAATTTTAAAGCTCAAAATGAATAAAACAATAAAACCCGTATGTGAGGAAGACTTGGGCGCCAAAGGTTGAATGGAGTTGATGTAGCGTGCTCTCCCAAGCTTCTTGAGGTGCTCCTTGGATTGGAAATTGGATTGGAGCACTTGAGGATCCTTGAAGGTGGAGCGCCGGAGGTTCGCCAAATGTGCAACAAAATGTCCGGGCGCTTGGTATGTGATCCGATTAGGTTCCGGGGCTTCCTTGGCCTTTATTTATAGGCATGGAACCCATTGGGGGCCTTCGGAGCCGTTGGAGAAGTCCTCGGAGCCGTTGGAGGCCAAAAGATGGTTGACTGGTCAAACCCAACGGTTAGTTTGACTGGGCTACCGGCTGGCCGGTGCAGGGCCACCGGCTGGCCGGTGCCTTGGATGATGGAAACTTGTTCTGCCCAGGAGCCACCGGCTGGCCGGTGCTGAGGCCACCGGCTGGCCGGTGGTGAGACAGTAGGTCTCACTGTTGAGCCAGGATGCCACCGGCTAGCCGGTGACAGAGCCACCGGCTGACCGGTGGAGCCTGGCAGTGGGCAATGCCTCTGCCAGGTCCACCGGCTGGCCGGTGCTATCACACCGGTTGGCCGGTGGACTGAATTTCAGTCCACTTGAGATGCTTTCTTGGGCCATTCCTTTGGCAATCTCTTGCCTATAAAACACAAACACTTAAAACAACGTTAAACACATATGAAAGTGATTGTGATCATGAAAATCAAAGAGTGTGGGGTACAACAAGGACAACAGGAATGAAAATGTTAAAATGGATATGTCAACATGCTAAGGGTAATTTTTGTAATGTTTTCTTTTTTAGGAATTTTATTTTCATTTTTCCGATGTCTATTTTAGAAGCGCAATTTTTTTTTTGTTTTAAGGTAACAAGTGTTTCTGATTTTTCATTAATTTCCATGAGTGTGAAAGAAAGATTTTATTTAAGAGTAGAAGAATATAAAATTACACCTAGAAAACATCAATTTGAAAAATTCAATAATGTATTATATGTTCCTTTATTAGTATTTAATATGGCCAAACCATATGGGAAAAAACAAAAAAGCGGGGTGTTTGCTTCAGTCACCTTGCACTATTCCCGACTTAGAATTTTCAATTTAGTTCACGGGTTCAATGACTATAAGATTAGCCTGGAAGAGTTCAACATGTCCTCGGACAAGATGCCTTATTGCATTGAGGAGCTTATTAAAGATGATCCGAAGATGGTCCTCTCCATCAAATGAAAATTGTAAAGGGTGCATGACTCTAACAAGTTAAAACTATTCTGGAATGGTTTGATTTTGTCATATGGTGTTTAACTTTTTCTGGGCTTGTGGTTGTCTGTTCGGGTTCACACTCAACCCTTGAAAGTGGATTTGAAAATGAAAAAAAGAAACTTGAGGAGTTGACAGTGCCGCGGTAAAGTTTATGAACCAGGAAAATGAAAGAATATAAAGGTTTTTTTTGCCTATTTTGTGTTTATTTTAATGTATAACAACTTTCTCTCTCAAAAATTTGAGACTTAATTATTTTTTGCATACACATGAACTTAAATTGCCAACCAACATTAATTTGTTTGCATTGTATTACAAATAGATGTATATAAATGTATCTATATTAATTGTAATGCCCCAACCCAAATTATCGAGTCTGGACTGGAGTGCTACATGACCTCATGTGCGCCTAATCATACACAAGAGGTTTCCAACTAGCGGGGAGGGCTTGAGAGACATCATGAAAAGACTATGCCCTTGGTAACTAACAACTATCAATGAATGTAACATAAGCAACAACAACAATAATAACACTAATAAGAGAAAGCAATGATCCAATAACAATATGACATGTCAACCATACAACCCAAGCTAAATAAGGATTCCCACCGACAATGGGTCAATGTACTAAAGTAGGGTAAGCAGTTGAGTAACTTGCAGCAAAATATCTAAGTTCTAGAGTTTCCTAGCATCGCCTTGCACCGTCCTGTAGCTCCTGGTCAACCATCCACCACAGGGACCTGACTTTTTATTGGATCTCTGATCATAAAGTCTACAGGCGCACTGAGATGCCCATATAGGGTGTGAGTAAAAAACTCAGTAGAGCACCACTAATAGGTCCTTAACATAAGTGCCCAATATACACAAGTGCATGTCATGATTAATGTGCAAATAAACTACAAGCAATCATACATGTACACACATATGTTAGGTCTTTGAAGATCAGCTCTACATGCTTCAGCTGCATGCTAGAGAAATTTTCATACGTTGGCCTGATGTACTCGTCTAACCGATCATCTGTCCACACCCCCCCTTGAAGGGATAATATAAGGACCCAGACTTAAACAATTTTTAAAATTGATTCTTTAGACAAGAATATATTTTCTTGCATTTTTTTGTGATCTTTTAGGTTCAGAGTTCTAGAGAATTAAGTCATCACCCTTATATAAATTGCATCACATAGTGAATACTTCCACTCAGTATCCATTTTTTCCACAATACAAAACTTTTAAAATACAATATGTTTTCTTTTCATGACATATCTTCACAATTTTCATCTTGACCTCATTATTTCTCTTACTCATCCTTGAAACACTGTGAAAAACATTTTAAAACATGAGATGAGTACAAAAAGCTCAGTAAGAGTCATATAAAAAGGAATAAAGAAACTCGTTAATCCATAAATACTCATATAAATTTGTCTTTTTTTAAAATAAACTTTGAGCTCAAAATAAAATTTTTCTTACCCAATGAATCAACTTTTCTATCCAAAGATTTTCATAAAACATTTCATAAAAAATCTTAAAGAAAAAATAAAACTCATGAAAACTTTTTCACAAAGTTATACATTTCACCCTTAAGAAGTATCATATACTTTTCTTTCAACATAAACTCATGAGCTTACCTTGTGAAATCATAATATTTCCATAAAAACCCATAAAAATCATAGATAAATCATGTAGATAACTTGATACATCATTTTCATATCACTCTTACAATCACTCTTACAAATGGAATACCATGCCCAGTAAATTCCAATAATCTCTTAGGTGAAATCTAATCGGTTAACTCCGTCCCTTTACTCAATGTATTGGAAAGCTATATCGGGCTCACCCGTCATCATGAGCTATATCAGGCTCATCCATCATCATGAGATATATTGGGTTCACCTGTCATCATAAAAAATGCTCAAGAACCATAACATAATCATAATATATGAAAGCTTTCATTTTCATCATCATACTCATAAAAATATTCATTGCACTCATAAGAAAAACATTTTTGGATATCTAAATATTCATTCCATCTAAAACCCTTTTTGAAAATATATAGAACAAAGGGAATGAGAGTTTTCTTTGAAAAAAAAACATGAAATCTTATAAAGGAATCCTAACAATAAATAACGGTTATAGAGGCAAGAAAAATTGTTGACACCGTATATGTTAAAATATAACATTCCTTTTTCGTTTTTATCAAAACATTTCATATAAAATATGTAAAAAGATTCCTTTTGAAAACCATTGAAAGAAAGTAAAAAGTGGCATAAATATTCTTTATAATTCATTTATGTCCATATAAATACATCCATAAATTTATTTGAAGAATATGGATAGGGAAGAAAAAGATTTAGAAAATAAATCTTTAAAATATTCAAAACAAGGTTTTTAAGGTAAAGTGTCTTTTACCTTGAGTCCAACTTATCACGTACATTCTTTATCTTTATAAACAATAAAATTATGTAAATTATTTACTTTCTTAATAACCATTTTCAAGTTTATTATTCCTTTTATTTTATTTATTATCATGTTATATACAATTAGTTAATCAATTATGTTCACATCAGATGTTTTCATGATATTCAGTTCATATGTCCAAAATGAATTTGGTAAGTTGACTATGATAAAAGAGGTCAATATTTCATCATCTCTAGAATAATAATCATGACATAATTATCTTTTTTATATATCAATTATACTTTTAAAATCAACCATGAAATGTGGTTATGAAAAATGAATTACATTACAATCATAGAGACGATAAGCCGTACATATGCATGATTATGCTTTTCATTTTTCAAAGAGCATGAGAGAAAGAAGGTAAGTATCATTTTATCTTTCAAGAATGATGATTATATCATAAATATCATATTTTATCTTTAAATAAACTTATATATACCATTCATGTGATGCAGTGATGAAAAACGAATCGCATCGCTTCGTGGAGGTGGTAATCCACACGTACACACGAACACTATTATCATTTTTTAATGGATGAAAATGTAAGAAAATAGATGATATATTATCTTTATATAATGATAAATATGTCATGAATATCATATATTTACATTAAATCCATCATTATAATCACTCGTGAGAGGCAGTGAATGAAAAAAATTACATCAGTTTACGAGGCGGTAGTCCGTCGTACAGACGAACGATGGTTTCGTTTTTCATTTGATGTAAGAAGGAGATGGATATAGGTTATTCCATTAACATAATAACATTTCATCATATAAAAGATTCTTATTTTATTATTTCACCATGGTTGAAGAAGAATTTAAGGTGATAGAAGAAGAAATAAAACGAAAACGCTCGGTAAAGAACTATACCTCTTTTTTGGATAACCTCTTCATGTTTATACCTAAATCCTTCTTAGATTGTATTTCTAATCAAATCAGGGACTCTAGGACATGAGGAGGGATTTTAGGAAGATATTTGGGCAGGTATTGGCTGAACCAAAAGGCTCTTGAAGTTTGGAGAGGATATGATAGGGGGTATCCTTTTATAAGTGGGGGAGATGACGCACTTTGAAATTTTAAAAAGATTAAAATATATTAATATCTTACTCAATCCAAATGGATCCAAAATGGACCATTTCCAAATCTAGGATGATATAGGGTATAAATATGGCCATAAATAGGATTTATATAGGTTTTAAAGTCATTTTAACCCTTATATCTTTAGTTTAACCCCCCAGTAAACGTGTTTTAACCTTAACCGTGGTTACAAATTTTTACTATTTTTACTATTCATTATGAGAAAAAAATAAGTTGACCTTATTAAATAATATTAATTATACTAATTAAAAATATGTAATATATTTTATCAAATTCAATTCATAGAAGTGGTATAATTTAATTTAAAATTAAACTCGCAAAACATGACGAAAAACAGTTTTTCAGAAAAATTTCTTTCCAAGTATTAAAAGTTTTTATGCCAAAATCACGCATAAAATTGATTCCAATGACCTTAATTGGATTATTAATAATATAAATGAACTAATTTTTCTTTTAAACCATTTTAAAACAAAATGTAACTTTGTAAAAACTTGAGACGAAAAAAAGTTTTTAATAAAACCCAATATTTTTCACCATTCATTGAAAAATCAAATTTTCAAAAAATTATCAAAAATTCATCCCAAGATAATTTTTACATGATGAATTCAAAAATGAAGTTAATTTTTTCAAATTAAAATTCTATAATTTAGAAATTAATCTTGTAAATAAATCCATATAATGCATAAAAACCCAATTTGGTTAGAAATAAAACTTTTTTCACATTTGACTGAAAAATTACCTAATATTCTTATAATGAATATAAATTTGTAAAGTATAATTAATTAATATTAATAAGACATGAAATTGATTTATTATTAACATTAACATAGTTGTTAAATTCTTCCCTCTTTTGGAAACTGTGTCCTCGTAATTTTATTTATTACTTAAATAAGTGGTGATATTTTTTCTTCATAGTATTTTCAGATTCTCATGTTACTTGTAACAACCCGAACTTTTGAATAAAATTTTGTTTCCTGAAAATGTATGTCTTATTATGTCATAATCAATAAAAAATATATAAGTATAAATGAAATGTGACCATCAGGTTTTTATCGTCATATGACCATTGGTTAATATGACCATTGGAAATAATAATAATTTTTAACGTTATAATTTTTGTTTAAAATAGAAATAATAATGGATAATTAATGCAGAAAGAAGAGTTGATGACCTCATCCAGTAGACTCGGGCCGTATGAATCCCATATATCAGAGCTTAAGAAGGAGTTATAATCACTGGTCTTTACTCTGGACCAAGCCCAAGCCGAGCTTCAACATGTTAAGCTTGAACGAAATCACCTACGGGAGAAGTTCAAGCTGATAGAAATCACCACCTAAGCAATGTTGTCCGAGCCACCCCAAGATTCTATCACCATTGCACACCCACTACTACAAATACAGCTTTTATCAGTGCTAAAAATGACCTTTAACAGCGCTAGAAAAGCGCTATTAATGTCGGCGAAGATAAGGGGGGGGGGGGGGGTTCCCCTTTATCAGTGCTCCAAAAAGCGCTGATAAAAGGGGTCTTTTATTAGCGCTAAAACAAATCGCTGATAAAAGGGTCCTTTATCAGCGCTTTGTTTTAGCACTGATAAAAGACCCCTTTATGAGCGCTTCCTTTATCAGCGCTTTTTTAAAAGCGCTGATAAAAGGTAAAAAAATAAAAAAAATTAAAAAAAATAAAAAATAAATAAAAAAATACTGCCAACCGGGGGGGGGGGGCTTTTATAGTGCTTGAGCCCCCCCCCTTTTACAGCGTTTTCCACCCCCTACAGCGCCCCACACACCCCCTCCACCCTTTAACAACACTTGATCCCATATTCCCCCATGTGCGCGCCCCTGCCTCCACCAGGATTTGAACTCGAGACCTCCCCCCTGCGCGCCTAAGCCCTTACCACTCTATTTTGATTTGTTTTCCAATTCATGATATCTCTCTATATATATTTATATATTTAGTTATATTTATTCGTATAGTAATATATATTTATATTAATATATATATCGTTATATTATAATATATATATAGTTATATTAATATATATACATATATAGTTATATTAATATATATCTCTATTTATATATATATATATTTAGTTATATTTATTCGTATAGTAATATATATTTATATTAATATATATATATATATAGTTATATTAAAATATATATAGTCATATTAATATATATATATAGTGATATTAATATATATATAGTTATATTAATATATATATAGTTATATTAATATATATATAGTTATATTAATATATATATTTATAGTGATATTAATATATATATATTTATAGTGATATTAATATATATATTTATAGTAATATTAATATATATATTTATAGTAATATTAATATATATATGTAGTTATATTAGTATATATATAGTTAGACTAATATATATATATATATATAGTTAGACTAATATATATATATATATAGTTAGATTAATATATAGGTATATAAATATTCATATATTTGTATTTTAAATAAAATGGATATTAGTTATTATTTAGATAAAGATAATATATTTTATATGTAAATATATTTTATTATTTATATTTATAATTAAATTTTTTATGTGTGAATATATAAAAAATATGTATATATTGTTATATATTTGATTATAAATAGAAGTGCATTATAAAAAACGATGAAAATTCAAAGACATAATATCAATATGAATGTAATACCTTGGAATAAATTCAATCCCCACAAAAAATGCCAATAATACCCCCTTAAACGAGGCTGAAAATCCACAAATTGTTAAAAAATTAGGGTACCCCGACTAAAAACTCAGTTTTGGAGGCCTTCTGGGCCTCTTTTGGCCTAAAAAAAACCTTGAATGGGGTCCCCCAGGTCACAGTGACGTAGAGCTCATCGCAGGCTTCGATTTGATATGTGGTAGAGATCAAACGGACACCCGGATCAAAAGTTATGGCAGTTTGAAGTTCGAGTTGCGTTTTCAACATATTTTGGATCTTTTTTTAATTTTTTTCTATTTTTTACTCTTCAAATTGTTATTAAATGACTATTACTCCATAATAATTAGCAAATTATTAATTAAAAATATTTTTTTTAATTTTTTTATAATCCATTTTCACTAAATATATTATATATTAAGTATATTAAGTGTAAATGTATATTTATACTTATCTAAAATATATTTAAAAATTATATATTATATTTATATCAATATAACTATATTTATATCAATATAACTATATTTATATATTTATATACTATTTTTAATTAATTTTTTTTAAAGTCGACCCTTTATCAGTGCTAACGAAAAAGCGCTGATAAAGGGGTTCCTTTATCATCGCTAAAAAAAGCACTGATAAAGGGGGTACCTTTATCAGCGCTAAAAAAAGCGCTGATAAAGGCACCCCCTTTTATCAGCGTTTTTTCGTTAGCGCTGATAAAGGTTGGCGCTGGAAAAAACTGTTTTTGTGGTAGTGACCTTACTCTTAGGTCCTATACAGGGGCTATGTAACGAGGACTTAGTTACTTTGTGTAATCCTTTTATATAAATAAAATTGTTATTTCTTATTATGGTATTTTTTTGAATTTCAAATGTCAAAATAAATATAGGATGAATTTTTAGAAGTTTCATATTATTGATGAATATTGAAAAAAAGAGTATTTTAAAATATTTTTTATACTTTAAATAATTAATAATGTGAAATTATTTTCAAAAAACGGATATATACAGTTATGATGTAAGAACCCGGTTTTTCCTGTGAAAGACTTTGAAATATTCTTGATGATATTCCAGAGCATCGCCTTCAGACGGCGTGCGATTCTGAGCCCCGGAGTGGCCGAAATTAAATTTTCGGTGCGTTCACACTGGAAACGCCAAATAAACGGGATAACTCCTAAACGGTGATCCAGATCAGAGATCTGGGTGTATATATGGATCCAGAATGGGGTGTTTATCCTAGGAACGACATAAAGCTTGTCGGCACGGGATGTTTGGACCCCTCGCCCGCTTCTGGAGCGTTAAACGAATTAAATAAATTAATTAATTCGTTTAATGGAGAAACGCTAGTATCTATTAAACGGTGGCTCGAATTGGAAAACCGAGGGCACCGTTGAGTTCGGAGCGTTCCGTTTACCCTAGGAGGGGTGTAAGTTTTGCGGGCGCGGCCTGTCTGTGAAAAATGGCCCCAGGGGCGTTTTCGTAATTTGGTGCCCTCGGGCATTGAGTTTATAACATTTGAACGGGGTCTCGGATTAAAATTCCGAGACCGCCGTTGTGCTCGGGAGGTGGTGTTTACCCTAAGGGAGGCTTAACCGCGACCCCGTCGGGAGTTCGGGTTCGGGCCGACGGGCGGGTGGTTAAGCGTTTTCTATTTAAACGCTTAACACACCCACCTCCCTCTTCTCTTTCCCCCTCCCCTGGCAAGCCTTTCCCCTATCCTCCTCCATCTCTGGCGAGGTGACTCCGGTGAGGCGGTCCGGCGAGGCGCGGCCACCCCGGCGGGTTGACGGCGAAGCGACGGGTTAGTCCCAAGAGGTAGGTGGTGTTCATTTGAGTTTTAAATCCCGAACCCCCCTTTGAACCCCAATTTTAGCATCAATTTGTTGTTTAATCTTCGAAAAGATTCCATGTCCGCGTAGTACGCATTTTACTATTTCCATCGCTTCTTTCAGAATTGAAATCGGAGTTCGGAGGAACCCGTAGCACCTCGTCGAAGTTTGCGGGTTTTTGATTTTGTCCCGGCCGGTTTTGGGTTGTCCCGGCGATTTCCGGTGGTCCGGCGGGTTCCCAGGGTGGCGCGGCTTCGGTCCGGGGAGGTGGCGGCGGCAGTGACTCCATCCAGAAGCGGCGCTGGGGGCGACGGCGAGCGACAACGGGCGACGCGGCGGGGCTCCTTGGGTGAGACGGCGGGCGGCCGTGGTTCCGCGCGGTGGCGCCGGCGTAGCGCAAAGGAGGAGGGGCCGCGGGGTGCGCGACCGCGACCCGCGTGTCGCGGGTCGCTGCGGAAAGGGGGAGACCGGCCGTCAAGGCCGGTCGATGGAGGTGGGCCGTGGCCACCTGGCCGTGGCAGCTTGAACCGGACCCGCGGCCGGGCCGCGGGCTGGCTGTGGGCGGACCGGCTGGTCCGGGCCGGTTCGGCCCAAGGGAGTGCCCCCTTTGAATTTCTGAAGCCCGTAGCTTTCGCTACGGGCGTCCTTTTTTCATGCCGTCAGCGGCATCGTGGACCTTGCGTTGATGGGAATGTTTAGAGCTAGTTTCGAGAATTTTTAATTCCCAAAACGAGGGGCCGTGGAGGCGCGACGTGTCCTTAAGTGGACGAGCGTATTCCCTGAGATTCTTGTTTTGGACGGCGCGGACGCATCTGACGTCCGTTTTAAGTGCCGTCAGCGGTGTTCGGACCCTGGCGCCGGGGCGAATCTTTCCAGGGTGGTTTCGGGTGCTGAAGTCGGAGTTGAGGCGTGGGCCCCACAGCCCGTCTTTTGAGCTGCGCGCAGCGTTTAACAACTTTTTCATCGGGCGTCCGTTCTGGGCGAGTGAGCAGTCGTTTTTGGGTGCTTTTCCGAGAGGATTGCAATGATGCAATCCGCCCGCCCTAATTCAGCACGATGGTGTGGGGCCCACGAGGGCCGTTTGGGCGTCGACGGTGATTTTCCATCTTTATCACCGGGTGACCGTTTTGGACAAGTGAGTCATCCATCTTGTGTGCTTTTTCGAGAGGATTGAAACGGTGCGATCCGTTCGTTGAGTTTCTGGACCGGGTTGCGGGTCCCACGAAGCACCGCTTGTGTGCGGTGCGCCGGAACATATCTTTTTCTCCGGATATCTGTTGCACTCAAGTGAGTAGTGCTTTTGACGTGTTTTCCCGAGGGGATCCCATTGGTGCGATGCGCCCGACTGTTTTCGGGGCCGAGGCTCGGGATCACGGGACGCCGTTCGGGCGTGAGGCGGTGTTGGTGACTTTTCCGTCAGATATCCGTTGGAGGCGAGTAAGTAGTCGATCTCACGTGTTTTTCCGCAAGGATTACAATGGTGTGATCCGTTTGGTTGTGCGGAGCCTGTTGCGCAATCTTGTTAAAAGTGGAAGCATGAAAGGTGCTCCGGTGGTGGTTCGTCCTACCATGTTTGTAGCGGACCCTTGGCGTGTGATCGCGCACTCTTTGGAGAGTGATATAAATGATTCACGAGATGTGGTTGGCCATGCCTGGGCCTTTAAGGTAGAGTTTTTATGTCACGCCTTCGCGTTGACGCTGGGTGCCGTGTGCAAGATAGCCTTTGGGCTGGAATGTGGTATACTCTGGGAGTGTATGGGAGCGCTTGGAGGTACATGTGGTTTGTACCTGAGACTGTTTGTGCGCTCAGTTGGGGTTGACATGGGGCCACACGTCGTGTGGGCCCCATGTGCGTGCTGTGTTCTGCTTCGCGTACTTGGACCTCTCGTGGCGTAGAGGGTCCCTCTGTGCTCATTTGTTTGACTAGCAGGGTGGAGTTTATTTCCCCTGGCTTTGTGCTCGTTTGTTTGACCGGCAGGGTTGAGTGGTCTCCCCCTGGTTTCGTTCTCGATGGATTGGCCGGTAGCGGTGCTAGTGACACCTAGTGATGGAGCAGACGCTACACCTCTTTTGGGTGATTTGTTCTGAAGTTGGGTGGTTGCGCGTTACCCACTCCGTGTTCGGTTGGCCAGTATTGTACCCTCATATAGAGATGGCCAGAGCAGTTTTGAGTTTTACCCTCCAGCGGAGCTGGGCAGTGGGTTACTCATCGACTTCTAGGGTTTACCCTCCAGCAGAGACTGGGCAGTGGGTCACCCGACGCACTTAGGGTTTACCCTCCAGCAGAGACTAGGCAGTGGGCCACCCGACACACTTAGGGTCTACCCTCCAGCAGAGAATGGGCAGTGGGTCACCCAACAACCTCTTAGGGTTTACCCTCTAGTAGAGTTGGGCAGTGGGTCACCCGTCGTCTAGTTCCAGGTCTACCCTTCAGCACAGCTGGGCAGTGGGTCGCCTATCGACTTATTCTAGGTCTACCCTCCAGCACGGCTAGGCAGTGGGTCACCTGTCGACTTATTCTAGGTCTACCCTCTAGCGGGGCTGGGCAGTGGGTCGCACGATGATGTGTTATGGTCTACCCTCCAGTGGGGCTGGACAGTGGGTCGCCTGATGATGTTTTATGGTCTACCCTCCAGCGGGGCTGGGCAGTGGGTCGCCGGATGATGTGTTATGGTTTACCCTCCAGCGGGGCTGGGTAGTGGGTCGCTGGATGATGTGTTAGGGTTTACCCTCCAGCGGGGCTGGGCAGTGGGTCACCCGATATCTGGTTATGAATTACCCTCCAGCGGGGCTGGGCAGTGGGACACGTGTTGATATTCCAGACTCAGTCCTTTCTACTAGGCTAGTTTGTGGCTTTCCTCCGTGACCACCAGAGCAGGACCCTTGGTTATACGGGTCAGTGTTGGAACGACTTTGACATTGAGGAGACCTCTCGACTGCAGGGCAGTGACGAGGCGTGGTTTGGCTTTCCCTATAACTCTCAAGTATGAGGGGCACTTTCCCCACCGAGACGTGTTCTTGTGACGCGATCTAAAACCGTGCAGGTGAGTCAGTGCCACCCAAAGCGGATAGTGTCGAGGTGCGGTGATTGATCCCTTGGCTTGCGGTTTGGGGCAGACGTGCAAGATGCTGGGCATTGATGATGGTGTTTCTTATGGGACTGTTGGCGACTCATTTTCTTGGGCTGAGCTACGGGACAGAGATCCCCTTACGACTTTGTTCGGGTTTCTTGTTGAGCATACAGATATGTATATACCTTGTTTCCGGTACCCACTTCTTGGGTTTGGTTACTCTCTTTCCAAGAGAGGCGAAGACGCGCAGGGTATGCCACGTGCTTTCCGTGTCTAGCTTCTCATGGTTGGACGAGTCTACTCTCCTGCTATAGGTAGCGAAGACTCGATGGGAAGTTCATCTTCTCACCGTTTCTAGCTCCTTGTGCTTGGACGAGTCTACCTCCTTACTCTTGTTGGGTTGAGCTGGACTCTTTACTGCACTTTCAGTTGTACTCCTCTACTTTTCCTGTTCGCTCTACTACTCACCCTTAGGTACCTCCTTTGTTGCTCCCTCGAGCCTTCGGGGTATCCTACTGAGTATTTTTATACTCACCCCTGCTTGGGCTTTGCCCGTACTTGGTGTGCCCTTGCAAACGACGGACAGGTGGAGCGTGACTTCAGTGGAGCGTAGAATCTTGGGAGCTTGGGCCGCGTGCGGTGGTCGTGGCCGGGTTCCAGGTGGGAGACCCATCCGTTGTTTCTTTTTGTTTACTTGTTGCCGGGTTGTGGAACTTTTTGGTTGGGCACGTGTTTTTCCCCTTTTCTTTTCAGTTTGTACTTTGTACTGTTTAGAGGTCGATGCACTTCTGTGGTTTATACATATAGAAGTTGTTCTTTTTACTCTTCTTGTTCTTTCTTTTACTCTGCAATGTTGCATTGAGTGTGTTGCGTGTGTGTGTACAGGTTCTTAGGCAAAGGCCTCCCCGAGTTGTTGTGCCTTCAGTGTTGGTCGCCAGCCCCTGGCCTATGGAGGCAGGCCTGGGGTAGTTACGACTCGAGCCCGGGTAGGGTCGGGTCGTGACAAAGTGGTATCAAAGGTGGTTCGTTCCTTGGTACATTGTGCGGACGTCCCTAAAAGAGGAATTGGTTGGGATATAGGGCAACAGTGTTAATGTGTCTCAAGAGCGGCTCTCAGGCCAGGGAGTCCAGTGATGGTGCGGCGACTGATGTATCCATTCACCAGGACCTTGATAACCCTCTTGTCAACTCGGCATGCTGAGACACTTGTTACAGGGAAATTTGTTTGTGCATCACATAGGACTGAGTCTTGACTGTCCTTCTTAAGTCAGCTCCCCATCGTTGTTGTTGTTGGTATATACATATATGCTCATCTGACCACAACACTCCTTGATAATATTCAGGATGTCTCTGCGAAGACAGCCAGCCAGGATACCAGCTTTGGGTGCGTGACGATGACCCTGTGAGCTACGAGGCCACAGTCCAGTACCCATCATGCGATCCCCTTTCTCTGGGTGGGCTGGTAGCAGCACCCCCACCTGTTGAGCAGCAGACGACTTCAGTAGAGCAGACGGGGCTTGAGCGCAGGTAGAGCGCGCTTCATGAGTTCCAGCGGCAGAGACCGCTGAGGTTCAGTGGTGAGCCAGACCCTCAGGCAGCAGAGGTTTGGCTCGAGGCAGTGATTCTCCTTTTCAGGCTTGTGTAGACGTCGACAGATTAGAGCGTGGCTTTGGCAGCCATCCTTTTTCGTGGAGCAACTTGGCGTTGGTGGAGTCTGGTGACTCAGTTTCTTGACGAGTCGTCGCTTTTGTTGGATGACTTTCAGTTGTTGTTTCGTGAGGAGTTTTTCCCCTCCTACTTGCGCTCCTTTTGGATTTAGGAGCTTCTGCAGTTTCAGCAGGGAGGGATGACGGTGGCTGAGTACGCGGCTAGTTTTGCAGACCGTGCACGCTTTTATCCGGACTTGATCCATGACGACAACATCCGAGCGCGGAAGTTTGAGCAGGGTCTCCACCGAGAGATTCGTGCTGTCATAGTACCCTTGGGAATTTCCACATATAGAGAAGAAACTGGTGACAGAGGGCTTCCTGTCATGTTCTGGAGTTGGTGGTGGTAGCAGGCATGTCGGAGCCGAGACGTCTGCCGCAGCTAGTAGGCGTCAGCAAGCAGAACCTCGATGCAGGTGGCTTTCTGACAACCGGACTCAGGGGCGTGGTTGTACACTACAGTGGCTCCGGAGGGCACTAGTGCATCCCAGAGAGGGTCGGTGCTATGCTTGTGACGGGTGAGGTCACTTGGCATGAGACTGCCTGACCCGAGTTGCTGAGAGCTTCGGGCAGGCAACAGGCACACCACCACGGCAGAGGCAGCGCCGTGATCGGAGTAGTACCCAGAGAGGTGGTGCTAGCTGAGGAGAGGGAGGAGTTGGTAGTGGGGGAAGACTTTATGAGATCTCCCCATCACTACTAGGTGGTCCACGTCAGGCTCTGGGAGCTGACGGTTGGGACCACGGACAGCCGCGATCTTTGGATGTCTACGATCCTGCAGAGCATGGGATGGTGAGAGGTACCCTTGCAACTCTTCTACTTTTTTGCAGTAGAATTGTTAGGCTCTGCGTGTGAAAGGTTTTTTTCCCTGCTCCTTGATTGAGGTGTCACCAGGGTGGCGCAGGGCGTCAGTGTAACCCTGTGTTGGTAAGGTAAAAGGTTGTGAGACCTTTTTTCTCTAGTCGATGGTGTTGACTCCTTCGCTCCCCGAGCGTGTAAGGGAGTCCTGGTCATGGGACATCGATTGTGGAATCTTACGTGATTAGATATCCTTGGGTGTTTCACCATATGGATATTCTGAAGGAGGGAATCACCTGGCCTTGTTTCAGGTGTGGGCGGTGATTCCAGTCGCGGCGTGCGACGTAGAGGTTCGTCCGGGGAGGTGAGCTACCCTCGAGGGCCTTCGGGCCGTTTGAGACCGTGCAGAGGGATGGCGAGGTTCCCTACCACCTTGACCTAACCCCAAAGTTTGGAGTGGGTGCACGACATCGGCAAGGTCCGAACTTGCGTGAATAGATCAGTCCTTTGGTCTGTGTGGGGTGGCGTAGAGCTGTGCATGAGTTCTTCTGGGTACGGAGGAGCCGGGTGCGGGCTGAGTACCCTGAGTTTTTCTCTGGTTTTCTTTTCGGGGACGAAAAGCTTGAATGAGGGAATGATGTAAGAACCTGGTTTTTGCTGTGAAAGACTTTGGAATAGTCTTGATGATATTCCAGAGCAGCGCCTTCAGACGGCGTGCGATTCCGAGCCCCGGAGTGGCCGGAATTAAATTTTTGGTGCGTTCACACTGGAAACGCCAAATAAACGGGATAAATCCTAAACGGTGATCCATATCAGAGATCCGGGTGTACGGATGGGTCCGGAATGGGGTGTTTACCCTAGAAACGACATAAATCTTGTCAGCGCGGGATGTTTGGACCCCTCGCCCGCTTCTGGAGCGTTAAACGAATTAAATAAATTAATTAATTCGTTTAATGGAGAAACACTATTATCTCTTAAATGGTGGCTCATATTGGAAAACCGAGGTCATCGTTGAGTTCGTAGCATGCCGTTTACCCTAGGAGGGGTGTAAGTTTTGTGGGTGCGGCCGTCTGTGAAAAATGGCCCCAGGGGCATTTTCGTAATTTGGTGCCCTCGGGCGTTGAGTTTATAACTTTTGAACGAGGTCTTGGATTAAAATTCTGAGACCAACTTTGTGCTCGGGAGGTGGTGTTTACCCTAAGGGAGGTTTAACCGCGACCCCGTCGGGAGTTCGGGTTCGGGCCGACAGGCGGGTGGTTAAGCGTTTTCTATTTAAACGCTTAACACACCCACCTCCCTCTTCTCTTTCCCCCTCCCCTGGAAAGCCTCTCCACTCTCCTCCTCCATCTCCAATGAGGCGACTCTGGCAAGGCGGTCCGGTGAGGTGCGGCCACCCCGGCAGGTTGACGGTGAAGCGACGGGTTAGTCCCAAGAGGTAGGTGGTGTCCATTTGAGTTTTAAATACCGAATCCCCCCTTTGAACCCCAATTTTAGCATCAATTTGTTGTTTAATCTTCAAAAAAATTCCATGTCCATGTATTAAACATTTTACTCTTTCCATCTATTTTTTCGGAATTGAAATCGGAGTTTGGAGGAACCCGCAACACCTCGTCGAAGTTTGCGGGTTTTTGATTTTGTCCCGGCCGGTTTTGGGTTGTCCCGGCGATTTCCGGCGGTCCGGCGGGTTCCCAGGGCGGCGCGGCTTCGGTCCGAGGAGGCGGCGGCGACTCCATCCGGCAGCGGCGCTGGGGGCGACGGTGAGCGGCAGCGGGCGACGCGGAGGGGCTCCCTGGGTGAGACGGCGGGCGGCCGTGGTTTCGCGCGGCGGCGGCGGCGTAGCGCGAAGGAGGAGGGGCCGCGGGGTGCACGACCCCGTGGGGCGCGACCGCGACCCGCGTGTCGCGGGTCGCTGCGGAAAGGGAGAGACCGGCCGTCAAGTCCGGTCGGTGGCGGTGGGCCGCGGCGGCTTGAACCGGACCCGCAGCCGGGCCGCGGGTGGGCGGACCGGCCGGTCCGTCCCAAGGGAGCGCCCCCTTTGAATTTTTGACGCCCGTAGCTTTCGCTACGGGCGTCCATTTTTTGCGCCGTCAGTGGCATCGCAGACCTTGCGTCGAGGGGAATGTTTAGAGCTAGTTTCAGGAATTTTTAATTCTCGAAACGAGGGGCCGCGGAGGCGCGACGTGTCCTTAAGTGGACGAGCGTATTCCCCGAGATTCTTGTTTTGGACGGCGCAGACGCATCCGATGTCCGTTTTAAGCACCGTCAGCAGCGTTGGGACCCTGGAGCCGGGTCAAAGCTTTCCAAAGTGGTTTCAGGCGCTGAATCCAGAGTTGAGGCATGGGCCCCACGACCCGTCTTTTGAGCTACGCGCAGCGTTTAACAACTTTTTCATCGGGCGTCCGTTCGGGGTGAGTAGCAGTCATTTTTGGGTGCTTTTCCGAGAGGATTGCAATGGTGAAATCTGCCCGCCCTAATTCGGAACGATGGTGCGGGGCCCACGAGGGCCGTTTGGGCGTCGACGGTGATTTTCCATCTTTATCACCGGGCAACCGTTTTGGACAAGTGAGTAGTCCATCTTGTGTGCTTTTTCTAGAGGATCGCAACGGTGCGATCCGTTCATTGAGTTTCTGGACCGGGTTGTGGGTCCCACGAAGCACTGCTCGTGTGCGGTGCGCCAGAACGTATCTTTTTCTCCGGATATCCATTGCACTCAATTGAGTAGTGCTTTTGACATGTTTTCCTGAGGGGATCGCATTGGTGCGATGCGCCCGACTGTTTTCAAGGCCGAGGATTGGGATCACGGGACGCCATTCGGGCGTGAGGCGGTGTTGGTGACTTTTCCGTCGGATATCCGTTGGAGGCGAGTAAGTAGTCTATCTCACGTGTTTTTCTGCTAGGATTACAACGGTGTGATCCGTTTGGTTGTGCAGAGCCTCTTGCGCGATCTTGTTAAAAGTGGAAGCATGAAAGGTGCTCTGGTGGTGGTTTGTCCTACCATGTTTGTAGCGGACCCTTGGTGTGTGATCGCGCACTTTTTGGAGAGTGATATAAATGGTTCACGAGATGTGGTTGTCCGTGCCTGGGCCTTTGAGGTGGAGTTGTTACGTCACGCCTTCGCATTGACGCTGGGTGCCGTGTGCACGATAGCCTTTGGGCTGGAACCTGGTATACTCTAGGAGTATACGGGAGCGCTTGGAGGTACGTGTGGTTTGTACCTGAGACTGTTTGTGAGCTCAGTTGGGGTTGACGTGGGGCCACACGTCGTGTGGGCTCCATGTGCATGCTGTGTTCTGCTTCGCGTACTTGGACCTCTCGCGGCGTAGAGGGTCCCTCTGTGCTCGTTTGTTTGACTAGCAAGGTGGAGTTTATTTCCCCTGACTTTGTGCTCGTTTGTTTGACCAGCAGGGTTGAGTGGTCTCCCCCTGGTTTCGTTCTTGATGGATTAGCCGGTAGCGGTGCTAGTGACACCCAGTGATGGAGCAGACGCTGCTCCTCTTTTGGGTGAGTTGTTCTGGAGTTGGGTGGTTGCGCGTTACCCACTCCGTGTTCGGTTGGCCAGTGTTGTACCCTCCTATAGAGATGGCCAGAGCAGTTCTGAGTTTTACCCTCCAACGGGGCTGGGCAGTGGGTTACTCATCGACTTCTAGGGTTTACCCTCCAGTAGAGACTGGGCAGTGGGTCACCCGACGCACTTAGGGTGTACCCTCCAGCAGAGACTGGGCAGTGGGTCACCCGACACACTTAGGGTGTACCCTCCAGCAGAGACTGGGCAGTGGGTCTCCCAACGACCTCTTAGGGTCTACCCTCCAGCAGGGCTGGGCAGTGGGTCACCCGTCGTCTAGTTCCAGGTCTACCTTCTAGTACGGCTGGGCAGTGGGTCGCCTGTCGACTTATTCCAGGTCTACCCCCCAACACGACTAGGCAGTGGGTCGCCTGACAACTTATTCCAGGTCTACCCTCCAGCGGGGCTGGGCAGTGGGTCACATGATGATGTGTTATGGTCTACCCTCCAGTGGGGCTGGGCAGCGGGTCACCTGATGATGTGTTATGGTTTAACCTCTAGCGGGGATGGGCAGTGGGTCGCTGGATGATGTGTTATGGTTTACCCTCCAGCGGGGCTGGGCAGTGGGTCACCGGATGATGTGTTAGGGTTTACCCTCCAGCGGGGCTGGGTAGTGGGTCACCTGATATCTGGTTATGAATTACCCTCCAGTGGGGTTTGGCAGTGGGAAACCTGTTGATATTCCAGACTCAGTCCTTTCTACTAGGCTAGTCTGTGGATTTCCTCCGTGACCACCGGAGCAGGACCCTTGGTTGTACGGGTCAGTGTTGGAATGACTTTGACATTGAGGAGACCTCTCGACTGCAGGGCAGTGACGAGGTGTGGTTTAAATTTCCCTAGAACTCTCAAGTACAAGGGGAACTTTCCCCACCGAGACACGTTCTTGTGACGCGATCTAAAACCGTGCGGGCGAGTCAGTACTGCCCAAAGCGGATAGTGTCGAGGTGCGGTGATTGAGCCCTTGGCTTGAAGTTCGGGGCAGACGTGCGGGATGCTGGGCATCGATGATGGTGTTTCTTCTGGGAATGTTAGTGAATCATTTTCTTGGGCTGAGCTACGGGACGGAGATCCCCTTACGACGTTGTTCGGGTTTCTTGTTGAGAATACAGATATGTATATACCTTGTTTCCGGTACCCACTTCTTGGGTTTGGTTACTCTCTTTCCAGGAGAGGCGAAGACGCGCGGGGTATGCCACGTGCTTTCCGTGTCTAGCTTCTTATGGTTGGACGAGTCTACTCTCCTGCTATAGGTAGCGAAGACTCGACGGGAAGTTCATCTTCTCACCGTTTCTAGCTCCTTGTGGCTGGACGAGTCTACCTCCTTACTCTTGTTGGGTTGAGCTGGACTCTTTACTGCACTTTCAGTTGTACTCCTCTACTTTTCCTGTTCGCTCTACTTATCACCCTTCGGTACCTCATTTGTTGCTCCCTCGAGGCTTTGGGGTATCCTACTGAGTATTTTTATACTCACCCCTGCTTGGGCTTTGCCCGCACTTGGTATGCCCTTGCAGATGACGGACATGTGGAGCGTGACTTCAGTAGAGCGTAGAAGCTTGGGAGCTTGGGCCGCGTGCGGTGGTCGTGGCCAGGTTCCAGGTGGGAGACCCGTCAGCTGTTTCTTTTTGTTTACCTGTTTCCAGGTTGTGGCAATTTTTGGTTGGGCGCGTGTTTTTCCCCTTTTCTTTTCAGTTTGTACTTTGTACTGTTTAGAGGTCGATGCACTTCTGTGGTTTATACATATAGCAGTTGTTCTTTTTACTATGCTTGTTGTTTCTTTTACTCTGCACTGTTGCATTGAGTGTGCTGCGTGTGTGTGTACAAGTTCTTAGGCAAAGTCCTCCCCGAGTTGTTGTGCCTTCGGCGCTGGTCTCCAGCCCCTGGCCTATGGAGGCGGGCCTGGGGTAGTTACGGCTCGAGCCCGGGTAGGGTTGGGTCGTGACATGTGATCAGTAAGAAATTTAAAGTCTGATAAGATCAACTTAATTTTTAGTGAATAGTAAATTATGAATAATAATATTACCATTATAAATAGTAATATGACCAATGGAATTGTAACCTCACTTAATTAAGTATAAATATAGTTTAGGCATCTTGAATGGTAATATGATATAATAGCATAAGTAAATAATTGTTTCAGAAATTATTAGTTAAGTATTAGTATTTTTCAGGTAAATAGAGATTTTATATAAAAATTAAATATATCATATTTAGAAAATTATTTTCATAAAATGGAGTTCATTTTTGAATTCAAAACATTGATATTAGGTTAGTGTAAATTTATGATATTTTTATAAAATGTTTTGTTTTTCGGTGAATAGTAAAAATACAGTTTTTGATTTTTCAGTGTGTTTGATGACATCATCATGACATAATATGTAATTTAAAATTATGGTTGACTCATTTGGATTAAAATATTATATGAGGTGTCCCAAGTGGCCAAAACCATTGAAAAGCCCATGGTTTTTCAAATACCACTAATGAGGTGTCCCTTGGAAATTAATAAAATATTCTCTCACTTTTGCTATAAATACCAACATATTCCTTCATTCCTTTCATTCCAAATTCCACCTCAATGAATCTATGATATTTTTACCTCTCAAGTATTCCTCCCAAGGTTCCATCAAGCCCTCAAAGTTCTGATCATAGAGTTTTAGAAGTTACTCTTCAAGGTAAGGGAACCTTTCACCCTCCTCTTTTACTCAAGACTTCTTTTATGTCATGTCTTTTAATTTCTATTTTCTTATATTGGGGTATGTTCTTATATATTCTTATTACTTTCCATTTTAAGTTTGAATTATGATATAACCTTTTCTCTCTCATCTAATCATTTTCTGAAGTTTTAATTGACGTCGTTAGGCTGCTGAATTTTCGTAAGGGAATTCTCAACTTCTCTTTTTTCCATTCAAGTTCTCTTTTATGTGGTATGTCTTTCTAGTTTCCATAACATGTTCTTATTTACATTTTATTATATACATACACTAAATTATGAGTCTTTTATGAATGGGTGACCCCTGTCCCCTCTCCTTTTAATGTTTTCTAAAACCATGTTGCATAGTCGTTATGCTGTAGAATTTTCATCTCAAAATATCTCTTTTTTTTCTCAAGAAATTATATTATTTTATTTATGTGAATACCAAAATATATTTTGTTTATAGTGGTATTTATAAATTCATAAAAATGATATATTTTATTCTGGAATTTACATACATAAAACCCTCATTCCCTTTCCGTGGGTTATAAATGATATAATGATCATGTTTTTAAGCACTTTTTAAAACGTCACGATTTTGATATGAAACCCATTTCTTTTATTATATTTGGGTTATTTGTGAAATGTTTGATTACAATCTATGTAGATAACATGAAAATAAATACATATTGAGGGTGAGACCTAATATCACTACAATGCATTGGATAAAGAAATTAATCTCTAGAGATGATAGGTTTTATGATACCTTGGTGAATAACCTTGGTAATTTTTATGACACCTTGGGGATGGGCCTTGGTGATATACTTATGAATGTATAAATTAAATGTTGTATCCACATTTTCAAGTTACGATTCATGTTATTTTTATTATTATATGCCTCTCTTTCCATTTCCCATGTCTTTATGTATTTCATCAAGTTCTTTTTGATATCACAAGTAAACCAATTCACTTATTTACCCTTACTGGGACTTCTGATCACCCTTTATTTTGATGTATTTCCTCAGGTTATGAGATGAAATAATTGTACTTAGGATGAACATTTAAATAATCCTTTCAAGAGGATTAAAATAATGTTTTATGTTTTCATGTATTATATACCTTTTTTCCAAGACACTAGACTTTAAAGATCCTCTATTTGTAAAATGTAATGAAAAGTTATGTAATAAAAAGGAGGGATTACATAGTTGGTATCAAAGGGAGGTTTAGTTATTTATGGAAATTAGTCTATGAGAAATTTAGGAATAAACCTATATAAAAGTTTAAATATTGGAAAAATTCTTGGTATTTTGGTGAAATATTAAGTAAGTGGTTTCTGAACAAATAGATCCCTATCTAAATATAAACAAGTGGATGTGGCTATGACATAGATGTATCTAGGGGTAAAATCCGAAAAGACCTCTTTGAGATAGACTCAAACGAGAATTGGTGCATGAAAACGAGCCTTACTGCATTCTTAGTTTGACATTCCTGGGAGGATATTTTTGGTTAATCACAAGATTTTTATGAATCATTATGAAGTATTTATAAAGAAATGTAATTGTTATTAAAGAATAATATGTTTAAGCATGAAGTTTTAAAACATAAAAATCCTTTATAGTTAAAAATATTCATAAATGAAATAAGATTATCACTAAGGTTTTATTATTTTATAAAATGTCGGGCAATATGAGGAACCGTGAAAATGGTGACCGCAATGGACCATGCACTGATGACCCTCCGATGGAAGCCGGAATGAAAAAATTCACGAGAATGATGAACCAACTAACTAAAGTTATGGGAAATAACTTGAATCAATCTGAGAGAATGATCTCACCCCGAAGGGAATAACTTTCATTTGATTCATTTATGTGTCAATGACCACCAAACTTCAGTGGATCTACCAACCCATTGATTGCTGAATAGTGGATCAGCTCTATCGAGAAGATCTTTTCTATGCTCCTCTATTCAGAAAAAGAGAAGGTCACCCTGGCTGTTTATCGCTTAGAGGGAGAATATTATCAGTGATGGGAACTGATTAAAAACACGAGTCCAAGAGTGGATGTTGAATCTATGGAGTGGGAATAGTTCATAGGGATCACATTCACTAATTATTTCCCTCATTTGATGAGAAAAAAATGGAGAAGGATTTTCTCGAGCTAAAGTAGATGAAGAATAAATTTGTTGGAAGCTATGAGATGAACTTCACAATACTTTACCATTATACCTCAATATTTTTCATAGATCCTAATGGGAAGGTTGATAGATTATTTGGTGGACTAATACCTCATCTATGGAAGAATCTAGCTAACTGAGACTATGACAACTATAAGGAGATCGTTTGGAGTGCTATGAAAGTTGAAATGGAGTTCAGTGAGATGAAATGGTATCATAAATCCTATGACAAGAAGAGATAAATTGATCCAAGATCAGGGAGTAGCTTTTATTAGGGAAGATGAGGCAAGCAAGTGAAATGTCCCACATGTAATAAATGTGGGAAAAAGAATTTGGGGAATTGCCTGCTCGGAAGCGGGAAGTGATACAAGTGTGGAAGAGATGGCCATATCGCGTGAAAATTTCATAGTGAGGTGAAGCCTCAACTTACCAACACTAAAGAAAAAGGGAATATGGTACATTCCATACCTAAAGTCCAATGGTTCAAGTGTGGACAACTTGGGAACTTTGCTATTCATTTTCCAAATCTGAGGGCAGTGGAGGGGAATCACCATCAGCCTCAGCAAAGGCCAAGGGAAAAAGTTAAATATTTTTCCATCATAAAAGTTGATGTTGAATCTCCAAATGATGTTGTGGTAGGTACTATTATTTTTCTCTCAAATATATCAAGTACTTTTTTTTATTCTAGTTCTATGCATTCTTTTATTTTCTCAAAGTTTACAAAGAATTTAGAATCAAACCTTGAATTTATAGAAGTAGAGTTATTAGTCAAGACTCTTGAAGGGATTATCCAAGCATCAATAGTATTTAAAAAATCTAGTATTTACTTTAGTGAGCACAGTATTATCACAAATATAGTAGTCATTCCCATGTTGGAATTCGACATTATACTAGGGATGGAGTGACTCTCAAACTATAATGCTAAGATCAAATGAAGAAGCAAGGAAATATTAGTAGTCTTGAATGAGAAACCTATAGTTATCTTCAAAGGAGAGATTTATCAACCTAATATTCATCTATAAGAACCTCCTATAGCCTTCTATATGGAGTTTACCGGTGATGAATAAGAAGTAAATGAGAGTATAAGGATAGAAAATGTCCCCATCATCCAGGAATACATTGACGTATTTCCTGAGGAGTTATTCAGACCTCCCTCGAAAAGAGAGGTAGAGTTATACATTGAACTATAACCTGGATCTCATCCGATATCAAAGATCCCGTATAGGATGGAAAATGTGGAGCTAGAGGAATTAAATAAACAACTCCAAGATCTCTTGGAGAAGGAGTTTATCTGACCGAGTGTGTCTCCTTGGGCAACACCTGTTCTCTTTGTGAAGAAGAAGGATGGATCAATGCAATTATGCATTGATTATAGAGAACTGAATGAGATCACAATGAAGAATAAATACCCTCTTCCAAGAATTTATGAATTATTTGACCAACTTCATGGGGATCAATTCTTCTCTAAGATTGATCTTCGATCTGATTATCATAAATTGAGGGTGAAGAAAAAAGATATTCCAAAATTTTCCTTTCGATCAAGATATGTGAATTATGATTTTGTTGTTATGCCCTTTGGTTTGACTAATGCTTATGATATTTTTATGGATTTGATTAATAGAGACTTTAAGGACTACCTTGACAACTTTGTGGTAGTTTTTATTGATGATATTCTGATATATTCCAAAAGTCGTGAGGAGCATGAGGATCATCTAAGGGTTATTTTACAAACTCTATGGAAGGATATGATTTTTGGAAAGTTCATAAAATATGAATTTTGGTTACAACAAGTTGATTTCTTGGGTCACATTATAACTAATGAAGGAATCATAGTTGACTATGTAAAGAAAAAGATTATAGATGAGTGGCCTCAACCTACAACAATAACTGAGATTCATAGTTTCCTTGGATTAGAGGGATATTATAGGAGGTTTGTGATTTTTTCCCCAAATTTCTAATCTACTAACCAAGTTAACTTGAAAAGGGGCTAAGTTCATCTAGATAAAGGAGTGAGAGTAAAGTTTCCAAGAGATGAAAAAGAGATTGGTTATTGCACCCATGTTAACTTTCCCTCAAGCAGAGAAGGATTCATTATTTTTAGTGATGCATCTCTGAAAGGGCTTGGGTGCTTCCTTATGAAAAATGACAAGGTGATTGCTTATGCATCTCGATAGTTGAAGACTCATGATCAGAACTATCATACGCATGATCTAGAGTTGGATGCGATTGCTTTTGATTTGAAGATATGGAGGCACTGTCTTTATGGGGAGAAGTATGATATATACATAAACCATAAAATTTTGAAGTATATTTTCACAAAAAATAAATTGAACATGAGATAGAGGAGATGGTTTGAACTTCTTAAAGACTATGATTGTTCAATTCATTATCACCCCGGAAGAAGTTTGAGGCTCTGAAGGATGGGAAGTTTCTTGATTTAAATATTGATCAAGAAGGTGCACTGAAATTTCATACAAGACTATGTGTTCCATTTATTCCGGAAATAAAGAAGGAGCTGATGGATGATGCTCATAGATTTACTTTATCTATACATCCTAAAAGCACAAAAATGTATAGGTACCTTTGTAATCATTATTGGTGGGATAATATGAAAAGGGATATTTTTGAATACACTACAAGGTGTATGGTATGTTATCAAGTTAAGGCAGAGCAACAACTTCCTAAAGGGGTATTACAACTGTTACCCATACCAGTATGGAAGTGGGACAATATCACTATGGAATTTTTCACTGGTCTCACAATAACTACCAAAGGAAACAATGCGATATGGGTTATAGTGGACCGTCTCACCAAGACTACCCATTTTATATATATTTAGGAAGATTTCTCTCTTGATCAACTTTCCAGGATTTACATGAAGGAAGTGGTAAGCCTGTATGGAATTCCACTTTCTATCATATCTGATCGTGATCCAAGATTCAAATCAAAATTCTAGAGAAGTCTTCAACATGATCTATGTCCTGAATTGAACTTTAGTACGGCTTATCACCCCCAAACTGATGTACAATCTAAAAGTACTATTCAAACATTCGAGGTCATACTAAGAACATTCTCAATGGAATTTAAAGGTAGATGGGATCAACATCTTCCATTAGTTGAGTTTTCTTATAACAATAGTTTCCACTCAAGCATTCAAGTGGAACCTTATGAAGCTCTATATGAGAGGCGATGTAGAACTTCTACTTGTTGGGATGAAGTGGGTGAGAGAAAGATTCTTAGGCCTGATCTTGTGCAAGAGATGACAGAAAAGGTTCATGCCATCCAACAACACATTAAGGATGCTCAGAGTTGGCATAAGAGCTATTCCAAAAACCGTCAAAAGGAATTGGAGTTTGATGTTGGTGACAAAGTATTCCTTCAAATTTCACCTTGGAAGAGATTCATGAGGTTTGGGAAGAAGGGGAAGCTTAGCCCTAGGTACATTGGCCCCTATGAAATCCTTGATCGCATAGGAGAAATGTTCTATAAGCTTTCACTTCCTCCAAATCTATCACAATTTCATGATGTCTACCACGTATCCCTCTTGGGGAAGTACATACCCAACCCTTAACATGTACTAAATCCATAGGTGGTACAACTAGAACATGACCTCTCTTATGAGGAGTAGTCGGTGAAGATCTTGGATCGTAGAGACAAGGTTCTATGCAACAAGACTACCCACCCTGTTAAAGTGTTGTAGAGGAACCACAAATACGAATAAGCCACATGAGAACTAGAAGATTATATGAGGCAGAAGTACCCACACCTTTTCTTTTCTGAGGGTACGAGTTGAAATTTTGGGGACAAAATTTCTTAAGGGGGGAAGAATGTAACGACCCAGACTTTTGAATAAAATTTTGTTTCCTAAAAATGTATGTATCACTATGTCATAATCAATAAAAAATTTATAAGTATAAATGAAATGTTCCCATTAGGTTTTGACTATTATATGACCATTGGTCAATATGACCATTAGAAACAATAATAATTTTTAACATTATAATTTTTTTTAAAATAGAAATAATAATGGATAATTAATGTAGAAAGAAGAGTCGATGGCCTCATCCAGTAGACTCGGGCCATACGGAGCCCATCTGTTGGAGCTTGGGAAGGAGGTAGCATCACTGGGCTTTTCTCTGGACCAATCCCAAGCCAAGCTTCAACTTGTTAAGCTTGAACGGAATCAACTACGGGAGAAGTTCAAGATGATATAAATCACCTCTTGGGAAATGCTGTCTAAGCCGCCCCAAGATTCTATCACCATTGCACACCTTACTCTTAGGTCCTATGTAGGGGCTATGTAACGAGTCATTAGTTACTTTTTGTAATCCTTTTGTATAAATACAATTTTTATTTCTTATTATTGTATTTTTTTTGAATTTAAAATTTCAAAATAAATATAGGATGAATTTTTATAAGTTTCATATCATTGATGAATATTGAAAAAAAGAGTATTTTAAAATATTTTTTATACTTTAAATAATTAATAATGTGAAATTATTTTCAAAAAATGTACATATATAGTTGTGACCAGTAAGAAATTTAGAGTCTGATGAGATCAACTTAATTTTTGGTAAATAGTAAATTATGAATAATAATATTTACCTTATGAATAGTAATATGACCAATGGAATAGTAACCTCAATTAATTAATTATAAATATTATTTAGGCATCTTGAATGGAAATATGATATAATAGCATAAGTAAATAACTGTTTCAGAAATTATTAGTTAAGTATTAGTATCTTTTAGGTAAATAGTTAATTTAAATAAAAATTAAACATATCATATTTAGAAAATTATTTTCATAAAATGAGTTCATTTTTTAATTCATAATATAGATATTAAGTTAGGGTGAATTTATGAGATTTTTATAAAATGTTTTGTTTTTTAGTGAATAGTAAAAATATATGTTTTGAGTTTTCTGTGTGTTTTATGACATCATAATGATGTAATATGTAATTTAAAATTATGGTAGACTCATTTGGATTAAAATATTATATGAGGTGTCCCAAGTGGAAAAAAACATGGTAAAATACCATGGTTAAGCCCATGGTTTTGCAAATACTACTAATGAGGTGTCCCTTGGAAATTAATAAAATATTCCCTCACTTTTGTTATAAATACCAGCCCCTTCCTTCATTCATTTCATTCAAAATTATCTATAAAAAAATATATGGTCTTTTTACATCCCAAGGATTCCTCCATAGGTTCCCTAAATCCCTCAAGGTTCCGATCCTAGAGTTTTAGAAGTCACTCTTCAAGGTAAGGGAACCTTTCACCCTCCTCTTTTAGTTAAGACTTCTTTTATGTTATATATTTTAATCTCCATTTTCTTATGTTAGGGTATGATCTTATATATCCTTATTACTATCCATTTTATGTTAAAATTATGATAGAACCTTTTATCTCTCATCAAATCATTTTCTAAAGTTTTAAGTGACACCGTTAGGCTGCCGAATTTTCATAAGGGAATTCTCAACTTCTCTTTTTTCCATTCAAGTTCTCTTTTATGTGGTATGTATTTAAAGTTTCCATAACATGTTATTATTCCATTTTTTTCTATCCCTATACTATATTATGAGTCTTTTATGAATGGGTGACCCATTTACCCTCCCTTTTTAATGTTTTCTAAAACCATGTTGCATAACTGTTATGCTGTAGAATTTTCATCTCAAAATCTCTCTCTTTTTCTCAAGAAATTATCTTATTTTATTTATGTGAATACCCAAATATATTTCATTTCTAGGGGTATTAATCAAGACATAAAAATGATATATTTTATTTTGGAATTGACATACATAAAACCCTCATTCCCTTTATGTGGGTTATAAATGATATAATGATCATGTTTTTAAGCACTTTTTAAAACATCACGATTTTGATATGAAACACATTTCTTTTATTCTATTTGGGTTATTTATGAAATGTTTTATTATGATCTATGTGTATCACATTAAAATAAATAAATATTAAGGGTGCGCCCTGATAGCGCTATAATGCATTGGGTAAAGAAATTAATCTCCAGAGATGATGAGTTTTACGATACCTTGGTGAATAACCTTGGTAATTCTTATGACACCTTGGGGATAGAACTTGGTGATATGATTATGAATGTATAAATTAAATATTGTAGACACATTTTCAAGTTATGATTCATGTTATTTTTATTATTATATTCCTCTCTTTCCATTTTCCATGCCTTTATGTATTTCATCAAGTTCTTTTTGATATCACAAGTGAACCGATTCCCTTGTTTACCCTTACTGGGTCTTATGCTCACCTTTTCCTTTGATGTATATCCTCAAGTTAAGAGATCTAGTAATTGTACTTAGGATGAACATTTTAGTAATCCTTTCAAGAGGATTAAAATATTGTTTTATGTTTTCATGTATTATGTACCTTTTTTCCAAGACACTATACTTTAAAGATTATCTGCTTGTAAAATGTAATGAAAAGTTATGTAATAAAAAGGCAGGATGCCATATTACTTCTTCAATCATATAGTTTTTCCACACAACCTTAACTTGATAAATCACTTTTGTAAGATCCATAACTTTTTAGAGAAGGATTGGGATTGATTATAAGTATTAATTTTCATTTTATTAATTAAATTTTAATTGGGTTTTATTTTAGGGAGTGTTTGAGTAAAATTTTGAGAAAAACAAAAGAAAAAGGGGTTGTGTACTGTTGTTGTAGGGTTAGGGAAAACCATTCAACCCAGCCCAGCTAACCATGTGAACCTAGAAAAAGGGGATTTGCATGGATGAAACATGGTTTGGGAAACCGTGTTCCCTCTTAGGAATAACTGTGTGCCCCTAAAATAATAGGCGCATGGTTGGCTCACGGTTAGGGAAAACCATGCACTCCTGTGCAGGAAACCGTGCACGTGAATTAATTAAGCCCAAAAATTAATTCTAAAATTTCCTGAACCCCCTAATTAACCCTAAATCGACCATAATTCATACTTAGGTCATATTTCATGTTTTGGGAGATCTATGGATGAATTTCATCCCCTCCCAACCTCCATTCTTTTTGAATTGAAGCTCGGTCAAAGGACGCTTCTCTCATGGTAAATGGATTCTTCTCCCGTTCTTCCCTCATTCTTCCCAAATTCTTTCTAATTTCTTTCAGATATGTAATCCAATATATTGGATATATATATATATATATATTTTGAGATCTAGATATATGATTCTAGATATAGATCTAGTTTTTCAAGATATTGATTTTCTTGAATCTTGATTTTGGGTTTTGAGATTCAGATCTAGATCTATGTCGTTGCGTCGCTTGATTTTTGGGGATTTCCATTGGGTGATCGTTCGTCAACAAATTGAGGTAAGTGGTTATTACCATGTAGATATCTCTATCTATTTTTCTCCTCTATATGGATAAAATATGGATATTAATCCACTGTTGGATCTAGATTTAGATATAGGTTTGTTAGGTCTTGATTCATTTAAATCTCAGATCTAGGAATCGAATCAATATCTCGTTCTACATCGTTATTCCACTAAAATTTGGGGTTTTACATTGGTGAGAATTCTCTGTCACTATTCTTGAGGTATGTGTTCTAATAATTAATTCCCATAGTCATGATTTTTATTAAGTGTATGCAATTGTATAATTGCTAGTGTTCTTTAGAAATTTGAATTCCTAAATTGGGTTAATTAATGTGGCCAACTGATTAATTGGTTTATTGTTGAAATTTATGACTAATTGTGGATTTGATTATTAAACTATAGGGCTTCCCATTTAGACAATTAATTGGGAAATTATTTATGATATTTAGGGGCTATCCAATTAGATAATGAATTGGTAGGTTAATTATGAGATTTAGCGATTTTCGATTGAGATAATTAGTTGATGAATTAATTATGAGATATCAAGATATATGAGTTGCAATAATTATTGGTAGATTAATTATGAAATATCAAGATATATGATTGAGATAATTAATTGATGAATTAATTTTGATATATCAAGATATATAAGTTGGGATAATTAATGGTATATTAATTATGAAATATCAAGATATATGATTGAGATAATTAATTGATGAATTAATTATGGGATATAAAAATATATGAGTTGAGATAATTAATGGTAGATTAATTATGAGATATCATGATATATGATTGAGATAATTAATTTATGAACATATTATGAGATATCAAGATATATGAGTTGAGATAATTAATGGTAGATTAATTATGAGATATCAAGACATATGAGTTGAGATAATTAATGGTAGATTAATTATGATATATCAAGATATATGAATTGGGATAATTAATTGTATAATTAATTATGAGATATTTAGATTTTTGATTTGAATAATTAATTATTGAATTAATTATGGGATAATGAGTTGTGGATATTGACTAATTAATTGATGAATTAATTAATGGATTTGAAATGATTAATTAATCTGGGAATTAATTAAGGGTAATTATGTGATAAAGTAATTATTGAATTAGTAATAAGATTGAGATGATTAATTAATTTTAGAACTAATTAACGAGATTCATGGTATTAATTAATTGATGAATTAATTAATGGAAGTAACATGATTATTTAATTTTTGAATTAAATAATGAGATTGATGAGATTAATTAATTGATTGATTAATTAAGGGAAGTAATGTGATTATTTAATGGCTGAATTAAATAATGGGATTGATGGGAGTGATTAATTAATTATGGAATTAATTAATAGGATTGATGTGAACAATTAATTAGTGAATTAATTGAAGGGATTGGTGTGATTAATTAATTTTTGAATTAATTAATGTATTCGATGTGACTATTTAATGGAAAAATTAACTAGAGTTATTTATTTGATTAGTTAATTGATGAATTGACTAGATTTATTGATGTGATTAGTTAATTGTTGAATTAACTAAAGTAATTGATATGATTAGTTAATTGTTTAATCAACTAGATTAATTATTGTGTTTAGTTAATTGTTGAATTGACTAATAGGATTGAATTGATTAATTAATTGTTGAATTAATTAATGTATTTGATATGATTAATTAATTGTTTAATTTATTAATATTATTGATGAGATTAGTTAATTATTGAATTAACTAGAGTTATTGATGTGATTAGTTAATTGATGAATTAACTAGAGTTATTGATGTGATTAGTTAATTGTTGAATTAACTAAAGTAATTGATGTAATTAGTTAATTGTTTAATTAAATAGATTCATTGTTGTGTTTAGTTAATTATTGATTTGACTAATAGGATTGAAGTGATTACTTAATTGTTGAATTAATTAATGTATTTGATGTGATTAATTAATTGTCAAATTATTTAATATTATTGATGATATTTGTTAATTATTGAATTAACTAGATTTATTGATGGGATTAGTTAATTTATGAATTAACTAGAGTTATTGATGTGATTAGTTAATTGTTGAATTAACTAGAGTAGTTGATGTGACTAGTTAATTGTTGAATTTACTAGAGAGATTGATGTGATTAATTAATTATTGAATTAATTAATGTTATTGATCTAATTAGTTAATTTTTGAGTTAACTAATGCAAACCATTTTGACTAATTTTTGAATTAAAAATGTCATTGGTGTGGATAATTAATTGTTGAATTAATTATGTGTTGATGAATGGTAACATGGTCATTCAATTGTGTGATTTAAGGAATGGTAACATGGTCATTCATTTGTGTGAAATAAAGAATGGTAACATGGTCATTCAATGATGATAATTAATGAATGGTAATGTGGTCATTAATTTGTGTGAAATAACGAATGGTAACATGCTCATTCATTTGTGAAATAATAATGGTAACATGGACATTCAGACATGTGGTATCCTTCAGGGATAGTTTATATTCTGGCATGGGCCAAAACAGTTATTGAGGTTAGAGTGTCCTCAGGAACTTGGGGGTTATGTGGTTAAATAGAGAATATTTAATAATACGATAAACTATTTATTTATGCATTGTATTTATTCCTTTATAAGACTGTATACACATGTCATTGACTAAATTTATTTTATACATCGTTGGTGGTGTCCTACTAAGTTGTACTCACACCCTACTTAGGATTCATGATCGGTACCCGAATATACTTTATTGTTGGAGGACAGGTCAAGGGAAAGGTCCCTGTGTTAGATGGTTGAGTTGGGGTGGAGAATTGATGAGGGAACCATACATGGTTCAGTACATGCTTAGGTGTCGTCGGTGTCTTTACTTTTGAGTTATATATTGACACTAGGCACGTACATTATCATGACATATTTATTGTTCAATTTAGACATTGTACTTCATGCTTTAGTTATCATGAGATGTTGGTATTGTTTATGATTATATGTTTCTGCTATTTTTTATTTATTTTCATTGGTGTATTACTATGATAAAAGAAAAAAATGAAGGTATAGCCTCCCCATGAATAACTTACCAGACCCTTGTTGTTAGTCGAAAACATCTAGTGTATAGGGAGGCACACTTGAGTTCATGTGACTGATCAGTTCGATGCACCAGTGTGTGGAACCTAGGTCAGGACGTTATAAAGTGGTATCATAGGTCCACTTTTCTTTTCGTCTTCTTTATTCTTAATTTTTGGGAAAGGTAGATAGGAGATTAGGAAGATTCAGGGATTGGTTATGAGCTTGTTCTTGGGAGTAATTGCCCTATGTATAGGGGAGAACCCAAGTTCCTATGATGGTATTATTGTTATTGTTGTTTGCTGTTACAGTTGAATGTTATTTCACCATGGGTGATGCACTTGTTGTGTGATGTGATTATTGTTTTAGAGATTTATTGATATTTTCTATGTTTTGACTCGTGGCCTAGTATGGAATGATATTTGAGTATTCATGCATCATTCTTGGCACTCAGGGTTATTTTGACATGCATCATTTTAGGCATGCACGGTAAATGTGTTTTGGGTAAGTTGTTGACCTTGATTTTTTTCCTTGCTTGTGAAATTGAAATGAAAATAGTACCTAACATGAAATTGAGAAAGATTTTAAGATGATACAATAATGAGAATAAATGGGTATCTAATGAGAAACTTGAAAATGATAATGTGTTTACCCTTGTTAACCAGGACCTAGATATATGATGGTTAAGGGTAAAGATAGTACCTCAGTTTTGACTGTGTGGTGGGAAAAGGGGGAAAGGCTTGATATAGTTTTGTGTAAATACATCTTTCTAACTATGTCAATTTTTTGAATTAAGAATACTTTGTTTTGTTTGGTCCCTGATGTGGGTAGTTTGGGTAGTGATAATTCCCTAGTTTGAGAACTTGTTTGTGAGTGTGTAAGGGACTATATGGTTTTGGATCAGTGTGGTGAGATGTTGGTGGGTAGGGAAGCCTGAGACTTTCAGCAGGTTAAGGTGTTTCCATCATGGGAGGTAACATTGGCTATGGAGGATTTTTTTTGGTATTAATCAATGAATTCTTAGTGTTCTTTTAAATTAGTGATGATTATGTCCGCTGTCTTGACGTCATCCTAGGTACACTAAGAAAGCTTTGGATTTAGGCCTAGCTACCTGAATGTATTTTTGATGTATATGGAGCATCATGGGGTTTGTACTTATGAAGTGATATATATAGATATGGATTGTTGGAGGTATGCCATTTAAAGTTTACTAATTATGTTCTTAGGATGGACTATAAGTTGATGAATACCATGGGTTCTGCACTCGGAAGCTGGGAACAGATAGTGGTTGATATTGTTTGGTTGTCCTGTGAAAGCATAAAAGGCCACATCAAAGTTTTTGGGTTTAACTTGTGATTGAATTGTGGGAAATGGTGATTGAATTGGTTAACAAGCAAGGTTAATGATGATCCAAAGGTGGCGAGTGATATGTCAGTAAAAGGTATGTAGATAAAGACCATGAGTGGGAAGTGGGGGCATCCGAATTCCAAAGAGGAACCTGTAAGGTGCATGTTTAAATTTCCTAGAGAAAGGCTGGGTGAGCCTTGGAGGTGGTGGATGTACATCCTTTCTAGGAAGTTTTTTTATGTAAATACTATGTGCCAATATTGGATGGTTTCTTGCTATTGTTAGGAATAATGAGTTGGGAAACATGTTGAATATGTTGAGAAAGTTGATCACGAGGTTAATGCATCTTTTGAGGATAATATGATACACGTATTGGATCGTAGTGAGAAGATGTTTTGGGGAAATATTGTGCTGTTAGTCCATGTATTTTGGCAACATGGACGTGTGTACGAAGAATCATGGGAGAGATAAATGGATAAAAGGGCTCATTGGACCGATCTTTTTGAATTAGAATCTTAGGGAAGCTTGGGTGTGCAGCTCAAGGATGAGCAGTTATAAGGTGGGGAGATTGTAAGATCTAGAATTTTTTTGGAGAAGGCTTGGTATTGATTATAGGTATTCTTTTTTCCTTTTGTTAAGTACATTTCAATTGGGTTTTAGTTTTGGGATCGTTTGGGTAAAATTTTGAGAAAAATGAAAGAAAAAGGGGTTGTGCACGATTGTCGCAGAGTTAAGAAAAACCGTGCGCCCTAGCCCAGCTAAACATGTGAACCCAGACAGAGACGATTCTCATGGATGGAACACAATTTGGGAAACTATACGTCTTATTAGGAATAACCGAACACCCCTAAAAAATAGGCATAAATTTGGCACACAGTTAGGGAAAACCATGTGATCTTGTGTAGGAAACCATGTGCGAGAATTAATTAAGCCCAAAAATTAATTCTAAAATTTCATGAACCCCCCAATTAACCCCAATTCGACCGCCATTCATATCAAGGTCCTATTTCACGTTTTGAGAGCTCTCCAAATGAATTTAATCCCCTCCAAACCTTTGTTGTTCACGAATCAAATCTCGGATCAAAGAACGCTTCTCTCCTGATAAGAGAATTCTTCTCTCGTTTTCCCTCATTCTTCCCACATTATTTATGATTTCTTTCACTGATGTAAGCCATAGTATTGTATATATATATATATATATTTATTGAGATATAGTTATATGATTCTTGATCTAGATCTAGTTTTTCAAGATCTTTATTTTCTTGAATCTTGATTTAGGGTTTTGAGATTCAGATCTAGATCAACGTCTTTGTGCCGCTTGATTTTTGAGGATTTTCGTTGGGCGATTATTCGTCAAAAAATTGAGGTAAGTGGTTCTTCCCATGTAGATATCTCTTTCTCTTCTGCTCCTCTTCATGGATAAAATATAGATATTAATCCGCTATTGGATCTAGATTTAGATATAGGTTTGTTAGATCTTGATTCATTTTGTAATGACCCGCCAATTCTCATTGGCTTAAGAGTGCAATGAGTCATTACTAGGCCTTAAGTGACATCCCCAAGGTGCCAAAGGCTGGCAATAAATGCTGAAGGGTTTCAAAACAAGTGGGGGACGATTTACCCTTTAAAAATACACCATAGAACCAACAATCATAACCAAACAGATCTATTAAATGATGCATGATAAAAACTAAGACAACTCAACCATTTATTTTATCAACAACCAACCAAAAGTACCACATCAGAAACCAACACTAAAACATCATAGTATTCAGTGGAAAGACAACTCAAAGAATCCAAGACAACATCCCAAATCCATTCTCCACAAGATCCAAGATCCCACATCATGAACCAGCCCAAGTATCACGAAGCAGTGCTCTAAACATGTGACACTTTACCCTTGCCAACGTCCCGGTACATAACATCTGCAAAAGAACCAACATGCCAAAGCAGGGGCTGAGTAATGAAACTCAGTAGGTTTTCCCCAATGACTTACTAACCCATGCCTCTAGGATAAAACATGTTAGCACATTTATATAAAAAAATTTATATAAAAAAATTCCAAAAATAGTTCACAATATAACCAGTTCCATGTCAACACCATTTTCCAACAAAACCCATCTTTCACAAGAAAAGAAATCAATCAAAGTTCCCAATTCCATTCACACTTCCATTTGGCACATTTGTTCCAATTCACCAGCCCACACCACCAACCATGCATGCGACCTGGACCTCCCTATACTCGTGAGTGGTGAGTTATCCTTCTACTAAGCCGTCACTTAGTGGACTACCTTGACGGGGGTACTTCACGACCTGATCCATCCCAACCTATTGATGGGGGGAATTCATACCCTTATCCATCCCAACCTATTGATGGGGGGACTTCTCACCCTTATCCATCCCAATGCATATGAACTCACACCACAACCCATGCAATCCATGCCCAAAACCATGTGTGTTCAAGACCTTTCAATAAAACATCACCCTTTTTTTGAAAACAATTTCTTTCGAGCAACAAAACCATAGCCAATTTAAAATCACCATTTTAAATTTGCTTCAACAACCACTTTCCAAAAACACACAATTTCCATCACCCGTTACTAAAAATGGATTTCAACCATTCTTTCACAATAGATAAAAAAACCATTTCAATAAAGAAAAAAAATTTGAAACTAAGCCTTCAAGTTCTAAGAAAGAGGAATCGAGAGTGAAGCCACCTACCTCAACAAATTGGGTGAAACCAATCAACAGACGAAGAACACCAAGAAAACCGGGCCAAAACTCCAAAAACCCACCTTAGATATCTTCTCCTAACACAACCAAGACCAAAACCTATCATATTTGGAATCCACACCCTCAGATCTACCCATAACGGGCGTAGATCTAAGAAAGTGAGAGAAGAGGATAAGTAGATCTAAGTATATTTATGAAAACGATGAAGAACGATCACATACCTTAAGAAATCGACTTCGATTTTCCAAGAGAAGCCTTCAGATCACCTTTGGAACTCTTGGGAGAAGTCTTCCAACCTTCAAGGGAGAGTAATCCCGAGTTAGGGCTGCTTAGGAAGTTTAAACAAGGAAATTAAAGGCAAAACGAATTAGATCCACAATTTTAGGATCTAACTTTAAGTGACCGCATGATTAGTCCACACGATTTGGAAAATGGTGTGATAACCGTGCATTGGCTATTGCCTCGGCCACCCTCCTCGCACGGTTTGGCCGCACGGTTAGGAAAACCATGCACTGACCGTGCGGAAGCCACTGCCTCCAATACCCACTTTGCACGGTTTGTCCGCACGATTAGACAAACTGTGCGCCGACCGTGCGACTTCCCATTTGCCTCAAAACATCATTCCAAGTTCTCCCGACTCTCCCATTCAACACCCTTAACTTTAAAACCATGAAAAGCATCAAGAAAGGGGTTACATACCAGAAACTTAGGGTACTAAATTCTCCCCACCATTGGCCTTTCCGTCCCCGGAATGTAGAAAACCACAGCTTGACTGAAAGAGTTCTGGCTACTGCTCCTTCATTTCTTTCTTGCATTCCCAAGTCTCTTCCTGAATCTAACCATGCTGCCATAAAACCCGCACTAGACCTGTGCTTTTTCCATGCAAGAATTTCTCTTGCATATCCACTATCTGTACCGGGATATGTATCAACGAAGCATCCGTCTCTAGGTCAACGTGATCCCATCTGATCACATGGTCAGGATCGGGTTGATACTTCTTTAACTGACATACATGGAACACATTATTCAATGCACTGAACCATGGTGGTAATGCCAACTGATATGCCACCTCTCCAACTCGTTCTAGTATCTCAAAAAGGCCTATATATCGAGGAGATAACTTTCCCTAATTCCCAAAATGACGTTGTCCAAGTCTTGGAGAGATCCTCAAGAAGACATGATCACTCACTTCAAATGACAACGATCTTCGGCGATGATCCGCATAAGATTTATGATGAGTCTGAGCCATCTCCATCCTCTTTTTAATCAACTAGATCTTCTCTGTTGTTTCTTGGACAAGGCTTGACCCAACTAGTGAAGTTTCACCAGTTTTCACCCAGCATAGTGGAGAACGGCAAGGATGCCATACAATGCTTCAAACGGAGCCATGCGTATCGAGGCTTGATAACTGTTATTGTATGAGAAATCCACTAAGGGTATATGCTCCTCCCATGATCCACCAAAGTCCATTACACAAGACCAAAACATGTCTTCCAACGTTTGTATCATCCACTCAGATTGCCCATCTGTCTGAGGATGATACGCCGTGCTCATTGTCAACTGAGTCCCAAGGGCTTGTTGTAAGGATTTCCAGAATCGAGATGTGAACCTCAAATCTCTATCTAAAACGATAGACACTGGTACCCCATGCCTCTTTACCACTTACTGGATATATATTTTTGAATGATCTTCCACTGTATGGGTTTCACAAATTGGGATGAAATGGGCCGACTTGGTTAGACGGTCCACTACCACCCAAATGGCATCGTGTTTCCAGACCGTTCTTGGAAGACCTGTAACAAAATCCATTGATATCTGCTCCCATTTCTATACTGGGATAGGTAAAGACTGTAATATACCACCTGGTCTCTGATGCTCTACTTTAACCAGCTGACAAGTTAATCATCGTGAGATGAATTCGGCCACCTTCATTTTCATGACGCTCCACCAAAACTGCGCCTTTAGCGTCTTATACATCTTCTATGTACCCGGATGTACAACCCATCTTGAATGGTGGTAAGCATGAAGGATTTGTTTCTGAAAAACCATAGGTACAACCATACGATCTTTGAAACACAAAACTAAACTCCCATACAGCTTCCATCCCTCAATGGTCTCCCCACCATTGAGTTTTGAACTCATTGAAAAATAGTCTACATCAGATGTCTGTGCCTCCTTTACTATCTCCACCAAATTAGGAACAAGTGTAGCTGAGAAGAAAAAAACAACATCACCTTGTTTTTCACATTCCACATGCATGTCGGCTAAAACTGACATCAACTGCCATTCATCTGAAGCTTCCTTTGCCAAATGAGCATATGACTTCCTGCTTAATGCATCAGCCACCAAATTTCCCTTACCCGGCATATTAATTAAGTCAAAGTTGAACATTTGAAGATAATCCATCCATCTCCTCTACATCATATTCAAATATCGCTATGATAAAATGTGTTTCAAGATTTTGTGATCCATAAACACAGTAAATTTCTCACCGAAGAGATAATGTCTCCATGTTTTCAAAGCATGGACAACTGCAGCTAACTCCAAATCATGTGTTGGGTAGTTCTTTTCATGAACCATCAACTACCTTGAACCATAAGCAACAACATGGTCTCCTTGCATGAGAATACATTCCAACCCTGATCCTGAAGCATCACAATACACTACGCACCCTTGTCCTGATTCAGGCAAGATCAAGATGGGTGCTGATGTAATGCGAAGTTTCAACTCTTGAAAAGATCTTTGACATTCCTCAGTCCATTGAAATGCATTGTTCTTCTTTGTCAATGCTGTCATAGGCGAAGCTAGTCATGAGAAGTCACAGACAAAGCGTCGGTAATAACCAGCTAGATCAAGAAAACTTCGTATTTCAAAGACATTCTTCGGAGGTTGCCAAGAAATAACAACTTCTATCTTTTCTGGATCCACTGGAACACCTTTCTCAGAAAAAACATGGCCTAGGAAACGTACCTCTGGTATCCAAAAATCGCACTTTGATAATTTGTCATACAACTGATGGTCTCTCAATATTTCCAACACTATTGTCAAGTGTTGCTCATGCTCAGCCCTTGTTCCTGAATACACCAATATGTCATCCACAAACACCACAACAAAAGAATCCAGATATTGATGAAATATACGATTCATCAAATCCATGAAGACCGCTAGTGCATTCTTTAGACCGAAAGGAATGACTACATATTCATAGTGGCCATATCTGCTTCTGAAGGCTATATTCGGAATATCCTCCTTATTAACTCGCAACTGGTGATATCCTAATCGCAAGTTAATCTTGGAGAACCACTGAGCTCCCCTTAATTGATCGAATAGTTCATCAATGTGGGGAAGTTGATATTTGTTCTTTATCATAACTTGGTTAAGTTTACGATAATCAACACACAGCTGAAGAGTTCCATCTGCTTTCTTTACAAACAAAACTGGTGCTACCCATGAAGACACGCTTGGCCGAATGAAACCTTTGCTTTCCATCTCCTCTAACTGAACCTTCATTTCCTTTAACTCCGTTGGTGCCATCCTATAAGATGTAAGTGAGATAGGACTGGTCCCCGGAAGGAGATCAATTGTAAACTTCACTTCTCTTACAGGTGGTAATCTTGAGAAGTTTTTAGGAAAGACATCTGGAAATTGATCTACCATAGCTGGAAAATTATTTTCCGCGATTTATTCCAATGATTCCAAAGTCAACACTGCCAACTGGTAAGAGATCATTCCCACCATTGGTGCCAACAAGCTCTTTGCATCTTTCTTTACCATCCTCTCTCCACTGAGCCAATGGCCCAGTGGTACTCGTAACACTTCCCGGTTGGCCTTTAAGCCTGTGGTCACGGGTTCGAGTTGCAGGGGAGGCGTATTAAATCCCCGCCAGACAGGGGACAATTCCTGCCACGTGTTATCTGGGCCGGTCTGATGTGGGGGCCTGTTATCTGCTTGAGGGTGGGGGTCTGCTATCTTCCAGAGGGCTGGGCTCGGGCGTGGCCGAGTTTGGTTGGGCTTTAGGCCCGCCGGGTTCGTTACAAACTAATCGTTCTCCTATAATAGTCGATGTGAGCCTTAAACCTTGTCAACCAATCCATACCCAGGATTACATCATAGACATCCATATCCAACATGGAGAAGTCCCATTCCAGCTCAGCTCCATCAACATTTATAGCTCATGCTCGACACACTAAGGCTTGACATTCTCTTTCACCAAGAGGAGTTTGTAGTTTCAATACAGAAGACATCATTTCCAGTTTTAAACATAGCAAGTCAATAGCATGAGAAGAAATGAAGGAATGTGATGCACCAATATCAAACAACAATTTCACAAAGGTAGAATTCAAAAGAATCATACCTATTACTGTTGATGGTCCAGCGTGATCATCAATAATCATCTGCTCTGCTCCATACAATTGCTTCATCTCCATACTGTTCTCCTTGTTGCCTTGATGAGATTGACCTAGTTGAGGAGTCATGGTATTTAGAGAATCACCATGGCTAGCTCTGTTATGCTGATGAGACTGAGTCTGCTGTCCTCGTTTTGTCGAAGCATATGATTCTTGCGATGCCTGGGAAGTGTCACATGTACCCGACCTCGGAGCACTACGACAATATCGCTGAAGATGCCCCATATACTTGAAATTGTAGAATGATCTCGGTGGTGCTGTACATTCTCATTTTATGTGATAAGTCGAACCACATTGAAAGCAACCTGCTTTGCTCTGGGGTCATGGAGGAAGGTTGACTGATCCCGCTGTCTAGTTCTGATTCGCACTCCCACCTTGGAAGTAGGTGTCCCTCTTCCGCTTGTTTCCAGTATTAAAGTTCCCACCCGTTCCCGTGGGTATCATCATACTTCCTCCTCCCATAACTCCCGAGATGTCTCTTTCAGATACCGTTTCTCTGTTTACCATTTCCGTATAATCTGTAATACAGAGTATCGTAATCTTTGATCGAGTCTCCTACCTTAGCCCAGATTCGAAGATGCGTGCCTTCAAAGAATCACTTGCAGTAACTTCTGGTGAAAAGTGTACTAAATTCATGAATTTAGCCGCACACTCAGTGACAAAGAGATTTTCCTACTTCAGGATGAAAAAGTCAGCTGTCCTCTGGATCTTGAACGTGTGAGGATAGAATTGTTTATTAAACAATTCCTCAAATTCCTCCCAGCTCAGGCCTTGATCCACCTTAGCCTGCACCACTAGCTCCCACCACTGTCGTGAAAGATCCTCCAGCATATACGTTGCCAACTTTACTTTCAACTCTACTAGTGTGCCGATGAAATTGAAGATACGATTCATCCTACTTAGCCACACCTCCACCCATTCTGGTTCAGAATCACCCTAAAAGATGGGTGGATTCTGCTTCTGGAACTAGACGGAATGGTCTATATGCCTTGACTCATCCCTCCGATTCCCTGTGTCCACAGCCTGGAACACTTGAATGATACTCTGAAACAGCTCCTGGTTCACACATGGTTCAGGTGCAACCACATTCTCCGTAGCTTCTTCGGGTTGGTTTCTACGACACCTAACGGGTGCCATTTTCTATACAAACAACGCATGCCGTTAGTCTCAGTTCCTAGCAATTGAAGGCTTAAAAATTCAATTTCTATCACATAAACTATCAGATCATTGTTTTCCAACCATCCAACTTATCCACATGTTCAACCATTTTTTGAAAACACCCCACATACATTTTTGAAAATCCACCCATTTTCACAATATCCGAAATATCCAGTTTTTAAAATCTTTCATTTGAAAATCAATTTATGCATTTTTCAAAAAAATTTGTACCTTACCCAAAATCATAAATCATTATTTGCAATGAGATAAGTCATCCTAGTGGGAAGTCATTCCTCTAATGCATGTCATGCACATCTCATTGGCTAAACCCATGACAATGAGATTTGTAACATTCTAGAAGTGTATCCAAAACACTTATGTACCCAACACCCTGGTAACTTGAAGTTCAGCATAAATGGGTTAGCTACGTCCTTTTATGATATACATTTCAAGTTCCGACAATCCTACTCCTGTATAAGATGATCACCTAAGGAATATACAAGAAGGAATTTCAACTCCAAGACCAAGAACATCGATGACTACTTGTTAGGCAAGGACCGAACAAGCTGATACCATTTGTAATGACCCTCCAATTCTCATTGGCTTGAGAGTGCAACGAGTCATTACTAGGCCTTACGCGACATCCCCAAGGCACCAAAGGCTGACAATAAATGCCAAAGGGTTTCAAAACAAGTGGGGAACGATTTACCCTTTAAGAATACACCACAGAACCAACAAGCATAACCAAACAGATCTACTAAATGATGCATGATAAAAACTAAGACAACTCAACCATTTATTTTATCAACAACCAACCAAAAGTACCACAATTGAAACCAACACTAAAACATCAGAGTAAATAGTGTAAAGACAGCTCAAAGACTCCAAGACAACATCCCAACTCCATGCTCCACAAGCTCCAAGCTCCCACATCACGAACCAACCCAAGTATCACGAAGCAGTGCTCTAAACATGTGACACTTTACCCTTGCCAATGTCCTGGTAAATAACATCTTCAAAAGCACCAACGTGCCAAAGAAGAGGGTGAGTAATGAAACTCAGTAGGTTTTCCCCAATGACTTCCCAACCCATGCCTCTAGGATAAAACATGTTAGCACATTTATATAAAAAAATTTATATAAAACAATTCAAAAAACAGTTCACAATATAACCAGTTCCACGTCAACACCATTTTCCAACAAAACCAATCTTTCACAAGAAAAGAAATCAAGAAAAGTTCCCAATTCCATTCACACTTCCATTTGGCACATTTGTTCCAATTCACTAGCCCACACCACCAACCATGCATGCGACCTGGACCTCCCTATACTCGCGAGTGGTGAGTTATCCTTCCACTAAGCCATCACTTAGTAGACTACCTTGATGAGGGAATTCACGACCTGATCCATCCCAACCTATTGATGGGGGGACTTCTCGCCCTTATCCATCCCAACCTATTGATGGGGGGGCTTCTCGCCCTTATCCATCCCAATTCATATGAACTCACACCACAACCCATGAAATCCATGCCCAAAACCATGTGTATTCAAGACCTTTCAATAAAACATCACCTTTTTTTTGAAAACCATTTCTTTCGAGCAACAAAACCATAACCAATTTAAAATCACCATTTTAAATTTGCTTCAACAACCAATTTCCAAAAACACACAATTTCCATCACCCGTTACTAAAAATGGGTTTCAACCATTCTTTTACAACAGATAAAAAAACAATTTCAATCAAGGAAAACAATTCGAAACTAAGCCTTCAAGTTCTAAGAAAGAGGAATCAAGAGTGAAGCCACCTACCTCAACAAATTGGGTGAAACCAACCAACGGATGAAGAACGCCAAGAAGGTCGGGCCAAAACTCTAAAAACCCACCTTAGATCTCTTCTACTAACACAAAAAGACCAAAACTTGTCATATTTGGAATCCAACCCCTTAGATCTACCCATAATGGGCGTAGATCTAAGAAAACGAGAGAATAGGAGAAGTAGATCTAAGTAGATCTAAGAAACCGATTAAGAATGATCACATACCTTAAGAAATCGGCTTTGATTCGCCAAGAGAAGCCTTTGGATCGCCTCTGGAATGCTTGGGAGAAGTCTTCTAACCTTCAAGGGAGAGTAATCCCAAGTTAGGGCCACTTAGGAGGTTTAAACAAGGAAATTAAAGGAAAAACGTGTTAGATCCACAATTTTAGGATCTAACTTTAAGTGACCGCACGGTTAGTCCACACGGTTTGGAAAACCGTGCGATAACCGTGCGTTGGCTACTGCCTCGGCCACCCTCCTCGCATGGGTTAGCCGCATGGTTAGGCAAACCATGTGCCGACCGTGCGGAAGCCACTGCCTCCAATACCCACTTCGCACGGTTTGTCTGCACAGTTAGAAAAACCGTGTGTCGACCGTGCGACTTCCCATTTGCCTCAAAACATCATTCCAAGTTCTCCCAAATGTCCCATTCAACACCCTTAACTTTAAAACCATTAAAAGCATCAAGAAAGGGGTTACATATCAGAAACCGGGGGTACTACACATTTAAATCTTAGATCTAGGAATTGAATCAATATCTCATTCTATATTGTTATTCTACTGAAATTTGGGGTTTTACATTGATGAGAATTCTTCATCTCTATTCTTGAGGTAGGTGGTCTAATCAACTATTACCATACTCATGATTTTGATTAAGTGTATGCAATTACATAATTTCTACCATTCTTTAGAAATTTGAATTCCTAAACTGGGTTAATTAATGTGGACAATTGATTAATTGGTTTATTATTGAAATTGATGATTAATTGGGGAGTTAATCAGGGGATTAAGGGAATGAAAATTTTGATGATTAATTTGGGAATTAATTATGAGATTTAGGGTATGTCCAATTAGATAATTAATTTATGAATTAATTGTGAGATTTAAGAATTTGTGATTTAGATAATGGACAATTGATTAATTGGATACACTGTTGAAATTTATGACTAGGAGTTTATTATGAGACTAAGGGATTCCCGTTTAGACAATTAATTGGTGATTTTTTATGAGATTTAGGGGATGTCCAGTTAGATAATTAATTGGTGGGTTAATTATGAGATTTAGCAATTTTTGATTTAGATAATTAGTTGATGAATTAATTATGAGATATCAAGATATATGAGTTGGGATAATTAATGGTAGATTAATTATGAAATATAAAGATATATGATTGAGATAATTAATTGATGAATTAATTATGAGATATCAAGATATATGTGCTGGGATAATTAATGGTAGATTAATTATGAAATATCAAGATATATGATTGAGATAATTAATTGATGAATTAATTATGAGATACCAAGATATATGAGTTGAGATAATTAATGGTAAATTAATTATAAGATATCAAGATATATGAGTTGAGATAATTAATAGTAGATTAATTATGAGATATCAAGATATATGAATTGGGATAATTAGTTGTATAATTAATTATGAGATATTTAGATTGTTGGTTTGAATAATTAATTTTTAAATTAATTATGTGATAATGAGTTGTTGATACTGACTAATTAATTGATGAATTAATTAATGGATTTGACATGCTTAATTAATCAGGGAATTAATTAAGGGTAATTATGTGATAAAATAATTTTTGAATTAGTAATGATATTCAGATGACTAATTAATTATAGAATTAATTAATGATATTCATGGTATTAATTAATTTATGAATTAATTAATTAAAGTAACGTGATTATTTAATTTTTGAATTAAAAAATTAGATTGATGAGATTCATTAATTGATTGATTAATTAAGGTAAGTAATGTGATTATTTAATTATTTAATTAAATAATGGGATTGATGGGTGTGATTAATTAATTTTGGAATTAATTAATAGGATTGATGTGAATAATTAATTGGTATATTAATTTAAGGGATTGGTGTGATTAATTAATTTTTTAATTAATTAATGTATTTGATGTGATAATTTGATGGAAGAATTTACTAGAGTTATTGATTTGATTAGTTAATTGATGAATTGACTAGAGTTATTGATGTGATTAGTTAATTATTGAATGAACTAGATTAATTGATGTGATTAGTTAATTATTTAATGAACTAGATTAATTATTGTGTTTAGTTAATTGTTGAATTGACTAATAGGATTGAAGTGATTAATTAATTGTTTAATTAATTAATATATTTATCGTGATTAATTAATTGTTGAATTAATTAATATTATTGGCGAGATTAGTTAATTGTTGAATTAACTAGAGTTATTGATGCAACTAGTTAATTGATGAATTAATTAGAGTTATTGATGTGATCAGTTATTCTTTGAATTAACTAGAGTAATTAATGTAACTAGTTAATTGTTTAATTAAATAGATTAATTTTTTTGTTTAGTTAATTTTTGAATTGACTAATAGGATTGAAGTAATTAATTAATTGTTTAATTAATTAGTGTATTTGATGTGATTACTTAATTGTTGAATTAATTAATATTATTGATGAGATTATTTAATTGTTAAATTAACTTGAGTTATTGATGTGATTATTTAATTGATGAATTAAATAGAGTTATTGATGTGATTAGTTAATTAATTAATTAACTAGAGTAGTTGATGTAATTAGTTAATTTTTTAATTAACTAGGGAAATTAATGTGATTAATTAATTGTTGAATTAATTAATGTTATTGATCTGATTATTTAATTGTTGAGTTAACTAATGGAATTGTTCTATTTAACTAATTGTTGAATTAGAAATGTCATTGGTGTGGATATTTAATTGTTGAATTAATTATGTATTGATGAATGGTAACATGGTCATTTAATTGTGTGATTTAAGGAATGATAACATGGTCATTCATTTTTGTGAAATAAAGAATGGTAACATGGTCAGTCAATGGTGAGAATTAATGAATGGTAAAATGGTCATTCGTTTGTGTGAAATAAATAATGGTAACATGGTCATTAAATTTTGTGATTTAATGGACGGTAACATGGTTATTCATTTTTAAAATAATAATGGTAATATGGACATTCAGACACATGGTATCCTTTGGGGATAATTCAGATTCCGGTACAGGCCAAAGCAGGTATTGAGGATTGAGTGTCCTAGAGAACTTGGGGGGGTTATGTGGTTAAATAGAGAATATTTGATAACGTGATAAACTGTTTATTTATGCATTTTATTTATTTCTTTATACAAATACATACACATGCCATTGACTAGATTTGTTTTTGACACTATTGGTGGTTTCCTACTAAGTTGTTCGCACACCCTACTCGAGATGCCTAATCGGTACTCAAATAGACTTTATTATTGCAGGATAGGTAAAGTGAAATGTCTCTGTGTTAGATGGCTAAGTTGGGGTGGAGCATTAATGAGGGAACCAGATGTGGTTTAGGATGCACTTGGGTGTTGTCGGGGTCTTTACTTTTGAGTTACATATTGACACTAGGCACATACATTAGCATGGCATATTTATTGTTCAATTTATAAATTTTACTTCTTTATTTAGTTATCATGAGATATTTTTATTGTTTATGATTATATGTTTCCTCTATTTTTTATTTATTTTTTCTTGTGTATTACTCTGATAAAAGAAAAAAATAAGGGTATAATCTCCCCATTAATGACTTACCAAAACCTCACTGCTAGTCGGTAACCTCTAGTGTATAGGGAAGAATGCTTGAGGTTATGTGACTAGATGGTTCAATGCACTGGTGTGTGGAACCCATGCTAAAATGTTACAACTTTATTCCCCAACACTTTCTCTTTATGATCAATAATTTTTACTGGTTGTTTCTCATAAGAATTTTTTTTTCCAATTGAACTACTTCTGAGATCAAAACATGAGATGTATATGACACATATTTTCTTAACATAAAAACATGAAATGCATCATATACCTAAGATAAACTCAAAGGAAAGGCCATTCTATAGGAAATTGATCCAACTTTATCAATGATTTCATACAGTCCAATGAAACGTGGAATCAAATTTCCCTTTTTAATAAAATAAATAACACTTTTCTATTGAGATAAGTTAAAAAAACATGATCACCTACCTCGAAAGAAAGATCATTCCTCTGATTATTCGCATAAATTTATTTTATTCTATGAGCCTTACCCATGTGTTTATAAATCATATTCACATTCTCAACCATTTATTCTAATAATTTTGTTCCCAAAAACTTTATTTCCCCAAATTCTACCCAAAAAGATGGATTCTGACACTATTTTCCATATAATTCCTTAAAAGGATCCATTTGTATACAGTAATGAAAATTGTTATTATAAGAAAACTCAACCAAAGTCAGATGTTGATCCCAAATTCTATGATAATATATTGAAATATCTTGATGTATATCCTCCAAAGTCTGAATCATTCATTCATACTATCCATCATATTGAAGATGAAAAGCTGTACTGAAATCTAACTCAATACCCAAAGACTTTAGAATTCATTTCTAGAAATTAGAGGTAAATATGAGATCACAATCAAATACAATGTAAATAAGGTATATATGTAATAAAATTATCTATTTAACATAAATTTAAGAAATTTTATTCAAAGACATATTATCTGGAATGGTAATAAAATGAGTAGATTCAATTAATCGATCAATAATGAACCAAATTGAATTATTACCTCAAGATATATTTGGTAATACCACTATGAAATCTATGGATATATTTTATCATTTATATTATAACACTATAAAAGGCTAAAGCATCCACTTTGGTAGTTATTATTTTTATTTAACCTCTTGAAAATTCAAACATTTCATAATAAAATCAGAAATATCTTTCTTCATTTCTTCCTACCAGAAAGGTTCCTAAAGGTCACTATACATTTTTATTCTATTAGGATGAATCAAAAATAGAGAGCTATGATCCTCAATCAATAGTTATTTTTTCAAATTGGGGTCACATAAAACACATAAGATTTTTTCCGAATCTCAAAAAACCTTCTTTGTCAATATTAAAGTCAAGAAACTTACCTTTCTTAACTAATTTCACCTTTTCCTATAATTCACGACCTTCCTTTTGAGCTTGCTTAATCCTGTCTGACAAAGATGATTGTACAGACACCTGAAAAAAAGGGAGTTCCTACATGCATAATTTCTAAGAAAACATTTATCAAATCATTAACCAAAGGATCATGTTCCGCATGTAGCATAGTTAATGATGCATTATCTTTTCAACTTAAAGCATCAACTACTATGTTTTCTTTACCTGGATGGTAAATAATTGTAAATTCATAATCTTTTATCAATTATAGCCATATCATCTATCTCATTTCCAACTCTTTTTAAGTGAATATATACTTCAAGATTTTATGATCAATAAACATTTCATACATTACTCTATATAAATGATGTCTCCAAATTTTTAAAGTAAACAATACAACTTCCAGTTCAAGGTCATGTGTAGGATAATTTTTCTTATGAGGTTTTAATTGACATGAAATATAAGAAATTATCTGATCATTCTTTATTAAAACATAACCCAATCCCTTTAATAAAGCATTAATATGCATAATAAAGTCACTATTTCTGAATGGAAGGTCCAAAACCGGAGCATTTACTAATCTTCTTTTCAATTCCTAGAAACATTCATCACATTCCTTTATCTAGATGAACCCAAATCATTTTCATGTCAACTTGGTTAGTAGGATAGATAACCATGAAAAGTTTTCAACAAACTAGAAGTAATAGTCTTATAATCTAAGAAAACTATGAATCTCAGTAACATTTTTAAGTATTTTCCATTCATTAACCACTTTAATTTTAGGGGGATCAATATTTATGACATATTTATTTACGATAAGTCCAAGGAATGAAATCTGTTATAACCAAAAATCACATTTACTAAATTTTCCATATAACTTAATTTATTTTAAAGTTTTCAGAATAATCCTTAGATGTATCTCACGATCCTCATAACTTTTAAAATAAACCAAAGTATCATCAATAAACACAACCAAAAACTTATCCATTTTTTTGGAAAAATTTATTCATAAGATCCATGAATGGAACTAGAGAATTCATCAACCTAAAGGGAATATCCAAAAACCTGCAATGCCCATACCTAGTACTGAATGTTATCTTAAGGATTTTATCCTCATTTACCTTTAACTAATGTTATCCAGACTGTGGAAAACCCAACCCAAATACCCTCTCAAACTGGCACCTGTCCTGAATTGCCACATACCTGAAGGGCGTTCTCAGTCCACACATGCTAGTGACTAGCACTCGAGCATCAAAAAATAACTAGAGATAATGATTTATCCCAACCTAAATTAGACAACATGATATATATATATATATATACATGACAAGAAGAAAAAAATAGAAGAGAAACAATTATATATGTCATAAAAAAAGGAAACAACAGAAGCGATACATCTCAAAAGTAGTCAAAACATCCCAAAGTACAAGTCCAATATCAAAGGACGACTAAAATAGAAAACTAACTACTCCATGTGATAACATGAGTAAACTCCCACCATCTCACCACCAGCTACCCAAACTTAGCTGACAAAAACCTTACCACCTAATTGCATTGCCTTGACTTTCCCTACATCTAAAGACATACAAAGGTCTACACACTGATAAAGGGGTGTGTAGGGTGTGAGCTAACAATCTCATTAGGATCCCACTTAGGCCTTCCATACCAAGTCTCTATACAAAAATATGAACAATGGTCATCTTTAAATAAAACAAGGCATGATAACAGTTAAAAATTTTTATATCGAAATCATGGTAAATCATTTTATTTCTCCTTTCTCCATATTTCCAAAATAAGATAGTTAAAACAGTTTCAAATAATTTCATATATAAAAGCAATCGAATCAAACCAAAGAATGCATCACATATCATATAAAATCCATGGTAGTACAATATGAAACAACATAATCCAAAATAGCCAAAGAATAGGTAAAATCACTCAAAGGATCACTATATATCAGGAAATCTAGAACACTCATACCCAGACATAGATAGTCATGTGCATCAAACCTCTAGATATATACATCGTATCTAGAGAGCAAAGGAACAATGTCACGACCCGTCCCCTGGGACCCGTTCCGTGACTACCCCAAGCCCGCCTTCCATAGGCTAGGGGCTGGCAACTAGAACCGAAGGCGTATTCACTAAAACTAGGAAGAAATTGCCTTTATAACCTATAAACTCATGCAACCAAGTACACAACAAGATATGGACATGAGTAAACTGAACAGTAAAAAGAGTGTGTACAGTAAGTAAAAGGGGCCAGAATACAAGCCCAACTAGAAAGTAGAAGAAAACTGGAAAGTACAAGTAAACTGAGCAGCTCCTGTGAACACCCACCAAGGATCCTACCTGAAGGGTAGGTATAGCTCTCGAACAGTCATCTCTACGGTATGAATCGTCTAAGGTCCACCTCCAAGCTACCTCCAATCCTGGTACCATAGTCCTCAGTCAGTGATTTCCGTCATCTGCACCAAACACAACAAGGTGCGGGCGAAGCCCATGCATGGGTGATTATAACGATACTCATCAGGGACCCCAAGACTCTCAAGGTCTCACAAAAATCCACCAAGGATAAACCACACAAGATTTAATCAACTGACAACCTTACTTAGGTATATTCCCATACATATACTTAAGTTATCAAGTAAACGCATCTCAATCATGAGGAGATACAGGGTCCAACTCAGAAGCCCAAAGATCAACTGTTCCAAAAAGGAAGGAATACCACAAAGGTAAGTACCACACAGGTATGCCACATAGAAGAATACCTCAAAGGTATCACCACAAAGGTAAAGACTCAGCTCATACCAGGATTTATTCTAAGTACAATAGTAGAGATGATTAGATGTAACTACTGAGTCATCTTACTCTGTTAAGAGGTAGACCCACGTAGGATCCTAAATCATCATACCCACACAGGATCCTAGCACATCATCAGACCCACACAATATCCTAGTACAGCAGACCCACACAAGATCCTAGTACATCATCAGACCCACACAAGATTCTAGTACAACATCAGACCCACACATGATCCTAGAGTAGTCCCACATGGATTCCTAGAGCAGATCCATGTGGGACCCTCAATCATAGACCCACGAAGGATCCCAAAGCACAGACCCACATATAATACCTTTCGCATGTTACATCCAGATACTGGGTTCCTGCACTAAGCTTGCTTGCCTCCATAAGGGTCCGCTCATCAAGACACTTCTCAATAATCTAACTACAATGAAGTCCCATGAAGAAGTATCCCAAAGGACCACCACGTCATAGGGGTTTCAACGCAACAGACGGTGCGTCAATCAGACGCCCAGTCTGTAAGTTAATAGCCTTTTAGTCCCAAGGGCCTGGTTAGATTCGTGCTTGATCCAACCCGACCGTACCCCAAATTTATCCAAATCTCAAGTGGGGTATACCAAAAGGACCATCTCACTCCAAGGTTTTCAACACCATAGACGGTTCTTCAAACGATCGGCCGATGCCAAAGTTATGGCCGAAAGAATGTATAGGGTCAAAACCGGTCCGGGTCCGGTCCGACCCGACCTGGACCGACCCGACCCGGTTTGGGTCGAATCGGCCCGCAGGTTTCGACACGGCCCACTGGGTCCGGCCCGGCCCGGCGGCCCGACTTGGCCACTTATGGGGAGGGGGGGGGGGTCACGCGCCCCCTGCCCTTTAACCCCAAATAGCCGAAGCCGTTTGGTCTTCAGCAGCACACAGGACCCATGGGGTCCCGCTCGGTCCAGCTCAGCCAGCCGTAATGACTGACCCCTTCTCCTCCCAGCGGCACGTCATGTACCGCCCCTCCACGGCCGGTCGAACGCCGACTGCCTTCCGCTATCCGCCGTGGAAAGGCGGTCCGCGACCCTTTTCTTCGACGGCGGCGCATCGTGCGCTACCCCTCCACGAACAGCTGAATGCCGGCCGCCTTCCCCCATCCTCCATGGTCAGGAGGGCTGTGACCATTTTCTCAGACGGCGGTGCATGGTCATGCCAACCATGCCTCTGTGGCCTGTCGTAGCACCGGCCGCCCTCTATCCTCTGCCGCAGCCGACAATAGCTGGCCATCCTCCGCCCTCAGTACGTTCTCTTCCTCTACTGGTGGTGCGGACGCGTGCCACCCCGGTTCCGTGCGGCTAGCCCAGGAATCAGCCACCTTTTTTTCTCCACCACGAAGAACAAAAAAACCATGAAGAACAATGGAGGAATCGGGCCGTGTTCATTCGGCCCGCACCCTCTGCATTAGATTGGTAGCAGGTGGATCAAGAGGATTAATTCAACTCAAACCAAGAAGAACAACAAAACCCCTACCTCAGAGGTTTATTGACATCGATTAGGAGGGAAGAACGGGCGTTGGTTCGTCGTTTTTGAAGACGTCCCACGTTGGAGAGTGTGTTATTCATTGGAAAGCGCGTTCTTCGTTATAGATTGCGTTCTTTGTTGGAGGATGAGTTTCTCCAAGAACTCTCTCTAAGCCTCCCCTTTCGCCAATGATTTCTCTCCAACAAAATGAGGAGCCAACCCAAATAAAATATGTTTTTCCATTTTTAAAAATGTTGGCACAAATTAAGTTGGCATCATTAATCAATTAATGTGGCATAATTAATGTAAAGGAAACCTAAAGTCACCTCCCTCATTAAAGAGGGAGTTCAAGAGTTGGGTGGTCCCCACCTTTAAGAATTCAATTTGGTGGGTTTAGGCTCGAGTGGTCCCCACCATAGAACATTAAATTGGGAGGATAAAAATAAAATAAAAGTTATTCTATAATTTTATTTTCATTCCACGAAAACACGAAAACTAAATTTCACCCTCGACCAACTGCCGTCGAGGTGAAAGTCTCCTTAAGTGAATACCGGTGCTGTGAGTTCAACGGTGTCCTCATATTTCAATTCCGAGCACCGGTTCAAAAGTTACAAAAACTCGATTGCATGTTTACTGAACGTACCTGAAGAAAAGTTAAAAAATTCATTCCGGGCACACTGGGTCTCAGAATCACGTGCCGTCAATTTTTGAAGTCTTGTAAAATTCCCATACAATTAAAAAAAAATTACATAGAATTTTTGGGTATTTACATTCTCCCCACCTCAGGGATTTATGTCCCCATAAGCCACAACTCAAACTAAGGAAACAAGTGGGGGTACCGAGCACGTATCTGAGCCTCCCTCTCCCATGTTCTCTCTTGGAGGTTCCCGTGCTACTAGCGAACGCGCACCAGAGGTATCGACTACCTACAAAGGACCCGCTCTTGTCGATCCTCAATCTCCACTAGAACCTCCATAAATGTCACCCCATCGTCAATGTCCAGCTCTCCATGGTCGATGACCTATAGAGGGTCATGCATGTATCTACTCAGCTGGGATACATGGAAGACATCATGAACTCAGTGAAACTGAGGTGGAAGTGATAGGCAGTAAGCCACCTCACCAACTCTACTGAGGACCTGAAAGGATCTGATGAATCCTGGAGATAACTTGCCTCCCCGACAAAATCTCTACAAACCTCATCGAGGTGAGACCCATAGAAAGATGTGGTCACTATCCTTGAACTCCAGAGGTCTCCATCTCTTGTCAGCATAAGACTTCTGCTTGATCTGTGCAGTCTTCATCCACTCCAGGATGATCTGAACTTTCTATGTGGTAGCCCATACCATCTCTGGTCCCATGAGTGCTGACTCCCCTGGGTCATTCCAACACAAAGGTGATCTGTAAGGTCTCCCGTATAATGCCTTGAAAGGTTCCATCCCAATGGTGGAGTAATAACTATTGTTTTATAAAAATTCCACCAAGGGCAAGTGATACTCCCACCTACAAATGAAGTCGAGGATTCAAGCACATAGCATATCCTCAAGGGTCTGAATGGTCCGCTCTGTCTGGACATCCGTCTGAGGATGGAAGGTGGTGCTCAAATGAAGCTGTGCCCCAAAAGCCTCCTGTAACCCATTCCATAGCTGGGAAGTGAAATGTGTATCACAATCAGAGAAAATCATCGAGGGTAATCTATGTAGCCACACAATCTCCTACACATAGAGGCATCCCAAGCTCTCTACTGAACCCTGCTCTCTGATCAGTAGGAAGTGGGACAACTTGGTGAGTCGGTCGACGATCACCCAAATAGAATCATAAACCCTAAATGTACATGGAATTACTATCATGAAGTCCATGGATATCCCATCCCACTTCCACTATGGGACCTCTAAAGGCTGAACTAAGCCTGCTGGTACCTGATGCTCTGCCTTCACTTGCTGACAAGTGAGGCACCGAGAGACAAACTCTGTTACTGCTTTCTTCATTCCCAACCACTAGTGTTGTCGTCAGAGGTCTTGGTACATCTTTGCCACTCCTGGATGTACTGCTAGAGGGTATGTGTGGAACTCCCTCAAAACTTCCTCTCTAAGTGAAACTGGTACCATGGTATGCCCTCAAAAGAGGATGACATGCTCCCCACCTTCAGAAAATCCATCATGTGCCTATCCTATGGATATCTGAGCACGTTGAGCCTTGTAGTCAGTGTCCCCGCGCTGCACCTCCCTGACTCACTGAATAATTAGAGAAGTGACTGTATGAGACTGAAGAAAATCTACTCCATACCGATCCATAAAGGATATCTACAAAGCGGCCAGCTGCTCCATCGCCTCACCTAGTAGTTGTATACTAGATCTTCTGCTGAGTGCATCTGCTACAACATTCCCCTTCCCGGGAGTATAGACTATCTCGAAGTCATAGTTCTGGAGGAACTCAAGACAACATCGCTGTCTTAGGTTCAGGTCCTTCTGAGAGAAGATATACCTAAGACTCTTGTGATCCAAGTAGACTGTAAAAATCTCACCCATCAAGTAATGTCACCACATCTTCAAGGTGAAGACCACTGCTGCTAACTCCAGGTCGTGGGTAGCGTAGTTCTGCTCATGCCATCTTAGCTGTCGAGAACCATATGCGATCACTGCTCGCTCCTACATTAGGACACATCCGAGCCCGGTCCCTGATGCTTCATAGTAGACCACATACACTACGCCCTCCTCCAGTAGCCTCAAAATGGGGGCATTAGTTAGCCTCTACCTCAGATCCTGAAAACTCCACTATCATATCTCTGACCAAACGAAGGGTTGCCCCTTCTTTGTCAATGCTGATAAAGGTGCTGCAACTCTAGAGAAATCTGGCACAAACCTCCGGTAGTATCCATCCAAACCCAGAAAACTCTGTACCTCCATCACACTTATGTGTGGATCCCAATAAAGTACAACCTAAATCTTTGCTGGATCCATCGCAACTCTAGCCTACGAGATGACGTATCCCATAAAGTGAACTTCTCAGATCCAGAACTGGCACTTCGAGAGCTTACCATAAAGCTGGTGCTCTCGGAGTGTGTCCAACACTTCTTGTAAATGATAGGCATGCACCTCCTCGGTAGCTGAGTAGATCAGAATGTCATCAATGAAGACCACCACAAAGTGATCAAGATATGGAGGAAAGATCCTATTCATGAGTCCCATGAACACTTCTAGGGTGTTGGCCACACCAAAAGGCATAACCAAGAACTCATAATGGCCATACCGACATCTGAAAGCCATCTTCTGCACATCATCATCTCACACTCTGAGCTGGTGATTGCCTGATCTGAGGTATATCTTCAAGAACCACTATGCTCCCTTTAGCTGATCAAAGAGGTCTTCAATACTCGAAAGTGGGCACTTGTTCTTCACGGTAACCTAGTTTAGGCGTTGATATTCAACAAAAATCCTCAATCTCCCATCCTCCTTCTTGATGAACAAAATCAGGTCTTCCAAAGAAGAAACACTGGGCCGAATGAATCCCTTCCCCTGTAAGTCCTCTAGCTGTACCCGCAGCTCACGAAGCTCCGCGGGAGCCATCCAATATGCTAGTGTAGATATCAGTGCCGTTACAGGGTACAAGTAAATGTAAAAGTCCACCTCTCTGTGAGGAGGTAGACCCAGACCATCATCAGGGAAAACATCCACGTACTGGTACACCACTACAGGATAGCTCAGACTCTCCACATCAACCGATCTAAGGGTAAGGCTAGCCAAATGATGAGTGATCAGTTGCACTCTCCTCCGGGTAATCCCATCTTGTGCTGCAAAGGCTACCTTATCATCAGTGAAGGTAAACCTGGTTCTATCCATGCAGACACACCGCAATTTGTGCCAAATATAGTCAATCTGAGCATTGACTGTAGACAACCAGTCCATACCCAAGATGACATTGTAAGGCCTCGATGCCGCTACTAGGAGATCCCAGCCAAAGCTCTCACCTCCTAGAGTAATCTCACACTGATGAAACTAGTGCGTAATCTTTGAATCCTCTCCCATAGGAGTCCCTAGCCATAAGGATTGAGCCAACGACTCCATCGAAATCTTTGAGCTCCGAACAAGGGAAGTGGCGATAAAATAATGACCGGAACCTATGTCTATAATAACTACAACTAAGGTGGAGTAGACATAGATCGTACCTCATATCATATCCGGAGTGCTATGGTCGTAGTCCTTAGCTTCCAGAAGCTAAGATCACCCCTATCCACCTGCTCCCAATGGTCGAGGTGGACCACCTGGTGGTGGTGGTGGTAACATCTCGAATCGTCGCCCACCGCCAGCTGCATGTCCATCTCCTCTGCCACGTCCACATGATCCCTGTGGACCTCCTCGGTCAAACATCTATCTCTGCCTGGGTAGTCCCTTGATCATTTGCTGATCATTCGTATAGCGGGTCAGGCAGTCACGAGCCATGTGACCCTACCCACCGCACGTGAAACATTGCCTGCTCCTCGCATGACTAGCTCTGTCTACAGTACCCTGCACAACCGATCCTGAGTCAAGCGGTCGTCCACCTGTAGGTCTGGTCCTCTTGGACCTCTTTGAAATATGTCTACTTCTAGTTATAGAAGAATCCACTACATGATGTCCGGTGGTGGGTCTCACTATTGGTGACGACTCAGCAATAAAAATCTCCACTAAGAGGGATCTCTCTAACACCCCTGACTGTGTCAGGATGCTAAGAGAAACCATTAAAGCCCTGATCTCACACTTGAGTCCCTGCTCAAAGGTCCGTGCCCTAAAGAATGGGTCCCCCACCATATCAGTGGAGTAGTGTGAGAGATCAGTGAACCTCACTGAGTACTAAGCCACATTCACGCCACCCTACTGCAGATGAAGAAGCTCCTATATGCGTACTGTGCAAAGAGTCGCTGGGACAAACTCTGCTTGAAACAACATCTCGAAGTTTGCCCAGAGAAGTGTCACCTCATCATGAACCTAGATCATAAAGCTCCACCATCTGCCTGCTACTTCCTGTAGAAGACTATTGGAAAGGATCACCATGAGATAAGATGGTGTCTCTACTAGTCAGAAGAATCTCACCATGGCCTCCATCCAATCCTCAACTGCCTGTGGGTCTATCTCACCCCTGAACCTAGGTGGCCTCTGGTGCTAGAACTTGTGAAATGTACTCAAGCAGTGTGCACTTACTACTGCTGGGGATGGTGGCATCAGTGGCCCAACGGGTAATGGTACCGTTGGTGCCTCCGCTGGAAGAGGGCCCTGCACCGAGGCCTCATCGTTCGGTGGGCTATCCGTACATACTATACCCGGAAACCTAGCTGGATGTCTATGTGGAGGCATCCTAAAAAGAAACAGGTGCGCCACAGTCAGTATGTTATACCTCGTGAGATGACTCTAAGAGATCACAAAGAAAAACTCTTGAAAAAACACACACAATTAGTGTTTTCATGCACTGAGTCAAAAATTAGAAATCAGGGTCCTAGTGTATGGATACGTCGGCCGTCGCACCAACACTGGATTCTTTAAACTGATAACCACACTCACTACACTTAACACTATTTCTATTAAAATATCAGAGTACAATTTTCTATGGTAGAACCAACTCCTATGATACCAATTTGTCACGACCCATCCCCCGGGGCCCATGCCGTGACTACCCCAAGCCCACTTTCCATAGGCCAGGGGCTGGAAACTAGCACCAAAGGCGTATTCCCTAAAACTAAAAAGGCATTGCCTTTATAACCTGTAAACTCACGCAACCAAACACACAGTAAGATACGAACACGAGTAAAATGAACAGTAAAAAGAGTGTGTGCAGTAAGTAAAAGGGGCCAGAATACAAGCCCAACTAGAAAGTACAAGAAAACAAGAAAGTACAAGTAAACTGAGCAGCTCCTATGAACACCCGTCAAGGATCCTACCTGAAGGGTAGGTATAACTCTTGAATGGTCGTCTCTACGGTATGCCTCGTTTAAGGTCCGCCTCCGAGCTACCACCAGTCCTGGTACCCTCGTCCTCAGTCAGCGCTGTTCGTCATCTACACCAAACACAATAAGGTGCGGGTGATGCCCATGCAGGGGTGAGTATAATGATACTCAGTAGGGACCTTGATACCCTCAAGGTCGCACAAAAATCCACCAAGGATAAACCACACAACATGTAATCAACTGAAAAACCTACTTAGGTATATGCCCATACATATACCTAAGTTATAAAGTATACCCATCTCAATCATGAGGAAACACATGGTCCAACTTAGAAGCCCAAAGCTCAACTATTCCACAAAGGAAATAATACCACGAAGGTAAGTACCACACAGGTATTCCACATAGAAGAATACCTCAAAGGTATCACCATGAAGGTAATGACTCAGCTCTTACCAGGATTTATTCTAGGTATAGTAATAGAGATGATTAGATGTAACTAATAAATCATATTACTATATTAAGAGGCAGAACCACGTAGGATCCTAAATCATCAGACCCACACAAGATCCTAGTACATCATCAGACTCACACAGGATCCTAGTACAACAGACCCACACATGATCCTAGTATATCGTCATACCTACACAGGATCCTAGTACAAAATTAGACCCACACAAGATCCTACAGTAGTCCCGCATGGATTCCTTAAGAGGATCCATGTGGGACCCTCAATCATAGACCCACAAAGGATGCCAAATCATATACCCACATATGATCCCTTTCTCATGTTACAACCAGCTACTAGGTTCCCGCACGAAGCTCGCTTGCCTCCGGGAGGGTCTGCTCCTCAAGACACTGGTCTATACTACAAATGTCAAAAAAGTCCCACGAATAAGTATCCAAAAGGACTGCCACATCATAGGGGTCTCAACGCAATAGACGGTGCGGCAATCAGACGCCCGGTCTGTAAGTTATTATCCATTTAGTCCCAGGGGCCCGATTGGATTCGTGCTCGATCCAACCCGACCATACCCCAACTTTATCCAAATCTCAAGTGGGGCATACCAAAAGGACCGTATCACTCCAAGGTTTCCAAATCCATAGACAGTTTGTCACAAGGACGTCCGGTGCCAAAGTTATGGCCGAAAGAACGTATAGGGTTGAAACGGGCCCGAGTCCGGTCCGGCCCTGTCGGACCGACCCGGCCCGACCCGACCTGGGCTGACCCGACCCGGTTCAGGTCGAATCGGCCTGCTAGTTCCGGCCTGGCCCGCTGGTGTGGCCTGGACCGTTGGGTCCGGCCCACGTTGGGAGGCCGTCCCACGCTGGCCCGTCCGGCCTGCGCTGGGCATCCCGACCTGGTCGCTTGCAGGGGGTGGGGGGGGGGAGTCATGTGCCCCCTACCCCCGAACACCAAACGAATGAAGCCATTTGGTCATCATCAGCATGCGAGACCCGCAGGATCCCGCTTGGTCCAACTCATATGGATGTAACGGCCGACCCCTTCTCCTCCCAGTGGCGCACCGTGCGCCGCCCCTCCACGGCTGGCCGAACACCGACCACCTTCCGCCATCCGTCATGGCCAGGTGGGCCGTGACCCCTTGCTCCGACGGTGGCGCATCATGCACCGCCCCTCCGCAGCCGCCTGAACGCTGACCGCCTTCCCCCATCCGCCACGTCCATGAGGGCCGCGACCATTTGCTCCAACAGCGGCGCGCGGTCATGCTGCCCATGCCTCCGCGGCTGACCGTAGCACCAACCGCACCCTATCCTCCATCGCAGATGGCAATAGCCGGCTGCCCTCCAGCCTCTGCGTGTTCTCTTCCTCTACTGGAAGTGCGGACGCGCGCCACCCCAGTTCCGTGAGGCTATCCCAGGAAGCAACCACCTTTTTTATCCGCCACGAAGAACACAACAACCATGAAGAACAGCGGAAGAATAGGGCCGTGTTCATTTGGCCCGCACCCTCCGCATTAGATTGGTAGCAGGTGGATTCAGAGGATTAATTCAACACAAACCATGAAGAACAAAAAAACCCTACCTCGGAGGTTTGTTGACGTCGATGAGGAGGGAAGGATGGATGTCAGTTTGTCATCATTGAAGACATCCCACGTTGGAGAGCACGTTCTTCGTTGGAGAGCGCATTATTCATTGGAGGATGAGTTTCTCCAAGAGCTCTCTCCAAGACTCACCTTTCGCCAATGAGTTCTCTCCAGTAAAATGAGAATCCAACCCAAATAAAATACATTTGTCCATTTTTTAAAATGTTGGCACAAATTAAGTTGGCATCATTAATCAATTGATGTGACATAATTAATGTAAAGGAAACCTAAAGTCACCTCCCTCATTAAAGAATGAGTTCAAGAGTCGGGTGGTCCCCACATTTAAGAATTCAATTTGGGGGGTTTAGGCTCGGGTGGTCCCCACCATAGAATATTCAATTGGGAGGATAAAAATAAAATAAAAGTTATTCTATAATTTAATTTTTATTCCACAAAAAACACGAAAACTAACTTTCACCCTCGACCAACTGCCGTCAAGGTGAAAGTCTCCTTAAGTGAATACTGGCGCTGTGAGTTCAACGGTGTCCTCAGATTTCAATTTCGAGGATTGATTCAAAATTTACAAAAACCCACTTGCAGGTTTACTGAACATACCTGAAGAAAAGTTCAGAAATTCATTCTGGGCACACTGGGCCTCAGAATCACGCGCCATCAATTTTCACAGCCTCGTAAAATTTCCATATAATAAAAAAAAATTTACATGGAATTTCTAGGTCTTTAAAAACAACCCAAAATGATAACCCCAAACAGGTCTATCAAGTACCAAGAACAATGGGCCTAAGGAGCAAAGGAATACCCCATGAGCGAGCCCCCCGATAGTATCAACAAATGATTCCTATTACTACACCTTTCAACTAAGTACCCAAAGCTTCCCATTTGCTCTATTTTTAAAACCTTTTCATCAAAAAAATTCTTTGAAAAACCATTTCAGAAATCCATTTTGCAATGATTTGTAAATACATTTACCAAAACACAGGGAAAACCATATTTTATCAAAAACTCATTTCCACACACACAAAAAAATCAATCAATCATGTCATTTCATTTATAAAACAATTTATCAAAACCATAGAAATAAAATTCATCCAATATAGGCTAGAGACAGAACCACCTACCTTAAACTTGGGTCACACACACCCATAATGGGATCTACCAAAAAGGAAGAATGCAAAGAAAATAATGGAGGTTCTAGAATCAATCCCCACATCTCAGAATTGATTCAACAAGTAAAATGGTAAATGGAGAAGAAAGATCACAAAATACCTCAAAGAAACTCACATGCCATACCACAACCAACATAAGGTTTATCCTCCAGAGGAAGATCAAGAAACAAATATAGAAAGGATCAATAATATTATCATCACAGATCAACAGATCCAATAATGAAACACACAGTGCTACAATGATCCATGAAAACAAAGAAGTGGAAGGATTACTCACTTGGAGAAATGCACCGCAACCGAAATGATGATCAATCACTGAACGAAATGACCTAGAAGGAGCAGAGGTCCCAAAATTCTCCTAAGAGAGTTCTTAGGTTGAGATAGAAGATGTTTCAGATGAATAAAAAAACAAATCAGTAGTGCAACACCTTAAAAACACAACCCATGAATATTACACAACGTGCAATCCCTTTTGACATCGTGTAATCCAAAAAACCCAAAAATTCCAAAAATACCATTGCCTTAGGTTAAAAATTATGATTTTTACCAATTCAAAACATGAAATTTATTCATGGTGTGTAATATTCACACCTTGTACCGGTTCACGATGTCTTCCCGACACCCAATACACAACATGTAATCACTTTACATGATGTGTAAAATTATCATGACGTGCAATATTTTCATGCTCTAAAATAAACTCAAAACATATTTCTATTAAAAAATACATAGTCTGTAAACACTTTACATGGTATGTACACACTTTACATGACATGTATTTCTCTTTAAGATAGTGAAAATAATAGATTCTCTTGAAAAAACCAAACCAACTCCGATGTTCTCTGAACTCGGGGTGAACCCCATAAATCCTTTAACATGTTTATACCCAAAATCCATTAATTCAAAAAAACATACATCTCTGAAATTTAGGTTATTTTCCCCAAGAAATGATCTCCATCCTCAGAATCCCCCAAACACATCCAAACAAAGAGGGGAAATAAAAGAGAGATGAGAAATACCTAAAAGTGGGTAACATGATATTAAAAACTCTCCACCATAAGAATTTACATCCCTAGGAATTTATGTGGAAGAATGGTTTTTGAAAAAGAGGTGAGGCCACTACTCCCTCATTAATGAATCATGCCCTCAAGTCACATGAGAATCTGATCTGTTCGATCATAAAAATTTGACTAATAGAATCAACTTCCCACAGAATAATTTCACTTGAGAGCCAACAATCTCTATTAGATACTACACAATAGAAATGTTTGGATCTAGCTCAATCTCATGCCAACTTGGAACTTGAGAGTTATTAGTATGGTATTTCCTGAGCTGTGATATGTGGAAAACATCATAAATACCTATGAATTGAACAATCAATTCCAGTAGATAAGAAACCTTACCAAGTCGCTCACTGACCTCAAATTTTCCAACATATCTCAGAGCCAAATTTATCTATTTTCAAAGTCAATGGTGACCCAACTGAGGAGAAAATTTCAAGAAAACCTGGTCACTAATGAAAACTCCAAAGTAAAATGTTTCTGATCCACATATGATTTCTACCGACTCTAAATAGTAACCAAACACTGACGTGTATCCTAAATCCTCACTAACGTCTCCTGAACAAGACTTAGTACCATCAAAGAGGCCTCATTGACCTCTTCTCAATAGAGAGGTGATCTACATGGGTGATAATACAAAGCCTAAAAGGATCCATTCTAATTGGTGACTAATAAATGATTTTATAAGAAAACTCAAAAAGTCCAAGATAACTATCCCATGATCCATCAAAATTCAAGACATAGTCATAGAGCATATCCTCCAGGATCTGAATAGCATTCTTTGTCCGACCATATGTCTATGGATGGTAGGCTATACTCAAATTGAACTGAGACCCCATTTCCTTTTAGAGACTCCTTTAAAAACTAGAAGTAAACCTACGATCCCTCTCTAAAACAATGATATAAGGAACCCTATGTAACCTCATGATCTCTTTCACATACACTTTACCCAGGTCTTCAACTTTAGTCGTGTCCCTCATCAGAATGAAGTGAACTAACTTTTTCAACTGATCAATCACCACACAAATAGAATTTATCCCTTAGGTACTTTGTGTTAATCCAACAAAAAAGTCCATGGACAACTATTCCCATTTCCAAACCAGCACCAAAAGTGGATAAAGAAAACCAAAAGGTTTCATATGCTTTGCCTTTATCTATTGGCAAGTGTAATAGTGAGACACATAATCTGCAATGTCATGCTTCATACTCGACCACAAAAATAATCGTCTCATGTCATAATACATATTCACAATGCCCATATGAATGACCCACAAAGAACTATGATAGTAAAAAAAACTGATATCCTTACAGATTTTGGGATGAAAAACTAATCCCCAAAATGGAAAATACTATCTAAAGAGAGGGAACAACTAGAAATGGTTCCCCACAATAAAGGGTTTCTTGAATTCCTCTAAAATCATCATCTTGTTGCGGAATTCATATAATAGACTCTAGGAGAGATGATGATAATTAAACACTAGATATAACCATACCTGAAACATCCTCTTGAGTATCCAGGTGAAATTGAGTGAAGAGTCCCATAAGGTTCCACTCTTCCTTCAATTACAGAACAACTTGTGATGGAACTTTCCTACCAAGAGCATATATGACAACATTCCCCTTACCTAGGGTGTAGATGATGTTGATGTCAAACATCTAAATGTATTCTACCCACCGGATCTATCTTATATTCAAGTCTTTCTAAGAAAAGATATAGCTTAGACTCTTATGGCCAGAAAAGATAGTGAACCTCTCCCCAAAAATAAATTTCTGCCAATACTTAAGTGTATGCATAACTGTGAAAATCTCTAAATCATGAGTGGGGTAATTCTTGTCATGTGGTTGAAGCCAAAGACATCTGTAATCCATCACATGACCATCCTACATAAGAACGCAACCCAAACTAGCACCAGAAGAATCATAGAAAACCATATACCCCTTATCGGGCTTAGGTAAGATCAAAATAGGAGACGATGTCAGAATTTGTTTCATCTCATCGAAATAATACTAAAAATTTGCATCCCATATGAATTTCACCCCCTTCCTAGTAAGAGAATTCAAAGGTGATTCAAACTTTGAGAAATCCTTGATGAACCATCAATAATATCCAGCATGACCAAGGAATCACTATAAAAAATGGCCTATACTAACAAATATTTATTGACATATAATATATCTATTGGTAAAAATGTTCAATTCAAATAGATATTAAGTTATATTGGTATTTATTTTATATACCAACACCTTTTTTACCAATATTTATATCTGTTGATATTGATCATTTAACACCAACAAATATTTTACCAATAGTTAAATATATTGCTTTATCATATCAATACTAACATTTTGATATTCACAAACAAATAATTTTTCAATGAAAACATATTATTATATGATTTTATTAAAATAATTATATTTTATGACATTTACTAAAAATAATATATATATATATATATATATATTTCTTTATCATATCAATACTAAAATTTTGATATATATATATATATATATTATTTTCAGTAAATGTTATAAATTATAAGTATTTTAATAAAATCATATAATAATATGTTTTCATTGAAAAATTATATGTTTGTGATATATAATATATATCTAATATAAAACTGATGATAAATGATTATAATTTTTGATAACTCAAATAAGATCAATTGTACACTAGAAAAAACTAAAAAAATAAATTTACATATATATAATTTCATTATATGTATATAATATAATTTTTTATTTAGAATATATATAAATTTATAATTTTTTTTATTTATATATAAATTTATTATATATCATGATATTTTTTTTTAAATTATACCAATAACATGAATCTTTCTTAAATTAAAAGTCTCAAACCACAATGATCACATCACCATTAGCCTTTTTATTGTCACGCCCTAACCTAGTTAATTTACTCTTGTACTGTTAAATGGTATGTGAGGATTGTAAAAAATGTTTTGTTATTATTATTATTATTTATTTTTTTATTTTTACTTTTCCTCCCCAATGTTTCCCCACCCCATCCCCTTTCTGTTCGTGTCGTGTGACCTAGCCAGAAGGATCCCCGACCGCGCACCTCCCTCCTCCCCAGACCATGTAATCTAGACACCTCTCCTTCCAATTTCACCCGTGATCTCCCCAGGTTAGCATTTCTTCTACTCTACTCTCTTATTATTTTTTCATTATGATTTTCCTTCTCTTCCTTGCGGTACATGTGACCTATCCGAACCCTAACCCGATTTTGGGTATTTCATTTATTGATTCTTGATGGTTAGGGTTTTTGAGCCTCTATTGAGGTTTGTTTTAGTCATGTTTTTGAAGAAGTTTTATGGTAGTGCATAATTTGTTCATTTTAGCCACATTTGTTGAAGGAATTTTAGGCATTGGTAGTGCATAATCTATTTTAGGGTAGTGTATAATATGTCTGTTTTAGCCATGTTTGTTGATTCTTTCTCAGCATTGAACTTATTCAGCTACTAAGCGACAGCATCCCGGTCCCATGCCATCATGTAACTGACACTCCCATCATCCATGCTCACATAAATTTGCCTCCCACCAAACCATCACCCTCTATAAACTTATGCATCTTTCCTATCCTTTAACTTCACCAGGACAACACCCTGTAGATGATTCTCACAAGCCTTGATGGAGACAACTGGACCAAGCATCAATCATTCCTCTTCAGTGTCTGCTTCAAATTTTGAATATAGATTCACATCAGATCTCATTTTAGTATTAGTAAGCATATGGAAAAGGATAACAATAGTAGGAATTGATAGATGGGAATCATCACAGTCACCTCATGTTTATAGATTTAATTAGTTGAAATATGTATAGAAGTTGATATCCATATTGAATTTCATTTATATATTGAACACCACTATGTCATATTTGTGTGATTAAGTAGTAGTTGTATTTCATGTTAATACCAAAGTTTATTTCAGTATTTAAAATTAATTATTTTACATGCTATTTGAAAGGTAGTTTCATTGTAACTTTTATATGTTTTTGTTGTTAAATAATGTTATGAAAACTAATTTTTGTTCCTGTATTAATGTATAACTTTTTGGATATTGTTCTTTTAAATTAGAATAAATTTCAAACTTCTCATTGTGGAGTGCATAAAACACATACATATTGTTAACTCATTGACATGTTTTATCCTCTTCAAAGGGGTTATTTCAATGTTAACAATTTAATATTAGAAGAAATCACCATAAATAAGTGGAAACATAGAGAAGTAATTATTATTTTTTAAAAACATTGTTCATGATGTGTTATTAAATAGAGCCTAGTTTTCATACATATTTCATGGAAGTGGCTTTATATTTTTAGGTGTTCTCTGAATCTTGTTGATGTAATAGATGTGTTGTGATTGTACAGACTCACTGAAGGTTGATTATTTAATTTTTTTGTGAGAAATTTCTTTACGATTCATATTAATTGAGATTTTTATAGGCCATTCATGGGATTTTATAGGTGTTTAAGTTTTTTAGAATTGAATTTGATGACATTAGTAAAATTATATAAGATAATCAAGGTGAGTGAAGAGTTCCATGTTTTTAGATATAGTTCATTCAATAGTAAGGCTTTATTATTCCTTTTTTATTTTTTCATATTTTGATGCTAGTAAAAAATATTTTATCTAGTGCTTCCTTTTATTAGAATATTTGTTCAAATTATAGTGTTATATTTTTGATTAATTTTTTAATTTACTGGAGCATGAGTTTTGTGTTTTTGTAATCTAATTATTATTTTTAGATTGAAAATGGAATTTAACCTGTATTTGTTTCTTCATGTCAGGTTAAGTAAATACTATGAAAAAGTGTTGATTGGTCTTCTAAAAGAGCATCCATACATGTGAAAAGGGAAGGCTTTGACATCACCTATGTGAGTAGCACTCAGAAAGTTCTAAAGTGTAGTTTGGGAAGCTGTATTCATGATTACACAATATAACCTGAGTCAATTTATATGTTACCACTTTTAAAGAAGATTGAAAGTAAATACTTTTCCCTAGGTACACCATACCATTTTTTTTCATTTACATCATATAGTGAATCACTTCGACTATTGGAACATAATTATGATGATATAATTTTATTAAATTAGAAAACTCTATTATGATAATGATATACTTCTCTTGAATTAGTAAACATAAGGCCCTATTTTAATCTTATAAACTGTATCATTTTGTTTATTTTCAAGTGATGCAATGATATTAGACCAATTGGGAAATGAAGAGGGTTCATTCTCATTTCCATGACTCACATTGATTCTAGGTAGCTTTATACTTCAGAAGAGGCATTAAAGCAATTATAGGAAACATGATATTTTTAAGTAGGTGAGTTTATTTTAATTTCAATAAAAAAAATAAATTTAAAATTGACAATAAATAATCTATGGAAGGAAAGTGAAATTATTAACTAGGATCATGGCATTATAGGTAGGATTCCCAAGAGAATGTGGTATCTTTCATTTAAGCTGCTTCAAATCCTGTTAGCATCTTAGTGTATGTGAGGTTGACACTTAATTGACCCTTGATTTAATTTTATTCTCCACAAAATTCTATGCAACACATAAAGGGTAAGTGCATCTTATTAATGTTATTATATTATTTTCTTTGTAATGAATTAACTATTTGGTTTTCTCCTTATCAATCATATGCAGAGGGAAGGATTCCTATTATAGTGAAGGATATAACTCCCATGGGGTGAGTGTGGGAACAAAGAAGAAGGCACTCACCCTTTTCTAATCCTTACTAAAGTAGACTTCTTAAAAGGTTATGGAGGGAGGCTTAAAATATGTTCTTATTCACCTCTTCAATTTTTGGGCATGCCCACATCCAAATCATAAAGGATAAGCGGTTCTATCATTGGCTTATGTCATAGGTAATATTTTTTTTAAAGTGTTTCCACTAACTGGGAACATTTTTAAGATTATTAAAGTAAAATATAATTCATAAAAATATTAGTGTTATTATAATATAGGTCATCTAAATAGATATCTTTATTGTTAATAAAAATTATAAATTGAATTTTCTTAAACCATGGGAAAGTAGTGTCCAGTTTTGGATTGTTCTGAAATAAAACCCAATTTTTATATAATATATAGTTCTCTTATACTTAATTTACCTTATTGTATGATTTATTTCACAAACTATCATGGGATTGTACTATTATGTTACTTATAAACTATTTAATGACATGGATGCTATAGATTATATAAATTGTTTGAGTTTTTATTTCACAAAGATTTTTCTTAACTCAAGCTTGATTTTATGGGGGGTAAGAGTCCCAATTATGAAATTTTGAGAATTTATTTGAATAAATGTTAATCCAAACCACATAATTTTTAGAGGAGTGATTAATATTTTTTTGTTTCAGGTGTATCATGGTGGACTTGATGTCAGATATTGACCGTAGCCATAGGGGATTTTGGTTGTCTGGGACTCTCTTGAATTCATTATCAGAGTTGGACACATTGCACGTGTTGTATGGTGAACCACTTATCACATGTAAAGGAACTTGGATGGCATGGACTGGTCACATACAAAAAAATTTGGAACCTCCCATGAGTATCTCATTGAAAAATATATACGTAGTAGTTTCTTACTCCCATGTATCATCTGTCATCATGTTGTAAAAAAACAATTTTTAGACATGCTTATACTAGTAAACTAGATTGGATTAATCAACATTGTTTTTTTATCTGTTTAAGATTTCAGTGACTCGTAATTGACCCTATAATAATTTTACAAAACCTATTTTAGATTTCTATATTAATTATCTTTGAAATGAATTTGAGTTTGACTATTTGATGATTTATAATCTTCATTTTGTTTCCACTATGAGATAAGGGAAGAGATGCTTTCATTGAAAAGTTTATGAAAGAGTAATTGCTTACATGAGTGTGAACCGTGGTAGTGGAAACATTTTAAAGAAGTATACTTTTATCCATAAGCACAAGTGTGAGAAAAGGGACCTGTAACAAATATAATGGGGCCTACTTGGTGAACCATGACATTAACAATCATCTCCCGGATGTCTACTTCCAGCCACAAGTACAAGTGTAAGAAAAGAGACCTATAATAAAGGGGGTCTGCTTACACGCGTGTATTTCATCGCAAGAGTGGGGGTGGATTCTATTGGGGGGATCCTATATGGGGGGATTCAGCTTGGGGGTTTGGATCCTATTGGGGGGATAATATTTTTTTATTGATTTGTTTTGTAATGAATCTCATTGTTAATATAATTTTTTTTCTAGGTTTGAACATGTGTTAAAATCTTCTTCGATTTAATAATCAAAACATATACATTATATATGATAAATTAATAAATATAATATGAAATTTTACTAGAAACAAAAATTTATAATTTTTATTCAAATATAATTTATAAAAAAATATTATATATTGGTAATATTATTACCAATAGAAAAATTTGTCACTAGATCCGTCGGTAACCACCTTAACCAACATATATATTATCTGTTGGTATTATTATAATCATAATATAACTATTGTTATCTTTCATAAAAATATTTAGCGATAAAGTTTTTACTGAAATTTTAGTGAAAGGGACATATATGTGGGTAAAAATTTTTACCAACAGAAAATGCACTTTTACTAAAAGATATTCCCCCATTGGAAAAATTGAAATATTTTGTAGTGAAGCTTCGAATCTCAAATACATTTCATGGATCTTCCCAAGTAGAAACACCAGGGAGAATGAAAACTTTTTCTGTTAGATCATCCAATTGAATCTTGATCTATCTTAGAACCATTGGTTCTATATGGTAAGAAGGTATAAAAACCAACTGTATACCTAGAACCAGGTCAATCATAAAATTTAACTCCCTCTTTGGAGGAATTCTAGAGAAATCAGCTGGGAAAACATTATGAAAATCTTGAAAAAAAATAGGAAGATCAAAAATAAAAGAAATGTCATCAGGATCAACTGCTATAAAATAAAACAAACCCTTGAGCTCAGGGTGGGAAGGTCCTACATGACCAAAACTCATATCTCACTCTCCCTAAAACATCTGATATCTCCCATCAATAGTAAAGAAAAAAAAACCGATGATAAAAATAAATCTCAGCATGGTGAGTAATAATCTAATCCATCCCAATTATGACATCAAACAAATCCAGATAAAGAATGAGAATATCCTAGACTAACTCTGCATCGGCTATTGATAGTGAACAAGGACACCAAAACCCCTGCTCTTTCCTCTTTCTAAGAGGTGTCACTAACTCCATAACAAAGGGCATGAGCTCTATTGGAATTTTAAGCATATAAATAAAATGGATAGATACAGATGAGTGGAAAGTACCAATATCAAATAAAGTAATTGCTACTTAAGATGAAATAAATATGGCACCTCTCACTGTCATTGGAACTAAATCTACCTCCGTTGAAAACTCATCTACTGCGTGAAGTTGATTCACTCATGTTGCCTATAGATAGATCCCTATAGTCTTTGAAGAATCTGACTGCATCGTAGTAGCCTTTAGAGTCGATGATCTCTGACCAAAAAAGGCATAGACATAGCCTGACAGAAACGTTGTAGATTGACATAATGTCTACAAATGTTACATATATTTGTAGGTGCAAGACAAGAAAATTGGGTGTGTCTAACATTTCTACATTGATAGTAATTTAGAGGCATGCTACTAACTATAACTAAAGGTGCGGAGGAGGCCTGCCACTGAAAATCACCTCCACCACTCCTATAATGATATTTCTACTTCATCTTCTTCCATTGCGTGCCACTGAAGTTTACACTAGGTGTAAAACAAGGGGAAAATATAAAACATTTCCTGCCATATTCATCCCTGCCATCATCGCCCTATCTACCATCTCTGCATAGGTCAAAATCTTCAACATAAATACCTATGATATGATATCCAATCACAAACCCTATGGTTACTTCTGAGCCTTCAGCTAGTCATTCTTTACTACCTTTAGAGAAAAACCATCTTAACAAATCAATTAGTGTATCTCAACACTAAATTCTCTCCTTACTGCAAAGAGATTAAATCTAGATACTTCACCAACATCTGTGACTTTGGAAAAATCTGCTGGAAGAAGAGAGACTAGAAACCCCTTCAATCCAAGCCCACATTCCTATCTTCTTGTACCATGGAATCCCACCATCACTTTATGGGAACCTAAATTCTTAATGCCATACACTTCACCTTGATGATCTCAGGTGTGTCTGGGAAGTTGAAGATCTGATCGATCTTGTCTAACCAGTACTCCGCCTCTTGAGGGTCATTATTACCCTTAAAGGATAGTGTCTTCTTGTGCAAGAATTACTATGATCGATCCCTTTACCTTCCATATCTTGGATATACCTCAAAAACTATGTTATGGACTTGCGGTATATTCTGGTTAACAACACGAGTTTCCCACACAATGGCCTTGATAAGATTATAATCTATAGGTGGATTCCATCGAGGAGCATCCATATACCCTCTTGATCAACATGTGTAAGACATCTCAAAGGAATACTACTACACACCAAAATAGAATAAATGACCAGCCAATAAGATAATATCAGTTCAAACCAAAAAACCATAATAAAAAACTGAGATTAAGATCAAGAACTCAAAACAGGAGACATATATCCCAACATCCCATGGTAACTTGAGTCACATCACGATAAGAGCTGGTCTAACACTCACCACAACCTACCTCTCAATTCCCAATAATCTTATGTAAAATCTACCAAACTTCCCAAGATAAGAAATATTGAAGAAAAAACTCCTATGATACCAAAATTTGGTGAATCCGACCTGTTTACCCTCCCAAACTAGTACCCAACCTGAATTTCCACATACCTAAAGGGCGTTCTTGATCTCCACGGGCTCTCGAATAGCACTCAGGAATCAAAAAACAACCAAATGGAATTATTTCACCCAAATTGAAGAAGAAAACATGATATATATATATACATACAAACACATACACAATAAAAAGAAACAATTGAATATAAACAAGTATTTATTTCATAAAAAAAGGAAATAGCAGAAGAAATACAACTCAAAAGCAGTTAGAACATCTGAAAGTACAAGTCTGAAATCAAAGGACAACTAAAATGGAAAACATACTACTCCATGTGATAGTGTGGGAAAACTCCCAACATCTCACCACAAACTATCCAGACTCATATGATAGAAACCTCACCACCTAAATGCTACGCCTTGCCTTTGCATGCACCAAAAGACATGTAAAGGTATACACACCACTGAAGGAGTGCACAAGGTGTGAGCTAACAGGCTCAGTAGGATCCCACCCAGGTGTTCCATATAAAGTCTCTATAAAAAAATCTGAACAATTCTCAACTTTAAAGAAAATAAGGCATGATAACACTTAAACAATTTTTATATCAAAATCACGATAAATCATTTTATTTCCCCTTTTTACACATTTCCAAAATAATCTAGGTAAAACAGTTTCAAAGAATTTTATATATAAAAGAAGTCAAATAAAACCAAATCATGCATCACATATCATATCAAATCTATGATAGTAAAAGCCAAAATAGTACAATCTAAAAATAGCCAAAGCACAGGTAACATCACGCCAAGGATCACTATAGGTCAGGCTAGCTAGGAAACTCACATCCAGACATAGACAGTCCCATGCATCGAGCCTCTAGATATATCCATCAAATCTAAAGAGTAGAGGAACACCATAGAAAGTGAACCCTCTGATAGGTCTATCAATTCCCTAGAATAATGGGCCTAAGGATCAGAGGCACACCCCATGAGTGAACCCCAATAGTATCAATGGATGAGGCAGGTTATTACTTCTTCCAACTAAGTACCTAAGGCTTCCCATGTGCTCTATTTTCCAAACCATTTCATCAAAACTATGCTTTGAAAACAATTTCATAAATCCATTTCACAATGATTTAGAAATACCATTTCTTTTACCAAAACAAGGGGAAAACCATTTTTCTCAAAAACTCATTTCCACACACACAAAACCAGAGCAATACACTTCATCCAACATAGGATAGAGACGAAACCACCTACCTAAAACTTGGGTTGCACACACCCACAATGGGATCCAACAAAAAGAAAGAATGAAAAGACAATAACAGAGGTCCTAAAATCAATCCTCACATCTTAGAATCAATTAAAAAAGAAAAATGGTTGGTGAAGAAAATAGATCACAACATCCCTAAAATAAACTCACATGCCACAACACAAACAACACAAGGGTTAGCCTCTGGAGGAAGATCACACAATAGATCTAGAAAGGATCAAGAATATTGTTATCATATATCAATGGATCCAATAATTCAACATAATGGTACTACCTTTATCAATGATAATGAATAATTAGAAGGATTACTCACCCCGATAAACACACCAAAACTGCAACAATGATCAATCACTGAACAAAATGATTTGGAAGGAGCATAGGTCCCCAAAATCACATGGGAGATCTCTTAGGTCGAGAGAGAAGAGGATGCAGCCAAATAAAAGAACAAATCAGTTGTGCAATGCTTTAAAAACACAACCCATGAGGATTAAATGACCTGTAATCCCCTTTCACATAGCGTAATACAAGAAACCTAAAAAAAAACCCATCACCTCGGGTTAAAAAACCTGATTTTTACCATTTCATGATGTGTAATATATTAACGGTGTGTAATCTTCATTCCTTTTACCAGTTCATGATTTCTTCCCAACACCCAATACACAATGTGTAATCACTTTACATGTCATGTAAACTTCTCATGACATGTAAGATTTTCATGCTCTGAGCCGAACTCTCAACATTTTCCTAGTGACCAATACATGGTGTGTGTATATACTTAACACGATGTGAATTTATCTTGAAGATAGTGAAAATAATAGATTCTCTTGAAAAATAGAAATCAACTTAGGTGTTCTCTAAATTCAGGATGAACCTTGCAAATCCTTTAACATGTTTATATCCAAACTCCATTAATTAAAACAAAAATACATCCCTGAAATTTAATTCATTTTCCCCAATAAATTATCTCAATCCTTTAAAGCCCTCAAACACACCCAAAAAAAGAGGGAAATGAAAATATAGATGATAAATATCTAAAAGTGGGTAACATGATGTTACACAGACTTGAGATCAACCTTTGAAATATACCAAACTCCCTGGAGCTGATTAAACAAGTCATCGATATGAGTCAATGAATAATTATTCTTAATAGTTATGTTATTCGATTATCTATAATCAATACAATGACTCATGGAACCATATTTATTTTTAACAAATAAAATATGATCACCTCATGGTGAAGTGATAAGAAGAATGAATCCTTTATCAAGAAAATTCTACAACTGATTTTTCAATTCCATAAGTTCTACATGAGCCATTAGATAAGGTGGTTCTGAAATTGGATTAGCATAAGTAACCAAGTCAATAATAAATTCAACTTCATGATCAAGTATAATACTAAGAAAATCGTTAGAAAAAACTTCCAGATATTATTTTACTACCAACACATCATTAATCTGAAGAGTTTCCTTATTTCTGACAATATGAGAAATATAAGTTTCATTTCCACCTTTTAGCAATTTCCCAAATTCTTGATATGGTATCAAGGGTATGAATTAATTATTATATAAAAAATGAAACTCTTTTGGGAAAATAACTTCTCTAGATCTTCAATATTTCTTAGCATGATAAACTGAAATCCAATTCATACCCAGAATTACATCAAATTCTACAATTGGAAAGAAAACAAGGTTTGAAGGGAAAACTCTTCCATATATGATAATAGGAAGATCTTTGTAAATTTTTGTTGCCTAAATACTACCCCTATATATTTTTACCAAAATCCTTGAATTTCTTCCTTTAGGTGAAATTTCCAATTTTCCAACAAATTTCTTCGAAATGTAAGAATGTATAGACCTCAAATCAAACAATACATTAGAATAATATGAATAAAAAAGTAATATACCTATCACTACTTCATTCGATGGTCTAATATCTTCCAAATTAGTTACAAAGGATATAAACACACCCTTTTGCATATAGTCTTGCTGCTTCTCATCATTCATGCTCTTCTTTAGACATGCATATGCATAATGACCCATCTAATTATTTTTAAGACACATTACTACCTATTTTTCAAAATTTTTCTTACCACTACCAAGATATTTTTCTTTGAAATCATGAGCTATATTCCCAAACTTAACACATTATAAATACTTACCAAATTTCATAAGACATTCTCTAGAGTGATTTTTAACACACCCATCACAAACTAAAAATTTGATTTTCTTACCTTCAGATTTCTTTGATGGATTCTTCCCATATGTCTTCCACCTAGACCAATATTTATCCTTGTTTTCTTAAAACACCTGATCATCAAAAAACTCCATTTCCACCTTCTCATCATAATGGTAAAGTTTCTCATAACTTTTAAATTTGTGAGAGGCCAATGCTATTTGATATCTTGGATTTAATCCTAAGTAAAACCAATTAATTTTACTATCAAGATCCCGAATAAAATTTTATGTGTACCTTTCCAATCAGTTGAAGTTTTCTTCATACATGACCATTGAATCTTCCTCCTTCTACATTAATTCCAAGAATTGTTTTTCCATCCTTAGTCGAGCAACCTTAAGAAAATATTTCCCAAGGAAAAGATTCTTAAATGAATCACATTCTATGGAATCAATATCTTCTATTTCTCTAGTATTCTTAACCATTGATCATCTTTGATCGGCTTCAACTTCAAAATATTAAATAACAAGAGTTGCCTTTTGATGATCCAAACAACCCATGACTTCAAATATATTTTAAAATCTTTAATCCATCCCTCAACTAACACTGGGTTAGAAGATCAACTAAATAATGGAGGGTATTGTCTCATAAAAGTCTCCACTATCGATATATTCCTTTGTGGTAGATCTGGTTTCTCTCTATCATGGATAAAAATCCCATTTATAGCATGTGTAAACTAATACATCCTAACAAAAAATTTCTTAATTCAAATTCCAACCATTCTAGGTTACTAATTTGGAAGGATATTGTCATTTTGGTGCCTTCCTACTTCATCTTCCCTATTTTCAATACAAAAAAATATTCTGAATATACATAGTTTAGATGAAGCAACATGGTAATCTTAAAATCTATATCATGATAACCATAAATTAAAATCTCTTAAGGGTATTTACTTACACTATCATAACCTCTAAAATTATCTAAACCTTACCCCTGATACCAACTATAATGATACAACCTTAATAAATCCATAAAATCAATTCTTTATATAAGAATTAATTTTATTACATTATTGAAGATCTTTTAGGTTTAGAGTTTTAGATAATTAGGTCATAACCCATACATAAATTACATCACAAAGTGAAAACTTCCACTTAGTATCCATTTTTTACACAATACACAAATTTTAAAATATAGTAAGTTTTCTTTTAATGACATATCTTCACAATTTTCATTTTGACCTCATCCTTATCCCCACTCATCCTTAAAACTCTATGAAATTTTTTTGAAAACATGGGATGAGAACATAAATCTCAATATGGTACATATAAAAAGGAAGAAAGAAACTCGTTAGTACACAAATAATCATAAAAAAAATACCTTTTTCAAAATAAACTTTGAACTCAAAATAAAAATTTTCTTACCTAAAGAATTAACTTATTTACCTAAATATTTTCATAAAACATTTCATAATAAATCCTAAAGGAAAAATAAAACTCATAAAGGTTTCTTTGTAATTCTGAAAAACTAATGAAAACATTTTCACAAAGTTATACAGTTCACCCTTAATAATTAGCATATGCTTTCCTTTAAATATAGGCTCATTAGCTTACCTTGTGAAATCATAAGATTTATATAAAAACCCATAAGCATAGATAAATCATGTAAGTAACTTGGGACATAATTTAAATATCACTCTTAAAATCACTCTTATAAATGGAATAACCTACCCATTAAATTCTAATAATTTATTAGGAGAAAACTAACCAGTTAAGTCCATCCCTTTACCCAATGAATTGGAAATCTATATCGGGATCACCTATCATCATGAGATATATTGGGATCACCCATCATCATGAGTTATATCAGGCTCACCCATCATCATAAAAAATTCCCAATATCCATAACATAATCATAATACATGAAATATTTCATTTTTATTATCATAATTATAAAAATAATCCTTTCGCCCATAATAAAAATAGTTTTAGATATTAGAACATCTATTACTTTTAAAACCCTTTTTGAAAATACCCAGAATAAAGAGAAAGATTATTTTTATTGGAATAAAACATGAAATATTATAAAAGAAGATAAAAATAAAATAATATTTATGGTGGTGGGAAAAACTATTGACATTATATACATTAAAATAGAACATTCTTTTTTTCCTTTTTGTCAAAACATTCCATATAAAATACTTAAAAATATTTCTTTTGATTTTTTTTGAAAGAAATTGAATAAGAGACATAAAATATCTTTTATAATTAATTTATATACATATAAATAAATCTATAAATCTATTTAAATAATAAATAAATGGATGAAAAATATTTAGAAAATAAATCTTTAAAACATTTAAAACAAAGTTTGTAAGGTAAAGTGTACCTTACTTTGAGTCTGAATCATCATGTTCATTCATTATCTTACTGAATAATAAACTTATGTTAATTATATAATTTATTAAGAACCTTTTTAAATTTTGTTATTCCTTTTATTTTATTTATTATCATGTTTTATACAATTACTTAATCAATTATGTTCACATCGGATGTTTTGATGATATTTGGCTCATATGTCCAAAATGAATTTGGTAAGTTAAGTATGCTCAAAGAGGTAATTATTTCATCATATACAGAATACTAATTATGAAATAATTATAATTTTTTTACAAATTTTATACATTTAAAATCATCCATTGAATGTGGTTGTGAAAAATGAATAATGTTATAATCAGGTAGAGGATAATTTGTAAGTACGCATCAGTGTCATTTTAATTTTTCAAAGAGTATGAAGGAAAGATGGTGAGTAAAATTTTATCTTTTTAGAATTATTATTTTATTATAAATATTATATTATATATTTAAATAAACTTATAAATACCATTCATGTGTCATGGTGATGAAAAATTAATCACATTGCTTCGTGGAGGTGGTAATTCACACATACGCACGAACAACATTGTCATTTTTCATTGGATGGAAAGGTAAGAAAATAGATGATATATTATACTTTAAATAATTATGAATATTTTATGAATATGATATATATACATTAAATCCATTGTTATAACTAGTTATGTGAGGTAGTTATGGAAAATGAATTACATCAATTTATGAGGTGGTAGTCCCCCGTACAGATGAATGATGGTCTCATTTCCCATTTAATGGAAGAAGGATATATATAAAGGTTATGCCATTAAAATAATAACATATAGGTACATGTAAGATAATTATTCTATTATATAATCATGGTTAAATAATATTTTAAGTATTTATAAGAATAATTAAAATAAAAACACTCGGTTAAGATATATACCTCTTCTCCAGACAACCCCTTTAGATTTACACCTAAAGGATTCCTAGATTGGTTTTATGATAAAACCATGGCCTCTAGAACACCAGGAGTTATGTTAGGAAGGTATTTGGGTAGGTATTGGTCTAAATAAAAGGTACTTGAAGTGCGTAGAGGAGAGGAAAGTGAGTGTTATTTTATAAGTGGGAGAGATGATACACTTGAAATTTTTAAAAAGATTAAAATATATTAATGTCTTACTCAAGAAAAATGGATCCAAAATGGACCATTTATGAATATGATATGACATAGGGTCGAAATATGGATATTAAATACGTTAAATATAAGTTTTTAGTCCATTTTAACCCTTATCCCTTTAGTTTAACCCACTAGTAAACTTGTTTTAACCTTAACTACGGTAACATATTTTTACTATTTTACTATGCATTATGACCAAAAATTAATTTGAACTTATTAAATAATATTATTTATTATGATTAAAAATATTGAATCAATTTTATAAAATTTAATTCATCTAATTGTGAGGATTTAATTTAAAACAAAACCCTCAAAATGTGACCAAAAACAGTTTTTCATAAAAATGTCTTTTTTAAGTATAAAAAGTTTCTATACCAAAAATCAAGAATAAAGTTGATTTTAATGGCCTTAATTGGATTAGAAATAATATAAATGAATTAATGTTACTTTTAAAACATTTTAAAATAAAATTTAACTCTTTAAATGCTTGAGATGAAAAGACAATGTCTAATAAAAATCAGTATTTTTCACTATTCATTGAAAAATCAAAATTTTTAGAAAATTATCAAAAATTCATCCTATTTATGATTTTGACATGATGAATTCAAAAATTAATTTTATTTTTTTCAAATTTAAATTCTATAATTTGAAAATAAATCTTTTAATTAAAACCATATAATGCATAAAAACCCAATTTGGTTAGAAATAAATCCTTTTTTCCTTTTAATTGAAAAAATATCTAATATTCTTATAATGATTCAAACTCTATTAAATATAATTAATGAATATTAATAAAAAATGAAATTTATATAATATTAACATTAACTAGGTTGTTGTAGGTAGTCACACTTGCCTTTAAGGTAAATACTCACATTGACCCAATTCACAGCTCTAGGGCAAGCCACTCACCTCATGTCAACCCAATCTCAAGCTATGGGGAAAACTAACACCATGTGTTGAACCAATATCATGGATTTGGCGAAAGACATCACATTTTCCAAAACCCCCCTATAAGGGAGCGACTAGACCATATGGCTCAACCTAGTCATTTAATTATAAAGATAGAGAAACCACACATGTAACACACAATGTTACAATAAGGTAGTTCATAATCATGTTATGTCAAGAAAGAATCATATAGCCAATACACATACACATGTGAATCATACCAAGAATAGGTATAATGGGGCTACACATGCACACCGCATGTGGATCACATAAAAAATAGGTCTCATGAAGGTATACACACACACACACACACACACTACTATGAATCACATCAAGATTAGGTCTCACAAGGCCACACACACACACACAAACACCATGGAATCAAGTCCACACCATTTACATATGCCCTATATGGTAAGGAATCCCTACCTCAAGGTCGATCATATATTCCAACACAATAGGATCAAATATGAAAGATATGGATAATCATCCTAACACCTGTTCAAATGAAGAGAGGTCACCCTAGTCACCTTCTTCAGAATTTTCTGATTCACATGCTTAAGAGAGGAGAAGAAATCATCTCAAAACCCCACCCTAGATTTATCCAAATAGTTCACCAAGAAAGAAGAGGAGTAAAGAGTGTTAGTGTAGTGAATAAATAAAGTAAAACCTCCCATCAATAACCCCCTATAATCAATTCACATGATTTTCTCTTGAAACGCCCCAAAAACCCCGAAGACCGATGACTGATTTGGCCATTTCAAATTCTGAAATAGATCCCCCCACAATGTGGTGTTTCCTACCATGATTGTGGTGGCATCAAACATGCCAAGTCATGGTAACTCGACATGACCACCCACCATAATGTGTTGTCAAAACCCCATCCATTTTGGACACACCACACCATACACCATGGCGCGGTGAAGAAATTCTAGCCATGGTCCACATAAGGACTCACAATGCTACATGTTCGAGACCACACCCATTTGTGGTCATGTTGGTCCTATTCGTTTCTGATAGGATGCCTCTAAGCACAAAACGACCAACACCACAACATAATAATGCCTGTGGTGCACCCTAAAATGATCAAAACACAGTTTAATCCACCCAAAACCTCCAAAACTTCTCAAAAAAAAATTAAACCACCACAAGGATAAAGAATATACCTTCAAGAATATAGGGTGTTACAAATATCCCCCTATAATGACTTATCATCCTCTAGAAGTATCTTCAGAGGTCTACTCAGAAAATTCAATCCATTTCACCTGAATGTTTGATTCTCACTCCCAATTCTCTTCTTGGATACACTCGTGATGCTATAGAACTTGAATGAGAAGAATAATCTTCTCATTACAAAACTTTCTCACTTTTATCCACAATCCATATTGATTGTTCCACATGAAATTCATTAGGTTTGAACTCAATATCCTTACAGTAATCACATGCACAGGATCAGGCTTGTACTTCCAAAGATGATATTCATAGAACACATTATGAATACCTTGATATTATGGAGGAAGGTCAAAAATATAGGCCACCATCCTAATGAATTTGACGATCTCTAATGGTCTAAGAAAACATGGTGCTAATTTTACCTTACTCCACAATCATCAATATCCTAACCAAGGGGAAACTTGCAAGAAGACTTGGTCACCCACAAAAAACTCCAAAGGTTATATCTTCTAGTCATCATATGATCATTTTATACTCTAAGTAGTAATTAGACTCTTACAAATAAATTACACCTTTTTTTGAGGTCTCCTTTACCATACTTGGCCCAATAACTAAAGTATTACCTACCTCATGTCAACATAGTGGTGAAAGACACAACTGGCCAACCATAGAGATCCTCAAATAGATCCATCTGAATCAAATACTAAAAACTGTTGTGTGGGAAAAAAATTTCAAGGCTAAATGATCATTACATGCTCTATTAAAATCCAAAACACAAGCCCAAAACATATCCTCTATGATCTGAATCGTTCTCTCTGTTTGTCCATCAATCTATGGGTGATAAGCCATACTTAGATTCAACTAAGTACCCATAAACTTCTGCAATCCCATAAAAAAACATGAGGTAAAACGAGCATCTTTGTCTAAAACAATGCTCAAAGGCACTCCATGTAGTCACACAGCCTCTCGAACATAGAGCCTTCATAGATCATCCATCATGAAAGTCGCATAAGTTAGCATAAAATGAGACAATTTGGTTAATTGATCAAATATAAAATATATGGCATTTTAACCTCTTGGGGTTTTGGGAAAACCCATAACGAAGTACATCTTCACTTCATCCCACTTCCACATAGGCACCAGAAGTGGGTAAAGTAACCCACCGGACCACTAAATCTTGGCTTTGATCCTCTAATAGGTCAAATAATGAGAGAAAAAACATGTAATGTCCCTCTTCATATTGGGAAACTAGAATCATCATTTGATATAAAAATTCATCTTGGTTAACCCCGAGCGCACTTCCCACTACAAAGCATGATTCTATCATCAATTCCTCCCTCATATAAGATATAACCACTACTCTTTCATGAACATAAAGCACATCACATCCATCTAAGGTCCATCTAGAAATAAAGTTAGCTTTCTTAAACCTTTCATGCATCACAAGACAATATGGATCACACTCTTAGTCAAAATTTACTTGGTCTACCAACAAGGATGTGATCACCAAGGGTGCACAAGATACTACACCTTGATCCTCATTCATACCCACATGTTAGTCAATTAGTAATGCTATTAGCTTCCATTCTTATTTTGATGTTCTCTCTCTATGCTCTTGTGACTTCCTGCCAAGATCATTTTTGAAAAAATTCCCTTTTCTAGGAGCATACATAATCTTGAAGCCAAATATCTATAGATACCCTACCCAATACCTTTGACAAAGATTCAATTATTTCTAAGAGAATATATACCAAAAACTCTTGTGGTTTGTATATATGAAAAATATCTCAACAAAGTAGTCATGTCGCCAAAACTTCAATTCATAGACCACAAAAATTAACTCCAGGTCATGAGTAGGGTAATTATTATCATGAGGTCATAAATGGAGAGACTCATAAGAAAATACTTGATCATTCTATATCAAGAAAACTCCCAAGATGACCCCAAAAGCATCACAATACACCACATAACTAATTACAAGTTTAGGAAAAACCAAAATCAGAGCTTATTTCAATACCTAATTTAGTTCTAGGAAGGTTTATTTTCATTAACATGTCCATTAAAACTTTACCCCCTTCTTGGTAAGCTCGATCATATGCACTTCCAAATGGGAAAATTCCTAAATGAACTGTCTGTAGTACCCAGCCAGTCTAAGAAAACTCACAATCTTAAACACATTAATAGGTCATTACCAAGACATGAAAACCTATAACTTCTATAGATCAACATAAATTATCACCTAATAGATCACATGCCCAAGGAAATGTACCTCCTGGGTCAAAAAGTGACATTTTGAGAGTTTATTATAAATTTGATGCACTTAGAGTGTAATCAATACAATCTCAATGTGACTAGTATGTGATTATAAGGTCTTATAAATATATCAGGATGTTATAAATGAACAAAATGATGAAGGTTTCCATGTATGGGTGAAATATCATATTTATGGGGTCCATGAACACCATCAAATCATTCATTAGCCCAAAATGAATAATAAGATACTCATACAACCCATATATGCTCTTAAATGTTGTCTTCGGTATATCCTCCTCCCTGACCCAAAGATGACGGTATCTTGAACATAGATCAATCTTTGAGAACCATTGGGTTCCCATTAACTGATCAAATATGTCATAAATCCTTGGAAATGGATATCTGTTCTTCATAGGAATTTGATTCAACTTCCATTAGTCCACACATAGCCGAAGACTGTTGTACAAATTCTAAGAGAACAACACTAGAGAACCCCAAAGATAATTTCTTGGTCTAATAAATCCATTTACTTATAGATACTCAAGTTGTACCTTAATTTTATTCAAACCAGTGGTAACTATGTGGTAAGGTAGAATAGATATAGACTGCACACCAGGAACAAGTTTGATTTCAAACTTAGTTCGCCTATCCAGAGGTAACCCTGAGAAATATTCTAAAAATAAATCTTGGTATAGGTATACCACATAAGGAAAAGAGGTAGAAGTAACTATCTAGTCTATAGTAAGGATCATTCCATCCACCTATGATATAATGGCTCCAATATTACTAGGTTCTTATCCCACTTCCTACTTCAGTGTCTGAATCACCGATCAATACAGACTTCCCTCTCTTAGGCATTGTAAAGGATACTCGTCTCTGAAAACAATCAATGTATGCATGGTAACTAGTCAACCAATCCATATCAAAGATCACATCGAATCCAGGAATCTATTGAATTATGAAATCCTACACATGATCATAGCTAGAAATTACTACAGAACACTATGGGAAAATATGGAGATGATCCACTTACCTCCCCAATAGTGTATCTATAGAGAGAAACTCATAATAAAATTTAACCAAAAAGTCTAACACAACAATGGATTTAGTAGATATAAACAATTGGGAATTTCTTGTATGAAACAAAGAAATAGATACTATAGATGTAATCAGGACCATACCTTGAAGCATCAAAGGTCCTCTCCACCATCAACTGGAACCTAGTTAGCCATATAAAATCTAATTGTGTTGGCTCTATGACCTCACAACTAAGGCTCATGATTGACCTAATTCACAGTTCCTTGTGGAGTCTTTATCTGCTCTGAAACTCTTGGCCCACATCTTGGCTCATCCTCACTAATCCCACTCGGGAAGTCTTTGTACAGTACTACTTTACATATCCAACTTTTCCACACCAATGAAATTTTTTGGGAGGGTTACAACAATATTTGAGATAATACCCCTTTCTTACACAATTGTAGCACATGGAAGAACCATATACCATAGAGGGAGATGAAGAGCCCTTTCTCTGCTCTTATAGTTATCTGTTTCCCTAACACATGTCCTTTGATTTCCTATTTTTATTCCTTGAAATGGCAGTTGAGGAAATATTAGAAAATCCACAAGTCGGTCCACTAAAAGATGAAATAAGACCTTCACATTTATCTTACTCTAACCCCTTATCAATAGTCAGAGCTTTATGAAGCACCTTAACATAATTTTTCAAATAAAAATTCTTGACCTGACACTTCAACTTGGGTCGAAGTCCGATATCAAACTTCTTGACCTTCTGTGCCTTGTTTCCAACCAACATAGGAGAAAAATGAAGCATCTCGGAAAATAATATAGAATAAGAAGATATTGAAATTATCCTCTACTAAAGTTCCATGAACTCCTGAGCATAATAAAACTTCATCATATCAGGGAATAATTATTCAAATAAGATGTTCTTGAAAGTTTCCTACATCAACCTATCATGTCTTCCTGCCTAATTCATAATGCCTTACCACCGCTTAGCTAGTCCATGAAGCATAAAGGTAGTAAGTTTCACCTTTTGATCCTCTGGGGTATCTACTAAATCAAATATATTCTCAATGATTTTTATCTAGTATTTAGCATCTTAGGGTCCTCCAGTTCCCTGGAATGGGGGATACTGGAGCTAAAATTCATAATTATAGTCGAACATTGTCCTTTGAACTCCTTCAACCTGAGTAAGAAATCAGCAAAAGAGTTCGATTTGGATCAGTTCTATGGCATGAACTAATGAGCATATAATGTAGCATTCCTAGTTTCACCCTCCTATACATAAGGTGGTGCGATATGGACATTACCCCTTGTAGGATAATTCCGGTCTACTTTACTAGGTAGTCCCATAAAACAACTCTGAGGAAACATTATTTGAAATGTTAAAAAACATTTAGAATGCCTATAAAGGCCCTCATAGAGTAATAACCTAAGTAGTTTATAGGCATAATAATGGATTTCTATAAGAGACCTATCCTAGGAGGCTACTCACAATCATACGTTACAACCCCCTTAGCACCACCCAAGGCCAAATCCAAGTCTTTAATACTTACACGTTAGTCATAACCATATATAGACACAAAATGCATAGTATTCTCAAGTTCAGGTAATTAAATATGAGAAATAACAAACCAAAAATTCACAAATCAAAATTTAAATAAGAATTTAATTAATCAAACCCTAAATAATTCAAGAAATAAACATGAGACATATAAACCTATGTGCCTAATTATGATTCATGAACACACCCCAAATTCCATAAATCAGAATATCAACATCATGTGAATCTCCTAAGGAAAATAAATCAATGGTAATAATTAATAACAAGAATGTTAATCCCACTTTCCAAGAAACTCAGAGGTCCACTATACAATGTTGTCCAAACATTAACATAATTCCTCTACTCGAATCCCAACCATCTTATCTCTTATCTACCAAGTCCCAAATCAAGGAATAAAAAAGGAAAGAAGGTGAGGAAACATATAAGTCTTGTGATACCATTTTATAATGCCCCAACTCAAATCATTGGGGCTAGCCCAAATTGCTACATGACCTCACATGTGCCTCCCCATACACAAGAGGCTACGTACTAGTGGAGAGGGATTGAGAGGCATCATGTTAAGACTATTCCCTTAGTAATTGAAAACTATTAGAGAATGTAATGGAAGAAAAAATAACAATAATAAGGGAAATAAATAATCTAATAATAATATGACATGTCAATCATAAAATCCAAACCAAATAAGTATTCCCTAAAATGGTGGGTCAATGTACAAAATTAGGGTAAATGGATGAGTAACATGCAACAAAAAATCTAAGTTTCAGAGTCTTCCTAGCATCACCACACACTGTCCTATAGCTCCTGCTCATCCGTCCACCATAGGGTTCTTACCATTTACCAAATTCCTAATTATAAAGTCTACATGTGCACCGAGATGCGCATGTAGGGTGTGAGTATAAAACCCAAAATAGTACCACAAATGGGTCATTAACATAAGTGGACAATATACACAAGTGCATGTCATGAAAATAATCAATGTGAAAATAAAAAAAAAGAAATCATACATGTACACACATATGTTGGGTCCTTTAAGACCAGCTCTACCTACTTCAGTCCCATGCTGGAGAAAGTTTTATACATTTTACCGATTTACTTGACAAACCAATCATCTATACACATCCCCTTTGAAGGGATAATCATGCCTAACTTTAAGGGAAATACTCATTTTGACCCAATTCACAACTTTGGGGAAAGCCACACACCACATGTCGACCAAATCCCAAGATCTGAGGCAATATAACACCACATGTTGACTCAATATCATGGATATGGGGCCATCCATCACATCATCTATGCTCACCCTCCAAGGGAACGACTGTCCCATATAGCTCAACCCAACAATACAATTACAAAGATAGAGAAACTGCACATGTAACACACAATGCTATAATAAGGTAGTTCATAATCATGTTATGTTAAGAAATAATCATATATACAACACACATCCACATGCGAATCATATAAAGAATAGGTCACATAAGGATACACACACACAAATGTGAATCACATCAAGCATAGGTCTCACAGGGCTACACACACTAGATGTGAATCACATCAATCTTAAGTCTCACAAGGATACACACACAACCATAAAATCAAGGGCACACCATTTACATATGCCCTATATGGTAAGGACTCTCTACCTAAATGTCGATTGCACAACAAAACACACACATGAATAGATCTAAAACATTTAGATGATCATCCTAGTACTTGTTTGAACGAAGAGAGGTCACCTCGATCACATGCTTTGGAATTTTCTAATTCACATGCCCAAGAGAGAATAAATTGTCTCAAAACTTCACCCTGGATTCATCTGAATCATTCACCAAGTAAGTGTTGGATCGAATTATACCAAACATACACAAGAGGGGGGGGGGGTGAATTGTGTCTTTTCAGAAATCTTCACGAGATTGTGTTCTGATTTTGTACTTTAATCAAATGAATAATGTAGTGGAAATATGAAGTGAAAAGACACATGATATATAGTGGTTTTGGGAACAGAAAGACCCTAGTCCACTCCACCAACGCTCTACTCCACGAGCTTGGTGATTTTCACTATCTGGTCCTCATTTCAACAGACCTTTCAACAACTGAGTACATGCAGTTGACAACTTTACAAATTAAGGCAAAACAAAGCCTTCTGGTTCACTCATAGAACCTACACAACTTAGTACGAGAATCCAGTTACTCAAGAATAGAAAATAAATATTTTTGTATTCTAAAAATAATTTCCAGATGTTCTCCACAATTGCAACAACATGCAATTGACAGTAGATAGATCTTCACCTTTAGAAATAATGATCTTCACATAATAGTTGTTTTGAGTTGATCCTGTTGCAATAGATATAGAAATATAATTCACAATTTCAGTAGTAGTAGATCCACAGTAGATCTTAGATGTATAACAAGTGAATCTTTTATCATGTTCCTTCTTCTTCAATAAACAAAGCTTTGACGCTCCTCTTGAATCAGCAGATTTGTACGTTTCAAGTAGTCTCTATTTTTTTCTTTTTCCACCCTTTTTTAATGATAGATTTATTATCACAATCTGTTTCAAAGAAAACACAAGTATATAACAATGATGAGAACATCCCCTGCAAATTTAGATCCAAAAAATTCACCTTTTGACTCGCGAAATTCAAACATTGTAATGTACAGAGTAGTCGTAACTTCCCTGAAGACTTAGAATAAAAAACTCCTTTTTAATTCGATCCTTAAATCATTAATAAAATAACTTTGAATCGATCAATATCATAATTTAAAATCAGCTTTAAAATCACTTGAAATCTACCTAATAATCAGTTTGCTGACCGTTGCATAAAAAATATCATTTTTTAAATTCTCAGACACCAAATGTAAGGTTGATGACATAGCCTTCAAACATAGGGTTGAAAATGTATGGTTGATTACAAACATAGGGTTGTCCATCAATACTTTTCTCTTTAACTTTCAAACGAATAATAAAAGATCCATACTTTTACTTGATCCATACTTTTCCAAAAACGTATGGTTGTTCACAAAAGTAAGGTTGATGAACCATACTTTTGAGAAACAAACGTAACATTTAATACTTACATACGATTCTCCTTCCATACTTTTCTGATATCCCAAACATAGGGTTCCTTCCTAACGTTGGGTTCTTCTTCCATAATTTTCTGATAATGTATGGTTGATTAACCATACTTTTCTCTTATCTCAAAAAGTATACATGCTTTTCATCCTTATGCTACGTTTCTACACGTAGGGTATGAACAATGTTTCCAGAACACGCTAAAGCAGATCCCGAATAAGTAGGGTATGAATAGTGTTTCCAGGACACGCTAAATATGAATACTTTAGTAATAAATTCTCGTTATTTCAAGAGTAAAATAAAATAATAAATTCCTGCAAAATTATTAAAAAATAAAATCATTAGAAAATAATTAAGGATATTTGTGAGCATCAAAATTATCATAAAGAGATAGAGTATTAATTTCAATAATCTCACCATTTAAATAACAATATTATGTAATATTGAAAACAACACTTGCTCAAAAATCTCCCCCTTTTTGATGATCACAAAATCCATAAAATAACTAATGAAATTAACTTACAAAATGAATTACAAATAGTTTTGAATTTTGAAAAGATAAATACAATATTAATTTCTCCCTTTGATTTATCCATTTTTTAATAATTTATCCCCTAATAAAATAAATTTAAAATAAATATAAAAATGTTGTGTTTATCCAAATTTCTCCCCCTTTTTGTGATATCAAAAAGAATGATAGAATATGGAATATAACACAGATTAATGTAGCACTGAACATAAGTAATGTTATTTTTAACTGTTTAGAAATAATTTAATCTGGATTACTGGAATATCGAAATAAGAATAGTAAAAAAAATAAATACAATGAAACAAATTTTCATTAAAAGTACAAAAATGATAAATACATGAATCAAGGTTTTGTCAGTGTTTAGGTATGGTTTATCTTCTCTGGAATGCAGACTTGATTTCTGTTAATTGTTCCCTCAACCTTTTCATTAATCCATCACCAAGATTAATAATAATATCTCTGGCCTCTTGAGTCATATGAATGTCTTCAATGAGATTGACTCTGAAAAACTCGTGAAGTCTTTCTTCCTTCTCTATAAACAAAGACAGCTTCTCTGTGAATTTATTTAAGACATATCTGATTCCTAGCTCATTGGATGTCAAATGATCAACCAAGAATTTCTGATTTTCTAACAGAACAGATAAAGGAGTACTGTTTCATTGAATATATTGAAACCTATCATTCATGTTTCTCATTGCAGTTGTGATAGCTTGAAAACTTTTGATTAAATTAGGTGAAGTACCTGATCTACTAGCAGTACTATTCCCAATAGATGCAAATTGTGTCTCCATAAACAATTTAAGATCTGATAAATCTGACTTCATAACCATTTCAGTTTTCAATTTAGAAACAACATTCAGCATATCCTCCTTAAAAATTTCAACTTCTTGCCTTGAAACTTTAATCTCCTTAAGCCTTTGAAATTTCAACTGTTCTGATTCTAAGGCTCGTCTCAGAGTATCATTCTCAGATTGCAGTTGAGATAAATTTCTGTACAGCTCTTCAACTTAATTATTCCCTGAATCAGAGGCACCTTGTGCTTGACTCTCATTCTCAGGTTCAGTGTGATGCAACAGTAATAAAGGTAGAGAATCTGCATCAGACTTGTCTTTCTCCTTTTCCTGAGTAGGTTGGTCCACATATTTTTCGTCAGAGTTCTTTTCAGACTCTTCCACAAAAAATTCCTATTGAAGTACTTCTATGTAAGCTTCAGAAACATGCTCATCAGGAATATCAGCAATTTTTTCATCTAATGGATTTTCTAAAATTATATCCTCTGAAGTTTCTTGAGGTCTAGTCACTTCCTCACTAGGCTCTGCCTCCTTATCTTGTTGAAGTGTAACTTCAACATCAGCTACAACCTATTGTTCTGATCTTTCAACTGCAATTCTTGCAGGATCATGGTATGTAACTACCACATTCTATTCTTGAGATTGTTCAACAACATTTTCTCTGACAAAGCTGTAAGAGAGTAAATCTATTATGGTCAATTCAAGAGAAGTATGTGATGCAATCATAGTTATTTTCCTCTAAGATTGAAGTCCATCCTGACTTATTTCTTCCTCAGTATCTTCCACTTCAAATCTGATCCTTCTTGCTGCAGTGCTGACTCTCAATTCAGCTTGTCCCTCCTTGGACTTAGAAGATTAAGCCTGAGCACTCTCTGATTCATCCTCAGCTCCTACTAGAAAAAGTTTTCCTTTTATATTGCTCTATAAATAGCCAATATTTCTTAAAGTTCCAGCATTAAACAAATTACTATGATGACAATGCACTTTGGCATCCACCGGTCTCACCATATCCTTCTTAAACAACAATTTGGAGATAAATCGGCCAAAAGGGTAAAAGTTCATTCAGGCATCACTCTGACAACAATATCTTAGGTATCTAACCATATACCTAGGAAAATTGAGATTAATATCACTGATCAAAAGATACATTATATACATATCGGGATATAATATCTTTTCCATCTCAGACATCCACAGTGCAATCACTGTTTGCACAAATTTTACCAATTTTTTTTGATCTGGCTCTAGATCCTTTATGAACATCTTCCTTACAGATGTAGTACCAAAAAGAAAAGACATTATGTCCTCTGATTTATTCACATAATCTCCAATATTTTTCAAATCGAAATGAAAAACTTCCTCATGAGGGAAGTTCAAAATATGACCAATTTCAACTGAAGAGATCGAAAAATCTCTATCCTCTATCTTATCCAGCATAGAGTCCTCATTATCTCCTAGACTAAATTATATAGACATGAAGAAATATCGAAGCTCTACCTCATAAAAAAATTTCATATTCTCACTATTGAAAGTCTGTTTGATATTTTGAAACGACAGTGCTTGTTTCAACAAAAGATTTTTTTGATATATCCATTCGAGATCAATTACCTTTCCTTGTAAGATTTTCTTTCCTTCTGAATGTTGTTTATTGGAACTGCTGGTTTTGACTTCATCAGCTCTCTTTGTCTTTTTCATTTTTGCGAGAATCTCTGAAGGTTTGAAGATTAGGATTTCTGAGGTTTGAAGATTAGGGTTTTTGAGGTTCGAAGATTAGGCGTTTTTAAGCAGTGGTACAATTTCGCGGGTTTGAAAGGATTTTGGTAGAAAAGAAATGTTTTAGCAGATGAAAGGTTTCTGAAAACCTTGATTCCCGTGTATTTATTAATCATTACATATATTTTGAACATAAAATAAAAACGATTACGTGGGAAAAAAAATTTATTTTGTTTGAAAAATAAATAACTAAATTATTTTAAACAGAATTAAAATAAAGAAACAACATAGAAAAATAAAATAAATATTTATTTAAAATTAAATAAACCTAGATCCTCCTTAATAAAATCAAACCTTGCAGTGAGAAGTTGTTTAGTAAAAACATCAGCTAATTGAATTTTAGTACTTACAAATTCCAAATATATATCCTTTTTAAGAACATGATCTCTTAGAAAATGATGTCTAATATCAATATGCTTAGTCCTAAAATTATTAATAGGATTTTTTGAAATATTTATAGCACTAGTATTATCACATAAAATAGGATTATTATTAAAATTTAGTCCAAAGTCCATAAGAGTGTTTTTCATCCACAACACTTGTGCACAACAACTACCAGTAGAAACATATTCTACCTCAGTTGTTGATAGGGAAACTGAATATTGTTTCTTACTTGACCATGACACTAAATATTTCCCTAAAAAGTGACAAGTTCCTGATGTGCTTTTCCTATCTAATCTGCAACTCCCAAAGTTTGCATCTGAATATGAAATTAAATTAAAATCAGAAGTTTTGGGATAAAGAAGAGACTGAGAAATAGTTCCTTTTAAATATCTAAAAATTCTTTTAACTGCAGTTAAATGGGATTCTTTAGGATTTGATTGAAATCTTGCACAAAGACATACTGAATACATTATATATGGCCTTTTAGCAGTAAAATATAACAAAATACCAATCATACCTCTATATAACTTGTTGTCAACTGATTTTCTAGTTTCATCCAAATCACATTTTATATTAGTGCACATAGGAGTTGTATATGTCTTCCTATTTTCAAGTCCAAATTTCTTTAATAAATCAGTAATTCATTTGCTTTAGTTCAAAACATTTCCAAAATCTTTTTGATAAATTTGAAGACCTAAAAAGAATTTTAATTCTCCCATCATACTCATTTCAAATTATTTTTTCATTAACTTTGAAAATTCATGACAAAGGGTTTTATAAGTTGATCCAAAAATTACATCATCAACATAAATTTGAACCAATAAAATATTAGAATTTACAGTTTTCTTGAAAAGTTTTGGATCTTCCATTACAAAAATAAAATCATTTTCCAATAGAAAATAGCTTAATATTTAATACCAAGCTCTAGGTTCTTGTTTAAGGCCATATAGATCTTTAGTAAGTTTAAAAAAAGAATCTGGTTTTTGAGAATTTTCAAAACCCGGAGGTTTCTCAACATAAACTTCCTCCATTAAATAACCATTTAGAAAGGAAAACTTTACATCCATCTGAAATAATTTAAAGTTTATATGAGATGCATAGTTTAAAAGGATCTTAATGGATTCTAATCTAGCTACAGGTGCAAAGGTCTCATCATAATCTATACCTTCTTACTGATTATATCCTTTAGCTACAAGTATAGATTTATTTCTAGTTATTATTCCTTGATCATCTTGCTTATTTCTAAAGACCCATTTGGTTCCTATCACTGGATAATTCTGTGGTCTTTAAACTAATTTACAAACTTAATTTATTTTGAACTAGTTTAATTCTTCTTGCATTGCTATCATCTAGCTTTCATCAACTAAAGCTTCTTCTATAGATTTGGGTTCTAATTGGGATAGAAAGGCAGAGAATTCTACAAGATTTCCTATATTTCTTCTTGTTTTTATTCCTGTATCTAAGTCACCTATTATAGTTTCTAAAGGGTGATTCTTTAGGATTTTATCCTATCTAGGTAGTAAACTCATAGGTTATTTAGTATCATTTTCTTTTGAACTCGATTGAATTTCATTTATATCTTTTTCAAAATCATTTTTCAAGTTCTCAAGTCTCATGTTATCATTAGAGTCTGATTCATCCATTTGGTCTGTCCTTTTCTCAAAGGTATTAGACTCATTAAATTTTACATGAACTGATTCTTCAACAATCCTTGACTTCTTATTATAGACTCTATAAGCTTTGGAGGTAGCAGAATATCCTAAGAAAATGCCTTCATCAGATTTTGGATCAAACTTACCAAGATTATCCTTGGTGTTCAAGATGTAAACCTTGAATCTAAAATCTTTAAAGTAGTTAACTTTAGGTTTTATGTTATTCCAAAGTTCATAGGGTGTATTTTTCAAAAGATGTCTAATTAAAACTCTATTCATTATATATCAGGCTGTGCTTACAGCCCAAAAATAGTTAAGAAGACTGTATTAATTTAGCACCGTCCTTGACATTTCCTGAATAGTCCTATTTCTTATTTCAACAATTCCATTTTTTTGAGGTGTTCTTGGTGCAGAGAAGGTGTGTTTAATACCCATATTTGAGCAAAAGGAATCAAATTCCTAATTCTCAAATTCTCCACCATGATCACTTCTTAATGAAATTATTTTAAAACCTTTTTCATTTTTAACAGTTTTTCAAAAACTTTCAAATAAAGTAAAAGCTTCATTTTTAAATTTCAAAAAGAAAATCCATGTAAATCTAGAATAGTCATTAACTAAAACAAATAAATATATTTTACCAGCCAAGCTTGCTACTCTTGAAGGTCCAAACAAATCCATATGGATAAGTTCTAGAGGTTTAGATGTAGCAATTCTGTTAATAGATTTGAAGGATGATTTGTGTTGCTTGCCTAGTTGACATGCATCACAGAATCTGTTACTTTCAAATCTGAGACTAGGAAAATCAGAAACTAATTGTTTATTAGATAATTTATGTAAAAAATATACATTAAAATCTACAAGTCACATATTCTAGATCCAAGATTCATTCACTTTAGCAGTTAAGAAGTTTACTTGTTGTTTACACAAGGAATTTAAATCCAGGGTATACACATTGTCAGTTCTAGGTGCTCTAAATTTAAGCAGTTTATTCTTGAAAACAGAACAACAATTGTTAGAAAAATAAACAGCATAACCATCATCACATAGTTGAGAAATAATTATCATATTGTGTTTCAATCCTTGTACATAAAGTACTTTGTTGATTGAGATAGCTTCTGGATTTCCAATTGTTCCAATACCAATGATCTTCCCTTTGGCATTTTCACCAAAAGTGACTAGTCCACCATATTTTTGTGTGAGTGTAGAGAAGTTTGATGAGCTCCCACTCATATGTCTTGAGAATCCACTGTCCATGTACCATATGTCCTTTTTTCTTGTGTGACCTACTCCTTACAAGGGCATTTATACAATTTGCTTTGGTACCCATATTCTGTTGGGTCCAGGGGTGTTAGCCAGCAGAGATCTGGGAATCCAAACTTGCTTTTTTTTTATAATTTCACAGGAGTCAAATAAATCATTCGATACAAAATCTTTCTTAATACCACTTATTTGGGGTTGTCTTAAGAAACAATTTTTAGAAGTATGTCATCTTATTCCACAGTAATTAAAATCTAGTCTTTTTTTACTTGGAATAAAATAATTCTTGTACAACTTGGGTTTTTCACCTTTACTACCAATTCCAAATCTTTCCTTTTTAATGACATTTTTCCCAAGAATTTCATTTAAAGTATTTTCTCCTTTAGTAAAAACAAGGGCTGCACTTTTATAGGTTTCTACTTTAGTTTTCAGAGATTTTATCCTTGATTCATAATCTGTATTGTTAGTGTTAATTGAGTCAAACTTCTCAGTTAACTCCTTATATTGTTTTAGCATTATATCTCTTTCATCAGAAACAACTTTTTAAATGTTTTTTAAAGACTTATGATTCTTAAACAAAGAATCATATTTTTCTTCAAGCATATTTCAGTAAGCTGCAAGTTTTTCATTAGAGTAACTAGATTCAGAACTAGAGTCAGAAGAGTAGTAAGATTGTACCTTATCTTTGTCTGCCATAAAACACATGTTGGCTTTAAAATTTACTTCTTCCTTCTCTGAGTCTGATTCAGAAGTGCTACTGGAGTCTTCAGATAAACTCCATGTAGATTTCATGGATTTCTTGTCCTTATGCTCATAATCATTTCTTTTGAAGAATTTCTTTTTCTTGTCTTCTTTTAGCTTAGGATAGTCAAGTCTGATATGTCCTATTTTCTTGCATTCATAACATCCGACTTCCTTGTCATCCGTTTTGAAGGATTTTCTGAAGCCCTTCTTCTTTCTATAGAATTTAGTGAATCTTCTGGCTAGCTGAGCCAGTTCCACATCAAAATTTGATAAATCATAACTTTCTGATTTATCTTTTACACTTTTCTTCATCTTTCTATTTTTTCTCTATGATGATACTTTCAAGGCAGTATCATCTATCTTAATAATCACTTTGTGTTCATTAGCTTCATCTTGCATCTCATATTCATACATCATTAGTGTTCCAATCAGTTCTCTCATGGTTAAGTTCTTAACAGGTGTTGACTATCTGATTGCAGCTGAGATTCCATTCCACTTTGTAGGTAGTACTATCAGTACTTTTAAAGCTTGATCAACTTGTTTAATGGGATCTCCCAAGGCAGTTATGTTATTTACAATCTCTGTCAATCTTCCATTCATTTGAGTAATACTTTCACCTTCAACCATTATGAATGTATCAAATTTAAGCTTAGTAGTTACATATCTCATTTCCATGATATTTTTAGTTCCTTTATAAGCAATAGAAATAGTTTTTCACATTTCATATACTGTCGGGAATTGAGATACTCTATTGAATTCATCAGGTCCTAGACCACATATAATTTCATTCATTTCCTTTGAGTTAATATAATATTCTGCTTCAGTAGCTGCACTCCATGTTTCATGTTTTTATGGTATTTCATATGGAGTCAGAATCTTCAAATATACTTTATATCCAAGGTTTTTTAGATAAATAATCATTCGCGACTTCCAGCATCCATAGTGTTATCCATTGAAGTACGGTGCTCTGACCATAGACATTCCCTCTCTTGTATCAGTCATCCAGCTCTTTGTATAATCACTTTGAGCTTGTTAAGACTTTATCATAAAGTTCAACCTATGATACCAATTATTGGATCGGATTATACCAAACATACACAAGAGGGGGGTGAATTGTGTCTTTTCAGAAATATTCGTGAGATTGTGTTCTGCTTTTTTACTTTAATTAGATAAATAATGCAGCGAAAATATGAAGTGCATAGACACACGATATATAGTGGTTCGGGGAACAGAAAGCCCCTAGTCCACTCCACCAATTCTCTACTCCGCGAGCTTGGTGATTTTCACTATCTGGTCCTCATTTCAATAGACCTTTCAACAACTGAGTACAGGCAGTTGACACCTTTACAAATTAAGGAAAAACAAAGCCTTCTGGTTCACTCACAGAACCTACACAACTTAGTACGAGAATTCGATTACTCAAGAATAGAAAATAAATATTTTTATATTCTAAAAATACTTTACAGATGTTCTCCACAATTTCAACAACATGCAATTGATAGTAGATAGATCACCACCTTCAGAAATAATTATCTTTATATAAGAGTTTTTCTGAGTCGATCCCATTGCAATAGATATAGAAATATAATTCACAATTTCAGCAGTAGTAGATCCACAGTAGATCTTCGATGAAGAACAAGTGAATCTTCTATCATGTTTCTTATTCTTCAATAAACAAAGCTTTGACACTCCTCTTGAATCAGCAGATTTTTACGTTTTGATTAGTCTCTGTTTTTTTCTTTTTCCACCCTTTTTTAATTATAGATTTATCATCACAATCTATTTCAGAGAAAACACAAATATATAACAATGACGAGCACATATCCTACAAATTTAGATCCAAAAAAGTCGCTTTTTGACTCGTGAAATTAAAACATTGGAATGTACAGAGTAGTCGTAACTTCCCTGAAGACTCGGCATAAAAAAATCCTTTTAATTAGATCCTTAAATCATTGATAAAATGAATTTGAATCGATCAAGATAATACCTTAAAAGCAGCTTTAAAATCAGCTTGAAATCCGCCTAATAATCAGTTTGCTGACCGTTGCATAAAAACATCATTTTTTAAATTCTCCAATGCCAAACGTAAGGTTAATGACGTGACCTTCAAACATAGGGTTGACAATGTATGGTTGATTACAAACATAGGGTTGTCCATCCATACTTTTATCTTCAACTTTCAAACGAATAATAAAAGATCTATACTTTTACTTGATCCATAGTTTTCCAAGAACGTATGGTTGTTCAAAAAAGTAAGGTTGATGAACCATACTTTAGAGAAGAAAATGTAACATTTAATACTTACGTACGGTTCTCCTTCCATACTTTTCTGATATCCCAAACGTAGGGTTCCTTCCTAACGTAGGGTTCTTCTTCCATACTTTTCCGACAACGTATGGTTGATTAACCATAATTTTCTATTATCTCAAAAAGTATACATGATTTTCATCCTTACGCTACGTTTCTCCACGTAGGGTATAAACAGTGTTTCCAGAACACGCTAAAGTAGATCCCGAATAAGTAGGGTATGAACAGTGTTTCTAGGACATGCTAAATACGAATACTTTAGTAAAAAATTCTCATTATTTCAAGAGTAAAATAAAATAATAAATTCCTGTAAAATTCTTAACAAATAAAATCATTAGAAAATAATTAAGGATATTTGTGAGCATCAAAATTATCATAAAGAGATAGATTATTAATTTCAATAATCTCCCCCTTTAAATAAAAATATTATGTAATATTTAAAACAACACTTGCTCAACAGTAAGGAGAGGAACAAATAGGGTTAATCTAGGACTAAATTGATTCAAAAACCCCAAAAATAACTCCCTCTAACTAACGTATGTGGTTTCCCCCTTAAAATGCTCCAAAACCTCAGAATACTAGTGAACAATTAGGCCATTTCAAATTATGAAATAGACTTCACCACTGTGTGGTGATACCCATCATGGTCATGGTGGCCTCAAACAAGGTAAGCCCTAGAACTTGATATGACCACCCACCATAGCGTGTTGTCAAAACCCTTGCTATTTTGGACTCACCACACCTTGCACCATGGCACGGTGAATCCATTATAGTCGTGGACCACATGAGGACTTGCAGCACCACATGCCCAAGACCAAACCCATTCATGTTTGTGTTGTTCCTAACCATTTCACATTGCCTTCTTCTAGGAAAAAAACAACCTACACCACATCATGGTCCTGCCTGTGGTGCACTCTAAAACACCTAAAATCTAGTTTAATTCACCAATAAACCTCCAAATATTAAGGCTAAAGAACATACCTTCATTAATTAAGGATGTTACATTAACAATTTATGAAAATTTTGATATTATAATTTATTTATTTTATTTTTTAATTCCCTACACATTCAAATGATATAGATTGTGGTTATTACATGATGGAATTCATGTGAGACATCAGATGATATACCAACCTTGGATTTCATTGTTAATAAATAAATTTTATTCTACTTATTTCTTTTAGATTTTATCTAAAACACATTTTCATAACTTGATTTTCTATTTTATTTTTCATTACTTCCATGAAAAGTTATTCTACATATTCAGAAGCTCAAATAGATAGGTTTTGAGAAAAGTGGTCATAATATATGATGACTTGATGTTTGATATATATATCATTATGAGATTGGTTATGATTTGATTTTTTATTATATTTTTTATGTTTTTGGTTGTTTATTTGTTCTATTGATTGTGGATATTAATATTATTAGATTTTTTATTTGTTTCATTGAAATAATTTTCTATGTCATTATCCAACTATTATTTTGATGGAATATCATGGAATGATTTTGGAATATTCCATTGTATTACTCTACCTTTGTTTATATTTTATTGTTTTCCTATTTTAATTCTAATTTCTTGAATTTGAGCTTCAGTGGGGTGGTCCGAACTAACCCACAAGGTTGGTCATGCGTATTGTAGAATTTTCAAATAGGTCCAGCCTAGACCACAAAGAATGTGAGTTGTTAAAGTAAAATATCTATCCCTACCCATATGAGGTCTATTACTAATGGATCGACTCACGAGATTAAAAAAATATATACATAATAATAATAATAATTTTCTTGATAGACTATGACAGAGGGAAAATATAAGGCTGATTAGGATGAGGTAAAAGAGAAAATGTTTAGATTTTATTTAATTTGAAAAAAAGACTATCTTTGATGGTTTATGTGTGGTGGGACTTCAAACTGGGTGAGTTTAAACCTGAACTATTTTGTTTTACACACCCAAATTGATTTATTTTATTATAATATTTTATTTTATTTTTTAATCATAATTTTTGGTAGCCCACTTATATATTGTGGGACTAATAGGACCCGTGTACACCTGATGGGATAATCTGTGTGGGTTGTAGGTTTTGAGAGCTGGACCAAACACGAACCCAAATTTATGAGGGTCTAAATGTTTAAATCCCTAAAATCCCTAACCCATAAAAAAAATCACAAAGTAACATATCATGTTACAGTCATGTAGATTTTTTGATAGGTATAATTCCGATTGAAGCCACCATTTCTCATAGAGCTTCTTATTTTTTGAAAATAGGACTTTCCATTGATATATTTTTGCTTTGGTAACTTTAAGAATGAATGTCCTTACGGTCTACCTATAAAAATCAAGGTAAGAAAAAAAAAATAAAAATGGAAGAAAACTGAAAAACATAAAACTGTGTAAAAATAAAAAAAATATACAATATCATTTTAGATTTTTAAAATTAATATATTTCTAATTAATATTTTTTAAAGGAAAGAAAACATGATGAAAAACATGATTCCCCTCTCTTTTTACAAAGGAAAGATTTCATGAGGAAAAATGATCAATCAGAGATTTTATTTTCATAACAACCATACCATAAGGGTGCAGAACATCATCATGACACAAAATAGAATTAAGGAAAAACTAGAAATTAGATTCAAGAATAATTTCATTCCACCCATGCTTGGATGTGAACTCCACACCCAAGAGAATTTAATGGTCCTTTGCTAACAGAGGAAACTAGTTAACATCGTGTGTTCCACACTCCATATTCAACATCATAAATACAAAGGGTGTAAAAAGGATCATTGGTAGAGTGATTTTTGACCATGAACTCTCTTTTGGGAATAATACAAAAGAAGATTTTACACTAGAATTTTTTTAGTTTTGGTGGAACCAATAATTTATAGAAATTTCCATGGATGATAGACCATGGATTGGGGACAACTCAAAGTGATTCTATATCATAACTTGATAGAATAAGATCCCGTGGCCTCCTTGCTCCAGCATAACTAATCCAAATCCATTCCAGTAACAAAATGAATCTTGAGAATAAAGTTGTGGTCCCTTTCATTAAACCAAAATACAATATTCTCTTGGTACCACTCATCCAAATTATCATTAAATAGCTCCTGAACCAAAGTATTCTCTAAACCTGGAATAATTGGTGAATTTTCCCTAAAATCCATGTTATTGACAATCCATGGATCACTCCATATTCGAACACTTTCACCATTACCAGTATAAAATTCTCCAAAGAAAGATGATCCTGGGTCCCAATAATGCATTGAAGGAATCTAAATAAGGAAAATACTTAGCATGAAAAATCTGGTCACACAAGGAATATGGGTTCTCGATAAGACACCATCCCTGCTTAGAAAAAAACATTAAAAGCCTCAAATTTCTAAATCCTAGAACCTTGAAATACTTTAGTGCAAAAAACTTATGTCTTAGCCACATCAGGGTAAGACCTCAATACAATTATCATATTTGGTTTGTCTGTCTATCCCCAACAACCCTCAATCAAGAAGGTGATCGACAACCTCTGTCTTCCTAGCCTTAGAAGACCCAATCTGCAAAAGATCAGCACTACTATTTTTCTATCCATGAAATCCCTCAATCGTAATCATAATGATCAACATCGCACAAAGAAAAACAAAACTCTTGAGTGTTATAAGTATATAGAACAAGCAGTTTACAATTGTCAACTTCAGAGTTTTCACACATATTAGATTTTTCAGAGCTCTCGCACAGTCTCTTGAAAATCCAGCAGCCTCGAGCTCATTCAAATGTCCTAATATTTATAGGTATTATCACCAATGATCATCTTGATATCTAACATGTATATTTTCTCCTAAAATCTCAAAGGTACTTGGACACCTATCACTCTAACAATCATATTGAAAAAGAAAGCACAACATCATTTTTATTAGAATATAATACACAACATCGTTTTGAAAAACCTTTCATTACAATATAGTTTTCTGGGTATGATAATAATGGGTCCGATGGTTTCTATTACTAGAGTTAGTACGATTTATATCATTACAAAAATATTGTTAGTACAAAAGTTTGGATAGTGTGTACGATATGAATTGTATTCAGTGTGTACGATATAAATCATATTCAGGCTTGTTACGATAATCATGAAATGAATTATTATTGAAATTATTATGAGTATGATTTTTATTGTAATCACTTATGAAAATCATAATGATAAAATATCAATTCATTTCCATAAAACAAAGGTCTTGATAAAAATTCTTTAGATATAAAAGATTTTTTAATTGAGTATTTAAGAAAGAGTTTGTCATTTACAAAACAAAAGGAATAAAGAAGTCAACAAGAGACTTTTGACTCAATAATATCCAACTTTTTAGAAATCACAAACCACAAGACTTAAATAGAAAATTATTTAGTAAAATTTAAGTCCAAAAAGAGTTTGAAGAAATTTTTTTAGTCATAAGTAAACACTTATACTTATCATCCCCTGAATTTTAAAACTCTTGTGAATATGATATTGAATACAACTAACTCCCCCTTAGGATAACAAATCTCCTAAGGATCATATTCTCTTTCTTTTAGAAAATTTACTCCACCTTAAAATATTCTCACTATGAATATATCATTATTTATTTTTAAAATAAATTTCTCCCCCTATCTAACCCAATTTTCTTTACTATTACTATTATAATAACCCACCCAAAAAGTAGTGAATCATGAAAGAAGTTGAAAAATCAGAGCATCTGTGAATTTAAAAAGGTACATCATGTATGTGGGTATGTATTGGGTCACTACCTTAACAAGAATATACTTCCCTCCCTTTGATTCTTTACAACTTTACCACCCCTGAATTTTATTTTCAATCCTATAAAAATAGCATAAAACACCTCTTTCTTTGACCTCCCAATAATGGTAGCAGAAATCACCTCTTTGATTTTGAGAGATTCAACGACTATCCTGATTCCATTATATATTTACAAATAATATTCTTTATAGCATGACATACCTCCAAAGTAGCCCTTGTGAATAACATGCTATCATCCACAAAGAACGGATGATAAATAGTGGGGATGTGAAGACACACATTTTCACCATGAATAAGTTTCTCTTTTACCACTCTAGATGTGATTAGAGAAAACATCAGCAATAAGGATAAAAAGACCTGGAGGCAATGAGAGGAACAAAAATCCAGGTAAGATCTCCATTAACCCTAGTCTTGAAAGAAACTGAGGAAATGCACCGTATAATAATATCCATCCATTGGGTATAAAATCCCAATATACACAAGAAAAATTTAAAGAAAGACCATTCAAACCTGTCATAAGATTTAGTCATACCCATTTTCGAGGCCATCAAACGTATTTTAGAAGAAGAAAATATCTTCATAGAATAAAATATTTCATGGTAAATGATATCATTATCATATATGATACTTTTAGGCACAAATGAACTTTGGTTTTCATAAATAATAGATGGAAGAAAATTTCTAAGGTAATTGGAAATGATTTTTGAGAAGATTTTATAAGTCATGTTACAAAGGCTAATTAGTATGAATTCTATAACTTTAGTAGGATTTTTCACTTTGGGAATGTGAGTAATTAGAGTTTAATTGATTGAATTAAAGCTAGGATTACCTTCCTATAAATATTTCATAAGTCTTATAATATCAAGTCCCACAATGTGCCAAAACCTGTTGAAAAAGAGGGCATGGAATCCATCAAGGCTGAGAGCCTTAGTGGCATGAATATTTTTAAAGGCCCAAATGCCACCCTCATTTGAAATATCTTTTTTCCAAATCTATCTTCATGGATTCAAAAACCACATGAGAGATGTAGGAGGTGACACCACTAGGAATAAAATAACCCTATCAAGAGTAAAATATTTGTAAAACATAAATATAAGGTTCTGGATTTCACTCTCCTAGGTGGATCTCCTGGGTGGTAGATCTACCATTAGGTAAATATTGAAAATAAATTTCTTTCTTAACCTTGATGAATCCCTCTAATGGAAGTATGAAGTATTCCAATATCCTTCTCTAATGTGTGACTCCCTTTCCTACATAAACCAGAATCATTATTTGTTCCTAAGATTGGAGTCAAGATCCTTATTGAGGGACATGATTCAATAGATAGTAGTGTTAGAGTATGAGAAAGAGTATCATGACTTTATATTCATCTTAATTCTATTAATATTTCACTCAAGGAAATTGAATTTGGCATCGCTCAAACAACTTAAGTGACTAGCCACATTTTTAATTTTTAAACAGACATATGAATTGATATAATTCTATACTGACCAAATAAACCCTTCAAAATCTTACTCCTTTGTCCACATGCTCTCAAACCCAAAGAGTATACAACCTTAATTCTACTTCCTAGCTTGGTGAATAGAAATAAAAATCAGATAGTGACCTGATTAGACAGAGGGAAGATGTAAGACTTGAAAGAAATTAAAGATATCCTTTCAATCATTAGATCCCATAAATCCATCTAAACATTCTAAGATCCTAGAGTTTTTGGACTTACCCCTACACCAAGTAAAAGGGTTACCAGTGTATCCCAAATCAGAAAAGTCAGATGACTGCAAATCATCTTGGAAATTAGCCATCAAATATGGAGGTTTTCTAGCAGCCCCTCTCTTTTATTCCCAAAATAAAATCTTGTTGAAATCACCTATCAAAACAAGGGACTTCATTTACTATTATGAAAATTCTTCAACAAATCCTAGGAATGACTTTTATACCCTAGATTATTCCATCCATAGAATTCCAAAAAACACCATACTTAAATCCCCACTTACTGAAAGGAGGTAGTAATGTGGTTATAAGAAAAGTTTTTAATCTTAAATTAAAGATCATCTTTTCAAAGAAGGAACATCCCACTGGAATGCCCCTACCTCCCTACTGGTAGGACTCCATGGAAGCCCAATTTAGATGCTATCCCACATATCTTTTCTAGCCAACATGGTTTTGGAAAATAAAAAAACTACATCAGGGATATACTTTGAACTCTGAAAATGGAGCTTACAAACTGTGCATGGGTTGTCAAGCGCTCGATAGTTCTAGAAAATGAAATTTATTGTTACAGGTGGGGCTAGCTCTTTCTATCCTACACCCTATAGAAAATAAAAATGTTATCCTTCACCAAAAAATTTCATACATTTTAGATGGACATCACATTAAATTAAGTCATCATGTTGCCTTTTAATACTATAAATTTTTTCTTCAAGGTTTATAAGTTATAGATTCTTTGTTTCATTTTCCAAGATGATAACCACTTCTGACCTGACATAACCACTTCATATTTCCTTTAGTTTCTGATATGTATAGAAGGTTACTCAATGAAAATCAAGGAGGAATATCTTCATCAAGATTATTATAGATAGGTTCTCTACAGATTAGTAGTAACATCTTCATGTTCTAATTGTAAAGGCTGAACATCAGGACAAAAATGGAGCTAATTCAACACACATTCTATTTTTGATATCTTCTAATCCATCACATTATTATGGGGTGTTGTCCATCTTGGAATTCTCTCATGTATACAAAACTTATTATTAGGTAAATTTTTTCCCTTTAGCTTAGCCAGTGTGGAGGTCTATCCATTATTAACCATAGTTTCAATAGAAATATCTCAAGATTGAGAAAGATCTTTCTGCTTATTTTTTATAGGATAACCAGAATCAGATGATAAGGTGGGAAGATCCATCAGGATGAAAATACCATTTGAGATAAGATAATTCAAATTCAAGGCCTTATCCAATTTCCCCCTATCCTTATATTTTTATACTTCTGAAACAAAGGAAAGGCCAGAATTTTTAGCATGTAACCATGTCCCATATTGGAGAAAGATATTTACATAATCATAATCCACCTTTGATGTACACTATTTTTCTACATGTCCTGGGGACCTACATAAGAAAAAATAGATAAGTAATCTTTCAAACTCAAAACAAATCTAAACATTTGACTCACCAAGTGTTAAGAATAACCCACACATGAGGAGTTGTGTAATGTTAACCAAAACTCTAATATGAAAAAATGGCCTCTAGTGAATTGGATAAGATATATCCCATTCTAAGTATTCACCAATCATGTTGTAAATGTTTCATATGATCCGATCATTCTTCCCAGAGAAAGGGATTCCCTTTTTTTAAACCCAAGAAGGGGATCTTGTGAAACTGAACTTCTCAATGTTACGCTCTCTGTCAAGATCCTCAATTAGGATTAAGTGATTATCAAAGGACCAAGGCCTTATTGGCAGAACTCGAATCTTATCATATTCAAGAAAAAATTCAAAGATTAAATTCATAGATTCAATTTCTATAATGGAAAAACCATACACTAGGCACTTTATTGATTGTAGAGTATTCATAAATGCATTAATATTAAATGTTTTATCCATAATAAAATTTCCAATGAGAATAATAGACTTAAGTTTTTGAAAAAACCCATCTTCTTTAGTATTAGAAGCTATCAATGATTTCTATCTACCTGTGAGAGTGAAATTTTTCCAATGCAGAAGAATGACTTCTTCCATGAAAAGGAAGGAACCATAAAAAGGAAGGAAAGGGTCCTACAATCAAAAATAGAAACACTTTGATCGAAAATGAATCCCTCAAAGACCTTGGAAAACCTAGGATAAACTCTATCACTTCCAGAGAGAATTTTCATGTATATATTTCTAATTAATATATAATTACCTATTTAAATCATAAAATCATTTAACAATAAAATAAAATTTAAATAAGAAAAGGTAAACCTTAGTAATGCAGAATGGGAGGGCTAGGGAGAGGTGGGCCAAGCCTGTGTGGGTTTGATCCGGCGTGGGTTTGTTCGCAAAAACCCACATATAATGCATTTTTTTTTTCAAATTCGCCCCTATAAGGCCCCAACCTTAAACATTACATAATCTTGAGATAAGTCATTAATTTGAATTTAATTCACTTTGAGGATATTTTTAGGTTTAGAGTTTTAGATAATTAATCCATAACTCATACATAGGAACTCAATTATTACAAGTTAGACACGTCTACTCTATCCAATTTTTTCACAATAGTAAAACTACTTAAATAAAACAAGAATTATTTTTTGGATAAAAATATTCTTGAATTCTTCCTTTCTCTTACCCTTCCTTATACCCTGTGAAAAAATTTCAAAAACTTGGGATGAGAATAAAAATCTCAGTAAGGGATATAAAATAAGAAAAGAAATCATTAGTCCACGAATACATATAAATCAATAAAATAATACTTTTCCCTCATAAAACATAATCTCTTTAACATAACTTATGAAATCATAAGATTTAGGAATAACTCATAGAAATCATAAATCATAAAGGTAACTTGTGGCATCCATAACATACTTACATTGTAGCTTTTACAGCTAAATAGGGAGTAACTTTCATAGTTATGTTTGGAATACCCATCATAGTATATTCCCTAAATCTCTTAGGATAAACCTTATCGTTTACCTCCATCACGTTACCCAATGCATTGGAGAGCTATCGAGGGCTCACCCGCCCTCGTTTTATCACAAATCCACACATATACATAAGCAATGCCCAAGAACCATAAAATAATCATAACACATTAACAAGAATAAAGGAAAAATAACATTTCCACATTGTAATAACAAGATATAATTTCAAGATATTTACATAATCCATCCATTTTTAAAACACAATTAATACATTTAAAAAAAGATGATTTTTGGATCAAAGTGTCTCATAACACTTTGTAACTTTTGAAAGGAGTTAAAATCTTAAAAACATTAATGTACATATAAATAAGTCCTTAAAATCATTTTTATAACATGGACTTTAAAGAGAATGATTTAGAATATTAAATATTTAAAACATTTAAAAAGATGTTTTAGTTAAAGAGTCCCTTACCACTTGATAAAATACTTGAATAAAAATAATAAAATAATAACATTAAACAAAACTTATAATATAATGATAATAATGATATTCATGATATAATATTTCAAAGGGCAGTATATACACCACATAAAAGTGAATTGGTTTATAAAAACAAATAAGTCTAAATGGAATGTAAATTGAGATGAAATCCCTTACAAAGATCGTATCATTATATTAAGGACAAATCAATGAAATAATTATGTGTTAATAATATAAATACACCCAATATAAATGGATATTAAGTGTAAAACAATCAAAGGTAATTCACAAATATTCTTGAAAAAACAAAACCAATGACATGGATATTTAACTCAATGAATGAATATTGAGTTATGATTTCCTTTACAAAGTTCATATAAATGACGTAAGAATTTATAAATGGAGTGATTATGTGTACAAATAGTATATCCACACAAAGGGAAGTGGAAATTAAAACATAAATAAATAAATAGTGATTCCTAACATAATCTTTGCATAATATAATCAACGAAGTATGCGTAAAACCCAATGAGTGGAAATTGATTTTAGAAATTCCCTTACCTTGAGTCCGAGTTGTCACGTATGTTCCTTGTTCTTCATGAATAATAAACTTAAGTTAATTTATACTTGTTTGAAATTTTTTTAAAGTTCATTATTACTTTTATATAATTTATTATTATGTCATAACAATCACTTAATTATTTAAGTTCATATTGGACATTTTGTTGATGTTCGGTACATGAGTCAAAAATGAACTTGTTTTGATATAAATTGTCCATGTGTTCATAATTACATAATCTCCAGAATATTATTAATGATTTAAATATCATATATATTCATTATATATGTATTTATAATATTCCATAATATTTTGAGATAGTAAATGAAATGCACCGTTCATGGAGACGGTAGGTCGTACGTACGCATGGATACTACATTCATTTCTTTGTCATATTAAAGGAATGAAAACTAAATGAAACATAGGAATATTATAATTAGATTATCATATCTATATTATATATGTTACATAATTTCATTAACACCGTCCTTTATACGTTCCATTTATGGCATGAACGAGTCATATCACTTTGAGGGGGGGGGGGTAGTTCACACTTCCTCAAATAAAATTATCATATTTACACATTATGGAATGAATAAAGGTATGTTGTAAATAAAAATTACAGAAGAATATAGTCAATATAAATATTATATATATATAATAGTTATTAATTAAATTCATGTATATAGTTTTGGTTTAATGAATATCATGTAAAATGAATCGTATCGCATCGTGGAGATGGTAGGTCGTACGTACGCACGAGCGACGATATCATTCACTTAATGGTTAAATGATATAGAATTGGATGGTATATTAATTATATAGAATAATTATAATTTTATATTTTTAATTTACATCCATTACACTCATCATTATACCCATCCAAATTAAGTCTTACAGAATAACAAATTACACGATGACTTGGAGATGGTAAGTCATACGTACGTATGCATGGTGATATTTTTATTATTAGGATGGATAAAAGGAGGTATAATGTTGTCCCATAATTATAATAACATATCACCATGTATAAGATACTATATTTATTACGTTAGTATGGAAATGACGTAATAAGTGGAAGTAGAAGAAGAAAATAATTTTGAAAGATGTGATAAAACAAATACCTCTTTTTTCGAGTATCTCCTTTTTATTTTCACAAAAGGTCTCCTTAGGATGGATTTCTGTCTAAAGTGTGGCCTCTAGGAGAAATGTAGGGATGTTTAGAGATTATTTTATAAGAATTTGGATGATCCAAGGGGCTTGAGAGGTGTGAGTAAGTGGGTAGAGGTGGTGACCTTTTATAAAGAGAGGAGGGCACTTTAGGAAAGTCTTGAAATATTATTTTATTATAAATTTATTTTCGGTTTATAATGGTCTCAAAATCATTTATTTTAATTATAATATGATTTTGGGTTATATCCCCATCATCCAATTAAAATTAGAAAAGTTTTTAATATTTTTTAACCCTTACATTTTTGGTTTAACCTTTATTTTACCTTTTTTAATCTTACCATGATATTTTATTATTTACTCTTTATGGGTTAATTTAATTACCATAACATATCAAACGACCCAAATAAGTACAATTTATATTTTAAGTTATAAATTATGTCAATTTTGACACTATTCATACTTGACTTTTTCAAAAATTCATAACTTGATTACTTTAAAAAAATACATTAACTCAATCCTAACATGCCATATTCATCCAGAAAATTCATGGATGACATACATTATGTCGTATATTATTTATTTTAATATTTATAATATCATTTATTTTATATTTATCTTAATAAAATAATTAATATATCACTATTGTGTCAATATTAAATTTATTTATTTAATCTCTAAAAATTATAAATAAAATACCATGATGTAGGAAATATTTTTACCTTTCTAATGACTATTTATAATACAAGATATCACTTATATAACCTAATGTTAAAATTGTTTTAGTAAAAAGATACATGTTTATGTTATATTTTCCTTTACTTTAAATTAATTATTATAACATGTCATTTTCACACCAAAGTGGCTCCCAAATACCAAAATTTCAGCCTAAGGATTATTTTGGTCACTTGTGACTAATCGATAATATTAGAACACGTGTTAGGGTAGTTATACATTATTATAATATCATTTTTACCCTTATTTACTTAATTTACCCTTTAACTGTGGTAAATAAAAATAATTACTGAAGTTACTATTCATAATATCCAAAAATAAAATGTATCTATTTAAATAATTTGGACCCTATAATTACAAATATAGAATCCATTTTTATAAATTCAAAACACATATGTTTCATTAATTAATTTAAAATTAATTCCCATTGTCAAAATGATAAAACGAGTTTTCAAAAAGTAATAACCATCAAAAGATTGACGTGCATTTATATCTAATTTCAATGTAAAATTACTTCCAATGAATAAAATTGGATTAAATTTTAAAAATTTAATCTAATTAAATTTTAAAACAAATTAAAAATATAATATAACTATATACATAAATTAGTTGAAAAGACATTTTTGACTTAAAATGCAGTATTTTTCACTATTCATTAAAAAAATGAACTTCATCAGAAAATTACCAAAAATTTATCCAAAGTAAATTTTTATGTCCTAATTCTACAGAAGAATTTTATTTTTTCAAATAGAACATATAAAAGTGAAAAAAACTATATTTAAAAAGGGGTTTTCTAGTAAAAGGTGGTAAAACTACCTTTCAAATATATTAGAGTATTTTATGCTTAAAATTAGATTCATTCTCATTTTAATCCTCTAAAATTTATTGGATAAATGAAAAAACATTTAACAAATATGTAAAATAATAATATAGTTAATTTTGTTTATTCTAGCCAATACAATGGCTAGGCATTAACTAGCATTTAAAATAATAATATTATTGTTGAATTATCTTTTGGTATAACTCAACGTTGTGTGCATTGTAAGATTTTAGAGAAACTCGTTGTTGTGTTTTGGGTACGCTATCAGAAAAAGTGTCATTTTTAACATAAAATTAATATCTTATTCATAAATATTAATAAATATGAAAATGTATTATTCTATAAATATCTAGGTCATTACAACCCCACCCCGCATAAGCCCGCAGGTTTCCCGCATTTTAAAAATAATAAACAATTTATAATCATTTAAATATTGTATTTTTTTCATTCTTAATGGTAGTAGTGGGGAGAGGTATGGATTTAAAATAGATAACAGATGTCATGGAACATTTTTTCTATGGGTTAATGGTGGCATGCGACGACACCGATGTAGCGGCGAACTTTTGCGATGCAAAGTAGGTGAGTGATCGGTGAGGGGTAATGAATGAAGATATTGGTCATGTGGTGATATGAATGGCTGGACCTGTGATCGAATGATGACTTGCTATACAACAACCGGTTTCAAATGAGGCTATTAGGGTTATCATGATTCCTTTTCCTATTTTATTAATAAAAAAATAAAATAAAAAAATAAAAAAAATTAAATCGACGCAAAAAATATTATAATAACTCATTTAGAATTGAAACCATGTGCAGGGGAGACGGGTTCCATTTTTCTAGAGGTGGGATGACACACCATGTGAATATGATAAATAATTACAATATAAATATTATAATATCATATTTAAACAATAAATATAAACCTATTTAAAATTCATATGTGAATGAATGATGAATTAGTATGATCATTACGGTGAGAAATCATATATTATGGTTTAATCATGATTTTGTATTAAAAAAACTAAAATATTAAAGAAGCATATATTGTAAAAAAAATATTTTTTAAATTAGGCCCGTGGGTAAGCCTACACCCACATGGGCTTAACTTGCATCGGCCCACACTCGTGCGGGCTCATCCAGCATTGGTCCATGCTCTTAACGATCAAAATTTTTAGTCCTGCCCTACCCTGCATCCGCCCCATACCCGCAAAGTGTAAGAGTTGGTGCCCTAGAATCAATTGGTTTTACTTTGATTACATGGATATTTAATTTATTATTACATATTGTTCATTGTTCTGCATGACTATGATGTAATAATGTCCTAGATTATTTGTTGCATTGATAAGGTCATGACAGTTCCCCACTATGATGAGAACCTTGAAATGCTATAACAATATTCTTAAATATAGTTCTACGGTTGGATGACATGCTATGATGGGACACATAGCATTTAGACCGTCAGATGCGAATACTCGTAAGAAGATGAGACTTCCTCTCATGAAGTTCGCAATTGGTAATCTCCAAGATAGGAGATTATGAGAACAAACCCACTAGTAGGAATTCTGCATGTTTTGGTGTTATCAGATATTTCTATCTGCGAGCATGTGTAATGATCCTTATACTTTAAGATTATCATTAATACGTGTCATGACTTATGCACTTTTATTTACTGACGAAAACCATCACGCAGACAGTTGGCAGGAAGTAGGGTATGTTGGGTGCCTCACGAGTGGCATGTTATTAATGGATAAGTTGAGGAAGGATTTGTACCTTACATTTATGGAAGTTGATATCTCGGCCCTTTTATTGAAATAGAACCATCGCGCAAAATTCCATGGCGATGGTGTAACGACGAGTTTAGTTTAGGTAGTCAAATAATGACGTATCAAGCATAAAATTTGATGACACAATCATGGAACCTGCTTGATGAGATATTGCGACAAAGGGATTATATTACATAGTAATCATTAGTATGTGGATGTCATTGTTGCGACTTTATGTTTTTTATCTTAGGTTCCTTGTGAAGGTTCCGGGCGCAGCGGAAGAGCGTGGGTGGATGTGCCCACTTGGATTTTTTTCATTAGCAATGATCAATCCGGGATCAATAAGACGATAAACGTCAGTCTCCATGGATCGAATCATAGAAATAGACAAAAGAAATAGAAAGTCCCAAAACCACGAAGTAGGATCATTACAGATTGATTATAATTAATTTAATCAATTGAAAAGAAACACCTTTTGGGTGTTCTTTCTTCATTTATGTTCTTGATCACATTCCGATGTGATTCATCATTGCGTCGCAGAAGCCAAGTGTAGACTTCCTCTAGCGGTGATCCACACGTGTACCTCGTATCTTGGGACGTCGCCAAAGGATTCTCTAGGTGATAGAGTGGAGAAACATTTGCTTTCATTGTCCGCCTTAGATCTTCTTGATCCGATGGAAGAGGATCTCTTTCGGTCTTGAGAGCGTTCTTGGAGGAAGAGGTTCTTTCGGCTTTGAAATAATTATCCAGAGATGTTGTGTGTAGGAAAAGAGTTGGGGTTGTGAGGATATTTATAATCAGGTGTGTGGGGTTATAGAGTTATGAATATAAATAAACACGTTACGCGTTTTATTTATTTCATTTACTCTTATTTAAAACCCCCATGTCGAATAATTAATTCCTTGACATGCACCCACACTGATTATAATAAATATCATTTAAAACAATATTATATCCTAAAAATCCCGACTGAAAAAACTACACGGCATGTATTAATAAATACACAGTGTGTACTTGTTTTTCATTAAAAACTACATGGCGTGTACATTCAATGTAAACAGCATGTATATCTTTTTTTCATTTATTCATTTCCTTTCCATAAAGAAAACTACATGGCATGTAATTATTAATACATGATGTGTACTTGTTTTCCATGAAGAACTACATGGTGTGTAATCTTTAATACACGGCGTGTATATCTTGTTTTTCATTTCCTTCTTCCTCCATCATTAAAATGATTTAGTATTCGTTGAATAATTATTAAACCATGTATGGGAATAATCTTTATTCTACTTGAGATACTTGAATACACTTAGTGTGTGACCCTCTAGGCCTATTTCTCGTTGGCATTAGGCGGGCTTGCCTAAAGTCCAATATTACTGTCTAGCAATGGGTCAAGGGACCCAAGAGAAAGAAGTTGACGCCGCATTTACGTATCACCACATACGAACGATTACTGTGTAATTTAATCCCTTTGTCTTGATATCTCATCAAGAAGGTTTCATGGCAGTGTCATAAACCTATATGCTTGATTCTTCATTCTTTAACTACCTGAAATAAGCTCGTCATTCACACCATGGCCATGGAATTTAATGCAATAGTTCTATTTCAATCAAAGGGCCGAGATATCAAATTCCATAAATGGAAGTGGCAAATCCTTCCTCGACTTATCCATTAACAACATGTCACTCGTGACGCACCCTACTTCCCGCCAACTATCTGTGTGACGATTTTCGTCAGTAAATCTAAGTGCGCGAGTCATGACATGAGTTAATGATAATCTTACAGTCTAAGGACCATTACACACGCTCGTATATAGCAATGTATGAGGACGCCAAGACATGTGGAATTACTACTGGAGGGTCTGTTCTCATAATCTCCCATCTTGGAGATTACCAAGTGTGAACTCCATGAGAGAGAGTCTCATCTTCTTACAAGTACTCGAACATGACAGTCTGTATACTATGTGTCCTATCATAGTATTTCATCCAACCGTAGAACTTTATTTGAGAATATTGTTATAGCATTTCAAGGTTCTCATCATAGCGGGGATCTGCCATGACCTTATCAATGCAACAAATATTCTAGGACATTATTATATTATAGTCATGCAAAACAATGAACAATATATAATAAGTGAACATTCATGTAATCAAAGTACAAAATAGTTGGTTCTCAGGACACCAACCCTAAAAAACTCCCACTTGGACTAGAGCCAACTGCCTACAACTTTTAGTCCACTAGACCTCACATGATGATCATGTTTCTACCGAGTCAAGGCTTTAGTCAAGGGGTCCTCCATGTTGTCTTCCGTGGAAATACTGCTCACTGCAACTTCACCTCTCTGAGAAAAATCCCTAAAGAGATGATACTTCCAAAGTATGTGCTTTTTCCGCTGATGTGACCTTGGCTCTTTAGCAAGTGCCACCGCTGCAGTATTATCACAATAGAGTGTGATAGGATATTTACTGCTTGGTACTACATCGAGCTCTTGGATGAAGCTTCGCATCCATACTGCTTCTTTAGCTACCTCAAAAGCTGTGATATACTCAGACTCCACTGTAGAATCTGCCACCACACTTTGCTTTGAGCTCTTCCAGATCACTGCACCTCCATTCAAACTGAAGATGTATCCAGTCTGTGACTTCATGTCATCTTGATCAGTCTGGAAACTAGCATCTACATGTCATCTGATGACTAGTTCCTCATATCCTCCATAAACCAGGAACATATCCTTAGTATGCCTCAGATACTTAAGGATAGTCTTTACTGCCATCCAATGGCGGTCTCCTGGATCAGCTTGATATCTTCCTACCGCACTTAATGTGTAAGCAACATCTAGCCTCGTACATATCATAACATACATGACTGACCTAATTGTGGATGCGTAAGGGATCTTTTCCATTCTCTTTCTTTACTCATGTGTTTGAGGACACATTTTCTTGGAAAGATGAATGCCATGTGACACTGGAAACAATCCCCTCTTGGACTGTTCTATACTAAATCTCTTCAGTATATTGTCAACGTATGTACTTTGACTGAGGCCCAACATTCTCTTGGATCTATCACGATGCATCTTGATCCCAAGAATATATACTGCCTCACCCAAGTCTTTCATGGAGAAGCATTTATGAAACCATGCCTTAACTGACTGTAAGACAGGTACTTCATTTCCAATTAGTAATATGTCATCAACATATACTATTAGGAAAACGATTGTACTTCCACTAAACCTCTTGTAGACACAAGTCTCACATTAGTTCTTAACAAAGCCAAATTCCGTTACAGATTCATCAAAACGAATGTTCCATGACCTTGATGCTTTCTTTAATCCATAAATGGATTTCTCCAACTTACATACCTTTTGGCATCCTTTGGAGTCACAAACCCTTCAGGTTGTGTCATGTAGACATCTTCCTGGAGGTTCCCATTAAGGAATTATGTTTTGACATCCATTTTCCAAATTTCAAATTCATGGTAATCGGCAATGGCCAATAGGATTCTGATGGATTTCAGCATCGCAACTGGTGAAAAAGTTTCATCATAGTCAATTCCTTGACGCTGTCTAAAACATTTTTCAACCAGTCGTGCCTTATAGGTGCTGACTTTCCCCTCCATGTCCAATTTCTTCTTGAATACCCATTTATTACCCATAGGCTTTACATCAACTGGAGGATCTACCAAAATACAGACTTGGTTTTGGTACATGGAATCCATTTCAGAATTCATGGCTTCTTGCCACTTGGCAACGTCTATGCCTTCAACTACTTCCTTTTAGGTAAGAGGATCATTATTGTCCACCAATAATGAGTCACCATCCTCGGTGATAAGAAAACCATATCATTCTGGTTCTCTCACCTCTCTTGTGCTTCTACATAGTTCTTGTGTCTCTGGAATAGATTTTTCTTCCACGTGGCTTTGTGGAATCTGTTCTTGTACCAAATCTTGTGTATCTTGAGCCTCAACTTCATCAAAGTCTATCTCGCTCCCACTATCTCTTTTGGAGATGTGCTCCCTCTCAAGGAATATGGCGTGTCTTGCCACTGTAACCTTTTTGTCTGAGGGGTTGTATAGGTAATATCCCCTTGTTTCTTTGGGATATCCTATAAAGATACACTTTGTTCCTTGGGGTGAAAGTTTGTTACCTGAAGAGGCCTTAACAAATGCTTCGATACCCCACACATGTAAATTAGATAACATGGCTTTGCGTCCACTCCATAACTCGTATGGAATACCATTTATCGATTTAGTTGGTACTTGGTTTAGTATGTGTGCTACTGTTTGTAATGAATATCCCCAAAAGGATAATGAAAGACTCGCATGACTCATCATTGATCTCACCATGTCCAACAGGGTGCGGTTCCTCCTTTCACTTACACCATTCCACTGCGGTGTGTAAGGAGGAGTGAGTTGAGATAGAATCCCAAAATCCCATAAGAAATCAATGAAGTCCTGATTAAGATATTCTCCTCCTCTGTCTGAGCAGAGTTTCTTAATCTTCTTACCAAGCTGGTTCTCAAACTCATTCTTGTATTCTTTGAACCGATCAAAAGAATCTGACTTATACCTCATTAAGTAGATATATCCATATCTACTAAAATCATCAGTAAAAGTTATGAAGTACGAGAACCCACCCATTGACTCAAATGGAAATGTCCCACACACATCCGTGTGAACTAATTCTAGAAGCTCTTTAGCTCTTTCACCTTTCCCACTAAATGGGGATTTGGTTATTTTTCCTTGTAGACACGCATGACATATACCAAGTGGTTTTAGTTCAAAAGAATATAAATACCCATCTCGATGTAGTTTTGTAAAACATTTCTCATTAGCATGACCTAGCCGGTGATGCCAAAGTTGGATGTGGTATGAGTCATGTGAATTGACTTTGTCATTGATTTCCATTACTTGGTTTGTGTAGTATAACACATAAAGGCCGTTATATAAATGTGCCCTACCAAAACAAATTCTATCTTTATAAAAGTATCAACATTCATTTCCAAACTTGAACATGAATCCATCAGTATCTAATCTGGATACTGAAATAATGTTTTTAGTAATAGAAGTCACATAATAACAACCCTTTAACACCAAGATCATTCTAGTTGGCAACGTGAGGTGGTAGTCTCCAACAACTACAACAACAAGTCTGGCTTCGTTGGCTGCTCGTAGATCTACCACCCCTCGATCAATCTTCTTGAATCTACTTGGTTCCTATATTTGGATACATATGTGATAACCACAAGAAGTATCTAATACCCAATTAGTAGAAACAGATAGATTTCATTTGATAACAAACGCACCTGAAGCTTCCCCTTGCTTCCTTGGCTGGGCGCAGTTTTTCTTCCAGTGGCCCTTCTTGCCACATGCGAAACAAACAAAATCCTATTCCTTTGAATCCCCTTTGATCTTCCTTTTCATGGAAGGCCTTGAAGAAGCTTTGGGTTTAAAGCTCTTCGCCTTCCCTTTCCCTTTATTCACCATAAGGATAGAAGGCTTTTCACGCTTCATGTCATTTTCCACTTGGAAAATAAGGATAAGAAGACCAGATAGAGACTTCTCAATGTTGTTCATATTGAAATTAACAACAAAGTTTTAGAAGCTTTGGGGGAGTGATGCAAGAATGAGATCGGTACCCAGTTTTTCGGGGAGTTTAAACCCTAGAACCTCCAAGCGCTAAATGTAGCCAATGAGCTTGACTACATGAGGCCCAACTGGGGAACCCTCTCTAAGCTTGCTCTGAAATTGAGCCTTGGAGATCTCAAACCTTTCCCATCTTGCTCTCTCCTGGTATAGACCACAGAGGTGCTCGAGCATGCTATAGGCATCCGTGTCTTCATGAGACTTCATGAGATCACTAGACATCGATGATAGCATCAAACATTGAACGTTAAGAGAATCATTCAAATGTTGATCATAGACTAGGAAATATTCATCAATTTCCCCTGTGGTAGGAGAATCAGTAAGTGAGGACTCCAGCACGTAAAACTTTCGTTCATGGTGTAGGATAACCCAAAGGCACCTAAACCATTCCTGAAAGTTACTGCCAGTGAGGATATTGTCTTTATCCAGTATTGATCGCAAAGAAAATGTGGTTGATGAGTTTTTCATCTTGATTCTACAATTTAAAAGAGCAGATTTATTAGTACTTCTTGATTACAATTTATAAGAAATAATGAATGAATTAATTAATTCTCCAACTATTTTATCAAGTCCCAATGTCCCTCACCATTGAAATCAGAATGTCCAGTTGCTTTGACATTCTAGTGGCAAGGATCCATATTCCTCTTCGCATAACCCCAACAAGGGTTGGTCAAGCTATTTGAAGGTATTTAGGTAGGCAGGTCTTTTCCAACCATGAGCTTACAGTTCCTTGATCTGTTGAGTGGATCCCCCAATCCTGAAATCCTGACTTGGATTTCCTCAACTCTTGCCTCCAATATTACACCAAGTCCAGAAAGGTCTACTTCTCTTGATGTAATATGGTTAAGTCAACCCGAAACCTTTCATAAGGTCTTCCTTTATAAAAGTAAGTGTCCCAAAAAGGGTTGGTCAAACACATAGTTGTATTGAGTCTTTCCCTTAATTAGGTAACGAAAGGCTTGGTCTGAATTAATATGGTATTGAGGGATTTTAATCTTTTATGCATAGTTTTCGCATTATCACATGCTTGTTAATATTAAGTGATGCTTGCTTAAGTGATTAACCATGTTCTGATAATTTTTACGCATAGTCTAGTTTTTATTTTATTCCATCTTTGCATGCTTGTTCATTTTATTAATTATGTGACCGCGACAACACATACATACTAAATAAACCATGCAATCAGATAGAAATAAAATAAGATGGCATGATCATGAGCTTCTATTTGGTTAGCTTATCTAGCGGTTTTGATAAGCTAACCCTGACTTAGGAAAAACACCTTGAACCTGATGGTTCATGTTTTGTAGCTCCCACCTGCCCACCTTTGTATCTTCTTGCGTCGGTTTCACCTCGGCTTCGAGATTTGAACCGTCTCCTCTGGCTTGGAAGATCCTCCATTACATGGGTCTACATTAGAGAAACCATGGGCACGCAGGCCCTACATTTTCTTGGAAGAAGTCTCGCAGGCCAAAAAATTTAAATTAAATATATTTAAATGAAACCATACACATACAAAGGGTCTTTGGTCTAGCTCATGATCATCCATATCATGTAGAGACATTTACGCATATTTAGAATTCAAATTCTTTTAACCGTTCTTTCATTTAAGATAAGTCGCGCTTGAATTTAATTAATTATGATCTTATAATTAATTAATTCATTATCTTAAATTCATTTCTGAATTTACTTGAGATTATTCTCATCCATATTCCTTTTACGGGTCTTTGTACATTGGAGGAAACCTGGTGAAATTTCATTTCTGGAAAGTACACGGCGTGTAGATTATAATTACACGACGTGTATTTCTTTTCAATCTTTATCCAAAGTACACGTCGGGGGCTTTGGCGTGTTTTATTTACTTTGGAAATTTTGGAGTACACGACGTGTAGATAAATCATACACGGGGTTTACTTCCTTGTTATGCGGTAACCGGCCTGGAGATCCTGTGTACGCGGTACGCAGCTTATCCTTGTACACAGTTTCACCTGGGCCGAAACGGACTACATTGCGTGTTGCTCCAACATACACTCTGTGTATTATGGTTTCCATGTTCCATTCAATTCTGGTCAATACAACGTGATTAATACTTAGGAATATTCAATTCACATGGCGTGGTTTTGCGGACCAGTGCCAGTTCGTTGAACCTAAGTACATGACGTGTAGTTTTAATTACACGCCGTGTAATCCCGTGTTGTACAGTCAGAAAGAGCGGATCCTTTGGATGAGTTCCTCATTTTTATTTTAATCAAAATTAAATTTAAAAGGCCATTTCTGTGATATGAATTGAGAAATGAAGGAGGAAGAACAAATCTCATTTATTCAGATTTATAGAACGATTTATTTCGAATTGAATCAAATATAAATGCGTAAATTATCAACAGAAATTAAATTACTATAATCAACATTGTAACCTCCCTCTGATGCCATTTGAAGGTTCCAGGCGCAGCGGAAGCGTGTGGGTGGATGTGCCCACTTGGCTTTTTGTCATTAGCAATGATCAATCCGGGATCAATACGACGATAAATGCCAGTCTCCACGGATCGAATCATAGAAATAGAAAAAATAAATAGAAAGTCCCAGAACCACAAAGTAGGATTGTTACAGGTTGATTATAATTAATTTAATCAATTGAAAATAAATACCTTTTGGGTGTTCTTTCTTCGTTGATGTTCTTGATCACTTTCCTATGTGATTCATTGTTGCGTCGCAGAAGCCAAGTATAGACTTCCTCTAGCGATGATCCACACGTGTACCTCGTATCTCGGGACATCGCCAAAGGATTCTCTGGGTGCTAGCATGGAGAAATCTTTGCTTGCATTGTCTACCTTAGATCATCTTGATCCGATGGAAGACGATCTCTCTCGGTCTTGAGAGTATTCTTGGAGGAAGAGGTTCTTTCGGCCTTGAAAGAATTCTCCATAGATGTTGTGTGTAGGAAAAGAGTTGGGGTTGTGAGGATATTGATAATCAGGTGTGTGGGGTTATAGAGTTATGACAATAAATAAACATGTTACACATTTTATTTATTTCATTGACTCTTATTTAAAACCCCCATGTCTAATAATTAATTCCTTGACATGATCCCACGTTGATTATAATAAATATCATTTAAAACAATATTATATCCTCAAAACCCCGACTGGAAAAAACTACACGGCGTGTATTAATAAATACACAGCGTGTACTTGTTTTTCATTTAAAACTACACGGCGTGTACATTCAATGTACACGGTGTTTATATCTTGTTTTCATTTATTCATTTCCTTTCCTTAAATAAAACTACATGGCGTGTAATTATTAATACACGGCATGTACTTGTTTTCCATGAAGAACTACACGGCGTGTAATCTTTAATACACGGCGTGTATATCTTGTTTTTCATTTCCTTCTTCCTCCATCATTAAAACGATTTAGGCTTCCTTGAATAATTATTAAACCACGTAAGGGAATAATCTTTATTCTACTTGAGATACTTGAATACACTTAGTGTGTGACCCTTTAGGCCTCTTTCTCGTTGGCATTAGGCGGGCTTGCCTAAAGTCCAAGATTACTGTCTAGCAACGGGTCAAGGCACCCAAGAGAAAGAAGTTGATGCCACATTGACGTATCACCACATACGAACTCTTACTATGTAATTTAATCCCTTTGTCTCGATATCTCATCAAGCAGGTTTCATGGCAGTGTCATAAACCTATATGCTTGATTCTTCATTCTTTGACTACCTGAAATAAACTCATCATTCACACCATGGCCATGGAATTTAATACGATAGTTCTATTTCAATCAAAGGGCTGAGATATCAACTTCTATAAATGGAAGGGACAAATCCTTACTCAACTTATCCATTAAAAACATGTCACTCGTGACGCACCCAACGTACCCTACTTCCCGCCAACTATCTGCGTGACAGTTTTCGTCAGTAAATCTAATTGCACAAGTCATGACATGAGTTAATGATAATCTTCCAGTCTAAGGACCATTACACATGCTCGTAGATAGCAATGTACGATGACACCAAGACATGCGGAATTGCTACTGGTGGGTTTGTTCTCATAATCTCCCATCTTGGAGATTACCAAGTGTGAACTCCATGAGAGAGAGTCTCGTCTTCTTATGAGTACTCGCACATGACGGTCTGTATACTATGTGTCCTATCATAGTATGTCATCCAACCGTAGAACATTATTTAAGAATATTGTTATAGCATTTCAAGGTTCTCATCATAGCGGGGATCTTCCATGACCTTATCAATGCAACAAATATTCCAGGACATTATTATATTATAGTCATGAAGAACAATGAACAATATATAATAAGTGAACATTCATGTAATCAAAGTACAACACATTTGGTTCTCAGGACACTAAGACTTACACCTTGACCCGTTTCTAGATAGTACTCTTGGAATTTAGGCAAGCCCACCTAATGCCAACGAGAAAGAATCCTAGAGGGTCACACACTAAGTGTTTTTGGTGGTCTCAGTTAAATTATATTTGAATTTAATTAATGAAATAATATTATTCTCAATACCGTGGAATAATGTTATTCAAGTTACAATGATCGCATAAATTAAATAAAATATATTTATTTATTTTATTGAACATTTAATAAATATTTATTTAATAGTTTGTAAATAAAATATTTATTTAAGAGAATTATTTATTTATTTATTTATTTGGGTGTTCAATAAATGAAAGTGGAGTTCGATCGGACTAAGGTCAGTCTAGTAGTAAAATAATTATTTTCATGATGGTAAATAATTTTTTAACTGGTTGGCACAAATTAAAATAACACTGCTATTATTTTATGATGCAAAATTTTATTTATAATTCCGTTTTGCGCAAATTGGAGCACCATAAATAATGATGCGGTATTATTATTAAATGCATGGGTTTTTTCTAAGTTCATGAATGTATTTAATTTTTACTATGGAATTAAATATTGTAACTAAAATTCCATGTATATAAATAGGAAAGTATGCCTATTGTGCCAGATACCACACCACATGGGTGGTTAATTGAGAATTGTTGAGCCAAACAATTTCTCGCTCGAATCCTCTTCTCTCCCCTCTCAAGAATGAGAGATGTTCTTCAAGGCCTAAGAACAAGCAATCAAGAATGACCGACACAAGACACTCGCTTCACCGCACTAGAACCCTGAGAATGAGCGGTGTCGATCAGAGGCCATTAAAGCACGTGTGGATCTCTGCTAGATAGATTCTAGTTTGGATCCTTACAAGCGCAACAAGATAATCTGGAAGGGTCATTCTGGATGATCAACATCATAAACCAAAAAAAATACCAAAGATACAGGTATTATTTTTCTTTATGAAATTAATTAAATTAATTATAAACATGATGTGCAAGATCCTCTCTAAGGTTTTGGGCCTCTTTCTTCTTTATCTAAATCTTTGATTATATTCTGTGGAGACTGGTGTTCATCATCATATTGATACTGGAATAATCATTGATCATGGTAAAAATCAAAGTTTGGTCCCATCCCAACCATGCTTCTACTGTGCCCGTAAGCTACAAGTTGTATCAGAGGGGTTACATCATAGTTTATAATTATTTAAATATTTCGTTGATGAATTACATATTTAATAATTTAGTTGTTTCAATTCAAGTTAATCATTATGCAAATCTGAATTTCGAGACCTATTACTCCTATTTTGTTTCTCGTTCACCTTACAGAAATGATCTTTTCTTTTAATTTTGATTAAAATAAAATAGAGGATCTCATCCAGAGGTGCCAAAGCTTCCTGGCTGTACAACACCAAAACACATGGTGTGTATTCGGCAGTACACGCCGTGTAGTCAAGATTCAATGAATCAGACCGGTCCACCAAACCAAGCCGTGTGTTGGAGTCTTTCTAAGTCTTAAATGACTCCATTTGTTGACTAGGAACAGGTGGAACACGGTTTTTGGATTACACACTGTGTGGACCAATGGACACGGTGTATAGTACCTTTGGGTTAGGGTTGGACCGTGTACCCCGTACACAGCATGCCCGACTAGAGATCGTGTAACGAGGAACTACACAGTGTGTGGACCACTGGACACACCGTGTACTCCGAAGATTTACAAAGTATACTCACACACCGTTTCCCCAGGCGTGTACTTCGGATAGACGATGGAAAATAGTACACACCGTTTAGTTGGAACTACCCGTCGTGTACTCATCCAAATTATGCAGATTTATTAAAATTTATTATTATATTATACGAACCCTTGATATGTGTACCATCATGTGGGCGTAAAGATGAGGCACAACACGTGATAGTTGTTTTATATATGTGTGTTTAATTTAACATCTACATAATGTTCATTTCTACTTATTGGGTAGTTATGAATAGGCATTAACCAGGTTGCCTCCAAGGTACAAGTTACATACAAATATAATTTTAAATGAATTTATTTGTTTAAAATTATGATGTATGAGAATCTAAAGGAAATTCAGAAAAGGGTTTAAGATAAAAGGATTGATTAATTAAAGATGATAATTAATTGATTTGAGCATGATTTATCTTAAACAATAATGATTAAAGAATTGATTGCTAGTTTTATTTATGCATAAATATCATTACATGTATGGATGATCATGAGCTAGACCAAGACCTTTGTATATGGGTTGTTTCTTTTAATTTATTTATTTTAATTAAATTTATTGGCCTGCGATCCTTCTCCTCATTAATATGTAGGGCCTACGTGCCTAAGGTTTCTTTTATATAAAACCACTTTTTACCCCTCACCTACATGTGAGTTAAAAAAGGCATATGTAATAGATGGAACTCCCAAGCTAGTGGAGGCGGTTCAAGATGGAGCCGAGACGAAACCAATCCTAGGAGATACAGAGGTGGACATGTGGAATCTGTAAACACAAACCCAAAAGGTTCAAGGTGTTTCTCCCCTAGGTTAGGGTTAGTTTATCAACCGCTAGATAAACTAACCATTATAAAAGCTCATGATCATTCCATTTACTTTATTTTATTTCTGTCAGTTGCATGGTTTATCATTATGGATGTGTTTTCACGATCACATAATTAATGAATTAAACAATCAAGCAAGATGGAACTAAAATAAACTAGACTTATGCGTCAATATTATCAAGAAATGGTTAATCACTTAAGTAAGTTCCACTTAATATTAACAAGCATGTGATAGCGATAATAAGAAATTCACACATAAGAGATAAAAAAAATCCCTCAAATAAAATATTAAATCTGAACAAGCCTTACGTTACTTGATTAAGGGAAAAACTCAATAAAACTATGTGTTTGACCAACCCTTGTTGGGACACTTACATTTATACCGGAAGCCCTTATGAAATGTTTCGGGTTGACTTAAACATATTACATCAAGAGGAGTATCCCTTACTAGACATGGTGTAATATTGGAGGCAAGAGTTGAGGAAATCCAAAGTCATGATTTCAAGATTGGGGAGTCCACTCAATAGATCAAGGAGCTGCCAACCTGCAGTTGGAAAATAATTTCCTACCTAAATACCTTCTAATAGCTTGACCAACCCTTGTTGAGGTTATGCGAAGGGGAATATGGATCCTTAACACTAGAATGTCATGGAAACTGGACATTCCAAGTTCAATGGTGAGCGTTGTTAGGACTTGATAAAATAATGGGTGACTTAATAAAATTTATTATTTCTTATAAAATGTAATCAAGAAAGTACTAATGATCTGCTCTTTTAATTTCAGAATAAAAATGACAAACTCGTCAACCACATTATCCCTATGATCAATTCTGGATAAAGACAACATCCTCACCGGCAGTAACTTCTAGGAATGGTTTAGATGCCTTCGGGTTATCCTACTCCATGAACAGAAGTCTTACATGCCAGAGACAACATTACCTAATCTGCCTTCCAAATAGGTAAGTGATAAGGATTTCCTGTTCTATGAGAAACATATGAATGATGCGGTCAATGTTCACTGTTTGATGCTTTCATCAATGTCTAGTGAGATCATGAAGTCTCATGAAAAAATGGATTCTTATAGCATGCTTGAGAACCTCTGTGGTCTTTACCAGGAGTGTAACACCCCAGGATTTCATAGTAAGTTATTGTCTTTAAATTCAATAGATTGCGCTACACACAACACCGAGTTCGAGTGCACCACGACTTACAAAACTAGGCGTTCAAAAGCGGTTATGAATATTATTAACTGGATTTTGAATTTTATATACTCCATATAATTTTAACTTATGTATTATGTGTTTCTTAGACATATTATAAGAACAAATTCAATTTTTCAGATAAAAAATGTATTTTTCAAAAAAATTCAGTTTTACCACATTTTAATGGAGAACCCTTTTTAAATACAACATCTCACCCTTTTACAAATTCAATTTGAGAAAATAAAATTCTTCTTTAGAATAGGGACATCAAAATTTACTTTGGATTAAATTTTGGTATTTTTCTAATAATATTCATTTTTTATGAATAGTGAGAAATACTATATTTTAATTCAAAACTGCCTTTTAATCTAATTTATTTATAAGGATAGATTATATTTTAAATTGGTTTTGAAGTGTAATCAGACTATATTTTTACCCTTTAATCCAATTTTGGTCTTTGTAATTAATTTCACTTTGAAATTATATACAAATAAGTACCAATCTTTTGATAGTTATTATTTCTTAAAAACACACTATTTGTTTTGACAACAAGAATTAGTTTTAAATTAATTAATCCAACTTCTACATTTTTAATTTGGTAAAATAGAAATCATTTTTGAATTTGGAATGTCAAATATATATTAGGATGAAATTTTGGTATTTTTCTGAAAAACGTCAATTTTTTATGAATAGTGAAACTACTAAGTGGTAGTTAAAAATATGACTTTTTCATTTAAATGAAATTTTACCGCTTCTGTGAATTGAATTTTGAAAATCCTAGATACATGGTTTTTATTAGTAAATAAAATTTGGTTCAATAAGATGAAAATAATTTTTGGTGAATAGTAACTTTTGACTTTTATTTACCACGGTTAAAGGTAAATAGGGTAATTCAATGTAAAAAGAATATTATAATAATAAAAACTTACCTTAACACTTGTCCTAAACTTATTTAATGAGTCAATTACGACCATGGGCATCCTTGGATCGATTTTGGGACCCCATGGAGCCACTTATGAATGATAATGTTACTTTATTTTAATTAACTTAAAGGCCAAAATGACATAAACAAATATCTTTTAGTAAATAAATTTTTACGTGGGGTTATATAAGTCTTATTTTCAACAATAAATATTCATTGGAAAGATAAAAAAATTTACTACATTATAGTATTTTTCTTTATAATTTTTAGACATCAAAGAAATAAAATTATTTATGACACAATAATGATGTAGTATTTACCTCATTAATAAATGATTTAAATAAATAAGATTATTAATATTAAAAAAATATCTAAAACCTGTCCAATTCTTATTTTATGATTTTATTTCCACCATGAGTCATCTTATCTTCGAATTTAATTAGTTTCGGTTTATTAGAAACCAAATATCGAAATATAATAAAATAATATTTTCACACTTTCCTAAAGAGCCCCTCCCCCCCCTTATAAAAGGACACCACTTCTAACCCATTCCTCACACCTCTCAAGCCCCTTGGTTCATCAAACCCCTGACCAAATAAGCTCTCAATATCCCTATCTTACACCTAGAATATTTACCTTAGGCAGAAGTAACTTCAAGAAGTCCTTTTGGTTCAAACCAAAGGAAGTTACCCAAATTAAAGGTAACAGTTTCTCTTAAATTATTTTGTTTTGTTTTGTTTTATTTTACTTCTCCAACCCCCCTAAAATATTTTTATTCCTTTATTTTATAACTACAAAAATATCCTCAATATACTAGGATATTGTTATGATAAGGATTCTAACTACACTTACACACACCTCTATCTAATGGGTGAAGAACATATTGTTTCTGTGGTTGGCAAACTAACACCTAACGAAACGATGATTGTTCGATTATCTCCTACCCCCTATAATGATGGCCATTAAGATGGAACAATATTTATATATGATATATATTATGTTTATATTTTATTTGTTCTTATGTATTTTCGATTTATATCATACCTTTATGGTTTCCATTATGGGTAAAACGCGATAATTTCATTTGAGAAAGTGCGGACTACCGCCCCCTCAAAGTGATATGAATCGTTAATGAATTGTGTGGGACATATAAAGTATGAAGTTAATGATATTATATATGATATTATACTGTAATTATAATATAACCATGTATCATTATGTTTTAATTCCATTAAAATACAAAATAGAAATGAAAGTAGCGTTTATGCGTACCTACGACTTACCGTCTCCATGAACGGTGCATTTCATTTCTTATCTCCAAATGTTATGTACTGTTATAAATACATATATATACTGGATATATAATATATATATGATATATAAATCATGTATAACATTATGGAGATAATGGAATTTTGACCACATGGAAAAATTGTAATTATAACAAGTTCATTTTTGACTCAAGTTCCGAACATTGATAAAATATCCAATATGAACTCAAATAATTAACTAATTGTTATAGAAAGGTAATAAGTGATATAAAAGGAATAATAAAATTTGAAAATGTTCTTAATCAATTATAAATTAACTTAAGTTTATTATTCAGGAAGAAAAAGGAACATACAAGACAAGTCAGACTTGAGGTAAGGGGTTTCTTATCTCACTTTTAATTCTCTGAGATTTCCATTGTTCCCCACTTATTTATTGCATGTGGTGTATTGTGTACTAAAACTTGATATATATTATCATGATTATATTTATATTCATGGGATTCTGTGATTCATTTTTTTTATTAACTTTTTCTCATACGACTCGATTGATTACAACAAAGTAAGGGTTTTTCATCTCACTTTCTATTCATGTGAGATTCATGCTATATTGCCAATATTTCCCTTTTTGTGGTTTATGTACTGACCATGATTGTATTATTTGTGTAATATAATTTAATTTATGGGTATTTACATCTTCATTGTATGCTACTTCTTTCATGGGGTGTATGTTTTGTAAGTTACCAAATCGGTAAGGGAATTTCAAATTTCAATTTCTACTCATTGGGCTTTAGGCATACTTCATTGATTATTTTACTTCATGATTATGTGTGGAATCACTATTTATTACTTTTATAGTAATTTCCACTCCCCTTTTTGAGGATATAATTTTTATACAAATAATCACTCCATTGATAAATTCTCATGTCATCGATATGAACTTGATAAGAGTAATTTTAACTCAATCTCCATTCATTGAGTTAAACATCCAATTCATTGGTGTTGTTTTTACAAGAATATGTGTGAATGTACTCTGACTGATTTAAACTGAACATCCAATCATATTTAGTGTATTTATATTTTCACTCATAATTATGTCATTGATTTATCTTTTACCTAAGGATACTATCTTTATAAGGGATTTCATCACAATTTACATTCCTTTGAGACTTCTTTGTTGTTATGTACCAATTCAATTTAATATGGTGTATATACTATCCTTTGACATAGTATATAATGAAATCATTTATTCTCAAGATATTATAAGGTTTTTATTTCCTCAATTATTTGTATTGAAGAGTCTCTCATTTGTTTAGCAACTCTAACTAAAATATCATTTTAAATGTTTTAAAAATTTATTCTTCTAAATCTTTCTCATTAATGTCCATGTTTTAAAAATGGGTTTAAAGATTTATTTATATGGAAATTAATGTTTTAAAATTAAAATTCCTTTTAAATGTTTCAAAGTGGTATGGGACACTTTGATTCAAAAATCTATTTTTAAACAACTTCTTGACAAATCGTGTGACTTTTAAATGTTTTCAAGAAAAAGGGAGATATTTCTCTCGAATAGTTTTGATGATTATTTTCATCTATGTTAATATACTTCGTTATTCTCGATTGAGGTTAATATCTTACAATAAAATATTCCATATTGTATTGAATGAGTTATGTTTGACTGTGGATGTGCTATTTTTATACCATTCATGGTTTGTGGATAAAGTATTGACATTTCGTATGATAGTTTTAATATGAATATTTATGTTATGTTTGAAACTTTTCATATGAGGAATTAATTGGACTTAGTAAGTGATGGGTGGAGCATGCTATAGCTCCTTGATGCATTGGTAGGTCTCATGAGACAAACTAGTGTCTTGGCACAAGGCCTTGACAAAATCTTATTTGTAGTCTTGGCACAAGGCCTTGACTATGTGGTTATAATGTCCGACATTATGCATTCCATCATTATGAGATTAGATATTGATATTCCATGTGGTTATTAGACTAATATAATACCCATGAGTATGTTTTATTATGGAATTATTTACTCAGCTCATATTCCTGCCATAAATTGCTCATGTTTATTATTCGTTAAGGCATGCGTTTTCAATTATTCACCATGCCTAATGTTTAAGTTATCTTCCGCTGTATTTATTACTCTTACTGAGAATCTGAGATTAACCCTTTTCATGTTTCATTTTCCCAGGATATGAAGAAGTTAGTTATGAGTGACTTGTAGGAATAATCTTGGAAGCTTGGATGTTTCTAATGGAATAAATTAGTGTTGTTTTTTTTTCAAGTTGTAATGTTGAACTTAAGTATGTATCTTGTTTCAAAGACTACTAAACTAATCGGTCCTTCGGGACTTGATTCCTAATAATCATGCCAAAGTATTAAAATAATGTACCGGATCCTAGATTATGGGGTCGGTGCATTACAGTTGGTATCAGAGGAAGTTTAGTACAAACCTTGGAAACTAGATTTAGAAAAACTTTGATTAGAGAACATTACCCTAAGATAGACTATGAGGATTAGTATAAAAGAACATCCAATTTTTTTGGTAATGTAAATATTTTTTTGGTTTTCCAAGCAATACATCCCTATATGGATACGAGCAGGTAAAGGTGGCTCTGGCATAGATGCACCTAGGTGTAAAACCAAAAAACACTGCTTTGAGCTAGACTCGAATAGGAACTGGTGCACGACAATGAGTCTTGCTGCACTCTTGGTTACGACACTCCCGAGGGATACGCTTAGGATAATTCACATTTTAATTACAAACCTATTTGAAGAATTTTAATATAAGATAAGAATAAATAACATTAGTTAATCCTAGGGTGTTTTAGATTGAAAATAAGGTGTGATGATATTTTATAAATAATTTTATGAGTATTCTTACCCACAAAATGATTTATGGTTTTATTCAATGGCTGGATTCCAAGGAAGTCATAGTAACATTGAACATGATGTATAAGGTGGGAATAGTGGTGTAAATGAGAAAAAAAATGGAATGTTGATAGGCGTAAAATATATTTTCTTCATGCTGAATTATTTTTCCAAAAATATGATCAACAACATATATTTTAAACAACTCCCAGACTCAACAAAGAAGATAAAGGCAATGAATGATAAGATCTCTAGTAGTGGAGACCATGGAGAGAAGAAATCACAATTTCCATCATGTTAGAAATGTGGAAGGAGACACCCATGAAAGTGTCTCAATGGAACAAAGAAATTCTTTATGTGTGGTAAAGAAGGGCATAAAGTAAATTATTGCCGAGGAAAAATGAAGAGTACTATAGAAGAAAATAAAAATGATCCTAAGAATCCAGTTACAGTCATTTTTCATAAATGTAAGGGACCTTGGCATCACCCAAGTCAATTCCCTATTCTATAGAATAACCTCTTGGTCAAAGAAGAACCTATGTGGAAATAAATGGTTGAAAAAATGTTTAAAGGTATTAGTGATCTTTGTTGATGGGATTACTTTGGAATACTTTTCTCTTGTATGTGTAACCCTGGAGTTTGTTATATGAAAATTCTATTCGAGGAATAATTATCTTTTCTTTTGTGGATATAGTTATAAATAACCATTTGGGTTTATATGACTCTTGAATTTGAGGAAATTACAGGTTATTAATTTTTGGGATGAAAATGAGAGGTATGAGATAACATTGGCAGTTAAATTATGTTATGATTATTTTGAGGAATCTATCTCATTTAGGGAATGTTATAAAATATAGTTTTTGAAAAAGGACAACAGGCAGACCGAGTAACAACCCGTCACATCGGACAAAGCTACGGGAATCGAACCCACAACCAAAGTGCAACTGAGATTTATCGCCTACCACCAGACTACGTGAAGTCCCTGGTTAGTATGACTAATTCATTTTTAGTTAAATGATTTTATGGATCAAGAATATGTTGACTTTGGGAACTTATGATTTATCCTTAGTATAGGAAAATTATTTGGTGATTAAGCGATAAATTTTATTTTGGAAGATATTCTCTCTTTTGGTAACACTATATGGCTAAGGAAAATAGAATACTATGGGATTTAATTTGAGGAGTAATGGTGGGTTTTTATCTATGTTTTTATTGTGGATTTATATCAATTTGGGTTATTTATATAAATGATTAACCTACCATAGAGAATATTTGATTAGGTTAATTACTTTTAATTATGTGAATTTAAGAGTAGTCGATGTTATTTGGAGATACAATTTAACGTGGAAGACTACGTAAGAAAATTCTTTTGAGTTTTGGGTTTCAATATTAGTTTGGATTATATTGAAATATTTTATGGACAATTATTTATTGAATTGTATTTATTGATCTTTGGGTATTGTTGGTTTAATTTTAGAAATTGCGATTAGTATTTCTTTCTCTAAAGGATTATCCTTTTTGGGGATCATCTGATCTTGTAATAACTATTTTGGTTTTGGTTAATCACTAAAGACAAGTGAAATATATATTTTATCCTTTATAGATCATGTGATTCTCTAGAAGTTGATCCTAGCGCTTCAGGTGTGACCAAGTCATCTTGAATACCCATCGTTTGGAAAAAAGAGATGAGTTAGTGGTAAGAATTTATAAAAGGATAAAACTATACTTAAAAAGTAAGTATATATATTTAAGTTATTAGTCAATCTCATAAATAAATTCCTCATCCATATGAAATGGAACTTAAAACAAAAAATTTTGTCTGTTTACTTTTTCCACTGGGAAACTAATGACGGGTTATCCCAACACAAGATTGTGGTTTTCTTGTTGTTAAATTTTTCCTGATCATGTTTTCTATCACTCTCCATCAGAACCTGACACTTATTTTAACTTCTATATCCATGTTTTCCTACATGGAATCCTAGTATGGGTTATCTCAGGTGACCTTTTCACTTTTTTTAAAGTGATAGTTTTATTAACTCTTTTTTCGATGTGAGACTTTCAATGAAGTTCCCAAGCTCAATTTTCAAATTTCGAGGACACAATTTCAAAAAAGGGGGAAGAATGTAACACCCCAAGATTTCATAGTAAGTTATTTTCTTTAAATTCAATACCTTGCGCTACATGCAACACCGAGTTCGAGTGCACCACGACTTACCAAACTAGCCATTCAAAAGCGATTATGAATAGTATTAACTGGATTTTGAATTTTATATACTTCATATAATTTTAACTTATGTATTATGTGTTTCTTAAACATATTATAAGAACAAATTCAATTTTTCAGATAAAAAATGTATTTTTCAAAAAACATTCAATTTTACCACATTTTAATGGAGAACCGTTTTAAAATCCAATATTTAACCCTTTTACATATTTAATTTGATAAAATAAAATTATTCTTTAGAATCAGGACATAAAAATTTATTTTGGATGAAATTTTGGTATTTTTCTAATAATATTCATTTTTTTATGAACAGTGAGAAATATTATATTTTAATTCAAAACTGCCTTTTAATATAATTTATTTATAAGGATAGATTATATTTTAAATTTACTTTGAAGTGTAATTAGATTATATTTTTACCCTTTAATCAAATTTTTGTTATTGGAATTAATTTCACTTTGAAATTATACATAAACAAGTGTCAATCTTTTGATAGTTATTGTTTCTTAAAAACCCGCTATTTGTTTTGACAACGAGAATTAATTTTAAATTAATTAATTTAACTTATAAGTTTTGAATTTGGTAAAATAGACATCATCTTTGAATTCATAATATCAAATATATCTTAGGATGATATTTTAGTATTTTTCTAAAAAACTTCAATTTTTGATGAATAGTGAAACCATAAGTGGTAGTTAAAAATCCAACTTTTTCATTTAAATGAAATTTTACTACTTCTATGAATTGAATTTCGAAAATCCAAGATACATGGTTGTTATTAGTAAGTAAAATGTGGTTTAATAAGATAAAAATAATTTTTGATGAATATTAACTTTTGACTTTTATTTACCGTGGTTAAAGGTAAATAGGGTAATTCAATGTAAAATGAATATTATAATAATACAAAATTACCTTAACACTTGTCATAACCTTATTTTATGAGTCATGGACGACCATGGGAATCCTTGGATCGATTTTGGGACCCCATGGAGCCACTTATTAATGACAATGATACTTTATTTTAATTAACTTAAAGTAAAGGCCAAAATGACATAAACAAATATCTTTTAGTAAATAAATTTTTAAATGGGTTTATATAAGTCATATTTTCGACTGTAAATATTCATTGGAAAGATAAAAAAATTTCCTCCATTATGGTATTTTTTTATAATGTTTAGACATAAAATAAATTAAATTATTTATGACACAATAATGATGTAGTATTTACCTCATTAATAAATGATTTAAATAAATAAGATTATTAATATCAAAAAATATCCAAAACCTATCCAATTATTATTGGATGATTTTATTTAGACCATGAGTCATCTTATATTTGACTTTAATTAGTTTTTTACCATCATAAACCGAATATCAATATATAATAAAATAATATTTTCACACTTTCCTAAAGAGCCCCTCCTCCCCCTTATAAAAGGACACCACTTATAACCCATTCTGCACACCTCTCAAGCCCCTTGGTTCGTCCAAACCCTACCCAAATAAGCTCTCACGATCCCTATCTTACTCCTAGAAGCCTTACCTTAGGCATAATTCACTTCAAGAAGTCCTTTTGGTTCAAACCAAAAGAAGTTACCCAAATTAAAGGTAACGATTTTTCTTAAATTCTTTTGTTTTATTTTGTTTTATTTTACTTCTACAACCCCCCTAAACTCTTTTTATTCCTTTATTTTATAAAAAAACCAGTATCCTAAATATACTAGGATGTTTTTATGAGAATTATTTTAACTACACTTACAGACACCTCCATCTAATGGGTGAAGAACATACTGTTTTTGTGGTTGGAAAACTAACGCATCACGAAACGATGATTGCTCAATTATCTCCTACCGCCTATAATGGTGGACATTAAGATGGAACTATATTTATATATGATATATATTATTTTTATATTTTCTTTTTGATTCTTTAGTTTCTATTTATATCATACCTTTATGGTTTCCATTATGGGTAAAACACAATAATTTCATTTGAGGAAGTGCGGATTACCGCCCCCTCAAAGTGATATGAATTGTTAATTACTTGTGTGGGATGTATAAAGTATGGATTTAATGATATTATATATTATATTATAATGGAATTATAATATACCTATGTATAATTATGTTTTAATTCCATTAAAATACAAAATATAAATGAAAGTAGAATTCATGCGTACGTACGGCTTACCGTCTCCATGAACGGTGCATTTCATTTCTTATCTCCAAATGTTATGTAATGTTATAAATACATATATATACTAGATATATAATATATATATGATATATAAATCATGTATAACATTATGGAGATAATGGAATTTTGACCACATGGTAAAATTGTAATTATAACAAGTTCATTTTTGACTCAAGTTCCGAACATCGATAAAATATCCAATATGAACTCAAATAATTAAATAATTGTTATAGAAAGGTAATAAGTGATATAAAAGGAATAATAAAATTTAAAAATTTTCTTAATCAAGTATAAATTAACTTAAGTTTATTATTCAGGAAGAACAAGGAACATATAAGATAAGTCGGACTTGAGGTAAGGGGTTTCTTATCTCACTTTTAATTCTGTGAGATTTCCATTGTTCCCCGCTTATTTATTGCATGTGGTGTATTGTGTACTGCCATTTGATATATATTATCATTATTATATTTATATTCATGGTATTCTGTGATTAATTTGGTGGTTATTAACTTTTGTTCATACGACTCGATTGATTACAATGAAGTAAGGGTTTTTCATATCACTTTTTATTCATGTGAGATTCATGCTATATTGCCACTATTTCCTTTTGTGTGGTATATGTACTGCCCATTATTGTATTATTTGTGTAATATAATTTAATTTATGGGTATTTAAATCTTCATTGTATGATACTTTTTTCATGGGGTGTATGTTTTGTAAGTTACCAAATCGATAAGGGAATTTCAAATTTCAATTTCCACTCATTAGGATTTACGCATACTTCATTGATTATTTTACTTCATGATTATGTGTGGAATCACTATTTATTACTTGTATAGTAATTTCCACTCCCCTTTCTATGGATATTCTTTTTATACACATAATCACTCCATTTATAAATTCTCAAGTCATCGATATGAACTTTATAAGAGTAATTTTAACCCAATCTCCATTCATTGAGTTAAATATCCAATTCATTGGTGTTGTTTTTGAAAGAATATGTTTGAATGTACTTTGATTGATTTACACTGAATATGAAATCATATTGAGTGTATTTATATTTTTCACACATATTTATGTCATTGATTTATCCTTTACCTAAGGATACCGTCTTTATAAGGGATTTCATCACAATTTACATTCCTTTGAGACTTCTTTGCTGTTGTGCACCAATTCAATTTTATATGGTGTATATACTATCCTTTGACATAGTATATAATGAAATAATTTATTCTCAAGATATTATAAAGTTTTTATTACCTCAATTATTTGTATTCAAGCTTCTCTCATTTGGTTTTGAACTCTAACTAAAATATCATTTTAAATGTTTTAAAAATTTATTCTTCTAAATATTTCTCATTAATGTCTATATTTTAAAAATGGGTTTAAGGATTTATTTATATGGATATTAATGTTTTAAAATTAAAATTCCTTTTAAAAGTTTCAAAGTGGTATGGGACACTTTGATTCAAAAATCTATTTTTAAATGACTTATTGACAAATAGTGTGAATTTTAAATGTTTTCAAGAAAAATGGGGATATTTCTCTCAAATAGTTTTGATGATTATTTTAACCTATGTAAATATCCTTCATTATTCTCGATTGAGGTTAATCTGTTACAATACAATCTTCCATATTGTATTGAATGAGTTATGTTTGACAGTGGATGTGCTATTTTTATACCATTCATGGTTTGTGGATAAAGTATTGACATTTCGTATGATAGTTTTAATACAAATGTTTATGTTATGTTTCAAACTTTTCATCTGAGGAATGCATTGGACTTAGTAAGTGATGGGTGGAGCCCACTATAGCTCCTCGATTTATCAGTAGGTCTCATGAGACAAACTAGTGTCTTGGCACAAGGCTTTGAAAAAATCTTATTTTTAGTCTTGGCACAAGGCCTTGAATATGTGGTTATGATGTACGAAATTATGAATTCCATCATTATGAGATTAGCTATTGATATTCCTTGTGGTTATTCGACTAGTAGAATACCCATGAGTATGTTTTGTTATGGAATTATTTACTCATCTCATATTCCTACCATAAAGTGATCATGTTTATTATTCGTTAATGCATGTGTTTTCAATTATTCACCATGCATAATATTTATGTTATATCCCACTGTATTTATTACTCTTACTGAGCATATGAGCTCACCCCTTTTCATGTTTCATTTTCCCAGGATATGAATAAGTTAGTTATGAGTGACTTGCAGGAATAATATTGGAAGCTTGGATGTTTCTAATGGAATAAATTAGTGTTGTTTTTCTTTTCAATTTGTAATGTTGAGCTTAAGTTTGTATCTTGTTTCCAAGAATACTAAAATAATTGGTACTTTAGAACTTGATTCCTCATAATCAAGCCAATGTATTAAAATAATACACCGGATCCTAGATTCTGGGGTCGGGGTGTTACAAGGAGAGAGAAAGACAAGAATGGTTTGAGATCTCTAAGGAACTCTTTCAGAGTAAGTTTGGAGAAGGTTCCCCAGCCTGACCTCATGTAGTCAAGCTCATTGGCTACATTGAGTGTCTAGAGGTTCTAGGGTTTAAACTCCTCGAATAACTAGGTACCAATCTCATTCTCACATCACCCCCTCAGAGCTTCTCTAACTTTGTTGTCAATTTCAATATGAACAACATTGAGAAGTCTCTATATAATCTTCTTATCCTCATTCGCCAAGTCTACAAAGATATAAACCGCGAAAATCCTTCTATCATTATGGTGAGTAAGAGGAAAGGGAAGGCAAAGAGCTTTAAGCCCAAAGCTTCTTCACGACCTTCCAAGAAAAGGAAGATCAATGGGGAGGCAAGGGAACATGAGGCTGTTTATTTCACATGTGGCAAGAAGGGCCACTGTAAGAAGAACTGCACCCAACATAAGAAGTAAGGGGAAGATTCATGTGTGTTTGTTATCAAATTAAATCTATCTATTTCTACAAATTTGGTATTAGATACAGATTTTGGTGCTCACATATGTATCCAAATACAGGAACCAAGTAGATTCAGAAAGATTGATTGAGGGGAGGTAGACATATGAGTAGTCAAAGGAGACAGACTTACTGCTATAGATTTCAGGGACTACCACCTCACATTTCCAACTGGGATGATCTTGGTGTTAAAGAGTTGTTATTATGTGCCTCCTGTTATTAAAAACATCAATTCTGTATCCATATTAGATAAAGATGGATTTTTTTTCAAGTTTGGAATTGAATGTTGCTTCTTTTACAATGATAGCATTTGTTATGGTAGGGCACATTTATACAAAAGACTTTAGGTGTTGGATTACACAAACCAAGTAATGGAAATTGATAAAAATGATACTTCAAATGACTCATACCAAACCCAACTTTGGCATCACCAGCTAGGTCATGTAAATGAGAAACACTTGATAAAGTTACATCAAGATGGATATTTAGATTCTTTCTAACAAAAACCACTTGGCATATGTCATGCATGTTTACAAGGAAAAATGACCAAATCCCCATTTAGTGGGAAAGGTGAAAAGGCTAAATAAATTCTTGAATTGGTTCATACTGATGCGTGTGGACCATTTCCAGTTGAAGCAATGGGAGGGTACTCATAATTCATAACTTTTACTGATGATTTTAGTAGATATGGATATATCTACTTAATGAGGTATAAGTCAGATTCTTTTGATAAGTTCAAAGAATACAAAAATGAAGTTGAGAACGAGCTTGGAAAAAATATTAAGAAACTCCACTCAGACCGAGGTGGAGAATGTCTTAATCAATACTTCATTGATTACTTATGGAAGTTTGGGATCCTATCCCAACTCACTCCTCCAAACACACCCCAGTGGAATGGTGTGAGTGAAAGGAGAAACTGCACCCTGTTAGACATAGTGAGAATAATGATGAGTCATACGAGTCTTCCATTATCCTTTTGGGGATATGCATTACAAACAGCGACACACATACTAAACCAAGTACCAACTAAATCGATAAATGGTATTCCATACAAGTTCTGGAGTGGAAGAAAAGCCATGTTATCGAATTTACATGTCTGGGGTAGATAAGCGTTTGTTAAGGCCTCTTCAGGTAACAAACTCTCACCCCGAGGTACAAAGTGTACCTTTATAGGATAACCCAAGGAAACAAGGGGATATTACCGATACAACCTCTTAGACAAAAAGGTTATAGTGGCCATACATTCCTTATTCCTTGAGAGGGAGAACATCTACAAAAGTGATAGTGGGAGCAAGATAGAATTCATTGAAGTCAAGGATCAAGGTACACAAGAGTTGGTACATGAACATATTCCACAAAGCCCCATGGAAGAGGAATCTATTCCAGAGACACAAGTACTGCATAGGAGTACAAGAGAGGTTAGATAACCGGAACGGTATGGTTTTCTAGTTACCGAGGATGGTGGCTCCTTATTAGTTGATAATAACGATCCTCTAACCTACAAGGAAGCAGTAAGTGGCACAGACGATCCCAAGTGGCAAGAAGCCATGAATTATGAAATGTATTCCATGTACCAAAACCAAGTCTGTATTCTGGTAGATCCTCCAGTTGATGTAAAGCCTATTGGTTGCAAATGGGTATTCGAGAAGAAACTGGACATGGAAGGACAAGTCAGTACCTATAAGGCACGACTGGTTGCAAAAGGTTTTAAATAGTTTCAATGAATTGAATATGATGAAACCTTCTCACCAGTTAAAATGCTGAAATCCATCACAATTCTACTTTCCATTGCGGCTTACCATGACTATGAGATTTGGAAAATGGATTTCAAAACATCATTCCTTAACGAGAACCTTTAGGAAGATGTCTACATGAAACAACCTAAAGAGTTTGTGACTCCAAAGGATTCCAATAAAGTATACAAGTTGTATAAATCCATTTATGGATTAAATAAAGCATCCAGGTCATGGAACATTTGTTTTGATGAATCCATAAAGGAATTTGGTTTTATCATGAATGGATGTGAGCCTTGTGTCTACAAAAAGTTTAGTGGGAGTGCAGTCGTTTTCCTAATAGTATATGTTGATGGAATATTACTTATTGGAAACAAGATACTAGTCTTACAGTCAGTTAAGGAATTGTTGAACCAGTGCTTCTCCATGAAAGACTTGGGTGAGTTAGTGTATATTCTTGGGATCAAAATACATCGTGATAGATCCAAGATATTTCTGAGCCTAAGTTAAAGTACATACATTGATAAGATACTGAAGAGATTCAGTATGGAACAATCCAAGAGGGAATTGTTTCTAGCGTCACATGGCATTCATCTTTCTAAGAAAACGTGTCCTCAGACACATGAGGTAAGAAAGATAATGGAAAGGACTCCATACACATCAGCGATTGGGTCAGTCATGTATGCCATGCTATGTACTAGACTGGATGTCGCCTACGCATTGAGTGCGACAGGAAGATATCAAGCTGACCCAGGTGACCGCCATTGGATGGCAGTCAAGACTGTCCTAAATTATCTGAGGCATGCTAAGGATATGTTCCTAGTTTATGGAGGAGATGAGGAATTAGTTATCAGAGGATATGAAGATGCTAGTTTCCAGACTGATCAAGATGACATGAAGTCGAAAATGAGATACATATTCAATTTGAATGGAGGTGGAGTGAGTTGGAAGAGCTCAAAGCAGAGTATGGTCGTAGATTCTACAGTAGAGTCTGAGTATATCGCATCTTCTGTGGTTGCTAAAGAAGCAGTTTGGATGTGAAGATTCATCCAAGATCTAGATATGATACCTATCAGTAAAGATCCCATCACACTGTACTGTGACAATACTACAACAGTGGCTCTCGCAAAAGAGCCAAGGTCACATCAGCAGATGAAACACATACTTCAGAAGTATTATATCTTGAGGGATTTTTATCAGAGAGGTGAAGTTGCAGTGAGAAGTATTTTCATGGAAGACAACGCGGTGAACCCCTTGACTAAATCCTTGACTCATCAGAAACATGATCATCATGTGAGGTCTAGAGGACTGAAAGTCATATGCAGTTGGCTCTAGTCCAATTTGGAGTTTGTAAGATTTGGTGTTCTAGAACCATCTAGTTTTACATTGATTACATGTATATTTAATGTATTATTACATATTTTTCATTTTTCTGCATGACTATGATGTAATAATGTCCTAGAGTATTTGTTACATTGATAATGTCATGGCAGTTCCCCACTATGATGAGAACCTTGAAATGCTATAACAATATTATTTAATATAGTTCTGTGGTTGGATGACATGCTATTATGGGACACATAGCATGCAGACTGTCAGGTGCGAGTACTCATAAGCAGATGAGACTTCCTCTCATGAAGTTCTCACTTGGTAATCTCCAAGATAGGAGATTATGATAACAGACCTGCTGGTAGGAATTCCGCATGTTTTGGTGTCATCAGATATTTCTATCTTCAAGTGTGTGTAACGACCCTTAGACTTTATGATTATCATTAATACATGTCATGACTTACGTACTTTGATTTACTGATAAAAACTGTCACACAGATAGTTGGCGGGAAGTAGGGTACGTTTGGTGCGTCACGAGTGGCAAGTTATTAATGGATAAGTCGAGGGAGGATTTGTCCCTTACATTTATGGAAGTTTATATCTTGGACCTTCGATTGAAATAGAACCATTGTGCGAAATTCCATGGCCATGGTGTAACGACGAGTTTAGTTCAGGTAGTCAAATTACAATGTATCAAACATAAAAGTTGATGACACAATCATGGAACCTTCTTGATGAGATATTTCAACAAAGGGATTATATTACATAGTGAGCATTCGTATGTGGATGTCATTATTGTGACTTTACGTTCTTTCTCTTGTGTTCCTTGACCCGTTGCTATGTAGTACTCTTGGAATTTTGGAAAGTCCGCCTAATGCCAATGAGATAGAATCCTAGAGGGTTACACACTAAGTGTTTTTGGTGGTCTCAGTTAAATTAAATTTGAATTTAATTAATGAAATAAATATTATTCTCAAGACCGTGGAATAATTTTATTCAAGTTACAATGATCGTATAAATTAAATTAAATATATTTATTTATTTTATTAAACATTTAATAAATATTTATTTACTAGTTTGTAAATAAAATATTTATTTAAGAGAATGAATTATTTATTTATTTATTCAGGTGTTCAATAAATGGAAGTGGAGTTTGACCAGACCAAGGTTGGTCTGGTAGTAAAATAATTATTTTCAAGATGGTAAATAATTATTTAACTAGTTGGCATAAACTAAAATAACGCTGCTATTATTTTATGATGCGGAATTTTATTTATAATTCCATTTTGCGGAAATTGGCATACCATAAATAATGACATGGTATTATTATTAAATGCATGGGTTTTTTCTAATTTCATGAATGTATTTAATTATTGGTATGAAATTAAATATTGTAACTGAAATTCCATATGTATAAATTGGAAATTACGCCTATTGTGCTAGATACCACACCACACGCCTGGTGAATTGAGAATTGTTGAGCCAAACAATTTTTCTCTCAAATCCTATTCTCTCCCCTCTCAAGAATGAGAGACGTTCTTCAAGGCATAAGAACAAGCGGTCAAGAACGACTGACACAAGACACTCGCTTCACTGCGCTAGAACCCTGAGAACGAGTAGTGTCAATCGAAGGCCATATGAGAACGTGTGGATCACCGCTAGAGGGATTCTAGTTTGGATCCTTAAAAGCGCAATGAGATAATCCAGAAGGGTCATTCTGGATGATCAACATCATCAAAAAAGAAAAATACCAAAGATACAGGTATTATTTTTCTTTATGAAATTAATTAAATTAATTATAAACATGATGTGCAAGATCCTCTCTAAGGTTTCGGGCCTCTTTCTTCTTTATCTAAATATTTGATTATATTCTGTGGAGACTGGAATTCATCGTCGTATTGATCCTGGAATAATCACTTATCCTAGTAAAAATCAAATTTGGGTCTTGTCCCAACCACGCTTTCGCTGCACCCGGAACCTACACAAAGCCCGCAGGCTGCAGACTCTTTTTTCATTACTAGTAAACCCGAAAATTTATTGATTTAAAATTTAAACTAATATCAAATTCCAAAAAATTGTGAAACTAAAAAATGTACTTGATATTAGTTGTGTTTTTAACTATTTTTATAATTATAATTTATAATGTGTTTTTATATATATATATAAACCAAATAATAAAGAATGACTCACTAGAAATGATCTCGGGTGTCTCAGTGAGGATTTGGAAAATATTAAATTCCATTGAAATACAAAAAATGACCCAAAAATGTCTATTAAAGCCCATTTTTTTTAAAAATAAATCTGGCCACTAAATATCATGAAACTCCATAAATAATTTTTAAGGGGAATTTTAACATTAAATAATTGAAAACACACTAAATAATGGTACTCATTTATGTTAAAAAATCATGCTATTTGTTTCCCTGATACTTGAATTTTACTTGACGTAGTGTAAATTATTCCATAGTATTAATAAAGATTTCACATTATTTACCAGCTTAAGCCACAATTTAATGATTTCAAAAGGATTAAGAGTTTGTTAAAATTTTACAACTAACATGAATTACATTTTATACTCAAGCAACCACTCATTTCATAAGTTTAGTTTTCCACAATTATACAATTAAATAGATGAGTTGAATTTGGAAATCCATTATTATTCATTTGAACAGGCTGGTTCCTTTTTTCCATCTTCTTAAACAATTAGGCACACAAAATCCACCTATTTTTTGTTTAATTTTTTTATTCACACTTTTTTATATTGATTCTATTTTTTTATTATTATTTATAGGATTCAAACATGAAATAATCCTTATCCCAACCAACAATTCCTCCTTGAAACTAATTGTAACAATTAAGGCACCATGGGGAGGGGTATAATGACTTTGGTCATTCCCAATACTATTCTAATTCACTGGAACTGTGTTAATTAAACTTTAAGTATCCACCATGGCTAATTGTAATAGTCAGCTCATGAATGTCCTACTAATCACTCTCAGTAAATTTAGGACTTTATTTATCTCCTTATTTTTACAAATTTCAACTTATTTTTTATTATACACACTCTATAACTTGAAATCATAAGCTTCTAAATTAGGTTCCAATATGTTTATACTACTTTAAACTTATTTTCCATATCAGGTTATTTTTTTAGAAGTGAGATTTTGTAAAACCTTGTTTTTAACGCTTTCTACCGGGGCTACGCATCGCGCTATTCTTGCTTAGTGTTCCCTCTTACCAAAGGTGGGCGGACTTCACCCCCAAGGTTGGTGATGCTACCTCTTTGATCAAAATAGGATGATGGAATGTCAATTTCTCTTTCCATGTATTCCTTCATGGAGATCATCACCTAGTCTATGAATCCCTCAAATATTTGAGTCATGTTTGTGAAACTCATTCCCGACAACATCTCGAGGTGGATGCCAGTTAATTACACTACTTCTGTCTTGACAGGAAAGAAACCTTCAGTCATAGTATATGGAAACATTGTACATGTCTGAACATTTTTTGGACATTGGGTGTGTTGTAAACCTATAAATTATTCCTTTTTTAAGTCAATGGAATCTCATGTGTGAGACCTCTTAGGCCTGAAACTCAAGACATCCCATGTCGATGGTATGACTACTACATATAGATCTTTCATAATTTCTAGAAATAACTTTTAATAGAACCTTTTTAGCACTGTTAATTTGACTGAAGTTAAAGGGGGACCCTTTTATAAGCGCGGATAAAAGGGGCCTTTATCATCAGTTTTCTTAGGGCTGACAACGCTTTTAAAAAATTGCTGATAAAATTCAAAAAATGTAAAAAAAAATTTAAAAAAAAATCCAAAAATTGGAGAGCCCTTTTAACAGCACCCACCCCCACTTTTAACAAGGCTTAGAATCCCCCCACTCATTCCCATCCCCATCAGCCATCCTTTAACAGTGCCCTCCCTGTCCCTTTAATAGCGCTATCCCCACCTACACATGTGCGCGTGCCCCTGCCTCTCCTTGGATTCAAACTCGAAACCTCTTCCCTGCGCGCTGGACACTTTACCACTCCTCCATGTTATTTTGTTCTCCATTTAATGATATATATATATAGTTATATTTATTCATATATTAAAATATATCTATATTAATGTATATATATATATTTAGTTATATTAATATATATATATATATATATATATATTTATATATATATATAGTTATATATTTTATCTGTATATTTATTCATATATTAATATATATATTTGTAATATTAGTTTTAAATACATTTATAAAATATGTTTTTGTGTGTGTGTTTATAAATAACTAAATAAATAAAAACATACATATATATAACATACATATACATGTATATATATTATATATATGTGTATTTATAAGTATAATTATACATAATTATACATATTTTTATATATTTACATTATTATATATTAATATTTCTATTTATATGTTAGAATATATAGATAATATATACCAGTTTTCTAAAACACACACACACACACTAATACACACACACAAACAATATAGGTATATAAATATTAATATATTTTATTTTAAATAAAAAGGATATTAGTTTTTATATAGATAAGTCTTATATATTAATAAATATAATTTATATTTAAATATATTTAATTAATTATTTATAAAATTAAACTTTTAGGTGTGAATATATAAAAAATATGTATATATTGTTATATATTTGATTATAAATAACATAAAATCGTGAAAAATGATAAAATTTTAAAACCATTATATCAATATGAATGTAAGACGAGTGAATAAATTTAGTCCTCACCAAAAAATGGAAAAAGACCCCTATAAATGGGCATGAAAATCCATCAAATATTAAAAAACCAGGATATGCAGACTAAAAATCAGTTTTGTAGGCCTTATGGGCCTTTTTTGGTCTCAAAAAAACCTTGACTAGGGTTCCCCTAACTATATCAGCGTAAAGATCATCACAAGATTTGATTTGTTATGTGGCAGAGCTCAAACGGACACCCGGATCAAAAGTTATGACCGTTTGAAGTTTGATTTGTTTTTTCAACTTAATTTAGATATTTTATTTATTTTTTAATTTTTTATTCAAATTTTTATTAAAAGACTATTATTTGATAAAAATAACAAAATTATTATTTAAAAATATTTTTTAAATTATTTCATAAGCGTTTTTTACTAAATATCTTATATATTAAGTTTAGATTTCTATTTATCCTTATCTAAAACACATTTAAAAAATATATATTATATTTATATCAATATAAATATATAAATATATTAATATATTACTTTTAATGATTTTTTTGAAATATTCCTTTTATCAGGGCTAGTAAAAAAAGCGCTGATAAATGGATACTTTTAACAACGCTTTTTTAGCGCTGTTAAAGGGGTGAAACTGTGAAAACCTGAATATGTGGTAGTGTTTTTGATACAAAAGGAGAATAAGGTCTCTGAGACTTTTTACCCTAGGCATCCCATGTTCATTATGTGGAGTAAAGATTTAGGTTCAAGTCACATGTTTAACATCTTGTGGAGACAGATTGGTCACAAGTTTAATGTCTTGTGGGGACAGGTTGGTCACAAATTTAATGTCTTATGGGGACAGATAGGTCACATGTTTAACAGCTCGTGATGACAGGTAAGTCACATGTTTAACATCTTGTGGGGACAAAAGGGGGGGGGGGGTGAGTGTGTCCCAAAGGTGAGATGACCACACTTCGGGGGTTACTACCTCTCAGGAGGGAAGATATGAAAATTTAATGGGAATATTGGGGTATCAGGATTGAACCATAGGGAGGAATCCAGTGTATGCTAATATATTATGATTGAACCTCAAGAAGCTATCCCAGATTTTTCAGAATTTCAAGATTTAATCTCATGGAGGCTTCCTTTGTACCCTGTTAGGATACAATGATCAAAACCCACATAGTTTGATTCTTCATTTTAAGGTCATGAAACAGGACCGATCCATACAGTTTAACATCATGTAGTAATGATGATTGTGTTACAAGAGTGACCATAGGGGGTGGTGTGGAGATTATGCATAGAGGATTCTTGGAATGGGAGTCACATCCTATGATTAGGAGGAGGGTGTCATCCCATGATGATCGAACAAGGGGCATCTCGTGCGCATCGCATAGGGTAAGACTATAGTTTAATTTCATGTGTTGAGAATGTTGTCATACAATTTAACATCATACAACTGGGACGTTAGGTTATACAGTTTTAGTGTCTTGAAACTTAGACATTGTAGGGGCCTACACCTAGGGAGAGCATATCCAAGTAAGAGAGAAGGATCTAACACTTGGCCTCCATACTTGGAAAGGTGGGAAATTTCCCTTAATGATGCCACCTTCAGGACTTATGTGTCTACTATATATATGCCACAGGTTGGCGCGTGGCATAAACACAACCATGTTAAATTGTAAAATAGAGATCCCAACATTAGGGTGCCTATGCTTAGGAGAAAGATACACTAGGGCACCTATGATTAGGATCAATAGGTGATAAAACTGTCCATGACATGCTTGATGAAAAGAGGCCGAACACAAGGGTTGATGATACCGGTTGTGTGGGTGATTGAGGCAATGGAGGGCCCTGTTGGAGTAGGTGTGGGGCACTTGAGCACAAATGTGTTTAGAAAAAGGAGACATTGAGTAGGGTACCCAAAGGTTGTTGTGCACAACTCTATAGCTTTACACACAAGTGGAGTTTCTCAAACTATATGCTCTAGCACAAGACCATTGCATGAATTTTGAAGGCATATGTTTGCAAAACTTCTAGAGTCACGTGAAACTCAGGTTTGTGCGATGGCAGCTTCTCTTGTGCGCACTCGTCTAGATTTTAGGAGAAGTTATAGGTGGATATCCCAAAGACAAGCCAATACAAGTTGGGCCATGAGAGGTGATTCACACAAGTTCCTCTACCTTTGGGGGTCTATTAGGGAGTTGCATGACGTTACAGAAGAAGGGATTTCATGACCAAAATTCGACACTTTAACTTCTAGAGTTTTTCCCCCAAAGTGGGGGAGGGGGTTATATATATAGCCAAAATGGGTGTCTATCGACGTGAAACCCCAACCTTTTCATGCAACATGGTTGTACGCCTGTCATGCCTTTTCCATTAGGGTGTGACCACAGAAGTTAGTGATTTGACATCACCTTTCTCACGCAAATGGATTATGCTCTAATAGAAGGGAAACACGTAGATGTCTAATGCTGCACACACACAATTTTTCCAATATTTTAGGTCTCCTTGATCATCTAAGAAACTTTGATATTTAGTGTCCCCTTTTTCATGCAAATTGGTTTCACACAAACCTAAAAGTTTTACGCAATACCCGAAAGTTGTGCGTGACTGATTCCTTAGTTCTAGAATGGCCCTTTGGACCAGACTGTACATTTATTTTAGGGAAAACTAACCTTTTGGGGGTTGAGACATGTTTTGACACCAATAAACACCCCCTCAAAATTAGAGCTAATGGGGACCAGAAGGTTGAGTTCCGATGAAAATGATAGTGTAGGATGAATTCCCGTTGTGTCGCGCAACTGCCTTATCAGGTCATGCAACCTAGTTTCACACATGCGCAACCCAAGGGGGGGGGACCCTTGTATAGTCACCTGACTTCTATGTGTGAGAATCCATCTCTCGTGTGTAGAAATATACCCTTTATGTGAACTCCCGAGCTCAAATCCGCAATGTTCATTCAAGTCACTTTTATGCGACATATTTGTTTGCGGGAAGAGGCCATGAATTTGAGCGAACTGTAATCTAGTTGTATGACACTATGACATTTTCTCAAGGAATCCATTAGTTATGTGAATCACACCTCGTTTGGTAGGGGAGATACAGGCAGAAAAGATACAATTTGGAAAGAGAGAAACCAGTATCTCTTATTTGGTTATCCAAAATCGAAGGAGAGAAATGTGAGGCGTCGGAAGGGAGAGAAATCGATTTCTCTCCCACACACGATTTCAGTGGATTTCGAATCATCCCAAAATCGAGACGATTTAGATGGAAATCATCAATCCCATTAAAATATTTTACACATTTCTCATATTGCCCTTAGATCTCTATATAAACAGCTAAACCTCACATTTCCACCCCATATCACACTGCCGCTCCATCTCCATCATCCCGTTCTTCTGCTGGTGTAGCATATCCTATTTTCTCCTTCAAGTATACTGTTATTACTCTGAAATTAATTTTTTTCCATCATCCAACTACTATTTTTCAGCATCCAGTTTTCAACCAGTCCACTTCATCTTCTCTCATTCATAGCTTTCGTATTCTACATTGTTGTAAGTAATTTATTTGTTTCAATTCTTATATTTTGTTTTTAATGATATATTTATTTACAATTGGTTGTTTTTTAAATTAATAATTTATACTTGCAATATTTTTTTTTTCGGTTGGAGTATACGATTAATTTTAAAATTATGAATATACTATTTCTTTAGAGATTTATGTAATGCAAATACAAATAGTCATACATAACAATTCAAAAAGACTACTGCAGTAATTATATTGGTGACTTCGAGGTCCTCAGACATATCCGTGTCCCAGGTATTTTCTTGAAGACCAGGAACCTCTTTGAAGTTTTCTGGCATCCTCTGATACCGGGTTGGATTAAAGTGAACGTCGACGGTGCCTCAAAAGGCAATCCTGGATCTGCCAGTTGTGGGGCCATTTTTAGAGATTCTGCTGACTAGTTCCAGGGTTGCTTTTACAGGAAATGTGGGACTGCCTCATCCCTAGAAGCAGAGATTCTAGGAGTCATACATGCTGTTGATTTTGCACTGCAAAGAGGATGGCGAAAACTTTGGATTGAAAGTGATTCTACCACAATTGTTCAAGCCATTTGGAATGGAGTCATTCATCTCGCATGGCCACTCACTACGCTTTGGATTAATTTCCTGAATTCGCTATAGGAAATTGACTACATTGCCACACATGCCTTTCGGGAAGCGAATGCTGTTGCTGACGCCCTTTCCAATAAAGGTGTTCACTAGATCATGACTTGGCTGGATGTGCTGCCAGTTGATTTATTTCACCTCTATGAAAGAGATTGTAATAAGATCCCATCCTTTAGTCTCATGTAAAATTTTTCTTCTTTAATTAATAAATTGTGCTTCGGTCCTTGACCGAGGCATTACCCCAAAAAAAATAGTCATACATGTTGAAATGAGTATAAGAAAAAACAATACATTGCAATCAACAACTTGTGATTATTTATTGATATATGGGTTATATTAATTTATATAATATTAAAAATTTCACAAGATCAAAATTTTATTAATTATTAATAAATATTATCAATTATATTTCATATTTGTGCTATCATAGATTTATTATTTTGTTATATTATAGAGTTTATGATTTAAATTTTTTTTGTTACATTATTTTATTTTGTTACAATATTTTATTTTGTTACAAAATTTATTTTGTTACATTATTTTTATTAATTATTATCAATTTCATTTTTCTATATTACAAAATTTATTTTTTTATTTTATTTTTTTATATTACAAAATTTATGGTTTATCATAAATTTATTGTCAATTATATTTCATATTTGTACTACATGTTTATCATATTTGTGTTATAGGTTTATCATAGGTTTATCATAGATTTATTATTTTGTTATATTACAAAATTTATGATTTATATAGTTTATAATGTATTATACTGGTTTATTATAAGGTTGTATTATAAAATTTATTATTTATAAAAATAAGTAAAATTATGAATATTATTAATGAGTTATCTATAAATAAATATATTTTTATTTAATATAGACTATTAATGTTATAAATATACTTTTATAAATTATATTAAAAAAATCTATAAGGTAATTTTTTATATGAAATACTAATTTTTTATTTTCTACATGCCATATTCAATTATATTTTAATTATCAATTACATATATATCTATTTATATGGTTTCATTAAATAAATTTTATTGAATCATTTAAAAAAAATTGCAGGCCTTATGGATTAACAAGATGAAGCCTTGAATAATCATTTTATTAAATGGCATGTAAGTCGGAAGATAGAAGTTTTTGAACTTATATGTCGTGTAGTGGTATTTTGGTATTCTCGTAAAATATATCATCGTAAAAAATAGATAAACCAATCCACTCATTATGTGAAACGTCAAAAAGTTTTAGTTGAACTCATGGATCAACTTAAATGTGAAAATGATTGTTGTAACATAATTTGTATGGGGCCACATGATTTTTCAAATTTGTGTTCTATGCTCAAAATGCATGGTGGTATGAAACCGACAAAGTTTTCAACAATTGAAGAAAAAGTTGCAAAATTTCTTTATATCCTGTCACATAATTTAAAAAAATAGAAATGTTTCCATTTTTTTTCATCGATCCGGTGAAATAACAAGTAGACATTTTCATGATTTTTTGAGAGTAATGATTTCATTAGAAGATAAATTTCTATGCCAACCTAATGGATCTGAAGTTTCTCCCATGATACTCAATAGTGGAATATTTCACCCATATTTTATGGTACATTTTATATAATAAAATTATTCTTTCAATTTAAAATTCCTTTTTATCTTTATATTTTAAAAAATTATTAGAAAATATATTAACTGATAGGATTGTATTGGAGCATTGGATGGAACACATGTTCGTGTCAAAGTTTCTAATAATGATGCACCAAGATATCATGGTAGAAAAATTATCCCACACTTAACATACTATGTGGGTGTACATTTGACAAAAGTTTACTTATGTATTGCCTAGATGGGAGGGAACCGCATCAGACTTGAGAATTATTAAAAATGCATTATCTAGAGAAGACAAAGTGAGACTACCGATCGGTAATTTATACTCAAATTAATTTTGGTTATTAAAATATGCAAATTGAATTATTTTGGGTTACAAAATTTTTTATTTGAAATAGGAAAATTTTATATTGTTGATGCGAGATATATGTTACAGAGTGGCCGTATACCACCCTATAGAAGTTTACTTTATCATTTGAAAGAGTACTCCAATCATCCTCCAGAAAATGATTAGGAGTTATTTAATAATCGACATGCTTCTTTGAGCAATGTTATTGAGAGATTTTTTGGAGTTTTAAGGAAATGATTTCCAATTATGTCAACTAAAACATACTCGATGTACTTGGTGAAGAAACAATCAAATATCATATTAGTTTGCTATATACTACACAACTTTTTAATGGGTGTATATCCAGATGAAAATCTTCTTACCGAGATGGATAATTCCCATGAAAATCACTATGAAGTTGAACAAGCAGCTAGAGAGAGAATAAACATCGATGAAGATGCAAAAAGGGGATCAAATTAGAGATGAAATTGCAGCTCATATGTGGTTTGATTATGTTAATAATTAAAGACTAACCATGTCTGTCTCATGTTATATACTTATTTTACCAAAAAGGTTTCATTATTCAAGTATGATATTACTTGTTATTAATTTTTAATCTTTATTATTTTATTTCATCTTGATAGATTAATGGAGATATCAAATATTTTTCAATTTTTCTTGGTTGTGACTAATTTTGTATTAATTATTTTTAATGTAGGTTATTGAAATGAGTAAAAAAAATTCAAAAGCGAAAGGATTGTAAAAGAGAAAAGTTGTCATGGACAAATCAGATGGATGATGGACTGATTAAAGCTTTATATCATTAATATGTTGAATGGAATAGGGTCAATGGTACATTCACTACTTTTAAATATGATAATATTGTTAAATGACTATGAGAGAAGTTTAAGTTATCTTTGGATAAGGCTAAGGTAAAGAATTGACTAAAGACAGTTAAAGAACATTTTTCGAAATGTTATGATTTATTTTAGCATACTAGCGGTTTTTCATAGAGTCCAATCTCACAAATGTTTACTCCTGAACCTAAAGTATGAAAGAAATTGATTGAGGTATGCATTTTAATTTAATTTAATTTATGTTTTTTTCTTGAAAATTAAAACTATGGAAAATTATAACATTTTTTTCTTGCGTGTGTGTATATATATAACCATAAAAGGCAAAGCCTTATTTTGAGAAATAGAAGCATATTCCCATTGGTAATTATGAGAAACTTGCTGAAATTTTTGGAAAAGCCAGATCGATAGGTGCAGACGCTCAAACCTCTAAAGAGAAAGTGCAAGAGTGGAACTTGATTAGCCAATAAAAACACATATGTTAATTACATTTTAATGGTATTAATTGTTTATTTTTGATCTTATGGTCATGAGTTAGTGGATTTTAATTTTGAACATCCATTCTCATTATTTGTGCACTTCATGCCTAATGTACACCAATTTAGGCCCAATAATTCATATGATTTTAAGGAATGTAATTATCCATATTTTAATTTTATATTTTTGGAAATGGATATAAACTTCAATATAAACATTTTTTATTTAGTTATCAATGGAGTATTCATAAAGGATGATAGGGATATTAGGCGATGAAAGGAAATAATTCTGGAGAAGGTAGATTGGACACCATCCCACTGATGAGAATATGGGGCCCACCGTATAGACCCAATGAAGCGCAAATTTCATGGGATGATGTAATACATATAGAGTAACAAATAATTATGCAGAATCCAGTGATAATTCTACGTCCATTGTGGTTATTTAGGTGGCCCAAGTTAGTGATAAAATTCTGGGCCCTATTCTACGGCCCATAAAAAAAGCCCACCAATTTAATCGTATCTCAGCAACCAAAAATTCATTTGGACTGAAATTTTACAGATATATAGGAGGAATCAGGAGATTAACTTTTTTATTCTATGGCCCACTCCAATTTTTCCATCTAGAAGGCCATATAGGCGCCTCTGTCCAGTGGATGCAAGCTGCCTGCAACTTCGGGTCAAGGGTGGAAAAGTCTCCCCTCCCTTACTTTCTACTACCCTAGGCCAACCATACTCAAGTGGGATCCTTTGTAATATTGGGAGATCTACCCAAGCCTCTTTAAATGCCTATTTAAGGAAGTAGTGGTGTAGGAGTTTATCATATTTTGAGCTTCCTTTAATTGTAATGTTATGCTGCGATTTTGTTTTCTCAAGTTTATTTTTCACATGTAAGTTGTTCAATTCACTTTAGTTTCTTAATAAAAGTTCTTCTTCTTATATTATTATATTGTTATTAATATCACTTTGATACCGTTGGTTCAAGGTGTGAATTTATTCACACCAAACCTTGTGAAATTTATCATACAATGGTGGAGTGATCGTTATTTTGTTGTTTTTACTTCTTCAATTCCACCCTCGTAAGTCTACTTTCCGCTTCTGTTGAGAACATGTCATCAATGGAGGGATAAAAAAATTATGGGTTGAATTATTGAAGTATCAAGGGTTTAGATTTAATTTTATTTATCACTCCATTAATTTCTAATCACTTATTTTAATTGAGAATTTTGTTTGAAGATCTTTAAACTCTTTTTTCCTTGTTGAATTTAAGGCCACACACTTCAAGTGCTAATACGAACCTTAACATTGAAGTGATCAAAACTTTGATCCTTCAAGTGTGTAGGTGATTAGTATTAAATTATTTAGCTATTAAATAAATAAGTTATGATTTTGTTTAATCTTATTAAATTAACCCATCTCAAATATAAGAAATTTAAATCATTAAAAAAGGAATTCATCCAATACACCCCGAGCGATAACCTAGGATCAACTCATTATATTAATTTGAATTAAGTTAAATATGTTAGTGTTCCTTTAAAACCATTTAAAATCAACCCAAGTTGTCCACTTCATAGCCAAAAAATAGTCCTTATAATGTTCATTTCTATAGGTTTCTTCTTAGGTCTATGAGGATTCGACAACCCAAGATACACTACAAGCAACCGCTTAACCCAAAAAACTTAGGTAAATTTGGGTGAGAAAATTTTTTGGTACCATTTCCGGGGACCCAAGTAAGTCTTCTAAACACCCATTCTATTCTCCCCCATTTCTTCTATTCTCATCAAAATTCTCTTATCTTTTCCCTTTCTTTTTTTTCTTTTGGCACATGTCCACCTACACTCGTCACCAATCAAACCGTCTAGTTAGGGTGGATAGTCCTGGGGTTGGGGAGTCAAGTACACCAAGGGAACTATTTACATTAGATAATAATATTCCTAATACTCCAAAGTCAAAAATTGAGCCCATTTCAATGGAAGGTCTTCAAAGAAACCAACTCATAAACCCGGGTGGGAACCAAAATGGAAATCCAAATGAGGCAGCCCCAAACTTGGGGAATGCAGTCTATCAAACCATGAATGACTACCTCACACCTACCTGGACCAATTCCCCCTCATTCATTAGACACAACTCCCTAGGAGATTCCAACTACATCTTTAAACCCCATTTCCTAAACCATCTTCCCACATTCCATGGAATGGAGTCCGAGATGCCCTACCTTCACGTTAAGGAGTTCAATGACATTGTTGAAACCATGTGTCCCCCACATCAACTAGAATCAGATAAAATGAGGCTATTTCATTTTTCTTTAAAGGATCAAGCTAAAAATTGGATAAACAATTTGATACCATAATCCATCAACTTTTGGGACCTATTACAAAGATAATTCTACAAAAAATACTTTCCCCACCACAAAACAATTTCACTTAAAAAGAGCATCCAAAACATTTTTGAGAAAGAGGGAGAGTCATTCTATGAAATATGGGAGAGGTTCAAAGACACCCTAAACATAGTTCAACATCATGGTTTTTCTATACCTGAACAAGTGAGAATTTTCTATGAAGGGTTAGGTCTAAGGAACAAACAATTCATTGACATGATGTGTAATGGAAATTTTAAAAACAAATCCGCAAACAATGCTTACAAGTATCTGGAAAGCCTTGATGAACAAAACCAAACATGGTGAAATTCACCTTATTCTGAAAAGCCACAAAGAACTACTGGAATTCATAAACTTAGAGAAGAGGAAATCCTTAGGGATAAACTCGCAGCACTCTCTAGTAAGGTTGAAGAGATAAACGTTAGGAAAGTCCATGAAATCCAAACTGTAGACCCTATTTGCACAATTTGTGACAAACATGACCATTATACAGACAACTGTCCAAGAATTCCATCCATAAAGGATGTTATTTTAGGAGGACCCCCATAGGAAGTAAAATCATTGAACTTTCAAAAGCCTCAATACCAAAAAACCTTCAACCCAAGGTATAATGACCACCCAGGATTCCGCTAGAAAGATAACCAACAACCTTGACAACCACAGGGAAAAAAATACTTACCCCCATCAAAACTACCAAACCCATAACCAGTTTCAAACCTAAACTATCCAATACTAAAAACCACCAGTCCATTTTCAACAAACCATCCCACCTCCAAAATATCCCCCTAGGATAAACCAATCTTCTCAAGCACCAACCCAAACTGTTCCACAAAGCCTACTAGAACAATTGTGCAAACAAATGGAAAGGATGAACTCGAAAGTCTCTTCCCTAAAACAAGAACTTAAAACCATAAAAACTAGAAAGGCACCCATGCCTACTCAGGTGGTACCATCTTCAACATCAAGGAGAGAGTCAAGTTGTACTAAAAAAACTCATGAAAAACTAAAGGCTGTGACTGTTTTATGAAGTGGGAAATCAATTGAGAAACCTGAACAAATAAGACATAAACCATGTGAAGCTTCAAAATCTAATGAAAATTCAAATGAATGAAATGATCAAACTTAGAAAACTGATAACAATGTGAAAGAAACAACCCTTCAACAAACAGACCCACAACCTACACCATTTCCTCAACGTATGAGGGGGAAAACCAAGCCTGAATTGAGTGAAACATTGAGGGAAATATTTTCACAAGTCAAGTTAAACATTCCACTCCTTGATGCTATTCAAACCATTCATACATAGTCAAAATACCTTAAGGGCCTCTTCACATTTAAAAGGAAATTCTCACATAAGAACCAAGTCCTTCTAGCAGCAAATGTTTGCACAACAATACAAGGAACCCTTCCACCAAAGATAAAAGACCCGAGTTTCCCTTACATCAATGTTGAACTCGGAGAGAACAAAGTTGTCAAGGCCTTGTGTGACCTAGGTGCTAGTGTCAATCTTATCCCCTATGTTGTGTACTTCCAATTTTTCCTAGAAGAGCTCCAACCCACATCTTTCACACTTTAACTTACTGATCGTAGAATTAGGGTTCCAATGGGTATTTTAAAGGACGTTTAGGTAAAGGTTGAAAACTTCATCTACCCTACTGACTTCATTGTCCTTGAAAACCATCCAAACATAGGAAATAAGGAACAAACCCCAATCATCCTTGGTCATCCTTCCCTTGCAATAATCAACTCTTTTATCCAAGTTAGAAACAGGAACATGACCATAAACTTTGAAAACATGAGTCTAGACTTGAACATCTATAATGAAATCTCACATATAGGGTATGATGAGGACATTCATGAAGTAAACATGATATGAAGCATTGATAATGAATCCATAGAACATCAAGGAATATTTTATGGATGTTTAAGTTAGGATGAGATTGATTTACTTTGTTCACATGAAGGAATTTTATCTCCTTAGCTTAAATAATTTTCAAATTTCTCTTATGATGAAGTCTTAGGTCCAACAATCAGTGAAACCTTTTAGGAAACCACTTTCATAGAGACCAATCAAACTTCATTACCAAAATCTGATCAAACCAATCTTGTAGTTGAAACTTCTACACATGGGGAATCAATATTATTTAAAACTCTAAAAAAAGAAATTGATCTTGAGCCAATGTCCCAATATTATGCTGAAATTTTGAACCAACCTGATCTTGAATTGAAAGAACTTCTTTCTGCACTTAAGTATGCCTTCCTAGGAGAAAATGGATCACATCATATTGTTATTTCTTCTTCTATTGAATCCAATCATGAGAGGATGCTTCTATATGTCCTTAGGAAACATAATAAAGCCATTGGTTGGACCCTATCTAATATTACTGGGATTATCCCACTAATCGGGACTCATAGGATTATTCTAGAATCTAATTCAAAGCCATGTAGTTAACCTCATTGATGAATCAATCCTAATCTCATGGAAGTAGTGAGAAAAGAACTTCTGAAATTGTTAAAACTTGGTATCATCAATCCCATAGCTAAGAGTGAGTGGGTGAGCCCAATACAAGTGGTTCCCAAGAAGGCAGGAATCATAGTGATAACCAATAAGGATAGAGAGATTCTTCCAAATAGGGTGATTAGTGGCTAGAGAGTCTGCATTGACTATAGGAAGCTAAAATCATTCACCAAGAAGGACTATTTCCCCTTACCATTTATTGACCAAGTCCTTGAAAGAGTGGAAGGTCATGAGTTCTATTGTTTCTTAGATGGGTACTCAGGGAACAATCAGATTGAGGTCTCCCTATAGAATCAAGGGAAGACTATATTCACCTATCCATTCATCACCTTTTCCTTCAAAATCATGCCATTCGGGTTATTCAATTCCCCTGGAACCTTCTAGCGGTGCATCATGGGAATCTTCTCAGACATGGTAGGGGATTTTCTTATGGTCTTCATGGATGAATTCTCTATGTTTTGGGATACATTTGTGGGATGTATTAGGAATGTGGAGAGCGTTTTGTCGATATGTGAAGAAAGAATCTGATCCTAAACTAGGAAAAATTCCATTTTATGATTAAATAGGGATTAGTCCTTGGCCATATAGTCTCGGGTAGGGGGATTAAAGTTGATAAATCAAAGGTTGACATAATTATTTACCTTACATCACTGAGAACTATTAAGGAAGTGAGGAATTTCTTAGGACATGCTGGTTAATATAGAGGATTCATCAAGGACTTTAGTTCAATCTCCCATCCCCTTTGTGCTCTCCTAGTAAAGGATGCTCTATTTGTTTGGACAGAAAGCTGTGAGGGTTCATTCTAAACCCTCAAATCCTCTCTCACCTATCCCCCCATTATGAAATCTCCAAATTGGAACCTTCCTTTCGAACTTATGTGTGATTCTAATGAATTTACTGTAGGAGTTTTGTTAGGACAATGTTGCGATAAAACTCTTTATGTCATTTCTTATGCAAGAAAATATTTAAATGATTCCCAAATAAACTACACCACCACTGAAAAGGAGTTACTTTATATTGTGTTTTCCTTAGAGAAGTTTAGGTCCTACCTCTTAGGATCCCCCATCACTGTGTTCACTGACCGTTCTGCACTGAAATACCTCTTCAAAAAATAAGATTCCAAGGCTATACAAATTAGGTGGGTCCTTCTCTTACAATAATTTTACCTCACAATCAAGGACAAAAAGGGTGTTGAAAATGTTGTAGTTGATAACATCTCTAGGATGGAATTAAAAGACAAATCAAATCACCTTTCTGTGTCTGATTCATTCCCTGATGAATACCTATACTCTGTGAGTGACTGAAATTAGTATGCCGACATAGACAACTTCTTAGTTACAGGAGTCATTCCAAAATTATTAGGGACTCAAGCTTGAAGGAAATTCCTTTATGATGTTAGTCACTATGTGTTTGATGATCCATACCTCTATAAGTTCCACCCTGACCAAGTCATTATGAGGTGTGTCCCAGAATCTGAAAAAGAGTCCATCCTTAAATTATGTCATAGTGAGGCATGTGGAGGTTACTTTTCCTCTAAGAAAAATTCTACTAAGGTTCTTCAGTGTGGTCTTTTCTATCCCACCCACTCAAGGGACTCCTACACATTTTGTCAAAGCTGTCCTAAGTGTCAGCAAGTAGGGTCCATCACAAAAAGGAATCAAATTCCACTCACTCCTATCTTAGTAATTGAAATCTTTGACTGCTAGGGAATCAATTTCATGGGTCCCTTAATAAACTCTAGGGGATATCTTTACATCCTTTTAGCTGTCTATTATGTCTCCAAATGGGTTGAGGCCATTCCTACAAAATCCAATGATCATCAAACTATGATTAGATTTCTCAAGGAAAACATCCTCTCTAGATTTGGAATTCCTAGGTCTATCATTAGTGATCATGGGACTCATTTCTGCAATCGTCCTTTCTTAGCACTCATGTAAAATTATGGAATTTCTCACAAAGTATCCACTACTTACAACCCACAAGCTAATAGTCAAGATAAGTTAGCCAATTGAGAAATCAAACAAATTATTGAGAAAAATATTAATCCATCTGGGAAAGATTGTTCAATAAAACTTATAGATTCTATTTGGGCCTATCAAACTGCATTTAAAACCATTTTAGGAATGTCCCCATATAGGTTGGTTTATGCAAATGCATGTCATCTGCTAGTGGAAATTGAACATAAGGCTTTTTGGGAAATTAAGAAAATGAATTATGACCTCTTATTGGTCGAAACAAAAAGAAAATTAGATCTCAATGAACTTGAGAAACTTAGGATGGAGGCTCATGAAAATTCAAGGATCAATAAAACTAAAGTACAAGCCTACAGATCTCTAAATCTTAAAACCAAAGACATTGTACTGGGTAAACCTATTCTTTTTTATATTTATAAACTTCATTTACACCCTAGAAAGTTGAGGTCTAGATGGTCAGGTCCATACATAGTGCATAAGGTGTATCCCCATGGGTCTGTAGAAATTCAAGATCCCACCAATGGTCAAACCTTTAAAGTTAATGGTTACAGAGTCCAACCATTCATTGAACCATTCAAAAAAAAAATAAGTTTATGAAAACTTGTGTAAACCAACCTTAGATGAGGAAAATACTTAAATAATTAAGGGTCTAAGTCGAGCTAACGACATTAAACAAAGCGCTGCATAGGAGGAAACCCATGGTTTTCAAGTTTCTCACCATTTTGCTTTTTAATCAGCATTACATTTTAAATAGGATTAATGAATCATTTTTATATTTAAAAATATAAAAAATAGACCGTTGACCTGTTCTTCTATTATGAGTATGGATGGGTATGAAAGGGGAGTGCCATATTCATCCGTGTTACGTGGTGTGATTCTTGAGTAATACCTTACCTAGAAATTTAAAAGAAAATAATGTATCATCAGTTCATTTTATTTTTATGTGTTTATAGGTTAAAAAATAGTAATAATAAAATTAGAAGGCCACATCATAGGTTGTGGGGAAAACTCCGTCACAACCGATAAAGCCACGAGGACTTAAACCTGGGACCGAAGGGAGACAGGGGCGCACGCTTACCACTAACCTATGGCTTATAGTGCTTCCTTATTCTATAATGTTTTTATATATACTTATATTTTACTTTTTTTATTATATGAGTAAATAAATAAATATATATATATATATAGTTTTTTTTGTTTGTTTTTTTGTTTTTTCTTCCACTAAGAAATTCTCAAAGTGACATAGAGATCAAGGGATTAAAAGGGAGCAGTAAGAATTTCAACTTCAACCACCAGGTGACTTCATTCCATGATCCTCATTTTCAATTTTCTTTTTGAACTCCCATTCTCTACCTCTACCCCCTTCTATTTTTTTTCTTTAAACACTGGGGACAATGTTATTTTAAGTTAGGTGGGAAATAAAAAATATTTCTTTTGTTTAAAAAAATGAATGATTTAAAAAAAAGTGTGCCTTAATGGAAGGAAAAATTTCCTTAACCTTGAACATGATAATAGACATTATAAACTTTTAAACTGAATATCAAATAATTTAGCATGCCCTGATTCTGATTTTAATCCATGTATATTTCATGAGCATAGATTTTGGAAAGTGTGGATGTCTAATGTGATATTTCATTGTTTATATTTTCATCCAAATAAAAAAAAGAATCACAACACACGTCCTTTGGATAGTGGGATATTATTTTGAGTTCATGGGTTCTCCCAAATAAATTTCATAGGTTTGGCGATCATTTTAGTTTTAATATGAGTATTAAAAAAAAAAATTGTGCATGTAGAGAAATGAAATGACCTAATACGCGGCTTTTGGAACTTGGGGATCGTGACTCCATAGTTGTCTAGCCCAGAGTTAGTAATTGTATCTCTATTTATGGTAATTTGACTTTGTTTTTGACCGAGTTAACTCAAGATAATGCTCGGGTTTGTGGGCTTCACTTGGTTCCCTAAGGTCTTTGAGCCTGGGAGTTATCGGCAAAGTCTCGCTACAAGGGTTGACTCTTTTGAGTGAAATTTCAATTACCATGGAAAAACTGAAAAAAACACAAAAAAAAACAATAAAAAAATTTGAATACTCATCTTAATATTGAAATGTGATTCCACCTAGAGCTTCCATCATTTCCCCCTTGAATAAAGATGAACCCCCATGTCTAATGTGATGCACAACACATCATCACTCTTAAATGATATTGGATGAAATATGGTGATGAATTCGAATAAAGGAATGATCTTGGGATTGGGATATTCTAATGAAACTATCTTGTATTAAAATATTTTTATGGGTTTCATGATTGTTTGGTATAAGGGTTTTTGTTATCATTGTGTATTAAAATGTTTTTGGAAAAAAGAATTCGAATTTCATATTGTTTAGATACATTTTTCTCAGGACTAGAAAATCTCAAGTTGGGGGTGTGATTATCCAATAAAAAAACATATGTTAATTACATTTTAATGGTATTAAATGTTAATTTTTGATCTTATGGTCCTGAGTTAGTGGATTTTAATTTTGAACATCCATTCTCATCATTTGTGCACTTCATGCCTAATGTACACCAATTTAGGTCCAATGATTCATCTGATTTTAAATAATGTAATTATCCATATTTTAATTTGATATTTTGGTAAATTTATCTATACTTAAATATGAACATTTTTCATTCATGGATCAATAGAGGATTCATAAAGTATGATGGGGATATTTGGCGATGAAAGGAAATAATTCAGAAGAAGGCAGATTGGACACCATCCCACTGATGAGAATGTGGGGCCCATAATACAGACCCACTGAAGCCCAAATTTCATGGGATTATATAATAAATATATAGGAACATATAATTTTTCAATATATAGTTCTAATTCAGCCTCCATTGTGGTTATTAAGGCAACCCAATTTAGAGATAAAATTCTAGACCCGATTCTACTGTCTAGAAAAACATCCCACCAATTTAATCATATCTCAGAAACCACAAATTTATTTCGGATGAAATTTTTCAAAGAGCTAGGAGACCTCTGGTTCTTCAATTCTTTCTTCTATTTCCCACTCCAATTCTACCATCTAGAAGGCTATATAGGCGCCTTTGTCCAGTTGATGCAAGCTGGATGCAACTTCAGGTCAAGGGTGGAAAAGTCTCCTCTCCCTTACTTTCCACCACCCTAGACCTATCATAATCAAGTGGGATCCTTTGTAATGTTGGGAAATCGACCCAAGAATCTTGAAATTACTATTTAAGGTAGTGGTGGTGGATGATTTTATCATATTTTGATCTTCCTTTCATTGTAATGTTATGCTGCGATTTTGTTGTCTTAAATTTTTCTTTCACATGTAAGTTGTTCAATTCACTTTAGTTTCTTAATAAAAGTTCTTATTGTCCTCTTATTATATTTTTCTTTAAATCAATTTGAAACTGTTTGTTCAAGGTGTGTATTTATTCACACAAAACCTTGTGAAATTTATCACACAATGGTGGAGTGATCATTATTTTTTTGTTTTTACTTCTTCAATTCCACCCTCGTAAGTCTACTTTCCGCTTCCGTTGAGAACATGTCATCAATGGAGGGATAACCCACTTATGGGTTTATCCAATGAAGTATAAAAGGTCTGTATTGGATGTTATTTCTCACTCCATTAATGTATAATCACTTCTTTTAATTGAGAATTTTGTTTGAAGATCTTTAAACTCTTTTTTCCTTGTTGAATTTAAGGCCACACACTTCAAGTACTAATACAAACCTTAACCTTGAAGTGCTCAAAACTTTGATCCTTCAAGTGTGTACATGATTAGTATTAAATTATTTAGGTATTAAACCAGTAAGTGATGTTGTTTTTTAATCTTCTTAAATGAACCCATCTCAAATATAATAAATTGAAATCATTAAAAAAGGAATTCATCCCATCCACCCTGAGCAATAACCTAGGATCAAATCATTATCTTAATTTGAATTAAATTAAATATGTTAGTGATCCTTTAAAACCATCTAAAATCAACCCAAGTTGACCACTTTATATCCAAGAAATACTCTTTAGAATGTTCATGTCTCTAGGTTTCTTATTAGGTCTCTGAGGATTCGATAACCCAGGCTACACTACAAGCGACCGCTTAACCCTGAAAACATGGGTAAATTTGGGCGAGACCAAATTTTGGCGCCATTTACAGGGACCCAATTAAGTAATCTAAACAACCATTCTATTCTCCCCCATTTCTTTTATTCTCATCAAAATTCTCTTATCTTTTCCCTTCCTCGTTTTTTTCTTTTGGCACATGTCCGCCTACACTCGTGACCAATCAAACCGTCTAGTTAGGGTGGATAGTCCTGGGGTCAGGGAGTCAAGTAAACCAAGGTAAATCTTTAAATTAGATCCTAATCTTCCCAATACTACAAATACAAAAATTGAGCCCATTTCAATGGAAGGTCTTCAAAGAAACCAACTCATAAACCTAGGTGGGAACCAAAATGGAAATCCAAATGAGGCATCCCCAAACTTAGGGAATGCAGTCGATCAAACCATGAATGACTACCTCAAACCTGCCTGGACCAATGACCCTCATGCATTAGACACAACTCCCTAGGAGATTTCAAATACATCTTTAAACCCAATGTCTTACACCATCTTCCCACATTCCATGGAATGGAGTCCGAGATGCCCTACCTTCACCTTAAGAAGTTCAATGACATTGTTGAAACCATGTGTCCCCCACATCAACTAGAATCATTTAAGATGAGGCTATTTCATTTTTCTTTAAAGGATAGAGCTAAAAATTGGATAAAAAATTTGAGACCATCATCCATCAACTCTTGGGGCCAATTAAAAAGAGATATCTAAAAAAATACTTTCCCCACCACAAAACAATTGCACTTAAAAAGAGCATCCAAAATTTTTTTGAAAAAGAGGGAGAGTAATTCTATAAAACATGGGAGAGGTTAAAAGACATCCTAAACATGGTTCCACATCATGGTTTTTCTATACCTGAAAAATTTATAATTTTCTATGAAGGGTTGGGTCCGGGGAACAAACAATTCATTGACATGATGTGTAATGGAGCTTTTAAAAACAAAGCCCCAAATAATGCTTATGAGTGTCTAGAAAGCCTTGATGAACAAAACCAAACATGGGGAACTTCACCTTATTCTGGAAAGCCACAAAGATATACTAGAATTCATAAACTTATAGAAGAGGAAAGTCTAAGGTCTAAACTCACAACACTCTCTAGGAAGGTTGAAGAGATAGACCTTAGGAAAGTCCATGAAATCCAAACTGTAGACCCTTTTTGCACAATTTGTGACAAACATGACCATAAGACAGACAACTGACCAATCATTCCATCCATCAAGGATGTTATTTTAGGAGGACCCCCATAGGAATTAAATTCCTTGAACTTTAAAAATCCTCAATAGTAAAACACCTTCAACCCAAGGTATAATGACCACCCAGGCTTCCGCTGGAAAGATAACCAAAAACCTAGCCAACCACAGGGACAAAATACTTACCCCCATAAAAACTACCAAACCCATAAACAATTCCAAACCCAACCTATTCAATACCAAAAACCACCGGTCCATTTTCAACAAACCATACCACCTCTAAAATATCCCCATGGGATAAACCAATCTTCTCAAGCACCAACCCAAACTGTTCCGCAAAGCCTACTAGAACAATTGTGAAAACAAATGGAAAGGATGAACTCGGAAGTCCCTTCCCTAAAACAAGAACTCCAAACCCTCAAAACTAGAAAGTCACCCATGCCTACTCAAGCTGTACCATCCTCAACTTCAAGGGGAGAGTCACATTGTATTCAAACAACTCATGAACAACTAAAGGCTGTGACTATTTTAAGAAGTGGGAAATCAATTGAGAAACATGAACAAATAAGTTAGAAACAATGTGAAGATTCAAACTCTAATGAAAATTAAACTAAACCAAATGATCAAACTGAGTAAACTCATTAAAATGTGAAAGAAATAACCCTAAAACAAAAAACACACAAACTGCACCATTTCCTCAACGTATTAGGGGGAAAACAAGACTGAATTGAGTGAAACATTGAGGGAAATATTCTCACAAGTCAAGTTGAACATTCCACTCCTCGGTGCTATTCAAACCATTCCTGCATACTCAAAATACCTTAAGGACCTCTTCACATTTAAAAGGAAATTCTCACATAAGAACCAAGTCCTTCTAGCAGAAAATGTTAGCACAATAATACAAGGAACGCTTCCACCAAAGATAAAAGACCCAGGTTTCCCTTACATCAATGTTGAAATAGGAGAGGAAAAAGTTTTCAAGGCCTTGTGTGACCTAGGTTCTAGTGTCAATCTCATCCCTTATGCTGTGTACTGCCAGTTAGGCCTAGAAGAGCTCCAACCCACATCTGTCACACTTCAACTTGCTGATCGTAGCATTATGGTTCCAATGAGGATTTTAAAGGACATTCTGGTAAAGGTTGAAAACTTCATCTACCCTACTGACATCATTTTCCTTTACAACCATCCAAACATAGGAAATAAGGAATAGACCCCAATAATCCTTGTTCATCCTTTCCTTGCAACAATCAAATCTGTTATCCAAGTTCAAAATGGGAATATGACCATAACATTTGAAAACATGAGTCTAGACTTGAACATCTATAATGAAAGCTCACAAATAGGGGATGATGAGGAAATTCATGAAGTAAACATGATAGGAAGAATTGATAATGAATCCATATAAAATCAAGGAATATTTGATGGATGTTTAAGTCAGGATGAGATTGATTTCCTTTGTTCACAAAAGGAAGTTTATATCCTTAGCTTAAATCATTTTTAAAATTCTCTTATGATGAAGTCTTAGGTCCATCAATTAGTGAAACCTTTCAGGAAACCACTTTCATGGAGACCAATCAAACTTCATTCCCTAAATTTGATCAAATCAATATTGTAGTTGAAACTTCTACACATAGGGAATCAATCCTATCTGAAACTCTAAAAAAAGAAAGTGATCTTGAGCCAATGTCCCAATATTCTGCTGAAATTTTGAACCAACCTGATATTGAATTGAAATAACTTCCTTCTGCACTTAAGTTTCCTTCCTGGGAGAAAATGGAACACATCCTATTGAAATTTCTTCTTCTATTTAATCCAATAATGATAAGATGATTCTAGATGTCCTTAGGAAACATGAGAATGCTATTGGTTAGATCCTGTCTGATATTCCTGGGATTATCCCACTAATAGGGACTCATAGGATTATTCTAGAATCTAATTCAAAGCCATGTCGTCAACCTCAATGACGACTCAATACTAATCTCATGGAAGTAGTGAGAAAAGAACTTATGAAATTGTTAAAACCTGGTATCATCAATCCCATAGCTAAGAGTGAGTGGGTGAGCCCAATCCAAGTGGTTCCCAAGAAGGAAGGAATCATAGTTATAACCAATAAGGATGGAGAGATTATTCCAACTAGGGTGAGTAGTGGCTGGAGAGTCTGCATCGACTGTAGGATGCTAAACTCATTCACCAAGAAGGACTATTTTCCCTTACCATTCATTGACCAAGTCCTTAAGAGAGTGGAAGGTCATGAGTTCTATTGTTTCTTAGATGGTTACTTATTGTACAATAAGATTGAGGTCTCCCTAGAGGATCAAGGTAAGACTATATTCACCTGTCCATTCGACACCTTTTCCTTCAAACGCATGCCGTTCGGGTTATGAAATGCACCTGGAACCTTCCAGCGTTGCATGATGGGAATCTTCTCAGACATTGTAGGGGATTTTATTAAGGTTTTCATGAATGACTTATCTATCTTTGGGGATACATTTGAGGGATGTATTAGGAATGTGGAGAGATTTTTTTCTAGATGTGAATAAATGAATCTAGTCCAAAACTGGAAAAAATTACATTTCATGGTTAAATTAGGATTAGTCCTTGGCCATATAGTCTCGGGTAGGGGGATTGAAATTGATAAATAAAAGGTTGACATCATTTTTCACCTTCCATCACCCAAAAATATTAAGTAAGTGATGTATTTATTAGGACATACTGGTTTCTATAGAAGATTCATCAAGGAATTTAGTTCAATCTCCATTCCCCTTTGTGCTCTCATAGTAAAGGATGCTTCATTTGTTTGAACAGAAAGATGTGAGGGTTCATTATCAACCCTCAAATCCTCTCTCACCACTCCTCCAATTATGAAATCTATAAATTTGAACCTTCCTTTTGAACTTATGTGTGATTCCATTGACTTTGCTATAGGAGCTGTGTTAGGAAAAACATTGCGATAAAACTACTTATGTCATTACTTATGCAAGAAAATCCATAAATGATTCCCAAATCAACTACACCACCACTGAAAAGGAGTTAATTGATATTTTGTTTTCATTATATAATTTTAGGTCCTACCTCTTAGGATCCCCCATCACTATGTTCATTGACCATTCTTCACTAAAATACCTCTTCAAAAAATAAGATTCTAAGGCTAGACTGATTAGGTGGGTCCTTATCTTACAATAATTTGACCTCATAATCAAGGAAAAAAAGGATGATTAAAATGTTGCAGATGATCACCTCTATAGGATGGAATTAAAAGACAACTCAAATAACCTTTCTATGTCTGATTCATTCCCTGATGAACACATATACTCTGTGAGTGACTGCCCTTGGCATGCCGACATAGCCAACTTCTTAGTTACATGAGTCATTCCAAAATTCTTAGGGACTCAAGCTCTAAGGAAATTCCTTTTTGATGTTAGGAACTGTGTGTTTGATGATCCATACCCCTATAAGTTCTTCCCTGACCAGGTCATTAGGAGGTGTGTCCCAAAATCTGAACAAGAGTCCATCCTTAAATTCTGTTATAGTGAGGCATGTGGAGGTCACTTTTCCTCTAAGAAAACTTCTACTAAGGTTCTTCAGTGTGGTATCTTCTGGCCCACCCTCTCAAGGTACTTCTACACATTTTTTCAAATCTGTCCTAAGTGTCAACAAGTAGGGTCCATCACAAAAAGGAATCAAATTCCACTCACTCCCATCTTAGTAATTGAAATATTTGACTGTTGGGGAATTGATTACATGGGTCCCTTCCCAAACTCCAGGGGATATCTGTACATCCTTTTAGAAATTTATTATGTCTCCAAATGGGTTGAGGACATTCCTAAAAAATCCAATGATCATCATACTGTGATTAGATTTATCAAGGAAAACATCCTCTCTAGATTTGGAATTCCTAGGGCTATCATTAGTGATTGTGGGACTCATTTCTCCAATCTTCCTTTCTCAGCACTCATGGAAAAGTATGGAATTTATCAAAAAGTGTCCACTACTTACGACCCATAGGAAAAAGGTCAAGTTGAGTTAGCCAATCGAAAAATCAAAAAAATTCTTCAGAAAACTATTAATCCATATAAGAATGATTGGTTAAGAAAACTCTTAGATTCTCTTTGGGCCTATCGAACCGCATTTAAAATCATTTTAGGAATGTCCCCATATAGGTTGGTTTATTGCAAAGCATGCCATTTTCTAGTGGAAATTGAACATAAGGCTTTTTGGACAATTAAGAAAATGAATTATGACCTCTCATTGGCAAAAAATGAAATTAGATCTCAATGAACTTGAGGAACTTAGGATGGAGGCTTATGAAAATTCAAGGATCAATAAAACTAAAGTACAGGCCTACCAATCTCGAAATCTTAAAACCAAACACATTGTACCAGGTAAAACTAATCTTTTTTATAGTTATAAACTTCATTTACACCCTAGAAAGTTGAGGTCAAGATGGTTAGGTCCATACATAGTACATAAGGTATACCCCCATGGGGCTGTAGAAATTCAAGATCCCACCAATGGTCAAACCTTTAAAGTTAATGGTCATAGAGTTAAACCATTCATTGAACCATTCCAAAAAAATGAATTTGATGAAAACTTGTGTGAACCAACCTTAGATGAGGAAAATACTTAAATAATTAAGGGTCCAAGTCGAGTTAACAATATTAAACAAAGCGCTGCAAGGGAGGAAACCCAGGGTTTTCAAGTTTCCAATCATTTTGGTGTTTTAATCAACTTTATATTTTAAATAGGATCAATGAATCATTTTGATATTTAAAAATAATAAAAAATATATACTATTTACCTATTCTTCTATTATGAGTATGGATGGGTATGAAAGGGGAGTTCCATATTCATCCGTGTCACGTGGTGTGATCCTTGAGTAATACCTTACCCAGAAATTTAAAAAGAATACAATATATCATCAGTTCATTTTATTTTTATGTGTTTGTAAGTTAAAAAAATAATAATGAAATTAAAAGGCCACATCTTAGGTTGTGGTGAAAACCCCATCAGAACTGGTGAAGCCGTGGGGACTCAAACCTAGGACCGAAGGGAGACAGGGGCACACGCTTACCACTGAACTACGACTTATATTTATTCCTTATTCTATAATATTTGTATATATACTTATATTTTACTTTTTTTATTATATGAATATATATATATATATATATATATATTTGTTTATTTTTTTGTTTGTTTTTTCTTCCACTTGGGAATTTTTAGAGTGACATGGAGATTAAGGGATTAAAAGGGAGCTGCAAGAATTTCAACTTCAACCACTAGGTGAATTCATTCCATGATCCTCGTTTTCAATTTCTTTTTTGAACTCCCATTCTTTTCCTCTACCCCCTTCTAAATTTTATTTTCTTTAAACACTGGGGACAATGTTATTTTAATTTGGGGGGGGGGGGAATTTATTTTTAATCAAAAAAATGAATGATTTGAAAAAAAGTGTTCCTTAATGGAAGGAAAAATTTCTTTAACCTTGAAAATGATAATAGATATTTTACACTTTGAAACTGAATATAAAATAATTTAGCATGCCCTGATTCTTATTTTAATCCATGTATATTTCATGAGCATAGATTTTGGAAAGTGTGGCTGTCTAATGTGATATTTCATTGTTTATATTTTCATCTAAATAAAAGAAGAATCAAAACACACATAATTTGGATAGTGGGATATTAGTTTGAGTTCATGGGGTCCCCCAAATAAATAGCATAGGTTTGTTGATCATTTTATTTTTAATATGAGTATTAAAAAAACAATAAATGTGCACGTAGAGCAATGAAATGACCTAATGCGTGGCTTTTGGCACTTGAGGATCATGACTCCATAGTTGTATGGCCTAGAGTTAGTAATTTTATCTATATTTATGTTAATTTGACTTTGTTTTTGACTGAGTTAAATCAAGATGATGCCTGAGTATGTGGGATTCACTTGGTGCCCTAAGGTCTTTGAGCCTGGGAGTCATCGACAAAGTCTCACTAAAGGGGTTGACTCTTTTGAGTGCAATTTCAATTACCATGGAAAAATTGAAAAAAAATACAATAAAAAATTTGAATACTCATCTTAATATTGAAATGTGATTCCACCTAGTGCTTCCATCATTTCCCCTTGAATAAAGATGAACCCCCATGTCTAATGCGATGCACAACACATCATCACTCTTAATTGATATTGGATGAAATATAGAGATGAATTTGAACAAAGGAATGAGATTGGGATCTGCTTATGAAACTATATTGTATTAAAATATTTTGATGGGTTTTATAATTTTTTGGTATAAGGGTTTTGGTGATCATTGTGTATTAAAATGTTTTTGGAAAAAAGAATTCAAATTTCATATTGTTGAGATACATTTTTATCAGGACTAGCAAATCTAAAGTTGGGGGGTGTGATTAGCCAATAAAAACAAATATGTTAATTACATTTTAATGGTATTAAATGTTCATTTTTGATCTTATGGGCCTGAGTTAGTGGATTTTAATTTTTAACATCCATTCTCATCATTTGTGCACTTCATGCCTAATGTACACCAATTTAGGCACAATGATTCATATGATTTTAAGGAATGTAATTATCCATATTTTAATTTGATATTTTGGTAAATTTATCTAAACTTAAATATGAACATCTTTCACTCAGGGATCAATGGAGGATTCATAAAGGATGATGGGAATATTTGGTGATGAAAGGAAACAATTCTGGAGAAGGTAGATTAGATACCATCCCATTGATGAGAATGTGGGGCCCACAATACAGACCCCTGGAAGCCCAAATTTCGTGGAATGATATAAGAAATATAGAGGAACATATAAGTTTTTAGGATATAGTGCTAATTTGGCTTCCATTGTGGTTATTCAGGTGGCCCAAGTTAGAGATAAAATTCTGAGCCAGATCCAGCGGCCCAGAAAAACATCCCACCAATATAATCATATCTCGGAAAACACAAATTCATTTGGGCTGAAATTTTACAGAGATTTAGGAAAAATCTGAAGATTAACTTTTTTTTCTATGGAGCACTCCAATTCTGCCAACAAGAAGGCCATCTAGGAGCCTCTATCCATTGGATGCAAGCTGGCTGCAACTTCGGGTCAAGGGTGGAAAAGTCTACTCTCCCTTACTTTCCACCACCCTAGGCCTTCCATACTCAAGTGGGATCCTTTGACCTGTTGGGATCTCGACCAAATCCTCTTGAAATGACTATTTAAGGTAGTGGTGGTGGAGGATTTTTTCATCTTTTGAGCTTCCTTTCATTGTAATGTTATTCCATGATTTTGTTGTCTCAAGTTTGTCTTTCACATGTAAGTTATTCAATTCACTTTAGTTTCTTAATAAAAGTTCTTCTTATACTCTTATTACATTTTTCTTCATATCACTTTTATACCATTGGTTTAAGGTGTGAATTTATTCACACCAAACATTGTGAAATTTATCACACAATGGTGGAGTGATTGTTATTTTTTTGTTTTTACTTCTTCTATTCCACCCTCATAAGTCTAATTTCCACTTCTGTTGAGAACATGCCATCAATGGAGGGCTAACAAACTTATGGGTTAATCCAAGGAAGTAGGAAGGGTCTGTATTGGATGTTATTTCTTACTCCATTAATGCCTAATCACTTCTTTTAATTGAGATTTTTTTTGAAGATTTTTAAACTCTTTTGTCTTTGTTGAATTTAAGGACACACTTCAAGTGCTAATACAAACCTTAACCTTGAAGTGCTCAAAACTTTGTTCCCTTAAGTGTATAGGTGATTAGTATTAAAGTATTTATGTATTAAACCATTAAGTGATGATGTTGTTTAATATTCTTAAATGAACCCATCTCAAATATAAGAAATTAAAATCATTAAAAACAGAATTCATCTAATCCACCCTGAGATATAACCTTGGATCAACTCATTATCTTAATTTGAATTAACTTAAATATGTTATTGATTCTTTAAACCCATCTAAAATCAATCCATGTTGGCCAATTCATATCTAAAAAATAGTCCTTAAAATGTGCATGTCTATAGGTTTCTTCTTAGGTCTCTGAGGATTCGACAACCCAAGCTGCACTACAAGCGACCACTTAACCCTAAAAACTTGGGTAAATTTGTGTGAGATCAGAACTACTCATCCAATAATAGTAATGAAGATACAATTGAAGAGATTGATGAAATGATGTTTCAAAATGTAGTAAAATTGCAAAATTTCAAATCACTAGATATAGATTCAGATGCAGTGCCTTCTCCAGGTGAAAATATCATGAAAAAAAAGGAAATGAAAGAGCTCAAATGGTAATGAAAAAGACATTGAAATACTAAATATGGTATTTCATGAAGTTGTAGCTATCACGAGGTAGGGAAATTAATGTTTTCCAAGACCTCAAGTATGGTTACTAGGTGGAGAAGTGTATCAAGCACTACAAGAAACATGAATTGCTCCAGAATTTATTACCAAGGCATATCCATTTCTTACCGAGAATCCAGAGAGGACAAGTCAATTCTTAAATTTCCTAGTGGAGTTTAGGTAGGTGAATTTAGATGATATGATGAAAGACCCTCAAAATCGTTGGTAACTGTTAGTTTCAAACAATGTCATTTATTCGAGTCATGTCATCTTGTGTTTGAAATGAAATATGTTTTGATTATTATTTGTTTTAAAAATGTTGAATAATGGTATCATTTTATTATATTCTTGTATGTTGTCATATTTTATCATTTAATTTGTTGTGTTATGATTATTTTATGTTTTCAGTTTTAATGATATACGACCCTATGTAATTGTTTCTTTATTCATCTTTAATTTTTAAAAATGTTTGAGGTACTTATGAAATATCTTGTGGAGTACATGAATGGTTATATTATTTTCCTTGATAATTTATACATGCTCATTGTAATGAGAAATAAAATAATTTTTTTAATAAATTCAAAACTGTGGTGTGTTGGATTTCATAAAAAAGATAAATGTTTGTCTTATTCATGGATAATTATTTCCTTGAAATAATATTTATATAAATGAAAATATTTTTCATTATTAATAATAACAACAAATAATATTTTCATGGGTATATAAATATTTTGTTTGATGTAATTTATAAATAATTATTTTTCTAAGTTAAACTTAATTTATAAATAATAATAACAATAAAATATAAATAATTTTGATTATAACTAATTATGCGTATATAAATAATCATAAATAATTTATAAATAATTCTGATTATAGATAATTTTGAATATAAATAATTATGATTATCTTGAATTAATAGTTTATATAAATAATTTATAACTAATTTTGAATTAATAAATATTTTGAATTAATAATTTTGAATTAATAACTATTTTGAATTAGTAATTATTTTTAATCAATAATTATTTCTAATTAATAATTTTTTTAATTAATAATTTTTTAATTAATAATTTTGAATGTATAATTTTGATTACCTTGAATTAATAATTTTTAATTAATAAATTATATAAATAATTTTTATTATCTTTAGTTAATTTTTTTAAATTTTATAATTTGTATTAATATATGGTGGTATGTGTGGTGTCCGTGCGGATCTAATCGATATTGGTTTTTTATATTGAGCAAGTATTCCCTTTAATTCCATGTGTATGTGTTATTTTAAAACAAAGGTTATTTGTGTCATTTTCACCAAAACAGTTTCTTTACTTTTCTATTAAAAATTATAACCAAACATGATGAAGATAAATCCAAATAATTTATTTTCTTTTATTAAGTTATGGATCCAAACACAAGGAGAGAAATCACAATCATTTCATTTCATTTCTTTTCTTTTATAAACTATAAAATCATTTCTTTTCTTTTACTAAAATATAACCAAATACAATATCAGAGTTTTTGAATTTCCAGAATGACTCAAAAATGGCCAACCAAGTCGATTAGATCGTTTTTGCCGCCTGTTGGGTAGAAGTGGCTAGGAACCCTGAAATTCCCCGAGCCAGGAGATCCATCTCTAAGAACATAGAGTTGTTGAATCTTCTTATAGAGGCCCATATGCATTACTTGTTGAGAAAATGGATGCCGCTGTACAATTTCATGATGTTGGACGATGTGGCCATTACATCCATGGAAGTGAACATTCCAAGGTTCTACTTTGATCACCATAATGATCTCAACCAATAGAATATCACTACTTTCGGTCATCTGTTTAGGGAGCACAAAGATGCTGCTCTCTAGACCTTAAGCGAGAGGACAAGGACAATGATGGGGGAGTGACCAGCAGACAAAGAATTCCCACCCATTATATGAGCATCATTCAAACTAGTATTTGGACAACAATGTGGGTTGGTATGAAGATTTATATCTATGATTTGGGGGGAAATTCACTAATGAGTGGGCATGAGCATATTGGGTATGCTTCGACTACTAGGAGTATAGGGCTAAGCTTTGAAACATTAGATTATATGAAGTGGTATGGACATCCCAATTCCATATCTACTCCCAACATGATTTTTTTCCTGAGTTCATCAGTCAGTAGTCTCTAGACACCAACACCTTCCACCTCCATTATGGGGAGGTGGGGATTAACCTTTGGGATCTTCATCACATTGGTGGAATCCCATTGATGGGTTCTAGTATGATGAATTTCTCCAGGCACCCAATGCTTTAGAGAATAGAGAGAAAACCCCCATCACAACATAGATTCTTCCAGATCAGTTGGACCTTGTATTAAAGCATCAACCTCCCTTCTACAAGGACATTGCATTCAAGACATGGATGTGATTCTTTTAAATGCACCAGCTGTGAAGATGCTGGGGCGGTCAAAGAAGTGCTTAGCGTCACAATAAAGGAGAAATATGGGGTCCTACTGGATGATTCTGGAGGAAGGTCGCTATTAGGTATGGGGCTATAGTGTGAAGGATTTGAAACTGGTATTCTGATATACAACATTCCTGGCCACTTTCCCAAGCGATTGGTCACTACCATCCAGGGATGCCAACATGGACTTGTAGATTGGGATGCTAGTGATGGTAGTGATTGTGGTGTCTAACAACTGGGTAAACTTAGGAGTCTTGGTGCTAACCCGACTTTACAGGAAAATGGGGCACATCATAAGGGGAAACATGCCTAGGAATTTCTTCACTCCATTCAAGTTCCTTTATGGATGGATGTGACACATTTCAATGGGTATTAGTTCCCAAATTCCATTACTTCTCCGAATGTTGGGATGCGGTTTTTTCTCGTCAACATTGTAGGGGTTTTACCGATGGATCTCAATGAGGATGGAGTGATGGTAAAAATTAGGATCTTTGGGAGTTTCAACTTTGATCCATTCTCGACCCCTTTCAGAGAGATGGTTGACAACTCAGAGGGAATGTCGAAGTAGTGAGAGTACCTTCAAGCCTTCTGAGGTGGATTACAAGTTTCCAGAATTGATGTAAAGACATACTGTGAACCATACACTCCATCTCAGTTCACTCGAAAATTTAGATACATCCAGTAGTTGATGAATTTAGTATACATGGGGGTACGTAGGGAAAGGAGTCCCTATTTCCTTCATAGTTAAGGTAGATTTTCGTGGTTGAAGGTACATGGGATAACATCATGCTTCCACTCACCAGCCTTGACACTGAACTATCCCAGAATTATGTTGGTAAATGGGTGGTGACATACTTGGTGGTGATCTTGTACTAGTGGGCAAGGAAGGTGGCACCAACGGAAGAGAAATAAGAGTAGTAGGGAAGTAGGTGGGACACTCTTCGAAGTGTCCAGAATGCGGTGAGGGATCAAGATAATTTCGCAGTGGTAGATTAGGGTCCCACCCCTTCTCCACCCCTAGAAGGTATAGGTTCCCAAAAAAAATGGCCACATGAGCAGGTGGAGATCTCCCATGCTTGGGCTAGTCGGTCCGGGGAAGAATATGCACTATTTGGTGCAACTGACCGATGATGCCTACTTCCATGAACTTTGGAAGACATGGGGGATGTTGTAGATGTTCCAGTTGGAGGAGAATCTATGGAAAAGGCTTACCCAATAAAGGATCAAGATTTCGGAGGTTGGAATTGTGAGTATCATGGATCGAGTGAGCTTCCAGGAGAGGTTCGAGTACCTAGTGGACATGGATACTTTAATGATGAATATTACCCATCTTCCATGGTTGGTGGGTGTTGCACCAACCACACCCACCATAGGAGGACTTCCATTTTGGTGGATTCACATTTCACATGTGCAGTAACTGTTGTTTTGGATGCCATTGGAGTTGTCAAAGGAGATGGTGGACACCATGTTTTAAGTCCACGATTGGTGGGGGGATTGGTGGAGGAGTTGTGTCAAACATGGACTCCTCCACCATGGCTATATAAGGAGGCCTTGGGGTTTCTTCCTTCAATAATCATATCAGATTCAAGCCAATGGAGAGATCTATTATGATAGGTCTCAGAGAGCTCCATGTGAGAGAAATAAAGCGAGGTGTGGGAGGGGTAATTTTCAATCCTTTGTTCTTGTTGAAATAAAGATCATTTTTCTTCCCATTCTTCCTCTATTATCTCTCATCGTGGTTATTGAACCACAACAAGTGGTATCAGAGGAGTTTATGGTGAAATGGAAGCGGGTGATGGAAATGATCAAGTGACCAGAAAGTTCAAGTTACCTGAAATCATGTTTTGAAGGAAGATTCTGAAAGCCTGTGTCGATACAATTCCAACGACACAAACGACATCAAAACTGGAGCTAAAACGAGCTTCCTAGGCCCGGTCAAAGTTTGGTCAAACTTTAGGTGCTACAGTACCCCTTGCTAGAGAAGAAGGTATTGTTCCGAGACCAGAAACTTTTCTGGAGGTTTTCCAATAGCTGCTCCGTCAAGCCATGTCATCACCAAGTCATCGACACATCATCACCACATCATTGGATGATCTCAGTCATTGATATTGTTTTCATCATATATTGATCAATCGGTATCCAATTTCGACAATACAGGAGTCAATTACACCATTTTCGACTATTCCAGACGCAACGATGAGATCCATTTTTTTGAATTCTGAATCAATTTTAACTGAATTGAAATCCAATGAAGGGATCATCCACGGGAGGGATGATCATGTTGACTTCTTCAAACTACTCCATTTTGAAGTCTCGAATGGAAGATCTACTTAATGCTAAGGATCTTTTTGACCTCATTGAGAATGAGAGAGTCAACCCCAATGCCACCAAGGAAACAGATTGGAAGAAGCTGAACAAGAAGATGATCGATCAAATCCACCAATGGATCGATCACAACATTTACCACCATGTTGTTCAAGAGACTAGTGCGTAAAAACTTTGGAAAAAGTTGGAAAATACATACCAGTAAAAGATCGCTCTAAACAAGATCCTTTTGTTGAAGCGGTTGATGAATCTTCAACTATAGAGTGGAAACTCTATAGCCAAACACACCAGTGAGTTCCAAAGCCTGGTGAACCAGTTGGTGCCTACCGGTAAGACTCTAAATGACGAAGATCAGGCGAACCACTTACTCTGCACACTTCCTGATAGCTGGGATATGCTAGTTGTCTCACTAAGAAACTCGGAACCTAGAGGCAATATAAGGCCCCAGCCTTAAACCTTACTTAATCTTGAGTTATTACAAGATTACACATTGAGGATCTTTTCAGGTTTAGAGTTTTAGAGAATTAGATCATGAAACATTCATTACATTCCACATTTAAACAAAGTGGTTACATAAAAGACAATATTCATTCTTCCCATCAACGGGAACATATTTAAAATATAACACGGATTCTTTCTTGACACATCCTTTACACTATCATCACATCATGTACCTTTCCCTTGACCTGTGAAAAACATTTCAAAAACTTGGGATGAGCATAAAAATCTCAGTAAGAGTTATAAAAATATCGAAAGGAAACATGAGTTCATATATACATAATAATGAAATCATACGTTACCCATAAAACAAAGGCACTTTAACATACCTCATCAAACCATGAATAAATCATAGAAATCATAAGACATAAAGGTAACTTGAGGCATTCATAACATTCTTACGTAGGGAGTAACCCTCTTGGTTACATTTGCAATACCCATCACAGTATATTCCCTAAATCTCTTCGGAGAAACCTTAACGTTTCACTCCTTCGCGTTACCCAATGCATTGGAGAGCTATATCAGGCTCACCCGCCCTTAGTTTATCACGGAACCACCCGTTCTTCATAACAATGCCCAAGAACCATAACATAATCGTATCACATAAAACATGAATAAAGGAAACATAACATTCCCACATTTCAATCACAATATAACATTTTAGGATATTGAAATAATGAATCCATTCAAAAAGAAACCATTTCCAAAACCATTTAAAACATTTAATAAAGAGATTTTTGAATCAAAGTGTCCCATACCACCTTGAAGCTTTTAACATTTTAAATAATTAATATCCATATAAATAAATCCTTAAAACCATTTTGAAAACATGGATATTAATAAGAACAAATAATTAAAACATTTAAAACGATATTTTGGTTAAAGGGGTTTTACCAAAATTAGAGACACTTGAATACAATAATTGAGAAATAACATTTAGTCAGAACTTTATAATATCATGAGAATAAATGGATTCATGATATAATACTCCAAAGGACAGTATATACACCATATAAGAGTGAATTGGTGCATAAAAACAATGAACCCTCAATAGAAATGTCAAATGTGATGAAATCCCTTATAAAGAAGGTATCCTTAAATTAAGGACAAATAAATCTCAAAATATGTGTGAAAAATATAAATACACCCAATATAATTGTATATTAAGTGTAAAACAATAAAAGGTCATTTACACATATTCAAAGGATGACATATTCAATAACTACATGTTGAACCCAAAGAAATCGAAATTGGGTTAAGAAGTTCCCTTGACAGCCTAACGGCGTCACATCAAAATGAGTTGGTGAGAGATAAAAAGAGTATATCATCACTTGGACACAAAATTTACATCATTAAGGATATATGAGAACATATCCCAACATAAAAATATGTAAATTAAAAGACCCAACAAAATAATTCTTTTAAAAAATAGAGAAGGGTGAAAGGTTCCCTTACCGACTTGGGTATCTTTCAAAACATACACCCCATGAAAGAAGGAAAATAGATCATTGATGTAAATACTCGTAAATGAATGTATATTACACAAATAGTAGAATAATGGGCAGTACATACACCACTCAAAGTAAATTGTGGCAAATGTAGCATAAATCTCACGGGGATAAAAGTGAGATGAAAAATCCCTTACGAAAACTCGGCAGCCTAACGGCGCCACATAAAACTTCCAAAAGGATTGATGAGAGAGAATAGGGTCTCTCATCACATGAACATAAAAATTACATTAGGAGTAATATAAAATAACATCCCAATCATAAGAAATATGAGCTTAAAAGAAATTACATAAAAGAGTGTACTTAAAAAGAAAGAGAGTTGTAGGATCCCTTACCTCAGGTCCGACTTGACTCGATCGTTCTTTAACGTCCTGAATAATAAACTTGAGTTAATTTATAATTCCTTAAGAACCCTTTTTCAAGTTCATTATTACTTTTATACCACTTATTACCATGTCACAAACATTATGTAATCATTTAAGTTAATAATATTTGTTTTGCCGATATTTGGTTCTTAAGTCGAAAGTGGTCTTCTTACAATTACATGTTGTTCGTGTGGCCAAATGTTTATTATATCCAGAATTGTATTCATTATGTAGATATCATATATGTAATATATATCCAGTACATTCATGCATTTATAACATTACATAATCATTTAGAGGTAAGAAATGAAATGCACCGTTCATGGAGACGGTAAGCCGTACGTACGCATGAACGCTACTTTCATTTCTATTTCGTATTTTATAGAATGGAATAATAATGATATAAAGGTATATTATAATTCCAGTATATAATATCATATTTCCATCCTTTATACATCCCACATATGGTATTTAACGAATCAAATCACTTTGAGGGGGCGGTAGTCCGCACTTCCTTAAATGAAGATATCGCGTATACCCATAATGGAAGCCATAAAGGTAAGACAAAAATTAAAAATACAGAAGAATAAATAAAACATAAACATATTATATATCATATATAAAAATAGTGACATCATAATTTCCATCTTTGAAGGTGTTAAATGAGTATTGAACAATCATCGTTTCGGGAGGCAGAATTTCACCATCCACGGAAACCGTATGTTCTTTAACCATTTGATGTAGTTGTGTGAGAGTGTAGCTCGAATAAATATTATAACAACATACTAGTATATTGAATATACTGGTGTTGTTACAAAAGAAGTAAATAAAAAGAGTTTAGGGGGTTGGAGAAGCAAAATAGAACAAATGAACATGAGAGAATGAATTACTTTTAAAAGTTTAACTCCTTTTGATTTAAGCCAAAAGGCTTCCTTTGTAAGTATTCTGCCCAAATGGAAACCTCTAGGATGAGTAGAGGGATGTGGAGAGAGTAAATGGGCAGGGTTTGTCCGAGCCAAAGGCTTGAGGAGTGTGTTAAATGAGGTAGAGGTGGGGGCCTTTTATAAGAGGAGAGGAGGGGCACTTTTGGAAAGTAAGAAATATTACATTATTTGAAAATGTGTTTCGGTTTCAAAAGGTCCCACATTGATATAATTCTTGGATAAGGTGATAAGTCATCGAAATCCACTCATCCAATTGGTTTTGGCCATGTGTAGGTTGTAGATTTTTCATTATCTTTCCATTTTAATTAAATCGTCAAATAATGATGTCATCGCTGCATCATTATTATGTCATAAATAATTTAATTTCTTTAATGTCTAAAAATTATAAAAAAAATACTATGATATATGAAATCTTTTTAGCTTTCCAATGACTATTTATAATCAAAATTAGGACTTGTATAACCCCACTTAAAAATTGTTTTCGTAAAACATATTATGTTTGTGTCATTTTCACTTTAACATTAAATAAAAAGTAATTTATGTCATTTCCCAACAAAAGTGGATCCATGGGGTCCCCAAGTTGACCTATGGCTTGTCATGGTAGGCCATGACACAACCAATGAGGTTGGGACATGTGTCAAGTTCATTTCATTTTATTAAAGCATTATTTTTACCTTAAACTACACTAATTACCACTAAACGCGATTAAAAACATAATAAGTTACTATTCACCAAAAAATTATTTTTATCCCATTGAACCACATTTTACTTCTTAATGACAACCATGTATGTCGGATTTTTGAAATTCAAAACATATAAGTGGTAAAATTTAATTTAAACGAAAAATCAGCTTTTATAATTACCACTTAGTGGTTTCACTATTCATCAAAAATTGAAGTTTTTCAGAAAATTAACAAAAATTCACCCTAAGCTATTTTTGATATTCCAAATTCAAAAATGAAGTCTATTTTACAAAATTCAAAACATATAAGTCACATTAATTAATTTAATAATTAATTCCCGCTGTCAGAGCAAAGAGCGTGTTTTTATAAAACAATAAGTATCAAAAGATTGACACCAGTTTAAGTCTAATTTCAAAGTGAAATTAATTCCAATGACCACCATTGGATTAAATGGTAAAAATATATTCTAATTTCACTTTAAAACCAATTAAAAAGATAATCTAATCATATAAATAAATTAGATTAAAAAAAGGTTTTGAATTAAAATACAACATTTTACACTATTCATTAAAAAAATAAACTTTATCAGAAAGATACCAAAAATTTACACAAAGTAAATTTTGATGTCCAAATTCTAAAGAAGAGTTTTATTTGGTCCAAAATAATGTATAAGAGTGATCAAAACTATATTTAATGACAGTTCGCCATCAAAAGGTGATAAGTGAACCTTTAGTGAAAATTAGGGTATAAAAGCCTAGAATTGATTTCTTTCCGTATTTTAAGCCTTTAGCTTTTATTGGATAAATGTAAAAAACATTAAAAACATATATAATCATATTTTAGTTATTTATATCCATTCCCTCCAATACAACGGCTACATGTTAACTACCATTTAAAATAATATTATTTTATTATTAGAGTGCAACATAAGATTCCCAAGAAACTCGTTGTTGCGTGTTGGGTACGCCATCGAGCATTGCATCCCCTTTAAAGTCATATTAATATTTTATTCACAAATATGAATAAATATGAAAATGTCTATTCTTTATTTACCTGGGGTGTTACATCCTTCCCCCCTTTTGGGAATTGCGTCCTCGCAATTTTAAAATTGCGCTTGGAAACACCCTTGAATGTCCCACATCGGAACAAAAGTCGGTAAAACAAACACTTTAAAATAAAGAAAGGTAAGTACAAAGGTCACCCGAGTTAACCCATACTAGGATTCCAAGTATGAAAATATGGAAATGGAGGAAAAAACAAAGGGTCATGTTCTGATGGAGAGTGATAGAAAACACGTTTAGGAGAAAGTTAACCACGAGAAAATCACAAACTTGTGATGGGTTAAACGGTATTCGATTCCCCAGTAGGAAAAGTTAATAGACAACATTTTTGTTTTAAGTTACTTTTTATTGAGGAATTTATTCATAAGGAAACATAATCAATTATCATGTTGACTTTCAACTTTTACTAGATTTCTTAATCAAACTCATATTTTTTTTTCCAAAAGATGAGTATTTAGGGAGACTTGTTCGCACTAAGAGTAATATAATCAACTTCTAGAGGATCACCTAATCCACAAAAGAGAACTATGTACATACTATGTCTTTAGGCTTTAACCAGAACCAAAACCAAAAAGGTTAGTACAAGATCAGATAATCCAGAAAAGGATAACCCCTTATAAAAAGAAAATCTATTCTTAATCTCCAAAATTTGTCCAACAAAACCCAAAGTTCAACGAGGACCATCCGATAAACAATTTGTCCATAAAATTCTTCAAAGTAAACCAATATAAGATTGAAACCCAAATATTTGAAGGATTTAGTCACATAGTCTTCCAAGTTAAATCGTAACATTTATCTCCAACAACATCAGTTGCTCCTAAAGTCTCACATTGAAAAGTAATTATCCTAATCACATATCCTCCAAAATAAACTTACTCTTAATTCATAAAATCATATAACTAAAAAGAATTAGTCAAACTAACCAGGGACTTCACGTAGTCCAGTGGTAGGCGATAAATACCAGTCGCACTTTGGTTGTGGGATCGATTCCCACAGCTTTATCCGACGTGACGGGATGTCACACGGTCTGCGTGTTGTCCTTTTTCCAAAACTATATAATTCTTAAAACAATCCCCGAACTGAGATAAAATCTTCAAAGATGATCATAACATATTTTAACCTCAATTTTATCTCATGCCATTCATTTTCCATCATAACATATAATAACCCATAATTACCTCAAAAGTAAGGATCATATAAACCCTAATGGTTACCTTAATAATTATTACCTGAATTTCCACATCGAGTTGGCCATCTCGTACATGATGCATTAGAGAACTCACCAAGGTTGAAGTGGTTGATCATGACTCCTTGATAGTTGGTTTAGAACAACCATGAGATTCCTCATTGAATCCCCCATCTCATCCAGTCTCTTAATCAGAGAACCACCACAGTTTCCTTCAAACCCATTGTCACATTGGTGCCTGCTAGATCCAGCCATTTACTAAAACCAAAAAGGTCAGTGTGAGTATATCAACATAACCATCATGTACTAATGAGTAAGATAAACACTAATATATACTTTCTCATTCACTTTATCTAAAACTCGTACTCTTTCTGAAATCCTAACCATTATGGTAATGTCACTTGTGCTTAAAGAGTACCCTACCCTCTAAATTTATCTAAACCGACCTTTGATACCAACTATAAGGCCCCAGCCTTAAACCTTACTTAATCTTGAGTTATTACAAGATTACACATTGAGGATCTTTTCAGGTTTAGAGTTTTAGAGAATTAGATCATGAAACATGCATTACATTCCACATTTAAACAAAGTGGTTACATAAAAGACAGTATTCATTCTTCCCATCAACGGGAACATATTTAAAATATAACACGGATTCTTTCTTGACACATCCTTTACACTATCATCACATCATGTACCTTTCCCTTGACCTGTGAAAAACATTTCAAAAACTTGGGATGAGCATAAAAAGCTCAGTAAGATTTATAAAAATATGGAAAGGAAACATGAGTTCATATATACATAAGAATGAAATCATACTTTACCCATAAAACAAAGGCACTTTAACATACCTCATCAAACCATGAATAAATCATAGAAATCATAAGACATAAAGGTAACTTGAGGCATTCATAACATTCTTACGTAGGGAGTAACCCTCTTGGTTACGTTTGGAATACCCATCACAGTATATTCCCTAAATCTCTTTGGAGAAACCTTAACGTTTCACTCCTTCGCGTTACCCAATGCATTGGAGAGCTATATCGGGCTCACCCGCCCTTAGTTTATCACAGAACCACCCGTTCTTCATAACAATTCCCAAGAACCATAACATAATCGTATCACATAAAACATGAATAAAGGAAACATAACATTCCCACATTTCAATCACAATATAGCATTTTAGGATATTGAAATAATGAATCCATTCAAAAAGAAACCATTTCCAAAACCATTTAAAACATTTAATAAAGATATTTTTGAATCAAAGTGTCCCATACCACCTTGAAGCTTTTAACATTTTAAATCATTAATATCCATATAAATAAATCCTTAAAACCATTTTGAAAACATGGATATTAATAAGAACAAATAATTAAAACATTTAAAACGATATTTTGGTTAAAGGGGTTTTACCAAAATTAGAGACACTTGAATACAATAATTGAGAAATAACATTTAGTCAGAACTTTATAATATCATGAGAATAAATGGATTCATGATATAATACTCCAAAGGACAGTATATACACCATATAAGAGTGAATTGGTGCATAACAACAATGAACCCTCAATAAAAATGTCAAATGTGATGAAATCCCTTATAAAGAAGGTATCCTTAAATTAAGGACAAATAAATCTCAAAATATGTGTGAAAAATATAAATACACCCAATATAATTGTATATTAAGTGTAAAACAATAAAAGGCCATTCACACATATTCAAAGGATGACATATTCAATAACTACATGTTGAACCCAAAGAAATCGAAATTGGGTTAAGAAGTTCCCTTGACAGCCTAACGGCGTCACATCAAAATGAGTTGGTGAGAGATAAAAAGAGTATCTCATCACTTGGACACAAAATTTACATCATTAAGGATATATGAGAACATATCCCAACATAAAAATATGTAAATTAAAAGACCCAACAAAATAATTCTTTTAAAAAATAGAGAAGGGTGAAAGGTTCCCTTACCGACTTGGGTATCTTTCAAAACATACACCCCATGAAAGAAGGACAATATATCATTGATGTAAATACTCGTAAATGAATTTATATTACACAAATAGTAGAATAATGGGCAGTACATACACCACTCAAAGGAAATTGTGGCAAATGTAGCATAAATCTCACGGGGATAAAAGTGAGATGAAAAATCCCTTACGAAAACTCGGCAGCCTAACGACGCCACATAAAACTTCCAAAAGGATTGATGAGAGATAATAGGGTCTCTCATCACATGAACATAAAAATTACAGTAGGAGTAATATAAAATAACATCCCAATCATAAGAAAGATGAGCTTAAAAGAAATTACATAAAAGAGTGTACTTAAAAAGAAAGAGAGTTGTAGGATCCCTTACCTCGGGTCCGACTTGACTCGATCGTTCTTTAACGTCCTGAATAATAAACTTGAGTTAATTTATAATTCCTTAAGAACCCTTTTTCAAGTTCATTATTACTTTTATACCACTTATTACCATGTCACAAACATTATGTAATCATTTAAGTTAATAATATTTGTTTTGCCGATATTTGGTTCTTAAGTCGAAAGTGGTCTTCTTACAATTACATGTTGTTCGTGTGGCCAAATGTTTATTATATCCAGAATTGTATTCATTATTTAGATATCATATATGTAATATATATCCAGTACATGCATGCATTTATAACATTACATAATCATTTAGAGGTAAGAAATGAAATGCACCGTTCATGGAGACGGTAAGCCGTACGTACGCATGAACGCTACTTTCATTTCTATTTCGTATTTTATAGAATGGAATAATAATTATATAAAGGTATATTATAATTCCAGTATATAATATCATATTTCCATCCTTTATACATCCCACATATGGTATTTAACGAATCAAATCACTTTGAGGGGGCGGTAGTCCGCACTTCCTTAAATGAAGATATCGCGTATACCCATAATGGAAGCCATAAAGGTAAGACAAAAATGAAAAATACAGAAGAATAAATAAAACATAAACATATTATATATCATATATAAAAATAGTGACATCATAATGGCCATCTTTTAAGGTGTTAAATGAGTATTGAACAATCATCGTTTCGGGAGGCAGAATTTCACCATCCACGGAAACCGTATGTTCTTTAACCATTTGATGTAGTTGTGTGAGAGTGTAGCTCGAATAAATCTTATAACAACATCCTAGTATATTGAAGATACTGGTGTTGTTACAAAAGAAGTAAATAAAAAGAGTTTAGGGGGTTGGAGAAGCAAAATAGAACAAATGAACATGAGAGAATGAATTACTTTTAAAAGTGTAACTCCTTTTGATTTAAGCCTAAAGGCTTCCTTTGTAAGTATTCTGCCCAAAGGGAAACCTCTAGGATGAGGAAAGGGATGTGGAGAGAGTAAATGGGCAGGGGTTGGCCGAGCCAAAGGCTTGAGGAGTGTGTTAAATGAGGTAGAGGTGGGGGCCTTTTATAAGAGGAGAGGAGGGGCACTTTTGGAAAGTAAGAAATATTACATTATTTGAAAATGTGTTTCGGTTTCAAAAGGTCCCACATTGATATAATTCTTGGATAAGGTGATAAGGCATCGAAATCCACTCATCCAATTGGTTTTGGCCATGTGTAGGTTGTATATTTTTCATTATCTTTCCATTTTAATTAAATCGTCAAATAATGATGTCATCGCTGCATCATTATTATGTCATAAATAATTTAATTTCTTTAATGTCTAAAAATTATAAAAAAAATACTATGATATATGAAATCTTTTTAGCTTTCCAATTACTATTTATAATCAAAATTCGGACTTGTATAACCCCACTTAAAAATTGTTTTCGTAAAACATATTATGTTTGTGTCATTTTCACTTTAACATTAAATAAAAAGTAATTTATGTCATTTCCCAACAAAAGTGGATCCATGGGGTCCCCAAGTTGACCCATGGCTTGTCATGGTCGGCCATGACACAACCAATGAGGTTGGGACATGTTTCAAGTTCATTTCATTTTATTAAAGCATTATTTTTACCTTAAACTACACTAATTACCACTAAACGCGATTAAAAACATAATAAGTTACTATTCACCAAAAAATTATTTTTATCCCATTGAACCACATTTTATTTCTTAATGACAACCATGTATGTCGGATTTTTTAAATTCAAAACACATAAGTGGTAAAATTTAATTTAAACGAAAAATCAGCTTTTATAATTACCACTTAGTGGTTTCACTATTCATCAAAAATTGAAGTTTTTCAGAAAATTACCAAAAATTCACCCTAAGCTATTTTTGATATTCCAAATTCAAAAATGAAGTCTATTTTACAAAATTCAAAACATATAAGTCACATTAATTAATTTAATAATTAATTCCCGCTGTCAGAGCAAAGAGCGTGTTTTTATAAAACAATAAGTATCAAAAGATTGACACCAGTTTAAGTCTAATTTCAAAGTGAAATTAATTCCAATGACCACCATTGGATTAAATGGTAAAAATATATTCTAATTTCACTTTAAAACCAATTCAAAAGATAATCTAATCATATAAATAAATTAGATTAAAAAAAGGTTTTGAATTAAAATACAACATTTTACACTATTCATTAAAAAAATAAACTTTATCAGAAAGATACCAAAAATTTACACAAAGTAAATTTTGATGTCCAAATTCTAAAGAAGAGTTTTATTTGGTCCAAAATAATGTATAAGAGTGATCAAAACTATATTTAATGACAGTTCTCCATCAAAAGGTGATAAGTGAACCTTTAGTGAAAATTAGGGTATAAAAGCCTAGAATTGATTTCTTTCCGTATTTTAAGCCTTTATCTTTTATTGGATAAATGTAAAAAACATTAAAAACATATATAATCATATTTTAGTTATTTATATCCATTCCCTCCAATACAACGGCTACATGTTAACTACCATTTAAAATAATATTATTTTATTATTAGAGTGCAACATAAGATTCCCAAGAAACTCGTTGTTGCGTGTTGGGTACGCCATCGAGCATTGCATCCCCTTTAAAGTCATATTAATATTTTATTCACAAATATGAATAAATATGAAAATGTCTATTCTTTATTTACCTGGGGTGTTACAGGCAAACTTACTTTGGAGATGGTAAATGATGCACTATTCAACAAGGAGGCCCAAAGGAAGGATGCAAGTTTCAACCAGATGCAAGATCTAGTTCTGGAGAAGCAAGGAAGACAATAAGGAGGAGGTCCTGGAGCAGGAACCAGAGGTTAAAGAAAGAATAGAGGAAGGTTCACAGATGGAAGGAGGCCTACATACAAATTCTACCATTGTGGCATGGAGGGACACATGAAGAAGAACTACTGAAATTTATTACAAGAAAAGGGTCAAAGTAGCAACCAACAAAGAAGAAATGAAGAAGCACATGTGAGCATCATCAGAGAAGTTATTATTTTCTCCAAAGATAAATAAGAGACATGATTTCATACATCAGGCCAAGACACAGAATGGGTGGTCGATACTGCAGCATCGTACCACGTCACACCACATCATGAGTATTTCTTGACTTATCAAGCTGGTGACTTTGGTGCAATCAAGATAGGGAATACCAGTTCGGCGGAGATTGTTGGCATGGTTGATATCCAAGTCAAGAAGAATATTGGATACAAAATCACCCTGAAGGATGTTTGACATGTTCCAAGTCTTCGACTCAACCTATTATCAGGTATAATCTTTGATCAACAAGGCTATGATAACATCTTTAGCAATGAAGCATGGAAGATGACAAAAGAAGCCATCATCATCGCCCGAGGACACATATGTGGTATGTTGTACAAAAATCATGTGAATATATGTGCAAACAACCAAAACATGGTGGAAGGAGAAATGTCATCCAATATGTGGAATAAAAGTCTCGACCACATGACTGAAAAATGGTTATCTACCCTAACAAATAATAAGTACATCAATATTGACAAGGATTCATAAATTGATCCTTGTAAATACTCCTTGTATGGGAAGAAACATAGAGTATCATTCAATACTGCTTCATCACGAAGACCAGAGTTGCTGGAACTGGTGCACTTTGATGTATGTGGACCCATGGAGGTGGATTCACTTGTAGGTAACAAATATTTCTTATCCTTTATTGATAATGCATCTCAAAGGGCGCGAGTGTTTATCTTGTGAACGAAGGACCAAGTACTGGACTACTTCAAGATGTTCTATACCATGGTGGAGTATGAAACTGTAAGTAAGTTGAAGTGTCATCATTCAAACGATGGAGGAGAGTACACATCCATGGAATTTGATGCCTATTGAAAAAGTGAGGGAATCCGACATGAGAGGATGATCCCTCTCACCCCAAAACATAATGGATTTGGAGAAAGGATGAACAAAACCATCATGGAGAAGGTTAGAAGCATGATGAGTTTGGCTAATCTCCCTAAGCCATTCTGGGGAGAAACTATTTAGCTTGCATGCTATCTCATCAACCAATCACCATCAGTCCTGCTTAATTTTGAGATTCCATTGAAAATATGGTCTGGTAAACATCCCTCTTACTCTCATTTATGAGTATTTGGATGTTTGGAATTTTCACATGTATCCAAGGAGCTCAGGCATAAGCTGGACGGGAGATCTAATCGATGCATCTTTATTGGATATGGAGATGAAGAATTCAAATACAATCCTTGGGACCCGAAGGAGAATAAGGTGATCAGAAGTATAGATGTCGTGTTCCATGAGAACCAGACAATCGAGGACATTCAATATACTAGAATGACTCGAAGGGAAATTGTCGAGGACTTAATTCATGATCCACAACTATACCACCACCACCTGTCATTAAAGAGGAGGAGGTGCAAGAAGAATCATCGGCAGCAGACCAGGAAGTAGTGGAGGAGGATATTGAGTATGGGGATACTCAATCCTCTCCACAAGAAGTTACAGAACCATCACAGGATCTAGGTGATGTTGTGCCTCCCGAACCTAACATTTCACAGGTTCGAAGATCTTCACAAGGAAGGATTCCACCAAAAAAATATTCAGAGTCAGATTACCTATTGATGACCGATGAGGGGGATCCATAAGGATACCAGGAAGCAGTGTCTCATCTTGAAAAAATCAAGTGGCTGCATGCAATGGAGGATGAGATGGATTCTTTGATGAAGAACCAAACATACGATTTTGTGGAATTACCCAAAGGTAAGAAGTTACTAACAAAAAAATGGGTGTTCAGGCTGAAGAAGGATGAAAACAAAAGGGAGGTCAAGCACAAAGCTCAGTTAGTTTTCAAGGGATTCCTTTAGAAGAAAGGAGTTGAATTTGATGAGATCTTTTCACCCAGGGTGAATATGACTTCAATCTGAGTCATTTTCGAATTAGTGGCTAGCTTGGACTTAGAGCTTGAATAGATGGACGTGAAGGAAAATTTTCTTTATGGTGACCTCTCCGAGGAGATCTATATGAAGCATCCTGAAGGATTTGAGGTTTCTAAACAAGAAAACCTCATTTGAAAATTTAAGAAGAGGTTTTATGGACTGATACATGCTCCCAGACAATGGTATAAGAAGTTTGACTCATTCATGGTGAGTCATGGCTACAAGCGGACACATGCAGACCAATGTGTCTACATCCAGAGATTTCATGATGGTAACTTTGTTTCCCTTCTACTTTATGTTGATGAAATGTTGATCATTGGGAAGGATGCAATGAAGATTAGCCATTTGAAGAAGGAGTTATCCAAGTGTTTTGATATGAAATAATTGGGAGAAGATCAACAAATTTTGGGGATTTAGATCATTAATGAAAGAAAGAGGAAGTTGTTATAGCTATCTCAAGATAAGTATGTTGAACATGTTCTGAAACGTTTCAACATGGAAAAAGCCAAACCAATGATAATTCCTCTTCCCAGTCATTTGATGTTGAGAAAGAGTTCATGCCCATCGTCCAAGGAAGAAATCAAGGTGATGGAGATGATACCATACTTCTTAGAAGTTGGAATATTGATGTACGCTATGGTGAGTACGAGACATGACATTTCCCATATAGTGGAAATCATGATCCAGTTTCTCTCTAATCCTGAGAAGCATCATTGGGATGTAGTCAAGTGGATTTTGAGGTATCTTAAAGGTACTTCAAATTTATCTTTGTGCTATGGGGGAGATGAACCAATCTTGGAGGGCTATACAAATGCAGATATGGCTAGAGATCCTAATAGCAGGAAGTCTACATTAGGATACATCTATAATTTTGTAGGAGGAGCTGTATCATGGAAGTCAAGGTTGTAGAAGTGCGTCGCTTTATCCACGACGGAAGCAGATTACATTGTTGCTTCAGAAGCTGGAAAGGAGATGTTATGGATAAAACATTTTCTCTAGGAGCTCAGATTCAGCCAGAAGGATTATAAGGTTCATTGTGATAGTCAAAGTGCTTTGGACTTGATCAAGAACTCTATGTACCATTCTCGGATGAAGCACATCGACATTCTCTATGGATACACGAAGTGATGGATCAACAGCTGCTGCGACTTGTGAAGATCACACGAAGGAGAACCCGGTGGATATGTTGAGAAAGGTGGTTGCTCGGGAGAAGCTAGACCTTTGTAGATGCTCCAACGGATTGTAGTTGGAGGGGGAGAATTGATGAATATTCTCCAGCTTCCATGGTTGGTGTGTGTTGCACCAACCACAACCACCATAGAAGGACTTCCATTTTGGGGGCTGCACATTTCACATGTGCAACAACTATTGTTTTGGCTGCCATTGGAGTTGCCAAAGGAGATGGTGGCCACTATGTTTGAAGTCCAAGGTTGGTGGGGGGATTGGTGGAGAAGTTGTGTCAAACATGGACTCCTCCACCATGGCTATATAAAGAGGCCTTGGGGTGACTTCTTTCAATAATCATATCAGATTCGAGTCAAGGGAGATCTCTATTGTGAGAGGGCCGAGAGAGCTCCATGTGAGAGAAATAAAGGGAGGTGTGGGAAGGGTAATTTGAAATCCTTTTTTCTTTTCGAAATAAATATTGTTTTTCTTCCCATTCTTCCTCTATTATCTCTCGTCTTGGTCAGCGAACCACAACATTTCACACGTTGGCGTTTGGAGGGTGAAACCACTACTTCTGAGTAAACATGATGTTTGGTGCGGGGCCTGAGGAGAAGATTTTTGCTGAGTTTCCAACCATGATGCGCCAACCCCAATGCCAACATGCAGGGCTCCATTGATGAAGATATTTGGGGCTCCAATACTGACTGTTTATGTTCTCAGGAGAGTGGGGTGGTCACTCCTGAGGAAGACAACCTGACTGAGCTGCTATTTAGTGAGGCAATTTTATGCATCTACAGATTTCATCTTTATTTTCCTTTATATCCTCTAACCAATAATCTTGAATCATGTAGGGACTAGATGAGGAGAGTCAGAATACCACTGATGAGGGTGAAGAGAGCACCTCAATGGGCATCAAGGAGTCCAGCTCAAGGTCTGCTCCCAAGACCCCAATGGAAGAGGCGTCCGTAGAGGAAGCCGGAGGGGATGTTACTAAAAAATCAACTCTCCTAGTCATCTATAGGGGGAATCATCCTAGAATCCCAGAAAAAACTCCCCATTCTAGTGGGGAGGCCTCCTAAGATGACTGGTCATTGAGATCCCTACGCCTTCCCAAGGTAAAGTTTCGAATCCCATCTACCTCGTCCATACTAAAGCTTTAACAAATGCTCAAATCTTGAGTTTTTTTATAAATTTTAATTTTTTTTTTCAGAAAACGGTTAGGTAATTTTTTTTTTCAAAATGCGGCGCAAAGGCGGCATCGCAGATGCCACCTTGGCACTGCTAACGTGGATCACTGACGTGGCGAAGGTGGCACCCACGGTGCCACCTTTCTAGATGATGTCATACGAAAGGCGACACCACGGGTGCCGCCTTTGCCTCCGCGCCCTATAAAAGGGAAGCACCCCCTCCCCTTATCCTCACTTCCAAACACCCGTTACCTCTAATTTTATTTCTTTTGTGGCGAAGTTTACAGTTTGAAATTTTAGGAAAGCTTTTAGAGGTATGTTTTTTATTTTGTTGAATTGCTTTTAGTTAAATATATTTTAAAATTTAATGTTTTTTTAGTTGAATTGTTTATAGTTAAATATTTTAATTCTTTAGTAGTTTAGTTAGTTTTAGTTTTTTTTGTTTATTAGATTTTTTAATTAGTTATATATATTTAGGAATTATAATTATCATTAGTAAAAATTAATTTAGGATTCTTTTAATGAAATTTTGGTAGCATAAAGACTATGTTATATAAGAAATCAAATCCATGTTTGGATACAAACAAGTGAATGTGGTTCTGGAACATATGTACCTAGGGGTAAAACCTGAAAACACCGATTTGATATAGACTCGAACGAGAACTGGTGCACGACAACGGGCCTTGCTGCATTCTGGTTTGACACTCCCATGAGATATGCTTAAGATATGCATATTTCTTTATAAACTACTAAAATATCTAAGAAAAGAAATGATAAATTGATAATTTAGTAATGATGTTGATAGTTATTATTATGAATGATTAATTAGAAATTAATTAATAAATAACATCGAGTTATAAATAAAACTACAGTTCAAATGATATTAAATAACGTGGAGTTAGAAAACAACAGGGAGTTAAAAAACATGGAGTTAAAAAACACGGAGTTAAAAAACACGGAGTTAAAAAACAACATGCACTACGGGAAAAATGGGTATTTGCGACGGGGTTTATTCCCGTCGCAAATAGCCCCGTTAAAAACTTATTTGCGACGGGGGTATTTGCCCGTCGCAAATAAGTAGCCTTTTGCGACGGGATAGCTTTCCCCGTCGCAAAAGGACTGGCGCGCTTTGCGCGCCAAATCGCGGGAAACATATTTGCGACGGGGGAATATTCCCGTCGCAAATAACCGGCGGCGGTAAAAGGTATTTGGGACGGGAATATTCCCCCATCGCAAATAGTATGTCGGCAGGTGGTTATTTGCGACGGGACCCATCGCAAATAACTATTTAACCGTTGACCGTAATAAATGATGGCTAAGGTATTTGCGACGGGTACCGTCGCAAATAATACTATTTGCGACGGGATACCCGTCGCAAATGGACCCGTCGCAAATAATCTAACCTATAAATACCCCCATCCGTTTTTTTCAAATCATTCTCAAACTCCAACTTCTTCTTCTCTCAAAATTTTATTTCTAAAGTTCAATTTTTCTCAAGTTTAATTTTTTTCTCCGGAGTTGATATTAAAGTTTTGAAGAATGATCAGAGATCAACCTCAGATCAATTTTCAAGGTATTTATGTTCATTTTAATTTAATATTTATTTTTAATTTTTTATTAGTTTCAATTATTCTTAATTAGTTGTAATTTAATTATGTTTACATTGTTTTGTTACTTAATAAATTTAAATTATTAGTATTGTTCATAGTTAATGGTAATTAGGAATAATTAGTAATAATTTTTAATAATTAAGAATAAATATTAATAATTAGTAATAAATACCAATAATTAGGAATAATAACATTATTACATTATTAGTATATTTTATTATTAATATTAAAATAATATAATTTTTTATATATATACAATTCTCTTTTCATCTGTGTGTTTGCTGTCTCCACATGTATTATTTGTATATGGAGATAGAAAACACACAGATGAAAGGAGAATTGTATATAAATTAGAAAATTATATTATTTTATTATTAATAATAAAATATACTAATAATGTTATTATTCCTAATTATCGGTAATTATTCCTAATTATTGGTAATTATTCATTTAATTACTAATAATTAGGAACAATTACCAATAATTATCAATATTTAGGAATAATTAGTAATAATTAGTAATAATTACCAATAATTAGTAATAATTACCCATAATTCGTAATACTTACCAATAATTAGTAATACTTACCAATAATTAGTAATAATTACCAATAATTAGTAATAATTATTAATAATTATCAATAATTAGTAATAATTAGTAATAATTACTAATAATTACCACTGATTAGTAATAATTAGGAATAATTACCAATAATTACCAACAATTAGTAATAATTAGTAATAATTAGTAATAATTAGTAATAATTAGTAATAATTAGTAATAATTAGTAATAATTAGTAATAATTAGGAATAATTAGGAATAATTAGTAATAATTAGGAATAATTAGTAATAATTAGGAATAATTAGTAATAATTACCAATAATTATCAATAATTACCAATAATTACCAATAATTACCGATAATTACCAATAATTAGGAATAATTACTAATAATTAGGAATAATTACCAATAATTAGGAATAATTACCAATAATTAGTAATAATTACCAATAATTAGTAATAATTACCAATAATTACCAATAATTAGGAATAATTACCAATAATTAGTAATAATTAGTAATAATTACCGATAATTAGTAATAATTAGTAATAATTACCAATAATTAGGAATAATTACCAATAATTAGTAATATTTACCAATAATTACCAATAATTACCAATAATTAGTAATAATTACCAATAATTACCCATAATTACAGATAATTACCAATAATTAGGAATAATTACCAATAATTCGGAATAATTACCAATAATTAGGAATAATTACCAATAATTAGTAATAATTACCAATAATTACCAATAATTACCAATAATTAATAATGATTACCAATAATTACCAATAATTAGTAATAATTACCCATAATTACCGATAATTACCAATAATTAGGAACAATTACCAATAATTAAGAATAATTACCAATAATTATCAATAATTAGTAATAATAACCAATAATTACCAATAATTATCGATAATTACCGATAATTAGTAATAATTAGTAATAATTAGTAATAATTAGGACTAATTTGTAATAATTACCAATAATTAGTAATAATTACCAATAATTAGTAATAATTACCGATAATTACCCTTAATTACCGATAATTACCAATAATTAAGAATAATTACCAATAATTAGTAATAATTAGTAATAATTAGTAATAATTACAAATAATTAGTAATAATTAGTAATAATTAGTAATAATTAGTAATAATTAGTAATAATTAGTAATAATTACCAATAATTAGTAATAATTACCAATAATTAGTAATAATTAGTAATAATTAGTAATAATTAGTAATAATTAGTAATAATTACCAATAATTAGTAATAATAACAATAATTAGTAATAATTACCAATAATTACCAATAATTAGTCTTAATTAGTAATAATTAGTAATAATTACCAATAATTACCAATAATTAGTAATAATTAGTAATAATTAGTAATAATTACCAATAATTAGTAATAATTACCAATAATTAGTAATAATTACCAATAATTAGTAATAATTACCAATAATTAGTAATAATTACCAATAATTAGTAATAATTAGTAATAATTAGTAATAATTAGTAATAATTACCAATAATTAGTAATAATTAACAATAATTAGTAATAATTAGTAATAATTAATAATAATTACCAATAATTAGTAATAATTACCAATAATTACAAATAATTAGTATTAATTAGTAATAATTAGTAATAATTACCAATAATTACCAATAATTAGTAATAATTAGTAATAATTAGTAATAATTACCAATAATTAGTAGTAATTAGTAATAATTACCAATAATTAGTAATAATTACCAATAATTAGTAATAATTACCAATAATTAGTAATAATTAGTAATAATTAGTAATAATTAATAATAATTACTAATAATTAGTAATAATTACCAATAATTAGTAATAATTACCAATAATTAGTAATAATTAGTAATAATTAGTAATAATTAGTAATAATTACCAATAATTAGTAATAATTAACAATAATTAGTAATAATTAGTAATAATTAATAATAATTACCAATAATTAGTAATAATTACCAATAATTACCAATAATTAGTATTAATTAGTAATAATTAGTAATAATTACCAATAATTACCAATAATTAGTAATAATTAGTAATAATTACCAATAATTAGTAGTAATTAGTAATAATTAGTAATAATTAGTAATAATTACCAATAATTAGTAATAATTACCAATAATTAGTAATAATTACCAATAATTAGTAATAATTAGTAATAATTAGTAATAATTAATAATAATTAATAATAATTACCAATAATTAGTAATAATTATCAATTATTAGTAATAATTACCAATAATTACCAATAATTAGTAATAATTAGTAATAATTACCAATAATTACCAATAATTAGTAATAATTGGTAATAATTAGTAATAATTACCAATAATTAGTAATAATTAGTAATAATTAGTAATAATTAGTACTAATTACCAATAATTAGTACTAATTACCAATAATTAGTAATAATTAACAATAATTAGTAATAATTAGTAATAATTAATAATAATTACCAATAATTAGTAATAATTACCAATAATTACCAATAATTAGTATTAATTAGTAATAATTAGTAATAATTTCCAATAATTAATAATAATTACAAATAATTAGTAATAATTAGTAATAATTACCAATAATTAGTAATAATTAGTAATAATTACCAATAATTTGTAATAATTAGTAATAATTACCCATAATTACCAATAATTAGTAATAATTAGTAATAATTACCAATAATTACCAATAATTAGTAATAATTAGTAATAATTAGTAATAATTACCAATAATTAGTAATAATTAGTAATAATCAGTAATAATTAGTTCTAATTACCAATAATTAGTAATAATTAACAATAATTAGTAATAATTAGTAAGAATTAATAATAATTACCAATAATTAGTAATAATTACCAATAATTACCAATAATTAGTATTAATTAGTAATAATTAGTAATAATTAGTAATAATTAATAATAATTAACAATAATTAGTAATAATTACCAATAATTAGTAATAATTACCAATAATTAGTAATAATTAGTAATAATTAGTAATAATTAGTAATAATTACCAATAATTAGTAATAATTAACAATAATTAGTAATAATTAGTAATAATTAATAATAATTACCAATAATTAGTAATAATTACCAATAATTACCAATAATTAGTATTAATTAGTAATAATTTGTAATAATTACCAATAATTACCAATAATTAGTAATAATTAGTAATAATTAGTAATAATTACCAATAATTAGTAGTAATTAGTAATAATTAGTAATAATTAGTAATAATTAGTAATAATTACCAATAATTAGTAATAATTACCAATAATTAGTAATAATTACTAATAATTAGTAATAATTAGTAATAATTAGTAATAATTAGTAATAATTAGTAATAATTAGTAATAATTAGTAATAATTAATAATAATTACCAATAATTATTAATAATTATCAATAATTAGTAATACTTACCAATAATTACCAATAATTAGTATTAATTAGTAATAATTAGTAATAATTACCAATAATTACCAATAATTAGTAATAATTAGTAATAATTAGTAATAATTACCAATAATTAGTAATAATTAGTAATAATTAGTAATAATTAGTACTAATTACCAATAATTAGTAATAATTAACAATAATTAGTAATAATTAGTAATAATTAATAATAATTACCAATAATTAGTGATAATTATCAATAATTACCAATAATTAGTATTAATTAGTAATAATTAGTAATAATTACCAATAATTACCAATAATTAGTAATAATTAGTAATAATTAGTAATAATTACCAATAATTAGTAATAATTAGTAATAATTAGTAATTATTAGTAATAATTAGTAATAATTACCAATAATTAGTAATAATTAACAATAATTAGTAATAATTACTAATAATTAGTAATAATTAACAATAATTAGTAATAATTAACAATAATTTGTAATAATTACCAATAATTAGTAATAATTACCAGTAATTAGTAATAATTACCAGTAATTAGTAATAATTACCAATAATTACCAATAATTACTAATAATTAGCAATAATTAGCAATAATTAGCAATAATTAGTATTAATTAATAATAATTACCAATAATTGGTAATAATTAGTAATAATTACCAATAATTAGTAATAATTAGTAATAATTAGTAATAATTACCAATAATTAGTAATAATTACCAATAATTAGTAATAATTAGTAATAATTAGTAATAATTAGTAATAGTTAGTAATAATTAGTAATAATTAGTAATAATTAGTAATAATTAGTAATATTTAACAATAATTAAGAATAATTACCAATAATATTAGTACTATGAAAATAATAAAAAATTTATATAATATTAAAATTATCAATATTTGTAACATGTTTTGCTTTATTCTCAACATATTTAATTCTTAAAGGGTCAATTTTTAGGTCTATCTCAATAAAAAGTTTGCGTCAGTTGTGTATGATCTAAACTCTATAATTATCCAAGCTTGAGTGTTTTTTCTAACAAATTATTCAAAACCAGTAATGCTTTTATATTTTATAGAGAAATATGGAACAACGAGGTCGTCAATAATCATTATTAGGTGACCGCATATGGATAAATCAACGTAGAAATCCAAACGGTTCTGGTTTAAATCCAGTATATGTAGAGGGTGTGGAGACTTTTTTATCATTTGTGGCATCAAATCCAGAATTTGTTTCATAAGGAAAAATAAAATGCCCTTGTAGAAAATGTGCATTGAGAAGGTTTGACACGTTTGACAAAGTTGGTGAACATCTCTTGTGTTTTGGTTTTCAACCAGATTATGTTTTTTGGTATCAACACGGTGAACGCAGTTCCAGAGCAGGTGATACCAACTTGATTCCGGATCCATCCCGGTTTCAAGATTTAGTACATGATGTTGCAGGTTCATCTGTTCAACATACAGAAACTCCGGCTGATATAGATTCAAATCCTGAGTTGGCACCGTTTGAATTTTATGAGTTGTTGAAGTCTGCTGAGGATGCATTATATCCTGGCTGCAAGATAAACAAATTAGAAGCAGTTGCAAAATTTATGGCTATCAAATCAGATAACGGAATGTCAAACACCTGTTTTGACCAGATATTTTCTTTGCTTAAAACACTGTTACCCGAAGGAAATGTTTTACCTGCAAATTACTATGAGAGTAAGAGGCTGGTTCGAAATTTGGGACTTAATTGTCAGAAGATTCATGCATGTTCAAATGACTGCATTTTATATTCTGGGGAAAATGAGTCGTTGGATAGTTGTCCCACATGTGGGCAACTGAGATATAAAGAAGGACAACATGGGAAGTCTGGTTTGATTCCTGTAAAACAGTTGAGATATTTTCCGCTTATATCCAGACTTCAGCGTTTATTCATGTCTAAGAATACAGCGACAATGATGTCATGGCATAAAGAGAATATTTCAACCAATAAAATCTTGAATCATCCAGCTGATGGTGATTCATGGAAACATTTTGATAGAGTGCATCCATCCTTTTCTTTAGAAGCTAGAAATGTTCGACTGGGCCTTTCCACTGATGGTTTCTGTCCGTTTGGATCTTATGGTAGTCAATATTCATGTTGGCCTGTTTTTTTAACTCCGTACAATTTAACTCCATGGATGTTGATGAAGGATCCATATATCTTTTTAACTTTACTAATTCCAGGACATCCGAAGAAAAATATTGATGTTTATTTGAAACCATTGATTGATGAATTAAATTTATTGTGGAGTAATGGTGTTAGTACATATGATGTTGCAACGAAACAGAATTTCATACTGAGAGCAGCATTGATGTGGACAATAAGTGACTTCCCGGATTATGGGATGTTATCTGGCTGGAGTACACATGGTCAGAAATCATGTCCTTACTGTATGGGAGAGAACAAAGAATTTATGCTCATTCATGGAAAGAAACCTTGTTATTTTGACTATCATAGCATATTTCTTCCAGCTGATCATCCTTTTCGCAGAAACAGATCTCATTTCAGAAAAGGAACAGTTGAAAGGGATGGAACTCCAAAAATGCTATCAGGTTCGGAGTTAAAATCAGTTGTATTTTCATTACCTCCCATCACTTTTGGTCCCACAATAAACCAACAAAAAATTTCTGGTTTTGGGAAAGAACACAATTGGATTAAACGTAGCATATTTTGGGATTTGCCATATTGGTCTGATTTGTTGGTCCGACACATGTTAGATGTCATGCATATTGAGAAGAACTGTTTTGATAATTTGTTTCATACAGTTTTGGATACGCCAGGAAAGAGCAAAGACAATGTAAATGCACGTTTAGATCTTGCCCAAATTTGCAGGCGTCCAGAATTGGAACTATTTGAGAATGTCAGAATAGAAAGGTTACTGAAACCAAAAGAAGCTTATACACTGTCTAAAGAAAACCGTTTATTATTTTTTCAGTGGATTTCAGATTTGAGACTTCCAGATGGCTGTGCTTCTAATTTGGGTAGATGTGTAAAGAATGGTCATATTACTGGATTAAAAAGTCATGATTGTCATGTTATAATGGAAAGACTTCTACCCATTGGATTAAGAGGTCTGTTGAATTCTGTGATTTGGGATTCCATAACAGACATGTCTCATTTTTTTAGGGAAATTTGTGCGGCTACAACAGATTATGATGCTCTAGGAAAACTTGAAAAAGATGTTGTTGTAATTATATGTTAACTGGAAAAAATATTTCCACCGTCTTTCTTCGACTCAATGGAACATTTGATGTTACATTTTCCATATGAAGCCAAATGTGGAGGTCCAGTATAGTTTCGATGGATGTACCCATTTGAAATATGCATGCAAAAATTGAAAAGAAAAGTACGTAACAAAGCATCTGTTGAAGGATCTATTGCAGAAGCTTATTTGCAAGAGGAAATATCTTTTTTCTGCTCCCATTATTTTGAATCTAAGTATCCTTCAAAACACAACCGAATGGGACGGAACGAGAGGAATATTGATGAAATCGACAATCAATTATATGTTTTCAACCAGTCAGAGCTTGGTTTTGGTGGAGTTTATGAACGCTGGCTTTTAGATGATGAACATCATAGAGCTCATACGTATGTTCTGCTCATCTGTGAAGAGATGAAATCAGTTGTACTGTAAGTGTTTATATCACTTATTCTATTATTTATGTTACAGTAAATAACTTTGGTTTTTATAAGTTGTATGATAATCATATCAAGAAACAAATTCCACAAATTACAGCAGCTGCTCTCGAAGAACGTCGACTGAAAAATTTCTCTCAGTGGTTTCAAAAACTGGTAACATAAATTATTTATCTTTTAGCAACTCATTCAATGTATAGTTTACTATATTGATAATTAATTCACAAATTTTCAGGTGTCTCGACATGCTGATAAAATTGACAAACGGCTGTGTGTATTGAGTAACCCACCTTCCAAACTTGTTAAAACTTATAATGCATATGTGGTGAATGGATTTTGATTCCACACACATGCATATGGGGAATCGAAAAAAACAATGAACAGTGGAGTTAGCTTGAGAGGATCTCATCATCGAGAAAATGAAGTTGACTTTTATGGAATACTTGATGAAATCATTGAACTCTGTTATCTTGGACAACATTATATAAACATGTTCAAATGTCGGTGGTTGGATACAGAGAGAGGCGTGCGTGTTCATCCGACTCATGGAATCATCGATATTAAATGTAAAAGTGTTCTCGCAGTAAATGAACCATTCTTATTGGATCAACAGGCATATCAAGTTTATTACGCAAAGTACTGTGCTACATCAAGAGACTTGACTGATTGGTGGAGTGTAATAAAAATCAAAATTCGAGACAATCAGTTTAGTCAAAGTGAATGTGCTTTCACTGATGTGCAAAGAATTGAAGTTTTCAAGAGAGTACTCAAAATCAATCTTTTTTACAAAGAGACATGAGTATCGATGATGACACCCCACATTTAAGATTCGGTGATGACGATGATGTTAATGATGTCACATATGAATTTGAAATGGTAAGAGATGAAGTAACTGTAACTCGAATGGATATCAATGATGTTGAGGAGGAATATGAAGATGACATTGACATATATGAAGATGATGATGAAGATGAACACTGATAGAATTCCATGGTATTTATATACAATCATAATATGTATATATGTATATATAATAATAATTATCAATTATTTGCTAAAATTAACATTTTCTATTTCAGATGGATGACGCCACATTTCGTGAGTTGGCGGATGCTGACCTAACTTTCGATGCGGATGAGTTGCTGACAGATGACCCTCATCCTGCAGGCGCTCTAGGGAGTACGCGGAGGGGGCGCGGTCTTGCACGATTGATGATTCCTGACCCCGTCCCCGAGTGACGTCCACGTCTTGGGTTTGATCCACGCACACGGAGGTGTGATAACCTGTGGATTTGACTAAGATTTCATTAATCTATTCACATAATAAATGTTTATTATTTTTACAGATTTCCGCATATAGCAGTCGAATAGGGCAGCGCTATTTTGCGCAATTATTTCTCTCAGCCATGGACCACATGTGAGTAGATTCCCATTGATGTGCAGCAGGCCATGTTCGGCCATTGGTTGGTACGTACGTAAATAAATAATTTTTATTTTGAAAATTATTTCATTTCTAACTTGATATTTTGATTTATTTGTAGGGTTTATGGTATCCGATCGAGGATACCATGAGTGACGCCATCCATGAGGCATGGGAGGTGGCCATGCGTGATCACCTTCGTCAGTTTTTGCACAATTTAAGAAAAGCTGTGATGAAGAAAGCAGGAGTGTCAGATTTTGACGAGTCATGTAGAGCACACCGACCAGAGTACATTTCATCCCATGTATGGGATGGATTATGTGCGCACTGGTTGAGTGGTGCCTTTCAGAGGAGATCATCAGTGGGGAGGCAGAATCAGGGGAGACAGGAGGTGACTCATCGAGCTGGGAGTCGTTCTTTCAGTACTCATAGACAGCATCTGGTACGTACATTATTTATAAATATTTTATATAACTATAAATATTAACAGTTTATTTTTTATTCTAATAGGCTGTCGAGCACCCCGATATTACGGAGTAAGACGTATATCGGAGGATGTATAGTGATCCTGCTACTGGGGAGCTCAGAGGTGATCATCAGCATCACATCGTGGTCAGTATTATTTGTTTTCAAGTTTAAAAATTAACTGCATATAATATATTCACAATTTTAATTTTAAATTGCAACTACAGGAGTCATATGAGGCCGCAGCGTCACAGGCCCTGCCTGAGAGTCAGGCCGAGTCATCAGATCAGACCACTGGCCGTCAGTTTGATGAGGCGGCATGGATGTAGGCCACCCAATATGCCTTCGAGAAGGGCCGGGTAGTTGGTATCAACTCTCGACTGACTCCCGGAGATTATTATGGCAGTGCTGCGATGTCGGCGTCCAGCTTGAGAAGAGCTTGTGCATCTTCTTCTGCTACACAGTATGAGGATCAGTTGCGATCTCAGACTGCACTGATAGAGAGTCTCTGAAAGGAGCAGGAGCAGATGCGTCAGCAGCATGAGGAGGAGCGTCGACGCCAACAGCAGCTGTACGAGGAGCAGACGAGTCGGTGGCAGCAGCAGCATCAGGAGCAGATGGAGTACATGCGCTGACTCACTCATGCGTTAGGGATGGAGTTTCCTCCACCACCATCTGCAGATCCCCCACCCCCTCCTTCAGATTAGAGTTTGTATTTATGTTATAAAATTTATGAAATCAAAATATGATTTTTTTTTCTATTCGTAGTTTCTGTCTCATTATAAAATATTAATAATATTATATTTTTAAATAAAAATATTAATATGAATAATAATATTATTTATATTTTATAATATTAAACTTTATATATATATTAAAATTTTATAATATTATAATTTAATTATATTTTTTTGTAATACTTGAATTATTTTAATATTTGAATGTAAAATAATTCTATTATTTTTATATTAATTAAAATAACTTATTAATATTTTTTTATTTATGAATTATAATTCTAATATTATTATATTAATTAAATCATTTATTAATATTCTATTATTTTTTATTTTTGAATTATAATTCTATTATTATTATATTAATTAAAATAATTTATTATTTTTATTTGTGAATTACAATTCTATTATTATATTAATTAAAATCATTTATTAATATTTTATTATTTTTTATTTTTGAATTATAATTGGATTATTATTATATTAATTAAAATAATTTATTAATAATTTTTTTTTATTTTTTTTATAGTATTTGCGACAGGATACTATGCCCGTCGCAAATAGTATTATTATTATATGCATTAAAATAATTTATTAATAGTTTTTTATTTTTTTTTAAAATAGTTTTTGCGACAGGTCCCGTCGCAAAAACTATTTGCGGTGGGCCCATCGCAACAAGTATTTGCGACGGGGCTCGTCACAAATAGTTTTTGAAAAGTTTTTTACAAATATACGGAATACTAGTTGCGATGGGGATTCTCCCCGTTGCGGAAAAAGGCTTTAGCGACGCGCCCGTCGCAAAAAATTGTTGTTGCGACACCGTTTTCAGCAACGGGTCATTGGCGACGGGCCCCCGTCGCAAAAAGCCATTTGCGACGGGATCCCGTCGCAAATGACCCGTCGCAAATACCTGTTTTTCTAGTAGTGATGGAGTTAAAAAAACAACATGAAGTTAAAGTTAAAATATAAATAACATGGAGTTGAAAAATAAATAACAACATGTTTTGAGCTTCTGGAATTTATTGCAGTGAATTGGATATCAAAATTTTAGAAAACCCGCATGAAAACGAGTTTTCTGAAATTTTGATATCCAATTCACTACAAGAAAGGTGAGAAGCTCGAAACATGGTGTTATTTTTTTAACTCTATGTTATTTATATTTTAACTCTACTATGTTATTAAATAACTAATTAATAATTTAGTAAAAAATAACTAATTACTGAAGAATGATTAACTAATTAAAAAGTGTACTAAGAAATATCCTAGTTTAGGATATAAGATCTTTTAAAATTTAAGTGTCATAGAGATTGTATAGTTTATAAGTAATAGTTATTATTTGAACGTGAGGTAATTAAAATATGTATTAAAAATAAGTTGGATTAATAAATATTATATTGGTAACCATTATTCTGAATGTCACTTACATTATCAAAAATCTTGACCAGAAAACTTTTTTTACGTAGAGCGTAATGTTTGCCTCTGTGTACTGCTATGGGGAGGTTATTCAAACTGATCAAGGAGATTCTTACAGTACACAACCAATAACATTGGTTAATACAACTGATTGTGTAACCCTAAGTGACCTTCAAGACAGAATTCATGGCTCATTAAATCTGATACCCGATCAAAAGATCAAGTCAATGAGTTATTGACATTTGCAGTTCCCATCAACATTGTGGCATCTATCTTGTCCATTGGTTGATGATGTGCAATGGATCCAAAAAATTAATTTGTTTTCTCAATGGTCGGATGGTACCATGATGGAGTTATATGTTGATGTTTCTACTATACAACAATAACATCCAATTGTACAAAGACATAGAATTACAAGAGTTGTTGAAGATAGTCCGCCCCATAAAGTTGAGACTATTCCAAATGATGCAGAAGAGGACAACCTACTTGATCTACCAGATATACATGTTAACTCGAAATCTGTTGAGGAGTTTCATAATAACAAAATAGATGGTGATAATAGTGCTGATGAGGAAGGAACAACAGAAGTTTCAAGAAATGCATTAGTTGTACAGTAGGATCGACCTACAATAAATCATCCACTTCTCTTTGAATCTTGGTCAGAAGAAATGAAACGTGTGCCTAAATTTGAAGATAATGTTCTCACACTGGCAACTGAGTTTCCCGAAGTTATATGAGGTATGTTTAGTGAGATGGACAAAACTTTATATGTTAGAAGTAATTTTCCAAGTAAAGATGCATTAAAAAGTACGCTAAAGAGATTTCACATTGAGAGGCACTGTAGATATGCATTTTAAAAATCAAACCATATAAAATATACCATACGATGTGAGAAGTATGGGGATGATTGTAGATTTCGATTGAGGGAGATTCCTGACATTGCATTTGGAGGTTGGAGAATCTTGAGGATTGAGGCGGCTCATACTTGCATTCAGCCAAGCCTCACACAAGATCATACCTCATTGGATGGAAAATTTGTGTCATCTATTATTGTTGAGATGATTCAGACATCCCAAGATGTTCAAATAGCCCTTGTTCAAGAGAGGATTCAACAGACATTCAATTATAAGAATTCCTATAATAAGTCATGGATGGTGAAACAGAAGGCAATTGTGAAGGTCTATGGTGATTGGAATGACTCATATTGGGTGTTGGCACAATTTTCTAGCCATATTAAGGCATCATAACCAAGTTCTCTTCCATCTGGATACAAACTAACATGTGTATCATGATAACCGACTTGATCCATCTCGTGTTCAATTTCATCGGTTGTTCTGGGCATTCCTTCCCTGTATCTCCACATTTTGTTTCTGCAAATAGTTTATTTATATTGATGGAACATTTCTTTACAGAAAATACAAGGGCATATTGTTGATTGTGGCAACCCAAGATGGAAACCGTTCACCTCTTCCTCTTGCCTTTTCCATTGTAGAGAAAGAAATCTATGAATCATGGAGTTGGTTTTTGGCATGTATCAGCAACCATTTTCCCAACATTCAGGGTGTTTGTTTGATATCTGATCATCATCGAGAAATTAATGAGGCAATCAATGTAGATCCTGATACATGGAGTTACCCAAATGCACATCATCGGTTCTGCATTAGACACATTGCTAGCAACTTTCATAAAAAATTCCACAACGAACCGATGAAAAAGGCAATCACCAGACTTGGTATGTATTGTATTTGTTATTTTTTGGTATATAAACGTAAAGATAAATTCAATATATGTGAAATATCATCTATTATGTGTAGCATATGAGTCAGATCAATGATGGTTTGAAGAACGTTTCGAATAAATCCATCAGGTTAATGAAGAATTTTACGATTATATAATGCGAATTCCAAAAGAAAAATGGACATTGGCATATGATGGGGGGAAGAGGTACGGACACATGACCACCAACATTGTAGAGTGCATCAATGGTGTATTCAAAGGGCTTCACAAGCTACCTATAACTACTCTAGTTCAAGAGACATTATATCATTGCGTGAAGTACTTTGTTGATAGATAAAAACTAGCATCGTATGGAATACATCAGGGGCTAACACACAAAAGATATTTTCAACGAGAGATTAAAAAGAATATTGAAGAAGCTTCTGGTTATCAAGTATGCCTATTTCTACAAGAAGACTCTCGATTTTAAGTTCAAGATAAGTCGAACCCCACCACAAATAGCATTGGTAAAAAATGGTGGCATTGCTAGAAATGAGACAATGTCAATGTAGAAACTTTCAGGCCTTACGGTTTCCATACTCACACACCATCACAACATGTGCCTCTGTTAACATATCATGGAAATCATATGTTGATCTAGTGTACCAGATGAACACCATTGCTAACTATTATGATGCACCATGGAAACCTATTGGCGAGTTTTGTTATTTCCCAATGCCCGAAGGTCAGCCGATAGTGGTACCTGATATGAATCAGTTGCATCCCCGTGGGAGACCAAAGGCCAGTAGGATGCGAAATGAGATGGACTGGTCTCAAGAACAAATATAGAGTTTGAGATGCACCATATGTCATCAACAAGGTCATAATCGGAAACAATTCCCTAACATTGTTGGGTCGAGTTTGTACTCTAAGCCACAATGATGTATTGTTGTTTTTGGGAGATTCTCATATTGTAAATTTTATGTTGTTATCTCTTCCTTTTACCTCAGTTTTCTAACCCCCAAAACTGAAAATCATAACAGTAAACCCAAAAACATCTTTTGTATACCGTAATCCTAACATTCCAAACCATAATCCTGAAAATCTTTTCTCAATTCATTAACCTAAACCATAAAACATTAAAAAAAATCCAAAAGACTAGATCTAAAAGGAAAAATGTGAAACCTTAATCTCTAAATCATAAAATTGAAAAGATGAACTGTAAACCTAAAAACATATTCCCTTTACATCGGTTTTCAAAACATTATGTGATTGAGAAAATAATCATCAAGCATACAATCATGTGGAAAATCATATATAAATTATAAATCAAATAATTTTCTAATAAACATCTATATAACACAGACAAATTATTTATATATATAAATATATAAAACCATATCTTACAAAACACCCAATTCTAGGTAAAATCATATCTTAATAAACTTTAGTAATATGATTTTAAAAACATGAAGACATGCCCCTTTCTTTAGCTAAATAAAACTTCATAAAACATTGTGAATAAACATGACATGTCTTGCATTCTACAAATCATAATATTTTACTGATTGTGATGTTATATTTACAGTTTACACTTATAACTCATTTCATTTGTTTATATGCAGATGAATGACACCATACTACTCAGTCAGTAGGCTACCCATTGTTCACAGGTTGTGATAGAGGGTGGTCCAGATTGATTGATTAGGGTGCGTCGAGCACACCATTTTCATCACATGAAGCCTCCTCCTACCATTATACCATACTTGAATTGTGTTGGCTTCTATGGTATTGCAGTATCAAATATTACATTTGTAGACCATCACCTGCTAGCTACACTCGTGGAGAGGTGGAGACCAGAGACACACACATTCCACCTACTTGAGGGAGAGATGACCATCACTCTCCAGGATGTGGCTATGCTTCTTAGTCTTCCTATCCAGGGACACCCGTTATTGGATCCACTCGGTCATCTTGGACCGACCTTGATCAGCACTTGTTAGGCATTGACATTTTGTCTGATCGTAGTGCTACCAATGGAGCATCGATATGCATGCCTTGGCTGGAGTCACAGATTCCACTTTTAGCTGATGATGCTAATGAGAAAACGGTGATGCGTTATGCACGTGCATATATATTATGACTTATTGAAGGGACCATGTGTACGGATCATTTAGGGATGCACCTGCACATGATGTATCTACCCCTGCTAGAGGACTTTGATCAGGTAGGGACGTATAGTTGGGGATCCACCTGCTTGGAATACACATACAGAGAATTATGCAGGATATCCGACAGGAGGCGTACAGGTCTCGGGGGATGTGTCATCCTTATTTAGTTGTGGGCATGGGAGCACATCCCCACATTCTGCCCTGATCTTGCTAGTTTGCCAGTCGAGATGGCGGTGCTTCATGAAGCTCCGCGTGGACGCTGGTATGATCACTCATTTCTATCAGTTTATGATGCTACTACAAGTTATTGACTTTAATTTCTCATTATTTATCACTATCGATGTTGTATTTTATAGGTGGTGTCAGTGACATAATTTCCATGATGTTCTGAGACACGATTTGGCTGTATATCGGCTCGAGTTGGACTTTCTCTTACCCCATCAGGTATGTATATACAATCTATAACTGTCTAACAAATTTAATAATAGCATCATTTTTTTAGTTAAGAGTTTTTCTAACAAGGGTAATATGTTATTTCAGATTTCATGGGTTCCATACTGGTCTGTTATAGACCAGTTCCCTCCATACTACACGGTTGGTCTTGAAGATGTTACGGTTGTAGTGCCACTCATTCACTTTCATATTGTTGAGTGGAACCGGCCTGAAAGAGTCATGTGCTGGTTTCTCTTGACTCAACGGATTCCATTACCGCTGAGGCAGACAGATCAACTTCATGGGATGAATTTTATAGGGAGGATGGATGATGACTGGCGTCGAGTACATGCTGTATTTCTCGACTGTTGGCATAGACACGCAGAGTTTCGTATCTAGGGAGTTCCTAAGATGCAGTTCTCTCTTTTAGCGCAACGTGAGTATGAGACATGGTATAGACTGAAGTCTATACTGTATCTTACCTGAGCTGGCAGAGAGATGCATATGATTGTAAGTCAATTAAATTATATTACTATGTTTATTGAGTTAGTTTCTAATTCATTTTTAATCTGTTTACAGAAGAGTCACACAAACAATATTATTCATACAAGTGATGAGGCTGAGGATAAAGTCTTCAGCCGAGAAGCAATTCATGCTCAAGCGTTGGAGCTGAGGTCATCTTTCTATGCATTTTCCAAGAGCCTCTTCGAGAATCAGGCACATAGACAACATGTTCCTGCAGTAGAGGAATATCTTGCGGCAGCTGCTGGTGCTAAGGAGCCACGACCACAGCGACGTAGACAATGTCGTCCTACACGTTAGGCCTCACCAGTTCCACAGGCAGAGGTCGGCCCTCTAGTAGTCCAGTTTGAGCCGATGCAAGATGTTCCTCAGCCGTTATGGGATCCATCTTTTTTGATGGGATATCCTTAGTTTTCTCCATCGTGGGGTCCATATGGATTGCAGCCTTTGGGTCTAGAGTCATTGCAGCCTTGGGGTCTAGACCCATCACAGAGTTGGGGTATAGTTCCACCACATGATTTGTTCGCCACTGTAATGATGTCGGGTCCTTCTACCATCGAAGTGGGAGAAGGATCAGGAGGGTAGTACGAGGTGGAGTTGACATTTTCTCCCACTAGAACAGAGGTGGATGATATGATAGTCAACGTTCTAGCGCTAGAGTTTCAGCCCTCTCCAGGTCATCAGACTCGCCAGAGATCTCTCCACGGACGTCCTATTATTAGACCACCATGGGGGATAGGATCTCCTCACTGTAGACATAGACATTGATTTTTTATGTTCATTTATATGTTTTATGTCTATGGAAATGAAAAATAATTTATAATATTTCAAAACCGCCTACCTGAAAGTTAAATTTTTTTCAAGTATGTCACTTTGAAAGACTATAAAATATAAACCATAAGACCAATATAAACGAAACTTTAAAAATTTATTAAACATATAAGAAATTGTTGAAAAAAAACATTTCATAAAAAATGTTCATGAAAAATAATTTATAAGCTTTCAAAACCGCCTACCTGAAAGTTAAAAATGTTTCAAGTAAGTCACTTTAAAAGACTATAAAATATAAACCATAAGACCAATATAAACAAAACTTTAAACATTGATTAAAAATATAAGATATTGTTGAAAATAAAAATCATTTCATAAAAAATGTTCATGAAAAATAATTTATAGGCTTTCAAAATCAACTACCTGAAAGTGAAAAATGTTTCAAGTACGTGACTTTGAAAGACTATAGAATATAAACCACAAGACCAGTATAAACGAAACTTGAAACATTGATAAAACATATAAGAAATTGTTGAAAACAAAAATCATTTCATAAAAAATGTTCATGAAGAATAATTTATAAGCTTTAAAAATGCCTACTTGAAATTTAAAAATGTTTCAAGTACGTGACTTTGAAAGACTATAAAATATAAAGCATAAGACCAATATAAACGAAACTTTAAAAATTAATTAAATATATAGGAGTCAAACCTGCATCAATGTAATGCACAGTGTCTCTAGTATCACATAAATCTATAATCTTTGATGCATGAGAAAATGTTATATCTCATTTCATGGGATAAAGAAATCCATTCTTCCACCCGCCATGTCCATATCCATATCAATATCCAGTCGCATAAGGGTATGGTGAAAGATATGCCACATGAAATGCTCATCTGTTCCCATTCCTGAAAATACCAACCCCTTCAACACCACCATGCATCCAACCATTATAATTTCTTCCACAATTGTCACCCCATTTCCCTGGGCGCAGTTTATCAGATGAAAACACCAATGATTCCACATAGCCCATCGAACTTTTCATCACCAAATATTTATCCTTTATCATCTCCAAAAGGCTAATGTAAGACCTCTTTGATCTATCCATTCCAAACACTCACATACAAGTATACTATAAACATAAAAATGAATAAGCCCACACCAATAAATGATCTATCCATGGAGATACTTCTGTCAATGAAGAGTTAGACGAACACAAACCTCCTCTCAACATGGAGCCTAGCCCATCCGAGAGGATACCCATGGAGGACCCTGCTGCTACAGTCCTCACAAAATTTCTTGAATACAAGACCACACCAATCAATGATCTAGAAGAATTAAGTTATGATATTGCTCAATAGAATCACATTTTCCAGTGTAGTACATGGATAATCATGAAAAATTTTATCACCCGCGCCATGAAAGCATACCTAGTGAGTCAGATGGGATCCCTCTGCCACTGGTTGCTAAACCAGGGAACCGTAGGGATAGATGTTGTATTATCCATGTGTTATCCCATGATTATCTCACCAAGAGGGTGCACACAGAACATCAAAAGATTGACACTTCTTCGTATAATGAGAATTATGAAGGTATGAAGGTGCTCTATGAAACTAAATAGGAACCTGCATGGATGGAGGAGAAAGCATAAAATAATGAGGATTTCATCAATACTGAAATAGAGACCATCATCCAAATAAGGGTATAGTTGGTGGTGGAAGAGGCTAGGGCCGCAGGGGAAACACCTCTGGTGGCTAAGTCCTAAGATGAGCAGGACTGAGTGCGAGTTCGGGCCAATGAAGTTCACCCTATGGTCGAGGAGGAGGTAGTGAGGCTTTCTAGGTGGAAAAAGGCCTTGGAGGCTACCCAAAAAAGGCTGGCCCAGCTGGAGCATGCAATCACTAACATCGACCTGTAGGGGAAATCTATTGTTTTAAACAAGGGAGTGGCTCCATCCTGTGGATAGCCCTCCCAAAAATGGACTTTAAGGTTTTTTGTTAAAATTCCATGCACGCATATATTGCTGTGTTTCCAATTTTTTTGCATCCTGATCATATTAATGATACATCCAATGATAATTACCTAATCCAATGTGAGTCATTCTCTATGTGGTAAGAAAGGTACAAATAAGAGACTTCTCACTTATATGAGAATGTCAGATAGGGAATAAACATTTAGGGTCTGAATTATTCATTGACCATTGGGAGTGTCCTAACATGAAAATATTTGGTTAGAGAGTGAGGCTCTCTGCAGAGCCGTATTTCTTTCTCAACATGCATAGGTGCACAGACTTTGTAACACCAGAGGTGTTGAATTCCACCCAAACAAAAGAGAGGGATGGAAGGCATGAATCAAGACACCTATGATCTGTAACAAAAAGGGAGTAATAGAATTATAGAGGATGACTACTGACCATGTTCGAAACACATATTATAATATCATTACATCAAGGATGGGGAAAAAAATGAGACTTGGTCGTTGACCATGTTCGAAACATGGGAAATATTAAAATATCATCCAAAGTATTTCGGAGCATGTTCTCAGGATGGTAGGTTAGACAGTGTGTCCAGAAACCATTGCTGTTAGGGGGGCTATTCAAACATGGAAGATAATGGGGATCCAAATCAAGGAAGATGTGAAGTGGGGGGATGAACTGAGGGAATGTTCGAATAGAGTTAAACACTCTTGGGATTATGCCACCATGGTTTTGAGCACATCAGGTGAGCGTATCAGGTTGAATGAAGGCCAAAATCATTTTCCAAGGGGAGAATCATCTTGGATACTAAGTGACTATAAGTGAACTTGAATGGTGTGGTAGGTTATTGGAACCGAAGGGAGAAAATAGATTCTTAGGTGAGGGCCTAAGACACTTTATAGTTTTACATCATACAATATGGATGATGGGCATGTAGTTTAATATCTTTCAATGAGGATAGTTTTTGATGCCGAAACACATTCCATGAGAAGATCCAAGGAAGACACGACCGGTCTAAAGAAAAAAAGAATCCAAAATAGACAAAAACCCCCAAAGGCTTGCTTTGAAAATCCTTGTTTATTCACGAATGGCTAGAACTCACGGAGCTCCCTGGAATCCCCTTTGTGAATGCAAGAATCCAGAAGAAGTCCCTCTATAAGTTTGATGATGCTTCACAGCTGCATGAGGATGGATGAAGTCCCTTCGTGAGTTTAACAGGGTCACACCTATTCATGAAGCCCATAATTTCACCACGAACTGCTTCCGAGCCTTACAAAACTCCTTGCCTATAAATACCCACCTCATTCCAACCTTTGAGGATAGTTACCCCAACCTTTCATCTTCCAAATTTCTCCCAATTCAAGAAGCATCGGAGCATCGTGAACCATACCAAAAATGGACCATCCAAGGTACCTAGGCTTCATGAAACCCCCTTCGTGTGTTCCTAAAAGCCCCCACACATGGTGGGGATGAATTTTGCAAAGGCCTACATCCTTTGTGAAGGAAGAAGGCCCTCATTGGAATTTGAGGATTCACGAAGCATTAAGACATCATGAAGCACTCCTTTCCTAAACTAGGAATTCATCCTGAAGTAGAGTCACCCTATTTTGGGAAGCCTAATCTTTCGCAAAGCCCCTGAACTCCATGAAGCACCTGAGCTTCTTGAATCACCCCTCTGCAAGTCCCTATGCTTTTCAAAGCCCATATCCTAGGACTCTTCATGTTTCCTCCCTTCTTCTGACACCCTTCACGAAGGTTGAGTGCTCAAAGCCTCCACATTCACCCGAGATCGCTTCAGCTGCACCTCCAGTCCCTATATGATCTATGTTGCTCATTCCCGTGGCCCTTTCCACTTCAAGGGCGACCCGATACACCCACCTGCCTTTTTTATTCTCAACATAGGTACACTAAAAACTTTTTCTTCTCATCATAATCATGCTAATGTGGACCTCGTGATTGACCACTCCTCTGTATCATTGTATCCTGGAATTATCAAAGTCATGCCCCACCTAAGGGGTAAGGAGTGAGTCCCCCATGTTTGTACTCTATGACATAAAACTGCCTATCACCAACATCCTCAGCACATGACATAAAACTATAGTCTTAACCTCTTTGATAAACATAGGATTCCCCATTTAGGATAATCATGGGATGCCACCCTCTCCCACCATAATGAACAAGCCTCCCATTCTGGGCAACTTCCATGCATAAGCCCCACACACCCTATGCCACAAGTGTGGTATGCTCCATGTATGACTCACATGGAATGAGATATTTCTCATATATAATGATATATTCTCCACATGTAATGACATCCTCCATGGAAAAATTCCATGTGTAAGCTCCACACCATCTTTTTTTGGTGCATCTTTCACAACACGAGCGTCGGGTATACTACTTCCTCTTATTTCTCGTAATGAGCACGACTCACATGGGCTTAGAGGTTAGTAGAGATCATAACCTCAAACCCCCAATTCCATGGGAATCCTCTTGAGTGTAATCCTCAACAACCATACTCACCCTATGTTCTGCTCCCATGCATAAGTCCCAACCATATGCACCACTTCTATGGGCCTCATCCTTAAGTGTAAGCCCCAATGCCCCTTCCTGAAATACGTGAGCATTGATTCCCAACCAACTGGGATATGTAAGAAGCCTTTCTAAGGTCCAAACCCAAAATCCACAACCATCCTGGTCTTCTTCAGAACACATCACTGGTAAGATCATGCCACTCACCTGGGTGACCACATCTCCTCCAGGACCATCAGGAAGCTTAATGAATAATCCCCACTCCATCCAACCAAGATCAATTATCTTGATAAGGGAAGCTTCCATGCATAATCCCCACACTATTACTCACCGATGCTCCTTTTGCAGCCTGGGCATCCTTACCGCATGAACTGTTCCCATCACGTGACCCTAAATCGCGACATCAAACTATGTGTATTTTGATCCCTATCTTCTAGACATGGTACTTAGGATGACTCTTTAAGGATCAATCCCAACCAAGATCAATTATCTTGAGAAGGTAAGATTCCATGCATAATCTCCACACTATCCCTCACTGATGCTCCTTTTGCGGTGTGAGCATCCTTACCGCATGAACTGTTCCCATCACATGACCCTAAACCGAGACATCAAACTATATGGGTTTTGATCCCAATCTTCTAGAAATGGTACACATGATTCCTCTTTAAGGATCAATCCCAGCCAATAGTAAACCTTAGTGCCCCCTATTAGGGGTGCACCTACATGATACACCTCCAAGGGTGTCCCGATCAACCTTCATGGTGTGACATCTTCCCTTTATAGGACACATCGCCCAGATATGCCTCCATATAGAATTATGATCCATCCAACTTCATCATGTGACATATTCCCTTTATGGGACACACCCCTTAGATCCACCTCTAAAGGGAATTTTGATACATCCATTGGTAAACCTTTTAGGTGCTCCCTCCTTGGGATTCAACTCCTTAATCCGCCTCTATGGGGTGTCTAATTACTCTCATCTTCATCTTTTCAGGATGTTAAACTTGTGAACTATCTTATACTGCTACCCTATGATAAACATGGGATGTCTGAGGTGAAAGACTTGGAAGATATAAACCCACGACGTCACCTACCTCATGTTAAATAAGGGATGCCTAAGGTGAAAGTCTTGGAAGATATGCACCTTTGGCATCAGATACCTTGTGATCGACATGAGATGTGTTGGGTTCTATGCCTAAAGATGGCTCTATGAGATGACCTCCTATGAGGAAGAATGTAGGTGACCAATGTTCCTAGCATCCAGACATGCCAATGATGACCAACATGACTACTCTCCTAACCAAAGGTTACTATCCTATCAAGCCCCATTGGAATTTCCAGACAAAAGTACTGTAATTAACTGGAATCCACAAAGATATGGTACCAGGAATGATTTCCAAAAATATAAATGAAATATATGAGGGAGACTCAGACTATGCGATGAGTTCCAAGGAGGGATCCATGGAAGGAGAAACCAACATCCCATCATCCCGTTTCAATCCAAGAGAATACATCTCCATTAAAAGTGATGAAAGATTCCCACCTTTGGAAATTAGGTACGTAGGGAAACAAAATGTGATGCCAGTGTGCATCAACACGTGCGGTGGCATTCCCTGGTGAACACATCATAAAAAAATGGTGAACCTGACTTTAAACTATTATCTTCAACATTGGGACTAATAGAGTTTGATATATCAATAGATTAGAATGTCACCATATCCAGCTATCCATTTCCAGGACCCACCAAGAAAATAGTGGGTCTGACATGGAACTCACTAGAAATTGGGGCAGTTAAACGCTGGTCATTCTGTTCTGCAACATCGTCAGCAAGAATATCCCTCTACCAATAGAATATTGGATGATTCTAGGGAATTAGGCATTTATTTCCTTGTATTCGTAATAACAGTTGAGTCCTCATGATTTGTAGGACCCAAGCTCTAGGAAACTAGCCACACCACATCTAAATATGTATGGATAGTAGAAATGTCAACACCATATTCCCAAACAACTCCACCTCCACCATGAATTTAGCCAATACTACGACTATCAGGTGCCCACACCCCGTTTCACCCTATGAAATTATCCAGATAAGGGTGATGGACACCCTCATATGACATTTCAAGTAGAAGGGGGCCATTTCCATAAGGTAGATGGATATTCAGGACCTAGAGGTTTCTATGCTTCATCAACACCACCCCCAAGGGCCGCATAGGGATCCACTACTCCCCACCCCAACAAAAAATTGCTTCAGGAGCCTCTCCCTTGGGAAATAATATGACTTTCCTCCCTATGTTGAGGAGGTGGGGGATGCCCGAGTCATCCCAGCTACGACTATTTCTCATGAACCACTAAGAAGAGATCCCATTAGGCCTCATCAATTCCAACAATTACTGAGTTTCCAAGATGAAGAATAGGTGGACTATACACTTACTCTACTAGACCTGGTCCATATCACCCAATGCTAATGTCGGGCTCAAGATTAGGAGAATGCTCATCAAGAGGCATTGTCTTCCATATCTTTAGTGGACCTTGCTAGCACCAACACATTCTATAGGATCCCCGCAACTGATGATTAGGGATATATCTTTGACCGATTGGGATCGGGACCCTAACCACCCTACAATAAGGCTAGGTTGACTCTATCAATTACTGGCACCACCAGCAATTGTTACAGGCCGACCTGTGATAATGAGTTCCAGTACGGAGGTCCTCCCTATTCTACTACCACCAGCCAACACGGAGGACCTCCCCATGTCTCATCTAGTTTTCATGAAGGTCCTCCTCATGATTTTCCTAGATCAGGTATAGGTCCTCCCTCTTTAGCATCAATGTAAAGGTCCTCCCCGCTTCATCGACAACCAGTACGGTGGTCCTCGCCATGCAACCATTGTCCAACACAGAGTTCCTCCCCATGCCACAACCAATCAGAGTGGAATTACTCCAAACTTCTTGAACGGTCAACATGGAGACCCTCCCTATTCTTTCAAAATCCAAAGAGGAGGTCCTCCCCACACCAACCAACATAGAGGTCCTCCCCATATTCTATCTTCTTAATATGGAGGTCCTCCCCATATGAATTTCGATTAGTATAAAGGCCCTCTTTTCAATTTAACCCACCAAAGCATAGGCCCTTCCTGCTCTCGAAATCAACATGAAGGTCCTCCCTATGTTCACACTAACCAAAGTAGAGGTCTTACCTACTATGTCAATAACTAGGGTGGATGTCCTCCCCACTCCTACAGTAGTCCGAGTGAAGGTTCTACCCACTATGACAACAATAGATACATAGGCCCTCCCCATATCTCAACTAATCAAAGAAAAGGTCCTCCCTACACCACCATCCACCATCACAAAGGTCTTCCCTATACCGAAGAACTTACCTACCCTAAAGAACCATTCTGGTGTAGAAGGAATAACCACCGCCATCGAAGTCAAAATTCCAGGAAGTGCCAATTCATTATCAATCCCATTTGCTTCTCAGATTTCGATGCAGAATGTGATATAATGTTGGATCCTTCACCCCAATCATCAACATCAGAGTCTGGGACAGAATCCCAGTAGGTGAAGTTCATCACCACGAAAGGTGAGATTCATAGAATTCCCAAATCTCTATGAAGGTACATGTATGTTGAGGAGGATTTTCCTATCTTCTAGGGGATCATGGTACAGTCATCTCTATCATCATCATTTTCACTCTCCACCTATACCCGAGATCATAGAGAGTTATTATGGAATGGTATAGACGATGAGTATCCAATTGAGTCACCAATGAGTGCCACTGCCCACACACATGAGGTAGTGGTGATCACCCAGTCCTACGAGGACATTATTATGTGGTTGGTACATCCCTTGAGTGATGAACCAATGTTTAGTGAACAATAAACTCATGCTGTGGCTCCTCCGCTGGCTATTCAACCGCTGCACTGATCCACATCGGTGCCATCGCCAATCTCCTTTCAAGTTCCGACCAAAGCTTAGTCCAACCAAGAGAATATCCTCTCTTATAAACAAGACAGCTTGTGGGATACTCTAGATACTGATTAGTTGTCAATTGTATTCTAGCCAAATGTGAATTCCAACTTCGACATCCAATAATCCCTCACCAAGGACCAGGTTGTGTGCTTCCTCCAGACTATATAGATGATGCATTTTCACCTCCGTGATCGTTAGTTGGTCTACCCAGGAAGCTGGGTGCATTTCGACGACATTAATAAGTAGTTCCACATGGTTGAGTTAGAAACACTCCTAGTGGATCAGTACCCTGTGTCACCCGGATACTAACATACCCTCCAATAGAGATGTACCAAGAGCTTCATATTGCTCCATAGAATCATAGAAGTGGAATACCCACACATACAGATCTGGGGATGGGGATAATACACTGCTCTCCACTTCATTCCTATCCTACAACATCCTGAATTATCTATTGATACTAAGGATATGCATATGGGTATTGTTATAGTGAATATGGTTGATCTCGAGTTGTCTATGGATGAGGGAACCAACACAATATTCTCTAAATAAAACCCACCCTAGGGTGGTGTAGTATTAAGAGGACCCTCATAGAAGTTTCCACACTCACCTGTAAAGTAATACACCTAGACTTGGGGGCCCCTCTTCATAATTTCTTACTAGTCTAATAACTAACAAGGGTAAAGATAATATTAGGACCTTTAATCCCTCTGATCTGTCTGATGTCATACAGAAGATAGAGTTTGATCCTGTAATTGCCACCTTACTTCAGTAGGTCACAAATCAGAAGATGATCATTGATGAGATGTTTTCTAACTAGCACCTAGAATATGGTGATCCTCGACATGATTATATTCCTCCTCCACTGGGGTAGCAAGGGTATCCATAAGTCCTACTTGTCCAGTTGATCCCAATTGAACCTAGTGCTTTGACACATCCCGAAAGAGTAGTGATGAGAGTGTATGGAACATGACCAAGATATGAGTCACCAAACCCACTCGAGTAGTGTGATAATCTTCCTCGAGACCTATATCTATACACTCTATGAGATACCAATCCTACTTACTAGGTCAATGAGTCTTTCAATGCATTGGTGGCAATGGATTCCCCATCAAGATAGAAACCCCCCCAAGGCGATCAGATTGCTTCTGTCACCGCTCACCACGAAGCTCTTTAGACATGATAGTTACCGATCCCATCTGATGGAATGACATGCCCGACATGGGTATATGACATGAAAGTACCCACCATATTTTAAGAATCCTAAATTCGCCCCCTTAAATGGGATAATTGATCTAATGCAACATTTGAACCACTTCATCTCAAGGTGCAGGCCCATGTTGGGAACTCTAGAGAAGTAGGAGGCGGCCAAGCTCTGATGTTTTGTACATACATTGGAAGGTTCTGCATTCATATGGTAAAACCAATTACCAATAGGGTCCATTACTAGTTGGGAAGACCTCTATAGGTAGTTTCTCTAACAGTTAAGCTCCACCATGCACAATACAAGCATTTCTGACCTCTTTAAGTGCAAGAAACTACCTGATAAGTGTATCACAGACTTCATTTCCGGGTGTAAGGGCCTCACATATCCAATTGATATGACACTGAACTAAGAGAATCTAATAACGATGTGTGTGGGGGATGTTAAGACTGATCTGGTCCCTACCCTCATTACTCAAAACTTCCTAGGTGGATTCTAGTATTTCTCTGACATGGATCAATGCTTGGAGGAAGCCTTATAGTCGGCCAAGAATGAACATCCGTTACCTATTCAAGCTCATCTTAGAAGAACCACCAAGGAAAATATTACCACCATAGTATAGGTGGAGGTCCCACAAATGATAGAGTCCCCCCCCCACTACTATCAGAGCCTCATTGAGCACAACAACCTCATCAAGTTCAGCCTTGCCCGGTGAAGAGTTGGCAGACACTGCCTCACCAAGCACAACCACCTCGATGAGAGAATGTGGATTAGGCCCCTTGTCAGGATCCAACCCCACATTAGGGCTAAGTTCTTATAGTTCCATTCCTAGATAGTAGAAACTAGACCTACTCCTTCAAGGATACATAGGTTTCCAACTATTTCCATAGTACCTTGAAACAGGGGATTCTGAAGCTTCCAAACTACAAGAAGCCCCAAGAAGGCTAAGCCAACTGATCGCCTCGACCATTGTACTTACCACAAGATCCTTGGAAACACCATTAAATAATGGTATGTGTTCAAATATTGTATTTAGTACCAAGTGTAAAATGGTCTAGTCAAGTTGGGAAATATTCCAGCATAGGTGGTACACATCTTCGTCGAGCCTGACAGTGATAGAAAATATGAATGATAGTAGGTTTCCAACCATAGGACTGAGAAGTATGATGACTAGTTGGATTGTAGAGCAGTCTCCCGTGACCATGATGTCATCTGTTCCCACTTAGGCCATCCCAAATCTCTTTAATTCACAAAAAATTCTATGGTTGACGCTTCTGCATCTACATCACAACCTTCTATGTCTTGGGAGAGTAGGCACTAACAACGTAAGGGAAAGAAAATTACCCCACTGATGTCAAAGATATCCTGTACCCTTGGTAATTTCATGCCTCCAGAGATGGGAATCACACCCAGAGTCTTACCATCACTACAAGATTCCTCTAATGATGACAAGGATCATGCCTTTGTGAATACCATTGCGTTAATAGATCCCTTCATCATCCCCGATGATGAGGAATGTTAGGAAATATCTCTAACTGCCTTCAGATGATTCCTTCGAAGAAATTTACAAAGGTATGAAAATCACTGTAATGATCAGGCTAGTGTTACAAGCCATGTCGTGCATGCTACTAAAACCAGGCAATAGGTTCTATGCATAGTTTAGCAGACACAATTCTCCCGACCCGCTCCGTCAGACATGTCGCCACATCTGACCGTGATAACTGATCAGGCGGAACAGCTGCACCCGTATCATGATCGGCCATGCCCAACTAAAGTCAGGCCTCAGCCAACTGATAGTCATCCAGTAGTGATTTTGGGTGAGTTATCTGATGAACAATGGGACATTTCCTGTACTAGCAAGAATCTAGTGGTTCATCGAACAATGTCCATCATTCCTTCATCCAAAGAGCATCCCCATGTAGGAAGAAATGTGTGTTTGGTGTGAATGTATGTTGTACCGAAGCACCTTGACAGAATAAATTTATGTGCATATTTTTAATCAAATTATGGTTTTAAGTGTTTTATTAATGAATTAATACATGTTTTTCAATGTTTTAATACATAATGGGTAATTTGAATTGTGGAATAAAATTATTTTTAAATGAATAAAAGAATGGTGTTTTTAACTTTGGAATTTGATATGTGATATGTTGTTTTTGAAATTGAATGGTCTTTATGAATCTTATGAAATATTCTCAACTCTTTTTATGTGATTTTTCTAAAAAATTATACTGGACCCAAGATAGCCCTCAGACCTAGGAAAGCTCACTACATAGCCAGGCCAAAGGAGGCCTGACGGGACAAGCCACCTAGGGAGATCCATCTCGAGCCAACTGAGCATGGGTGATGAATCCCCGTGCAGAAGTGGGTTATAGGTGGAGAACCTCATGGTGAGTAGCGATGGGACAAAGGCCTATATGGGTGTAATTCACACCTAGGTGTGTGCAAGTGGAACCGGTAATAGAGCATCCATTTTAAAGATTCCTCCGGTGCCTTGTATTGTAAGGGAGACCCCCTGTCTCATGGTTTTGATGTGGGATTGATGATCTATCGCACTCTACCACTCTGCCCGCACTCTCCGCCTCACGCCACTATAGCTCCACCACCGAACATTTTTAATTTCCATTGTTATCACCGGGACACCACTACCCCCGTTGGAGAATTCCATGGACACCCATGGAAACCATGAGCTCGAGCGATCCACCACTGCCAAGGATGAGGACCACCAAAGATTTCCTCCGACACCCATGAAAGATCATCATGACCCATCTCAATACTCATCTAGACACTGTTAAGGTTGGATGAGAAGGAGGGTCACTCATTACCACTGTCACACCACCACCACTCCTGCTGTTGATCTCCATATTCGCCACCGAGGTTTCCACTACCTCAGAAGCTACGAACGACCACCACAGAGCCTCATTTGGCCACTTTAAAGGCCTGATAAAAAGCGTTGTTGGCCATCAACACTTCCCATGCAGGCTGCCACCTCCACTTCCTTCCACCTCAACTTTCCACTATCATTCTTCCACGATCCTATACACACACTCAATCCATTTCCCCTATTGATTTAGTCCATGTGCAAACATCAAACACCTTCCATCTATGGGTGTTTCATATTTCACACCCACAGGTCTCATGGATGTGATTTCAAATAGATGATCCCTCGAGATTTGAGGGGAGACTTGAAGACCAAGGATACTAAGGGCCTCTCCCTCCACCTATATAAATAAGGCATCCACTACCTTGAAAGGGGACCGAGAACCTGAAGGAGGGATTCCATAGGTGGAGGAGGCACTACCCGATGATGCACTGTTCCCCCCTCTTCTTTATTTTTATTTTATTTATTTTGTTTTAGTTTTATTTTGAATTTTAATTTGAATTTTTATTTAGTTAATTAAATTAATTCATACATGTCAATTGTTTCCACCATTCTTCTTTCTCTCTTATTTTGTTAATTCTTCTTATTTTCATTATTATTATCATTTTAACATTCTTATTTTCATTTTATTTTCTTATTTATTTTCTTATTTTATTTTTATTTCCTTCTCTATCCCCTTCTATATCATCCCAATTCATTTTATTTTCTTCTTTTTATTTTATTTTTATCTTCCACCATTCAAATTTTTAATTTTATTCTCATTATTTTTCTTTCTATTTTATTTTATTTATCGTTCTCTTCCATCTTTCCAACAAAGTGACCTCTTTCTCCTAATAATGGGAGGATGAACTGAGTCTTGGCTTCTGGGAGGTCAAGGTATTTTTGAATTTTTCTTAAAGTTTATTTAATGTTTGTGGTGGATATGATTAGCATGCATGAGTGAGATAAATATCCTCGATGTGGTGACTATCTTCCATGACATGCAACTCAATCTATTTCTATTATTTTGTTTATATTATTTTTTCTATCTTCATTAGATAAATCTTCAAATGATGGAGTTGAGCGAGTCAATGGATGAAACAACATCGATAGAGCCAAGTCCTAGAAGATGGAACACCCTCGACCAAGGTGTGCCATCAACCTTGATTAAAGGAGGTGGAATTGAGATTTATTAGGCATTAAAAGATTCCACAATTTCTAAATAAAAATAATAGCAATTCAACATGAGATTCCATGTTTGGGTTATCAATCTAAAATCAAAAAAATTAAGTAGAATAATGATTCAACCCAAAAAAGAACACAAAAAAAATTTATTTCTTTTTTAACTCATTTTGTTTAAAATTTCACGTTAGTTTAAGTTATAATTTTCATTATGCATGTCATTTAAATATTTTATCAAGTAATAAAAACCACCAAAATACTTTTCATTTATTTTTATAAAATAATAAAAACAATAACAAGAATTAGTTTAGGTGAATTAGATTAAGTAGGTGAACAAATTGCAAAGCTTCTCAAGTGAGATGACCCTGGTCAGCTACCATGCTTCACTAGGAAAATAATGATTAAACCAAAACCAAACCCAAAACAAAGTTCTTTCTTCCTTAACTCATTCTGTTTAGAATTCCATGATAGTTTATTTTATAATTTCCATTTTTTATGTCATTTAAATAATTTATAAAGTAATCAAAACCCAAAAAGAAATTCATTTATTTTCATAAAATAATAAAAACAATAAAAATAATTAGTTTAAGTGAATTAGATTAAGTAGGTGAACAAACTAAGAAGCTCCTAAAGTGAGACAACCCTAGTCAGCCATTGTGCTATATTAGGAGAACAATTTGATTTTACCATGCCCTACAATGGATGTGCGTTCAAAACTAGCATCATTTATGGGGATCCAATAAGTTATTTGCATACCTTTTCTATTTTCACATTTTAGATAGTTTTTAATTTTTTACAAAAATTTATGATGTATTAAAATGATAACTATTTTGCATGGAATGATTACTCATAGGTACAGGAACCCATAATTGGACAAACATGGTCTACAGAAGAAAGCATTGCCTTAGTTTCTAGATATATCTGGGGAGCTAGAAGAAAAATCATCACAGAGGAGAAATTAAAGGACCTCATATAGGAGCTTAGAGTGGCACTCAAACAACCAGTGGTTGAAGGATTGTCCAGCGAATTAACTGAATTCTGGGAGTACTTCTTAGAATCGTATCAGGAAGTGTCCAAGACACATAAATATCCATCATTGATTTCTCACAAAACTTTTGAAGAAGTTACCCCAAAGAAATTTCAATAGAAATTGGCTAATAAAAAAATCAAATATGATATTCTATATCCAAAAGAGATAGTGCAAGATCTTTAGGGAACAATTGATTGGATAATTGATCACTTTAAAGTGTCCATCAACAACTAGAACTTGAACCAAAAGATGTGTGTCTTGGCCGTCCTAATTTTTCTAAGGACATCCATAAAGATAAGGAAAAGATTGAGGAGTATATACAACCCAACCATTTTAAGAACCATATCCAAGAGGACCATGATGAGGAAGACTTTCCTACTGAGCTACATGTGGGAGATCAACAAGAACTGGATGAATTTTGGAATAAATATGAGGAATTAATTTATCTCCCCAAACCTTGTAAATAAGAATATCTAAAACCATTGAAGGAATGCAACAACTAAGTAGTGGAATTTAAAGTTAATACAAAGGAGCTTTAATACCTGACTCCCCTTGCCATCATCCAACTCCAAGAGGCACTGACCATTGAGGTAGTGATTGAACCAAAAAAACTCAAGGAGATGATATTTATTTTAACTCTTTCTTTTCTTATTTTATTAAATATTAATTCAGTATCACTCATTATTGTTTTGAATTTTCAGATTCAATTAATTATTTCCATGACTTATGGGAAGATGAAGAAATTGAACATGCACCTGTTGAGGAACACATGGAGCTCCCTAATTTTAATGAATATGAATTTAAGGAGACCCATTAGGAGATCCAAGTAGTCGAGACTGAGTAAATAAGAACATAGGATGCTCATTTTAAGGGGAGAAATTACTTATTAAAAAATCAAATTTAAATTTTATTCACGTAAAATTACCTTTTTTACTTCCCCTTTAAACATTCAATTCATGTAACCCATTTTGAGACAACACTATAAGAGAAAGAGAATGTTGAACAAGAAGAATCCAATAAGGAGGTTGATTCATATTTCATCCTACCCCACTATGAAAGCTATACATAATTGTGAAGGGGGAGGATCTGTTATACTCTATCCACAGGTCATTCCTCAAGAACAAGGAATAAGTACAAGCTGGGAAAAGCCACATGTGGTGGTTCAAATCAAATAAGCTTCATCCACCATCAGAATTTGGATAACAGCTTGTACTACCCTTTGGAGCCAATAAAAATTCAGGTCCCACTTGGGGGATCATATCAAGACTTATCCCTTTCAACTTACTTTCTAGGAATTTAGATTTGAATTTTAGTTTTAGGAAGTAGTCTAACATGAATCCCACTCCCTATACCTTTTTGTTTTTAAATGACATGATCCTTGTGCTTAATTGAGTAATTTACTTTTTTAGGATTATGATGGCATAATGGATTCCTAAAATAGTGAAGGAAGAGGACTAATCTTCATGATAAATGGAGTTCACTTTTAATGATTATCTTTTAAACTCTCTAAATGTTTTTCCAATAACATGTTTTGAGATTTAAATTTGAAATTTCATGCCCACACTTGAATTATTATTTACTTGAATAATCTTGGAGAGATGAGTTTCTTAAGAATTTTGTGATGCCATATTTTAGATTTCAATGTTAATGATATTGAATGATTAAAATGAAGAATTAGAGGATTAAAGTAAAACATAGATATTAAAATGAGGAATCATGATTTGATGGAATTAGTTGATTCATGTAAATGAAATTTCCTAACCATTTTTTATGATTTTAATTTATAAAATTCATGTGAATTGATTTGTTATTATTAATCATGCCTTAACTTATTTTCCCAAATCATATGTTGCACTCATGATATGATTTCTAGACCAATTAATTCCTATTTTTCTTGAGAATACTTCTTGAGTGATATTGGGACATGTGCACATGAGTCTCAACCTTGTTGGTGAGGAGTTAGCAAGTGAATCCAAGAGACCCAAGATCAAATCTAGGCAGAGACATATTTCCGGGTTACTACAGCAGGTACTGTTTTATACTGTAGCATCTAGAAATATTCATCCATCTAGGCCTTTGGGACACTGGTTTGGTCCTCGGGTCTTGCAAGGATTTCAGGCCACCAAAGGCCTTCAAGACACCTCAAGGCCTTCAGGCCACCCTAAGGCCTTTGGGCCACATGGATATATAGATTTACCAGTCATACTATAAGGTAAAAGGCTCCAGATGAGGATTCATAGTAGGCACATTCACCAAAGCAGAGCTAACTATAATAGGAATAACGAGAGGGTATGACATTTCCATTGGTACCAGGCCTATGAAGCTTTGCACATGTCAGCTAGCTGACTGGCATAAAAAAGGTGGAGTGCTGATATCATGATATATACAGGGGAGTAGTAGTTCTAAGTTGTCTTGTCTGGGTGATTTCCTCTAAGACCTATGGTTCATGTAATTATCTCTAAGCCTTTGGGACTTGTAAGGGTTCCACATCACCCCTTGAAAGGTGTATTATCAAAATAAGAAAAAAATGAAGTCCTTCAATCCATTCACTAAGTCTTGGGACATGTCACCAAATAGAATTTGCATTTGAACTTACCAAATCTATGACTGTGAAAAACACATTTAAAATGATTGAGGCATCTTTTGAAAATCACTTATCCTAAAATACCATCTTTACATCAATCCTTGTTTATCCCATAGAAACCATGAATGACCTTATTAAGAATGAGGCATGCTTCAATCCATTTTTATCCATTTCTACTCTCCTCTTAGTATTTTCACTAGTGTATAAAATGAATTTTCATGTTGATTTTTTATGCTTTTTAACATTGGTTATTACACACTGTTATTAAATAAGAAATTATAAATATGTCTTTAACTTTAATTAAAATATTTGACATTGTAAATGAAATATTTAATTGGGTTATAACATCAATTATTGGATAACTGGCATGATAAACCCATTTAGAATGGTTTTCCACATTGTTTATTTTCTAATCGATGTGGAAAACCATTTTTCATGTCAGTTATCAAATAACTGACGTGAATAACCGATGAGAAAAAGGGTTTATCATGTCTATTATTAGATAAACAATGTAAAAAACCATTTTCTCATTGGTTATTTCATATCAATTATCCAAGAACCGATGTAAAAAATTATTTTCTATGTTGGTTATCTTAGAACTGATGTGGAAAACCGATTAGAGTCGGGTTTATCATGTCAGTTATTAAATAACCGATGTGGAAAAGATTTTTTTAAAAGAAATAATTTAAAACCATCGTATTTATAGTCAAATATAACAACAAACAAAGTAGAAAACATGCAGAATCAGTAGAAAAATAGATAGAAATACACAGCTAAGTAAAACATTCAAAATTAAAATATACAGTACAAAATAACTAAAAACCAACTAGACCTGTAAAATTATTTTCCCATTAAAATTTTAAGTGTTTTATATCCATTTAAATATAAGGATAAGGTTTATAAAAAATCTACAAATTAAAATAAAATCATTTAATTTATATTATTAATAAAATTAATGAAATATGAAAGAAATTTTTATAAAGAAATCTAACCTACTAGAACTTAGTAACTATCCCAGTTCTAATTATTTCGTAAAAAAATATTAACACATAATATAAGAATTATTTTATGCCTTCTTGTTTATGAAAATGTTTTTAAATGAGTTTATCAATTTAAAATAACATTATTAGGTAATATATTAAAAATTTACTAATTAGAAATGAAAATTCACCTTTTCTTTTACATATTTGATCTTGGAACTCTTTTTCTTTGTGATACCTCAAAATAAATTCCATCCCCTATTAGAAAATAATATGAATGAAATAAATTTACAATTCATTATAATATAAAAAAGTATTAATAAATTAAAATTTATATTTCTAATACATCCTTAAAATGTTGTTTCACTTCTCCATGGATAGAGAATAACTAGTAAAGTACCTTCTACCTTGAATAAAAGACACACAACATCCAATGAATACTGATATAAAAGAAAATTTAATGTTAGTGGTTATTATGTTAAAATATATATAACACTTTGTGAGATATATATTTCATAATCTTGAAGATAAGGAAACATCCAATACTGAATAATTACATCCTTTTGAAATCTTTCAGTAATATAAACTATTATTTCTGCTTCAGTCATTGTCCTTACAGTAGGTGAAATGAACTGTGGGTCCATAAATCTATATACATCTATCTTTTCATGATCCCTACACATTTTATAATTATACATAATAAAAAACAAACATAAGTAAAAATTTTCAATAAATTAAATACATGGAAAGGTTTATGTTACGACTTACAAGGAAAAAAATTGCATCATGTTTATGCCCAACTGATCTCCAGTTAAAAGATCCATGATACCATTTTTCAAAATCACCACAGTCATTACATTACCAAAAACACCAGATTCCATTGAAATCTCATAAACACCCAACAACAAATTTGAAAATCATGGCAATCTATCCAGACTATTAAAATCTGTATCTGAAGTCATGGATATTTGTTTTTTTTATTGTGTATAAAATATTTATTTACCTTTAAAGTATACCTATAAAAAAATATAAATATACAAAATTTAAAATGTTAAAATAAATTTAATACAAAAATGAAATAAAAGATAAAATATATACATACCTCTATGGTAATATGTTGCAGAAGTCTAGATGGACAAACTAAAAAGTGGTCGATACTTTGTCTAACTATACTCACCTCATCTATAGGTAATAGTACTCCAGATGATATATCTATAATATCCTATATAGTAACCCTATGATTCTCTATCTCTAACTATTTATGATGAATGGTATCTCCAATATAAAATTTCATCCCATATGCTACAATATGATATTGCAGATCATCAATATATAACTCACAATAATTGGGAATCTATGGAGGATGGGGTGTAGGAGTAGGATAAGGAGTGGGGTTTGAAAGTATAGGTGGAAGAGTGGGATATACTATTGGAAGTGGAGGGGGTGTAGGAGTAGGATAATGAGTGGGAGACTCTAGTAGTGGTGGAGGATTGGGAGCTGCAGGTGGAGGTGGAGGAGTGGGAAGTGTAGTATAAAAATATCTTTACATGTCTACAAACATTGATTGAACCGAAGCTCTGATCCTATCATCCATCATTACATGAATATCCCGAACATGAGCCTCCAAATATTCTATTCTTTTTTATAAACACCCACCATTGAATAACCTGAAGAATATGGAAACACATTTTTCACTGATACACCCGTCAGGTATCCTCATACAAAAACTGAGTGTTTGGGCTTTTCTAATGATGTAGCTAAAATTTCCATCCTACCAGCACTTAAAAAGACCCCCTGTGTGCTATGCACCTTAAGAGAATCCCGTGTGAATTATTCAAAAACTTTTGTAATGAATCAAAATATATAAATAATTGAATTAACTTAAATAAATAAATTAAGTAAATATCTTACAATCCTATCAGATAAAACCCTCAAATCTTCTGTAAGATATTATCATTTTTTTCTCATCCGATCCTTCCTCTATTTTTCATGTCTAGCCAGGGGGTATGGAGGGGAAATCTTTACAGATCTTGAAGACTCAACTCTCGGTTTTTGAAAATTTGCAGCCATCATTTCTTCTTCCAATAACGTATACCATCCCCGAGATAAAGTATGAGAGTATACATTTCTATATTGGATATACTGATGAGATCTCCCCAATTTCTATAAATTTAGAATAAATAAATCATTAATAAAATCATTAATATAAAAAAACTTCTAAAAGGTAACATTCCACTTACCAAAAATTCTTCTCGTCTTCTAATTTCAACAAATTACTTCCATGTATCTTCATCTATAAAGGGATATATATCACATGGATTATGATGTTGTCTATGAAAAAAAATGAAATTTTATGTGAGGGTTAATTCAAAATCCCTCCATCTCCTAGTAGTTAATGATAAACATTTCCTCTTGACTCCTCCATTGTCAGGTATATCATATGTCATCTGATAAGAAGGGGAAACATATATTATTATAAAAATTTCAAGATTAGTAAAATAATAACAAACAAGATTACCATAACGGTCTCCCACAATTGATATATTGTCAATTTTTCAAAACTTATCCAATCATCAATCAAAATATTGACTTTTCTTTCATCCTGAACTGATATAAAACACTTGAATTGTTTTGAATTAGGACCCCTTGGAATATCATTATCATTAAAGTCTACCATTATACTTTGGTCCTGGCTACATACAACTGATAATTTTGATAAATGTGTTTTTCCACATTTACCAACCCTTGAAATCTTCTTTGTCCTTGTGAGAGTAGATGTATCTTGTAAAGAAGGATGGGTCTCATCAAAAGTAGAATGTGCACATTCCTCCCCAGAGGTATGAGTCTGATCATCTCCAGAATTATGTGGTGGATCAGTTGATTGATCTATCATTATCCTACAAATCAAAGAACCAAATAATTAATACACAAATATACAAATTCAACTATTACAATACCAATTTAAATAAAAAATGAAAAATTATCAAACAAGAAAGTAAAATAAATTAAACTTAACACATTTTTATTAATATTTGTTATAGTTAACTAAAGTTATAACAAAATTAATGAGATATGGAATTTCATGTAAATGAATGAAAATAAATCCAAAAATGGTGTGTGAATAGTTAAAATTCTCCAATCTAATAAATCATTATTTACAAAAAGGATATTTTTTAATATACTCTTATACAATATTTTTGTTTTTATTTAATATGTTAAATTTAAGATAAATATATTTCAAGAAAATCAATTATTATATAATTTACGTAAGGGTAAACATGGTAAACTAAACAAAACTAAACTTATAGAAACAAATAATTAAACTTATTAGCAATATTACATGTTTTAATAAATAAAATAAGATTAAAATATCTAAAATTTTATAAAATTTAAAAATGTAAATGATAAATAAACATATACTACAACCTGTAATATTAGGAATGCACTAAAGGATTGTTTTCCAAAATTCCTTCATCATGATTGTTCTGTATAGTAAAAACCATGTCTACCATGTTATCATCAATATTATCTATTAATATTTCCATTGAAGTAGGGATATCACATAAATTAGAATCTGTTTCAAGTTTATCATCACCAAAATAATGTTTTTTCCATATAAAACAATAGACCACTGAATATCAGATTGATCAAGAACATATAAAATTTGTTTTTCATGTGTTTCCATTATAAAAGGACCAGTTGTGTATTTCAATCTATTCATATTAATAAGTGTCATTTCAAATTCATCATGTCTAACATTGTTGTTACCAATAAACCATTTTTATTTAAACACTGGAACTTTAAATTTAATGCAATCAATCTCCCATATTTCTTCAATGACTCTCTAATATACACTTGATGCAGAAATTGAGTTTTTGTCTTTAGCACTAGAAAAATGAATTGCTTCTATGAACACCAGTACACTAATATTCTGAACTAAACTTCTATTATCCTAATATTTCATATGAAATGTATAACCATTAATGTCATACCTGGACCATATTATAAAATTTAAACTTAGACCACCCACTAACCATTTCAATTTTTTTGATGCATCTGAACTACCAAGAAAATTATCTTTAAACCATGGAAAAAAAGTTTTCTTATGCTCATTAAAAATACATATATCTTTCTTCTTTGGATAAAATTATTTTAACACATTAATATGAAATATTATATATGGTTGAGCATCATCTATGTTATTCAAGATGTATAAATGTACCTTCTTTATCTTTTTTCCTATCAAAGATTTGACTTTGAAGCCACAAATCCCCTTTCCCCCATAATTAACTCATTCATAGAGATATGGAGGCAAACCAATGTGATCCACTACAAAAAAGTTTCTTGTACAAAACTATACAACCTCCTCAGAAATATACTTCTCAAAAATTGAGGCATCAGGTTGATATGGATTCTTAACATACCCCTTTAATATATTCATATACCTTTCAAAAGGATACATCCAACATAGATATACAGGTCCACAAAGCATTAATTCTGTAATGAACCACTTATTCCCATTGTCTTGAGAACATAACAAATCATTATTAGGCCTTAAAAGATATCCATAAGATGCCAAAGTATGGAAATAAATACCGAAGGGTTTCAAATGAAAGTGGGGGATGATTTACCCATTAAGAAATAAACCACTAACCAAACAACCATAACCAAACAACCACTATATGATACATGATAAAAACAAGAAAACTCAACCATAATCTTTATAACAAAACCACACCAAAATATGATATAGTGGAAGATAAATAAACTATCAAAGTAAATAGTATAATGACAACTAATAAACTCCAAGATGAAAAAAAGACTCCATGATCGACAAGAACTGTGCTCCATCATGACCAAACATCCCAAGTATCATGAGGTGGTTCTAAAAACATGTGATACTTTACCTTTTCCCAAGTCCCAGAAGATATAATCTACAAAAGCACCAAAGTGAAAAATAAGGGGTGAGTATAAAACTCAGTAGGTTTTCCCTAACGACTTCTCTACTCACACCACTAGGATATAAAGGTTAACAACATTTATATAAAACTATTTCTATAATTTTTTCCCAAAACAGTTTATAACTAAATATAAACAAGTTGAAAACCCATTTATAACAAAAAAGGAACCAAGTTCTATTAAAACCAATTTTCCAGAAATTCATATTCCAATAAAAACAACCAAACAAGGATTTAAAACTATTTCTCATTCATTTTTTGGAATAACTATTCCATTTCACATATTCACACATTCAACCTTGCATGCTTCATTATGATAGTTCCATACTCATGAGAGATTTCTCATCGATCTACCAATTCATCACAAGGTAATTATATCCCATGTGCCATTACAACTTTATCACTAATCATAAGTTCATATTTCAACCAAGCCTTATAAATTCAATATCAACACCCACCACTATTATGTTAAAACCATTTCATACAATTTCAATAAAACCATTATTTTATTGAAAACCATTTAAACAAACCAATTCCAATAACCCAATCCATTTCAATAAATTCATTACTTTTATTAAAAAACTTTTTATCAAATACATTCACCATTATTCCAGAGAAATATTATTTTAAAATCCACATTTTAAAAGAAAGAATCAAACACTTTAATCAAAAGAACCCATTTTCTAGTTTTTTCACAACCATCACCAAAGAGGGTTTCTAGAAATCATAAAGAAGCCCATTCACAATCAAGTACACAAAAATAAATCAATTTAAAACCATTCCATTCTGTTCTACCAAGATTATTCAAGAGTTAATCCACCTACCTCAACCATTTTGATGAAAACCAAAAATGAACAAAGAACGCTCAAGAAAACCGGGTTGATTCTCCATGAAACTTCATTAAATCTATTATCTTACCAACAAAAAGACCAAATATCATCATATTTGGCATCCAAAAACTTATATATACCCATAATGGGTGTATATGTAAGAAATATAGAGGATTGTAGAAGTATATCTAAGTAGATCTAAGAAAACATGACAAGAACGGTGAAGAACCGCACTTACCACAAGAATAGGTCTTGAAAACGCCAAGGGAGGGATCTAGATTGATTCCAAATGGCTTGGGAGAGGTTATCCTAAATTCAATGGAGAGGAATCCTAATTTATGGCCTCCAAGGAGAAAAAATAAAGGAGTTAGAGGCAAAATGAGTGAGATCTTGTTTTTTGGATCTAGATTTGACTCTGTGCACGGTTAGATCGCATGATTAGACAAACTATGCGCTAACCGTGCATTAGCTACTACCTTAAGAAAACTCTTGAATGAAATAATCACACGGTATCCATAACATTTTACCCAATATTATGAAGCTAATTCCTCAAAACTACTACTATGCACAGTTTCTCCTAGGATTTCTGCACGATTTAGACAAACCGTGCACAACCCATGCACATTCCCTTTTCCCACAAAAACTTATTGAAAGTTCACCCAAATATTCCATCCTTCACCTTTAAACTTTATAAACATAAAAATCACAAAGTAAGGGTTACATAATAGAAATTGGGGGTACTACATTCTCCCCACCATTAGTCTTCCCATCCCTAGAAAGTAGAAAACCATCCATTCCCCAAAAGAGTTCTGGCCATTAGTCTTTCATTTCCTTCTCACATTCTGAAGTCTCTTTCTGAATCTGACCATGTTACCATAGAACCCACACTAGACTGATTCTTTTTCCACACCTTACTCTCTCTTTACTATCCAAAATCTGTATTATGATATGTATCAATGAAGCATCTGGCTCTAGGTCAACATGATCCCATCTGATCACATGGTTAGGATCAGGTTGATACTTTTTCAACTGAGATACGTGAAACACATTGTGCACCAAACTGAACTATGGTGGTAATGACAACCTATATTACACCTCTCCATCCCATTCTAGTATCTCAAAAGGGACAATATATCTAGGTGATAACTTTCCTTTCTTCCCAAAATGACGATGTCCAAGCCTTAGAGAGATCCTCAAGAAAAAATGACCACTCACCGCAAATAACAATGTTCTTCAACAATGATCCAAATAAGACTTTTGATGACTTTGAGCCGTCTACATCATATTACTAATCAAATAAATATTCTCTATCATTTATTGGACAAGGCTCGACCTAAATAGTGAAGTCCCACATATTTCCACCCAACATAGTGGGGAACGATAAGGACACCCATACAAAGCTTCAAACAGATCCATATGTATAGAGGCTTGATAATTGTTATTATAAGAGAAATCCACAAAGGCTATGTATTCCTCCCATGATCCACCAAAATCCATTACACAAGCCCACAACATGTCTTCTATTGTCTTTATCATCCTTTCATATTTCCCATCTGTCTGAGGATGATATGCCATACTCATAGTCAATTGAGTCCTAAGTGATTTCTGTAAGGATCTCTAAAAATGAGACGTGAACCATGAATCTCTATTTGAGACTATCAAAAATTATATTCCATGTCTCTTTACCACTTCTTGGATATAGATTTTGGATAGATATTCCACTGTATGAGTTTCACAAATGGTAATGAAATGGGCTTACTTGGGGAGCCGATCCACTATCACCCATATGGAATTATGTTTCTAAAACATTATTGGGAGACATATAATGAAATATATCACTATATACTCCCATTTACACATTGAAATAGATAAAGAATGTAACATAACTGATGGCCATTGATGCTATGCCTTAACTTGATGATAAGTTATGCACTTTGCAACGAACTCAACCAATTTCCTTTTCATACCAATCCACCAAAACTACGCTTTCAATTAATTATACATCTTATGTATTCCTAGATGAAAAACCAATCTTGAATAGTTGTAATTATTATGAAGTTTCTCTTGACAAGCCATAAGTACAACCATCTGATCTATAAACCACAAAACCAAACTTCCATCAAGTTTCCATCCCTCAATGGTCTCCCCAGTATTGAGTTTTGAAATCATAACCAGGCATTTCACATCAGATGTTTGTACCTCTTTAACCATATTTACCAAATTAGGAACCACATAGACTAAAAAGAAAACCACAACACCACCTTGGTCTTCACATTACACATGCATGTTGGCTAGGAATGACATTAACTAACACTTATCTAAAGCTTCCTTTTCCAGCTATGCATATAAATTTCTACTTAATTTATTGGCCACCGAATTAACTTTTCCCAGTGTATACATTAATTCAAATTCAAACATCTAGAGATACTCCATCCATATCCTTTTCCTTAGATTCAAATCCCATTGTGAGAAACTATGTTTCAAGATTTTTTGGTTCATGAACACAATACATTTCTCACCAAAGAGATAATGACGCCAAGTCTTCAAGGTAGGAAAACCCCAAATAACTCCAAATCATGTGTTGGGTAATTACTCTCATTCACTCCAATTACCTTGAATCATAAGTAACCACATGGTATCCTTGCATGAGAAAACATCCCAACCTAGATCCCAAAGTATCACAGTACACCATATACCCCTATCCTGATTCTGGAAAAATCAAGATAGGTGCTAATATAAGATGAACCTTTAGCTGTTGGAAAGACTTTTGGAATTCCATAGTCCATCAAAATGGAACATTCTTCTTTGTCAAAGTTGTCATTGACAAAGCTAGTTGTGAGAAGTCACACACAAAGCATCAGTAATAACCAGATAAACCAAGAAAACTTAATATCTCAAAGACATTATTCAGGGGTTTCCAAGAGATAATAACTTTGACAAAGAAGAACAAAATGAATCATTACTTGGCCTTAAGGAAGACAAAGAATAACTACAATTTCTCTCACCAAATGAACCATTAAATTCACCATGATATCAAAAAAATATAGAGGAAAATAAATTTCCAATTGAAAAAGTATAGAAATTGATCCATTTTCAAAAAATTTCATAGGATTCAACTCAATAACATTATTAAAAATTGAATTAAAAAAATAACAGACCTTAATTATAGTATTTCTGACATGGATTGGAAATATTACATACAATGCAACTAGTAGGAGTTGTTGCATCATGATGTGACAATCATGAGATTTTATATCTGTCAACTTCAAATCCTTGAAAGTCACAAAATTTTTTACATTTGAAGAATAACCCTGCAGAACATTGATATCATGAAGACACTGAAAAAAGATAATTTTATCTCTCTTGGATAATGTATGACAAGACGGGGGTAGGAATGTTCACCTTCTATCAGAAGAGGGAGCTAACTCCAAATGTATTTTTATTGAGAGTAAGTCCAATCTTGCATTCAACCCATCTCTAGTCTTTACTTTAATATCTAACAATGTTCCAATCAAGTTGTCACATATATTCTTCTCTACATGTGTGACATCAGTGTTATACTTGACCTCATGATATCTCCAATATGGTAGCTAAAAAACTGGCCATTTCTGACAAATATTTCTATCATTACCAGATTTATATGTCTTTCTGAATGTCACATCAAGGTTTTTCACCCTATCAAAATATCTATTAGTGGATAAAGGTTTTGGAGGAATATAAAATTATTTTGAGCCATTGAATTCATTTTTAATATTCTTTAAGAGTGATCCATAGAAATTTTTTTTTGATGAACCATGTATATGGTTTTTCTTTCATGATGCAGTTGATAATATAAAGTCTATTGTTCGCAAATTGGACATGCTTTATGCCCCTCAACACTATATCCATAAGAATTTCCATACACTAGAAAGTCATTTATAGTGAACATAATAATTGTATGTAGTTGAAAATATTCCATTTTAAAATAATCAAACACCCTAATACCATCCACCCATAAGAGTTTCAAATCATCAATTAATGGTGATAAGAAAACATCAATATCATTTTTGGGATATTTTGGTCCAGAGATCATTAAACTCAACATGACATATTTTAACTTCATAAAAATTTCATGAGATAAGTTGTAAATAACCAATAAAATAGGCCATGAACTATTTTTTACACTAAGTCTTTGATATGGATTCATTCCATCAGTGCATAATCCAAGTATTATATTTCTAACTTCATTTATGAATATAAGAAACTATTGATCAATTTTCTTCCACTATAGTCAATCAGCTGGATACCTTAATTTTCTATCACATATTTTCTCATATCTATTCCATATTAACCTTTTTGTATCATTTTAATCTACAAATAATCATTTGAAATAAGGAATTATAGGAAGATACCAAAATTCCTTGGAAGGGGTCTCTGTAACAACTAAATCAGCATTTAATTTTTCTTTCAACTTATATCATGACATCCCACATTTATGACACTTTGATAGAAATTCATATTCCTTCCTATATATAACAAAGTCATTCTAGTAGACATGTATTTTTTTTGTAACCTAATCCCATCGAGGATAGTATTCACTTTACTTTATAATGTGAATTAGGAAGATCATTGTCTTTAGGAAGAGTCTCTTTCAACAATTATAGAAAATTAGTAAAACTCTTATCACTCCAATGTTTTTTCGTCAAGTTAATCAATATTAACACCGATGATAAAAGTATAAATTTTTTAAAACCCAGATACAATGGGTTTTTAGAATCACCATATAGATGCTCAATTTTCAGTTCTTTCTCAATTGCCTCTGCTTCAATATCATGAATCATTTCTTCAATGGCACCATAGTTATCATCTTACAAAGTATCATCATCATTATATCTGATATTCTTCCCAGTTTCACCATTCCAAATCCAAGGTCTATAACTCGAATTAAAACCATAAAAAATTAAATGAATTTTGATCTCTCTTCCTTATTCATATTTAAACATTTTAGGTATGGATAGAAAAACATGTCATTGTTTGGAACATTTAATTTTGAAAATTCCAAATAAGAATCAATACCTTCCTCATATTCATCACTTATTCGAAGTGCCTTAAACTCATTATTATCTATAAAAAACATAAAAAATAAATATCTTGTCAAAATTATACAGTGGTGATAAAATTGAGAATAAATAATTCAAGTAAAATAGGGTTTAAATTTATATCAAAGATGTCATACTTTTAAAGTAACATAACTATGATTTTTTTAACAAATATTTATGTGTATTTGAAAAATATAAATACAAATTCTAGACAATAATAAAATATAAGTTTAAATATAATTTATAAATAGGATATAAACCAATAATAAAAACATAGAAAAATATCAAAGTGATTGTAATTAATTATATAACATATAATAAGTTTTTTTGGAGAATTATGATTACTTTTTGAGTTGTTATTTAATAAATCATGTACATTTATATATAAAAGTAATTTTACAAAAATAATGTATAGAACCTAATGTTCCACTAAATATATGATGTATGATTAGTCACTAAAATCTTCTCCCAAGTGGTTCTATGTTGTCTATTAGTCCACAAGTAAGATGATTAATGGGACGCATCTATCATTATATAATACATCATAAAGCCTTAAATTTATATTATACTATGTTGAGGGAAATCATTCAGTCTATCTGTAACATATAAATAAAAATAAATACAAGAGTACATTTTCAACTATGTTAGGAATGGTTATATGAGGCAACCAATAAAAGGGTTCTGTAATATTTCTTAACAATACACATTCAAGGTGAAAATTAATATAATTAGCTAAGGGATTGAATTTTTTTTACATTACACTAAACCACAAACAAGGATTTCTATATGAAAGTGTGATTTAATACTATATCATAGTTTAATAAACATAAGTCAAACAATTCAGTGCAAACGCTCTTCTATACAGTAGAAACACTAGAACATTAAGATTTAATGCCAAAATTTATGATCTAACATATAACATTAAAATGTAATGAAATCCACACATTTTCACTTAAATAAATGGATAACTAAGGTATATAAAGTTGGTAATCTAATATTTGTGATGAGAATATATATATATATATAAACATGCAATGATGAGGCAGATGAAACCTGAGAGTATATAAATATAGTAATGTGATATGTGCATAAACATAATCTAAAAAATAATAGTTAGGGCGTCCGGGCCTTTGAATGACCTAAAGAAAAAATCGATGTGTGAGGCTTACTTGATAGTTGAGATATGAGAAAATCAAATGAAAATAATTATTCAATGAAACATGGGGATGTATAATGATGGAAAATCGAGATTACAAGCCACTGGATCAAAGAAATAAGGTTAGAGCTTTTGCGTAAGAGAGAGATGAGTTTACTTTCACAAGATCGAATAATACCAAAATGAATCAAAGTAGAAATTCATAAAATTTAAAATGGTTTATAATGTCAGGTATATAATAACGAATGTTATAAAGTAAGTTTTATTGATTTTTCATGTTGGTTATTATATAACCAACATGAAAATTAGGATTTAAAATGTTAGTTATTTTATAACCAATGTTATAAAGAAATGATATTTTCTTTATAAATCGGTTATTTTATAACCCACATGAATAAATCTCTTGATCACATCAGTTATATAATAACTGATGTTATAAAGTATGCTATATGTTTCTTTACAGTGGTTAAATAATAACTGACATGATAAATAACACTACTTGTTTTTTTCACATCGGTTATCTAATAAATGATGTGATAAAGCAATATAGATGGATTTTTCATGGTGGTTACAAATAGCTGACATGAAAAAGGAAATGTAAAAAATATATTTTTCACTAGTGTTTCATGATAATTTGAAGTTTAAGTGTAAAGGTGAAGGGAGTTATGGTGAATGGGATGAAATACATTGTAAAGAAAATGTGTGGGGGTGCTACTATAGGTATTGCAAAAAGTTTTTTGATGCATACATTATACTCTATTGTTTCTCTCTCTTGAGAAAAAGATGAAAATGAAAAGAGGAAAAAAAACGAGGAAAATGGGTTTTGATTTGGGAAAGAAAAAAATCAACATTACTAGACCTATGATTTTTATCATATGTGGTTAGGTTGTGGATGTGAGGTTTATTCTAAGCATAACTTTCAAAAAAGAAAAAAAAGGTTCTTTGAAAAAGAATGAAAAAATTCATAAAAGTAGAGAAAAAGTAAAGAGGGTGCACAAATCATTCATAATGATTTATTTAATCATAACCTTTACTTTGTGTTTTGAGAGAAATGAGAGTTTCTACTTTGAAGGGGAGAATGTCATTGAACTTTCATTTTGGATATCATGTACTATACTTAAGAGATAATCCTCCTCCTCAAGCCTTAATTTGTAAACATCAATTATTACCAACCTTATGCCTTAGAGTCATTTGAACCTTTAATGTATATCAACATGATTTTATGTGACTTTTGTCGTTATGAAGTAGAGAAAGTTGTTCATTTACAATCCTATGGATTAAGAGCATGTTTTCATGACCTGGAACATAACTATACATGAATTTGTATCATGAGAGATGAGAGAAAAGAATCAAAAGTAAGGAAAATCATTAATTTTCATGTTTAATAATAATAAATTAAAGAACTTGATTGAATGGGAAGATAGGTACCATCATTTTAAAATGGGGAAAAGTAAAATTCTTGATTTGATTGTTTCTTTGAAAATTAAAAAATTGAATTGATAGTTTTTGTGTAATTTTAAAATTTGATTTAATTTTTTTTGGTTTTATTACTTTGAAATTTGAATATTGATAGCATTATCACCCTATTTAATTCCTTTTTGAGATTATATACTTGAGGAAAACCATAGTTTAAGTGTATGGGTATTTGACAGACTCAATTTATGTGTATATTTTTAATAAAACTTCAATGGTTTTAAGTGTTTTATCAGTTAATTAAGCCATGGTTTTCAATTTTTTAAAAAATAATGGGTAATTTGAATTGTGGAATGAAAGTGGTTTTAAATTAATATAATAATTCTATTTTTAACTTTGGAATTTGATCATGTGATATGTTTTTTTTGAAATTGAATGATCTTTATGAATATTCTAAAATTTTATTAACTCTTTTTAGGTGTTTTTTCTAAAAAATTATATTGGACCCAAGCCAGGCCTCAGACCTAGGAAAGCTTTCCACATAGCCAAGACAAAGGAGGCCCGACCAGTCAAGCTACCTTGGGAGAGCCAGTTCAAGCTATTTGAGCATGGGTGATGAAGCCTCGTACAGGAGTGGGAAATGGGTGGTGAACCCTACAACAAGTAAAAGTGGGTCAAAGGCTCGTATGAGCGCAGTACGCACCCGGGTGTGTGCAAGTGTAACCGAGAGTCCATCCACAGAGTAGAAATATTAAGGATTCCCCCCTCAACTTGCATTACAAGGGATATCCTTGCCCCATCATATGATTTTCATATGGGATTTATGCTCCCCCATGCTCCTCCGCTTCGCCTCCGCTATCCACCATGCGCCACCATGACTCCACTGTCTAATGTCGCTAATCACCTATGCTATCACCAAGTCACCACTGTTCCCACTGGATAATTCCATGGCCACCCCCTAGAAACCATGATCTCAAGAGATATGCCACTTACATGGTTTAGGACCACCAATTATCTCCTATGGAACCCATTAACAACTTTCATGAGCCATCTCTATAACAACCCTACTCTTTATTACACACTTAAACATAATTTATTACATAAAACATTCACTTGATACAACATAGAAGATCAAGAGGTATAGTGTATTTTGGGATTAGTAACATTACATAACAAATTAAAACATAAAACACAACATCTTATTGAAAAATATTTTTACACAACCACCACATTCCTTCGTACTTAGCATTGCATTGGATAACCCGAGGACAAGCATAAGAAAAGGGTGACCTATAAAGCCCAGTAAGGGAATAAATATGGAATAACATGAGGAATACAATACATGTTATTCAATCATCATATCAATGTAGAACAAGAGAAACATGAACATAAAGGCATGATATAACATGATTATCATAACAGGAAATGTGGCAACAACATTTAACATGATATTAGCATGAGCCAAGGCTCATTGCACATGGAGCATGAGTAAAACCTCATTGCTCATGAAGCACGAGTAGAACCTCATTTCACTTGAATTATAATGAGTCAAAACTCATTTCACATGACATATCATGATACTATACTTTACCCAATGCATTGGAGCGCTATTAGGGCACACCCTTCATAATCATTTCATTTCATGCATAAGTGTGCCACAAGGATCATACAACATGGAATCAATCATCATAATTTATTCCAAAATAAATAAATGTGGAATATATAAATTAATCTTTATAATCAATAAGTAAATGTGAATAAAGGTGAATACCCTTGATAGAGGAATGGTCATGGTATTCACTACACAATGACATTGGCTTCGAAAATTGGTGCAATTTCGGAAGCGTAACAGCATGATGTTAGAATTCAAAAAAATGGTTGATGAGAGAGAAATGTGTGTCTCATCATGTGTACATGAAATATAAATTAGGGGGGGTAATATAGATACATTTCTCAACAGATTTAATGGAATTTAGATACGTAATACAAAATAATTTCTTGAATGTAAATGAGGAGAGAAAAATTCCTTATGGAATTTCGACATAGTAACAGGTGTACATGAGAGGAATTAATAAGAGATAAAGGGGACCTCTCATTATTCAAACATGAATAGGGAAGTATAGGGGAGGTGAGATATCATACCCCAACATTATAATTGAAAATAAAAGTGCATAACAATATAAGGAAACTTGGACACAAATAAGGAAAGTGAGAATCCCTTACTTGGAAGTGTGATCCCAAAGGATTGAGAGGGGCTTGAGAGGGACTTTCTGGGAGATTAGGGCACCTTGGGAGGATTCTAAAGAGATTATGTCAGAGGTTGTAATAAATACAAAGTCTTTTAGTGAAAAGGAAGTGGGATCTTGGGTGGGTTTATATAGGAAAGGAGAGGGAATTCTTTATTATTTAGGTTTGGGACACCACACATTAAAGTAACAAAAACCACAAACAAGCCCATCATTTTTGCCCATGTTTTTTTGACAAAGGGGAGCGGGAAAAAATATTTTATAAGTCCAATGTCCTAACTTCTTAAAATAATAGGGTTTCTTATGTGGAGGTGAGTCACACTCTTAAGGAAATCAATTTAAAAAGCTAAAATGTTTTATAAGTCTTGAAGGGTCCACTAAAGCTTTGTAAAATAAATCAAACACACCTAAAATCACATTATTTTAATGTTAAAACATATATTGTCTGAATATAATGTTTATTTTATTTTATTACATCATTATTTGGTCATTATGATGTCATAAAACACATTATATATTTAAACAGTATTTAATTTTTACCCAAAAATTCAACAGTCTAAGAAAATTATGAAAAATTAACCATTGGATAATTTCGACATCCTGGTTCCAAAAATAATATTAATTCTATCCAAATAATTTTCTAAATATTTTAATTTTAACTTCTAAAATAAAAACTAAAATTTATAAAAAAATCATGGGTTTTGACAAAAATCGCTTTCAAACCTTAATAAAAATTAAAATTGTATTCATAAAAATTATGTGATCATTTATAATTAATAAAAATTAGTTTACTAATAATAATATCTTATTAAAATATTATTTAATTCAAAAATCCATTAATTCATCAAAATAGATTTCTTAGTTGAATATTAAATAAAAATACTATTTGTACTTTAAAAAACTATTTACAAAGTAACAATAATAAAATGAAATTATATTATTTATTATATAAAAAATAATGTACATAATCATAATGCTAGGGTATTGTTACATAACCCCTTAAAACACCCGCATAAGACCTTAGGGTAAGGTGAGTGATGGTGACCGACTCTTGTGGTGGCTCGGATAACATCGCTCTAGTGGTAATCTCTATCAACTTCCACTTCTCCCATAGGCAATTCCACACAGGCTTAACGTATTCAAGCACTACTTGGGCTTGGTCAAGAGTGAAGCCCAATGATACCACCTCCTTACCAAGCTCTGAAAAATGGGATTCTTATGTGGAAAGTCTACTGGATGAGGTTATAGCTTCCTTTGTCTTAGTAAATTGGATTTGTTAAAGCCCTATATTTATAATAATCATGTGATCACTATTCAACGACTATATTAACAACAGTCACAATTCTTAATGGTATTTTAAAATTCAAAACATAAAACCAAATAAGTGCATACATTTTTATAACCATAATAAGACATTTAAATAGACCAAGAGGAATTTTCATTAATGGATTTTTGTGTCGTTACAATCTCGATACTCATCCGACCACTGTTTAGGCCATATGAGAAGGATGAGAACTCACCACCACTATAGTGATACCACCACTACCAATTTTGAGATCCATCTTCTCCACTGAGGCCGCCACTTCCTTTGAATCCATGAACAACCATCATAGAGCTCTTTCGGCCACTTTGAAGGCTGGATGAAGAAAAAGCTTTGTTGTCCATCACCGCTGATCATACATGCCTCCACCTCCACTTCTTTCCACCTCACCATTCCACTATCACATTTCCATGATCCCATACATTCACTCAAGCCACTACCCCCATTGATCTAGTCCACGTGCAAACATCAAACACCTTCCATCTATTGGTTTTTCATATTTCACACCTGTCAGCCTTGCATGTGTGATTTCGAATAGACGATCCCCCGAGATTTGGGGGGAGCCTTGAAGAACAAGGAGGTTAAGGTCTTATCCCTTTGCCTATATAAATAAGGTATTCACAACCTTAAAGGGGTATTGAGTACCCAAATGAGGGATTCCACCATAGGAGGAGGCACTGCCCGATGCTGCACTATTCTCCCCCCTCTTCTTCTTCATTTTTCTTTTATTTATTTTGTTTTAGTTTTATTTTAAATTGTAATTTGAATTTTCATTTAGTTAATTAAATTAATCTATTCATGTAAATTATTTCCACCATTATTATTCTTCTCTTTTTTTAATTCTTTTTCTTTTAATTATTATTATTATTTTAATATTCTTATTTTCATTTTATTTTCTCATTACTTTTCTTATTTTTTTTATTTCATTCTCTATCTCTCATACCAATTCATTTTATTTTCTTATTTTTATTTTATTTCCCTCTCTCACTATTATTATTTTTAATTTTATTCTCAATATTCATCTTTTTATTTTATTTTATTTCTCATTCTCTTCCATCTTTCCACCAAAGTGATCTCTTTCTGTTGATAATGGTAGGATGACCTGAGGATTGGCTCGGGGTAGGTCGAGGTGCTCTTGAAATTTTCTTAAAGTTTATTTAATATTTGTGGTAGATATGAGTAGCATGCATGAGTGAGATTAATTTACTGATGTGGTGACTATTCCCTATGACATGAAACTTACTCTATTTATATTCTTTAGTTTAAATTATTTTCCTCTCTTAATTGGATAACTCTTCACACGATTAAGTTGAGCAAGTCAATGAATGAAATGGAATCTATAGGTATGGGTCTTGGAAGATCACACACCCTCGACCAAGATGTGTCATCAACATTGATTAAAGGAGGAGGTGGAATTGAGATTTCTTGGGCATTTAAAGATTCCACAATTTATAAATAAAAAGAATAGTAATTCAACATGAGATTCATGTTTGGATTATCAAGATAAAATAAAAAAATTAAGGAGACTAATTATTGAACCAAAAACCAAATACAAAACTAAGTTTTTTATTCCTTAACTCATTATATTTATAATTGGATGTTAGTTTAAGTTAGAATTTCTATTCTGCATGTCATTTAAATATTTTAGAAAGTAATCAAAAACCCAAAAATATTTTTCATTTATTTTCGTAAAATAATAAAAACAATAAAAAGAATTAGTATAAGTGAATTAGATAAAGTAGGTGAATAAACTAATAAGCTCCTCAAGTGAGATAACTTTGGTCAGCCACTGTACTTCACTAGGAAAATAATATTCTTTTTTCCATTCCCTATGAAAGATGTGAGTTCACACCTCTCCAACATAACTCCAAGGATCTTGATTATTGAGGACCTATGCCTATCAGAGGAGATGCATGAATCCATTATAGAGGCCTTTAAGATCCCACTCTAGTTCTTAATAGAGGTAGAAGCTGTAGATACCTTCTATGCTGAGGAAGTTAAGTGAGAATAATGTCACACTGTAATATCATTCTTTGAAGAAGACGAAGGATCTCTCTTGAAGGGGAACATCCACCCACTGTACATCACTGGACAGTTCAATGGTGTGTAATTCCATCACTGTCTATTTGACACCGGTTTTGGGATCAATCTCATATCAACCCAGACACTCCGTAAGCTGGGAAAAACTGAAGTAAATTTGAGTCCCTCTGATTTGAAAATTTAGGACTATGATAGGACTGAGTAGAGACCATGTAGAAGGATCTAGTTGAATACCCAGTTAGATGGATTGATAAAAAACATCAAGTTCATGGTTGTCTCATATAATACCACCTAAAATGCATTTATGGGTAGTCCCATGCTTCATCTACATGCAAAAATCTTTTCCTAGTATCATTAATGCCTCAAGTACTCCATTAGTGGCTGAATAAGAATTATTCAAGGTGATACATGTCCCTTAGACTCATATGAATCCCATTATATGGATTCCATCTATTACAAGAGAAAGGATAAGAAAGTTTATACCAATGATTTTGAGCATACAACTATTGTAGAAAACCCATGGATAGACTTGGATGATGCTTTCATCCTCCAGATTCATCGATTAGAGCCTACAACACCATACTTGGGAAACTAATTTTACATTTCTAGGAGGAAAGGGAACTGAATCCCTAGTTTAAGGAATTTCCGAAGATTACCTTATACTTCTATACAGGTCGGGAACAAGTGATACTAGAAGCCACTACCCCTGTGAAGTACCAAGATTTTTCTTTATGGCTATATCTATACATCATACTTGCCTGTTTCGCCAAGCCGGGTTGAACAAATAGTAATCAACCCACCACCATTGCTTTTATATAAATCATGGACCTCATGGTCAAAGGCCTAATGGAATCAGCATGAAAAACTCTATCTATATGATCTAAATATAGTAAGAGTCTCCTAGTGAGGACTCTACATCCACCCAAGCCGACACCAGTGTTACTCCAGGATCAGTTGGATTGGGTGAGAAATCTCTTCCCATTGATTCCCCTATCTCATATGATGAAGAGGATTTGGAATATTCTCCTTCCGCATTCAAAGAGGGCATCTCAACCACCGTTGATGAGATGATTTAGGTGAACCTTGGTACCAATATAGATCCAAGTCCAAAGATGATCAGTGTAGCAATGAATCTAGAGGAACAATAGCAGTATGCGACTTTCTTGAGAAAAAACTGTAATTTATTTTCCTGGAGTTATAATGAAATTATAGGACTAGACCCTCAGGTCACTATCCACCATCTTGGTCTCCCAGTGAGCCATCGTGGGTTCAAGAAGCCTCCTAGAAAAATAAACCCTTCACATGGTGCCATGGTTAAGTATGAAGTTGATAATATTATCAAATAAAATTTGTCAAGGAAGATTAGTACCCCAAGCAATGTTATCCGAGCCACCCCAAGAGTCTGTCACCATCGTAAACATTTCCCTTAGGTCTTATGTGGCTGTTTTAAGGGGTTATGTAACAAATCGATAGTACTATGTTCATGTACATTATTTTTTTCTATATAATAATGTATATACATTCTTGTCATCATTGATACATTGTAAATAGTTTTTAAAGTACAAATAGAGTTTTTAGTTATTATTTAATTAAGAATTATATTTTATTAAATTAAGGGATTTTTGAATTAAATAATATTTTAATAAAATATTATTATTAAATTAATTTTTATTAAATATAAATGATCTTATAATTTTATGAATGCTATTATAATTTTTATTAAGTTTTGAAAGCCATTTCTGTCAAAACCCGTGAATTTTTGATAAATGTCAGTTTTTATTTTAAAAGTGAAAATTAACATATTTTTAAAATTATTTAGGTAAAATAAATGTTATTTCTGGAATCAGGAGGTCGAAATTATCCAACAGTGAATTTTTCATAATTTTCTGAGACAGTCAACTTTTTGGGTAAAAATTAAATACCGTCTAAATATATAATGTGTTTTATGACATCATAATGACCCAATAGTGATGTAATAAAATACTATAATCTTTATGTTCGGCCAATATATGTTTTAAAATTAAAATAATGTGATTTTGGGTTTGTTTTAATTACTTTTCAAAGCATTAATGGACCCCTCAAGACTTATTAAACACCTTGTCTTTTTAAATGTTTTTTCATGGGAGTGTGACTCACCTCCACATAAGCAAACCTATTATTTTAAGAAGTTCGGACTTTGGCCTTATAAAATATTGTTTTACTCTTCCCTTTTCCAAAAACCATGGGCAAAAACCATGGGATGGTTTGTGGTTTGGATTAATTTAATATAAGGGGTCCCAAACCTAAATAATAAAGAATTCCCTCACCTTTCCTATATAAACCCACCCAATCTCCCACTTCCTCCTCACTCAAAGCCTTTGAAGTTCATCCAACCTCTACCCTACTCTCTCTATAATCCTCCCAAGGTGCCCCAATCTCCCAATAAGCCTATGACAAGCCTCTCTCTAGCCTTTAGAAGCACACTTCCAAGTAAGGGTTTTTCTTCCTTTCTCATTTTTGTCCAATTTTATTCATATTGTTATGCCCTTTTAATTTCAATTATAAATGCTGGGGTATGGTTTCGAACCTCCACCATAATTCCCTCTTATTTTTTGAATTATGTGATACCCCTTTCTCTCTCATTAAATGCCTCCTATGTACACCCGTTACTATGCAGAAATTCCGAAAGGATCTTCTCCCTCCTCTTTTACATTCAAGCAATACTTTTGTATCATGAATCTAAATTCCATTACAATTGTTTGGAAATGTATATATATAAACCCCTTACTGTCCATTTCATGTAAATATGATGATACACCCCTTTCTCTCTTATCAACCATTTTTATGAATTCTTATGTCACGCCGTTACACTACCGAAATTGCACCGATTTTCTAAGCCAATGCCATAGTGTAGTGAATACCATGCACATTTCTCCATCAATGGTATTCACCATTATGCACATTTACTTATTTATTATAAAGTTTCATGTATTAATTCCACATTCCTTTATCATGGAATAAATTATTATGTTTTATAAATCAATGTTTTATGATCCATGTGACACACTTATGCATAAAATGAAATGTTTAAGAAGGGTGCACCCTTATAGCGCTTCAATGCATTGGGTAAAGTATAGTATCATGATACTTCATGTACAATGAGTGTTGAATCATGATAATTCATGTGAAAAGAGGGTTTACTCGTGCTTCATGTGCAATGAGGGTTTACTCATGCTCCATGTGCAATGAGCCTTGGCTCATGCTAATTCCATGTTAAGTGTTGTTGCCACATTTCCATGTTATGGTTATCATGATTTATCATGCATTTATGTTCATTTTTCTCTTGTGATCTATTTATATGCCTAATGTATAACATTTATTGTACTCGTCATGTTATTCCATGTGTATTCCCTTACTGGGCATTATATCTCACCCCTTTCTTATGCATGTCCTCAGGTTATCCCATGCAATGCTAAGTACGAGGGAATGTAGTGGTCATGTAAAGGAAGTTTTCAATAAAGATTTTGTATTTCATGTTTAAATTTTTTATGTAATGATCCTAATCCCCAAAGAAACTAAACCTCTCTATCTTCTTTGTTGTATCAAGTGAAGTAATATGTAATAAATCATGTTTAAGTTTGTATTAAAAAGCAGGGTTGTCATAGTTGGTATCAGAGGATAGGTTTAGTTATTTTTGGGATTAGGATTAGAAAACCCTAGTAAAGCTTTAGAGACAAGACTAAGTATAATAAAAACATCCCTAAGTTTTGGTAGGTACTGAGTAAGAGGTTTATCAAGCAAATACATCCCTGTCTGGATACGAGCAGGTAGAGGCGGCTCTGGCACAGATGTATCCTAGGGGTAAAACTCGAAAACACCGCTTTGAGCTAGACTTGAACGGGAACTGGTGAATGAAAATGGGACTTTATACACTCTTGGTTACAACACTCATGGGGGATATATTTTGATAAATTCACAAGCTTACTATGAACCCTTATTAAGGGAATTAAAAAAATGCCCCTTAGAATATATGTTAGAAATTAGATCATGAAAAGCCTAGATTGAAGCCTATAGACTCATGAGTTAAGGAAATAAAAGTTTATTTATAAGTCATAAAATTTTGTCTTTAGATTAACCTTTATGTGTTACCCCTAACTATACTTTTATTCTAGCCAATGGCTAGTAATAGGAGGACTCGAGCTAACAACCGATGTGAAGATCAGTGTGATGACTGTACTAATGAGATGCCCAATCCAATGGGAGTGGGAATCACAAACTTTGTCATGCTTCTCTCTTAGATAACTCAAGTTTTGAATAGAAACACGGGTCAAGAGGAACGTTCAACCACCCCTAAGAAATAACAAGTCTCTATCGAGAGCTTCATGAGACAAAGGCCTCCTACTTTTAGTGGATCATCCGATCCCACGATCGCTGAACAATGGATCAACTCCATTGAAAGATCTTCTCCATCCTTCAATGTTCTGAACAAGAGAAGGTTCTCCTAGAGGCTTATCCTATGGAGGGTGATACTGATCAATGGTGGACGTTGATAAAAAATATGAAGATTGAGGAGAAGATCTAGGCGTTGGAATGGAAGGATTTCTGGAAGATGTTTTTCGATAAATATTTTCCACGCACCCTTCGAATTAAGATGGAAAGGGACTTCCTTTCCCTCAAGAAAAAAGATGAAGAATCTGTTGGAGCGTATGAGAAAAAATTCACAAGGCTTGCATGATACACTTTTGGCTTTGTCGTTACCCCCGAATGCAAAGTTGACCACTTCTTTGGTGTGCTGAAGCCTAGCCTGTGGAAAGCATTTGTGATCCGTGACTTTGACAGCTATGAGGAAATTGTCTGATGTGCCCTCAAGGTTGAAATGGAGATCGGAGAATCACAGTGGTATCATGGGGATAAGAAGCATAAGGTGGACTTCAATGCTGGTGGTCCAATGGATAAATCCAATGGTGCTAAGAAGATCCAGCACCCCACTTTCCAAAAGTGTGGAAAGAAGCACCCTGGAAATTGCCTTAAGGGGACAAGGAAATGTTTCAGGTGTGGAAGAGAAGGGCACCTAGCTGTTAACTGTCGACAAGAAAGACCCGTGGCTATGATAGAGGAGAGGAATGCTCCGTTCGAACCTCAACATGTTGTTCAATGCTACAAATACAAATAAATGGGGCATTTTGCAAATCAGTTCCCTAATCCAAGGGTTTTCGGAGGAAACCAACAACCTCCAAGGCAGTAAGGAAGATCTTTTTCCATCAATTCTTCCGAAGTGAACCCTGACAACGAAGTGGTGACAGGTACGCTAGTTATTCATTCAAGAATAGAGAACGTACTTTTTGATTCAGGTTCTACACATTCTTTTATATCTTGAAAGTTTAGTAGAACAATCCCAGCACCACCACAAATCAGGGAAGTGAAGATGCTGGTGAGTACGGAAAATGGGGAAATCATTGCATCCCATGAATATAAGTACTCCCCTGTTATAATCTGTGGATTGAATTTCTCGGAGAACCTCGTCATACTCCCTCTGGTGGAATTTGATGCAATTCTTGGCATGGATTGGCTTTCCTTATATAGATCTAACATACATTGTTGGGAGAGGGAAATCACACTCCATATGGAGAATCGACCCCCGATTATTTACAATTGTAAGGAGGAAGATGAATCTCCTTTAGCTCCATCATCTCAAGCATGGATATTACTGCCCTATGAGCACGCGTATCAGGCTCAGATGATTGAGTCCAAAGAATAAACCATCCTTGAAGAAATGCCTATTGTGAGGGAATTCGCTGAAGTGTTTCCCGAGGAACTGACCGGTCTTCCTCCTAGAAGAGATGTTGAATTCTCAATTGAACTTATACCCAGGGAATTAACAATATCCAAGACTCCATATAGAATGGTTGTTGTAGAGCTTGAAGAGCTGAAGAAACAACTATAGGAGAATCTGGATAAAGGGTTTATATGCCCAAGTGCTTCACCATGGGGTGCACCAGTCCTCTTCGTCAAGAATAAGGTTGAATCAATGTGGATTTTCATCGATTATCGTGAACTTAACAAAATCACAATAAAGAACAATTATCCTCTCCCATGAATTGATGACTTGTTTGATTAGCTGCGTGGAGCACAATACTTCTCCAAGGTGGACTTACGATTGGGATATTATCAAGTAAGGGTGAAGTAGAAAGATATCCCCAAGACTGCTTTTCGCACAAGATACGGGCACTATGAATTCATAGTAATGCATTTAAGACTCACTAATGATCCAACAATCTTCATGGACTTAATGAATAGAGTCTTTAGATATTACCTCGACAAATTTGTGGTAGTCTTTATGGATGATATTCTAATATACCCCAAAACTAAGGAGGATCATGAAGAGCATTTAAGAACTGTACTAGAGACTTTGTGCAAGGAGAAGATCTATACAAAGTACAACAAGTGTCAGTTTTGGTTGAAGGAGGACTCATCCTTGGGCCATATCATCACAAGAAATGGGATATCTATGGATCCCTCCAAAACAAATGCAATTAAGGGATGGCTGAGGCCAACATCGGTAACAGATATCCGTAGCTTCTTGGGGTTAGCTGGATATTATCGATGATTTGTGAGAAATTTCTCATGATTGTCCAACCCTCTTACCAAGATAACTCGAAAGGGAGTAAAGTTTTATTGGAGTGATGAATATGAAGAAAGCTTCAAGGAGTTGAAAATAAGGCTTATCACTGCGCCCATACTCACTTTACCCACAAGTGGGGAAATATTTGTGGTATTCAGTGATGCTTCAAAGAAGGGATTAGGCTATGTGCTAATACAGAATGATAAAGTGATATCCTATGCCTCAAGGAAGTTGAAAATACATGAGCGAAACTATCCAACACATGATCTAGAGTTAGCGGCGGTGATCTTTGCCTTGAAAATTTGGTGACATTATCTCTATGGGGAGAAATGTGAGATATATACTGACCACAAGAGTCTTAAATATATATTCACATAGAAAGAGATTAATATGCGCTAGAGAAGATGGATAGAGCTCATCAAAGATTATAACTGTTCAATACCTTACCACCCTGGGAAATCAAACAAGGTGGCAGATTCCCTAAGTAGAAAGGACCCAGCGATTCTATCAATGATGAGAATTGAGAAGGATCCAATCTTCTTAGACTTGATGAAGATGGACATGGGAATCATAAAGAAGGGAACATCATCAATCCTTTCACAAATTATTGCTCAACCATCACTTTTGGAAAGGTTAAAGGATTCTCAAAAGGATGATGTGGGAATTCCGGAAAAGGTGGAAGCTATCGAAAAAGGGAAATCCTTAGAGTTTAATGTTAATGAAGAAGGAATTGTGCGGTTTGGGAAAAGACTATGTGTTCCATCAAGTCCAGAGTTGAAGAAGGAACTTTTGGATAACGTACATAGTTCAAATTTCTCTATTCACCCAGGGAGCACAAAGATGTATCAAGATCTCTGAGAAAACTTTTGGTGGGATAATATGAAGAAGGAGATCGCAGAATATACATCAAAGTTCCTGGTGTGTTAGCAAGTCAAGGCAGAGAGGCAGAAGTCTAAGGGAATGATGCAACCATTGCCCATAACAGAATGGAAATGGGAGAACATCACCATGGACTTTGTCAACAGACTTCCAAGGACATCCAAAGGAAACAATGCAATCTGGGTTGTTGTGGATTGTCTTACAAAGACTGCACACTTCATTTCTATTCAGGAGGATTTCTCATTGGATCAACTGGAACAGATATATATTAGGGAAGTGGTAAGGTTACATGGAGTACCACTATCTATTATGTCTGATCGAGATCCAAGATTCACCTCTAAGTTTTGGAAGAGTCTTCATCATGCTCTGAATACTGAACTGAACTTCAGTACGACTTATCATCCTCAAACTGATGGCCAATTTGAGCGGACTATCCAAACACTTGAGGACATGTTGAGATCATTTTCAATGGAATTTAAAGGAGGATGGGATCAACATCTTCCACTGGTTGAATTCTCTTACAACAACAGTTTCCACTCAAGAATCCAAATGGCACCATATGAAGCCCTGTATGGGAAAAGGTGCAGAACACCGGCATGTTGGGATGAGGTCGGTGAACGTAAGCTTCTTGGACCAGAAATGGTCAAAGAAATGGTGGAGAAGGTGAAAACCATTCAGTAGCATATCAAGGCAGCCCAGAGTCGACAGAAGAGTTATAAATATAACCGTCGATGATACCTTGTGTCTAGTATTGGAGACATGGTTTTTCTACGCATATCTCTGTGGAAAAAGGTCATGAGGTTTAGAAAGAAAGGGAAGTTAAGTCCAAGGTACATCGGCCCCTTCGAGATTCTTGATCGTGTCGGGGATGTGGCCTATCGACTAGCACTTCCACCTACCATGGACAAAGTACATGATGTCTTTTATGTATCCCTCTTAAGAAAGTACATACCGGACCCTTGACATGTACTCTCTTCTGAGGTGGTACAATTGGAAGATGATCTTTCTTATGAGGAGAAACCAGTTAAGATCTTAGATCATAGAGAAAAAGTTATATGAAATAAGAAAATGTCCCTCGTCAAGGTGTTGTGGGGAAACCACAAGTTTAAAGAAGCAACTTGGGAATCAGAGTAAATGATGAAGCTGAGTTACCCACATCTGTTTTAGTGTGGGAAAAGGAAAATTTCGAGGGTGAAATTTTTTTAGGGGGGAATATTATAATGACACAAAGTTTTATTAATAGAAATCCCTCTTGATCTAATTAAATGTCTCTATATGTTTATATAAATTGTCAACTTCTTTGGTTTTATGTTATGAATTTTGACCGTTGCTAATATAGATGTTGAACAGTGATCACATGATTAGTATAAATATAGGGCTTTAAAAAATCCAATTTACTCAGACAAAAGAAACGATGACCTCATCCAGTAGAATTGCTCCATACAAAGCCCATTTTTCAGAGCTCAGAAAAGAGGTGGTGTCCTTGGGATTCGCTCTTGACCAAGCCTAAGCTGAGCTTCATCATGTCAAGCTCAAACGGGACCGTCTACGACAAAAGTGGAAGTTGATAGAGATTACCACTCGAGCAATGTTATCTGAGCCACCCCAAGAGTCTGTCACCATCGCACACCTTACCCTTAGGTCTTATGCGTCTGTTTTAAGGGGTTATGTAACAAATCGATAGTACTATGTTCATGTACATTACTTTTTTTGTATATAATAATGTATATACGTTCTTGTCATCATTGATACATTGTAAATAGATTTTAAAGTACAAATAGTGTTTTTAGTTATTATTTAATTAAGAATTATATTTTATTAAATTAAGGGATTTTTGAATTAAATAATATTTTAATAATATATTATTATTAAATTAATTTTTATTAAATATAAATGATCTTATAATTTTATGAATGCAATTATAATTTTTATTAAGTTTTGAAATCCATTTCTGTCAAAACCCATGAATTTTCGATAAATGTCAGTTTTTATTTTAAAAGTAAATATTAAAATATTTATAAAATTATTTAGATAAAATAAATGTTATTTCTGGAATCAGGACGTTGAAATTATCCAACGGTGAATTTTTCATAATTTTCCGAGACAGTCAAATTTTTTGGTAAAAATTAAATACCGTTTAAAAATATAATGTGTTTTATGGCATCATAATGACCCAATAGTGATGTAATAAAATACTATAATCTTTATTTTCGGCCAATATATGTTTTACCATTAAAATAATGTGATTTTTGGGTTTGTTTGACTTACTTTTCCAAGCATTAATGGACCCCTCAAGACTTATTAAACACCTTGTCTTTTTAAATGGTTTTTCATGGGAGTGTGACTCACCTCCACATAAGCAACCCTATTATTTTAAGAAGTTCGGACTTTGGACTTATAAAATATTGTTTTCCTCTTCCCTTTTCCAAAAACCATGGGCAAAAACCATGGTATGGTTTGTGGTTTGGATTAATTTAATATAAGGGGTCCCAAACCTAAATAATAATGAATTCCCTCACCTTTCCTATATAAACCCACCCAAGCTCCCACTTCCTCCTCACTCAAAGCCTTTGGAGTTCATACAATCTCTGCCCTACTCTCTCTAGAATCCTCCCAAGGTTCCCCAAGCTCCCAAGAAGCCTCTGACAAGCCTCTCTCTAGCCTTTGGAATCTCACTTCCAAGTAAGGGTTTTTCTTCCTTTCTCATTTTTGTCCAATTTTCTTCATATTGTTATGCCCTTTTAATTTCAATTATAAATTCCGGGGTATGATTTTGCAACTCCCCCATACTTTCATATTATTGTTTTAATTATGGGATACCCCTTTCTCCCCCATTAAATGCCTCCCATGTACACCTATTACTATGCCGAAATTCCGAAAAGAACTTCTCTCTCATCTTTTACATTCAAGAAATACTTTTGTATCATGAATCTAAATTTCATTACAATTGTTTGGACATGTATCTATATGACCCCATTCCTTTCCATTTCATGTAAATATGATGAGACACCCCTTTCTCTCTCATCAACCATTTTTATGACTTCTTATATCACGCCGTTACGCTGCCGAAATTGCACCGATTTTCTAAGCCAATGCCATTGTGTGGTGAATACCATGCCCATTTCTCCATAAAGGGTATTCAACTTTATGCACATTTACTCATTGATTATAAAGTTTCATGTATGAATTCCACATTCTTTTATCGTGGAATAAATGATTATGTTTTATGAATCAATGTTTTATGATCCATGTGGCACACTTATGCATGAAATGAAATGTTTAAGAAGGGTGCGCCCTTATCGCGCTCCAATGCATCGGGTAAAGTTTAGTATCATGATACATCATGTGCAATGAGTTTTGACTCATGATAATTCATGTGCAATGAGGGTTTACTCTTTCTTCATGTGCAATGAGGGTTTAATCATGCTCCATGTGCAATGAGCCTTGGCTCATGCTAATTCCATGTTAAGTGTTGTTGCCACATTTCCATGTTATGGTTATCATGCTTTATCATGACTTTATGTTCATTTTTCCCTTGTGATCTATTGATATGCCTAATGTCTAACATGTATTTTACTCCTCATGTTATTCCATGTGTATTCCCTTACTGGGCTTTATAGCTCACCCCTTTCTTATGCATGTCCTCAGGTTATCCCATGCAATTCTAAGTATGAGGGAATGTAGTGGTCATGTAAAGGAAGTTTTCAGTAAAGATGTTGTATTTCATGTTTCAAGTTTTTATTTAATGATCCTAATCCCCAAAGACATTAAACCTCTCGATCTTCTTTGTTGTATCAAGTGAAGTTTTATGTAATAAATCATGTTTAAGTTTGTATTAAAAAGAAGGGTTATCATAATTATTGCTATTATAAGGATACATCAATAATGAGGCAAAGTATCAAGCTCTCATCACTGGTCTTGATCTGGCCCTTGAGATTGAATCCCCCTACTTACATGTGAAGGGAGACTCTGAGTTATTCATCAAGTAAATCAATGGAGATTATATCATCCGGAAGCCAGAACTCATGACCCTACTGGAGAAAACTCACTAGTTAATGGCCCAGTTCCCTTCTCAACCAGAGGTGACTCATGTTTCCCTATCATAGAATGGTCAAGATGATGCCTTGGCTAGTCTAGTCACCTCTCTTATAGAGACTATCTAGGATGACCTATTCATTCATATGGTGCATCAGAGATTCATTACTCCCATCATTCCAAATGGCGATGATATCCAGAAGGTAAACTAGTTAGATAATGCTGCTTCTACATTGGGACCTTCAGATCCCCCATAGTAGAGGAAACCTCCAATTAGAAAGCTCCTTTCATCGAGTACCTCCAGCACTGTGGTCTCCCACCAAATCAAGCTAAATGTGAGAAAATATATCTTCCAAAACATCTTTCACCCTCCCAGATTAGGAACAACATTGAGAAGGTTCTCTATAGACATGGGTTTGATGTAATTATACTCTATTGTATTCAAAGAGATGAGATTCCCTAGGTTATGTAAAAAGTTCATGCTAGGTCCTATGATGCTCATTAGATAGGGTTGAATCTCTCCAACTAGATTTGAAGGTTGAGATACTTTTTTCCCATTATGGTCCATGAATTTATTGAGTTCTCCAATAGGTTTCATGCATGTCATATTCGTTCTAACTTTGTGCATCGACCACTGGAGTCCCTCCATACTACCAAGTATTCTTGGCCCTTTTCATTATGGGGCCTCAATGTCATGGAACAATATCCACTAGTAACATCTCTACAATTCAAGTTCATTATGAAAATTATGGATTTATTCTCTAAGTGGGAAGAAGAAGTTACTCTTAATGAGGTCAAGGACTTATTTGTGATTGAATCTATGAGCTTCCACATCATCCATCAGTTCAGAGTTCCTCACACAATTCTCACGAAAAATGGTACCAACTTCTGGGATTCTAATCTGAAGAAGTTTTATGCCATTTATAGAATCCAGTCCAACCATAATTACTGATACCATGCACAAGAAAATGGACAAACCTAGGTGTTCAAAAAACCACTCTCTAATATTCTGCAGAAGATGGTGGGCCAGAACAAGAATAGTTGGATGGACAAGATCTTGAATTCTCTCTGGGCTTACAGGATGACAGATTAAAATTACACCCAGGTGACTCCATATTTCCTAGTATACGGAATAGAGGTAGTCCTTCCTATAGAGATTTAGTTACCATCACTCTGAATAGATTTCTATGACTAGAGAACTCCAGATAGAATAATATAAGTCCATCTAGCTAAGCTATAATACCTCAAATATAATAGTCTCAATACCTTGCATAATCTAGAGAGGCACAAGAATAAGTTAGAGATATAATTTTAATAATAAGGTTTGACTTCTATATTTACTTTAGGGTGACATGGTACTGGATCTTAGAACTCCAATGATACCCAGTAGGAAACCACCAAAATTGGAGCCCAAGTGGGAAGGACCTTATATCTTTTATAAGGTCTATCCCAATGGTGCATACTATTTGATCACTATGGATGGAGAGAACATCACTCCTACAACCAAAGCTAATTTTCTCAAGAAGTTATTCATGTAAGGAACCACAATTTGAGATGTATGACTTTAAACTATATAGCGTCAACATCCTAGGCACATGACATTAAACTGGATGCCTGATCCAAACTTTAAGACCTTAAACTAATAGATATATTATGGTCTGGGATCTACGACCTTAAAATAAAAGATTAAGTCTAGTAATCACAACTTTAAACTATATGCAAGTTTTCCTTGGGAGTGTATTATGAAGTGTGGTCTCCTTGGTCCTCATTAACGTTGGGTTATAGATGCCATATCATGTACACCCATCTTGAAATGCCTTTCCCCCCATCATCCCCACAACATGATGTTAAACTGCGCTATCCTAGACACACAATGATAAAATGTATAGTGCAAACATCCTAGTTTAATGACATTGAACTGTGTAACAACCTTCTTCCTAGACATATGAAAATAAACTGCATAATGCAACTAACCTAGCTACTCTATGAGAAATTGAACAACACCATAATGTCCTCAACTGAGAGGACATCACCCTTGACATTGGTTATCTACCATTCCATGTTCAAGAACTACATGTGTCTTGATTTCTATCCTCATAGGATATGTAGAAATACCCAGGTTTTTACATCATGGCACACCCCCCAAAAAATCCCCCCTCCTCGTGTATAGGTCATACCTATACAGGGAAATTTATATCAAGAACTAGGTGTGGCTTGATTCCCATGCATAGAGATGCACATAAAATTTTTATTTTGGTCTAGATGTAAATTCATCAACCCTCCTTCACCCTTAGGCCCCATCTATGACATGGTTAACCCACTTGGTCCTTGCTCACATCAAGCATTTCTTCTATCCATGCCATCTATGTGTCTATAGGTCCAGTCTCAAAAGTCTCCTGAGAAATATGTGGCATGGTGCTATGGATTAGTTATACCTCATTCAAATTGGGTTTGTTATGACCCCACATCAAACATATCCCTTTTTGGAGTAAATACACCATGGTATGAAATCTATGACTTTAAACTAGGAGTTAGAATCATCAACACACGACATTAAACTATGATTCTACCCTGAACAAGTTTAGGATGCCTCACGATAATCATGGGACGCCTTAGTTCCCTCACCAGTGATGATTTATCCCCACCAGTGTTGGTATCTCACCATGTTGTGTTTGATAACTATGTGTGTATTGATTCCCATCCTCATGGGATACATAACGATGTCCATACACTTTGTCTTTGGGACCAACTACAAATTCATCAAACCTTCATCCCCTTATACTCAACTGCGGTATAGGAATCGTGACCTTAAACTATATAAAATTCATATTAGGGTGTCTATGTGGTATGAGAACCTCCTTTTATCCATTAAACATGCCATATATATACCCTTAGATTTAATATTTTCCATATAGTCCAAGCATCACGAATTTAAACTATATTCAAGACTCTCTTTAGGATTTTGTGGTGCGGCATGGGCATCCTCAATCCTCATTCATGCCTAGTTCTCACTCCTCCATGTTACAAATATTCACACATGTGTCCACTTGAGGAACTTCCTTTTTCTTGATCTAATATTAAAGACCTTAAACTAATAGCCATAATTTGGTCTATGATATATGACCTTAAAATATTTGTGAATCCTGGTTTTGAATACCACTCTCTGATGTGCTTCATTCCATACATTGAGTATTTCTTGGTTTGGGTTTCCATCATATTTCAAATTCATATGGACCCCCTAACAGTGATGGTCCCATTCCATTTTGGCTCACCTCCCATCCTGGGCTAGCACCCTAATGGGTATCTGATAGAAAATGAAAGATCCTATGTTTTGAACATGGTCAACAATTGATTTTTCATTTTCTATCCTCATTCCTGAATGGTGTGGCTGGGGTTCCTGTGTTTTTAATATAGTCAGAACTTGATCCCTATCCACTAGTCACCTCAAATCTAGATCTTAGAAGTCTCATCTTACATCCTTTATACTTACCTGTATTGTGGTGTAATTATAATACCCTTGGTTTTACCCCTAATGTGCGCTTCCACATGTCCGTAAAACCACCTTTCTATTCATTGTTTCCCACATCGAGCATAACTCATGTGGGATTAAGAGTTCTAGTAAGGTGTGTACTGATGTGGATGAGCTGTGAAAAGGGGCCCTTGTTCTAATCAGTCCAAACTCTATGACCTTAAAATAAGAGCCTACGGTCAATTAAACATGTCCTTAAATTGTTTATAAAAAGTCCAATCATTACGAATTTAAACTATATATGAGATTGTCTTTGGAAAGTGTTCTATGTCATTTGTACCTCCTTAGCTCTCATGCACATCAGTTTTTTCACTCAATCAAACTACACATGCCCATTCGGGATATAAATCCCATGGTCTAGGAAGTACAACCCTAAACTATGTGCAATGTCCCAGTCACATGATGTTAAACTATAAGGTGCATCTTGATCACACGACATTAAATTTTACAATGTTCCATACTTAGCATATGACTTAAAACTATGTGTCTATCATAATTTTATAGGATGTAAAGCTGGTGGGTATCTTAGGCCCTTTCCTGAGACCCCTTCCTTCGATGTCGGTTACCTACTGTATCAATCCTGTTTCTTCAGGATTTGTTCAACATTCGAGATAGTGCTCCCCTGAAATATGGGTTTGATCATTGTTCAGACCAATATGCTTGCACTAGTGTTCTCTAAGCCATGGTGGCATAATCTCAATAGTATTGGAGTCCATTCGAACATTCCATCACTCCATTCCCATACTTCACATACCAGTTATTTGGATCATCATCCTCTTCCATGTTCGAAGGGACCCCTAATGGTTAGGTCTCATTCCATTTTGTCTCACCTACCTTCCTGGGCCAATGTCATAGAACACTATAAATAAAATTCTGATATAGGTTTCATGTTTCGAACATGTTCAATGATCAAAGCTCATTTTTTGTGCCCATCCCAAGATAATGACATGGATACTGTGTTTTGAACACATTCATAAGTTATCCTATATCACCTTGCAACTCTCCTTGTGTTCTAAATTTTGGGCATTTTGATTCACAATTTTTATCCCCCTTTGTCCGGGTTGAATTCAACACCCCTGGAATTATCCCCCTCATGCATTAATGAACATTGGAAAAGTAAGTTGGATATTCTAAGAGCCCTATTTTCCAAGAACAACCTCTATAACCTAGGCATTCTTGTTGGTTAGTCAACAATAGAAAACCCTAGGTGTTGAATAGCTATCCAACACTATCATATGTTGAGAAATAACATTGTCATCCCTTGTTTCTCACACCAGGCATGGCCCATGTGAGATTAGGGATTGGTTATTAGTTTTCTTATAAATATAATCGAAGCAAGATAATAGAGCAAGAAAATAAGTTTGAGCATACAAATGAAACACCAGAGTTTCAAAGGGTCATCCAGATTTCATATCCTATCCCTTGAAACCATTTTCCTTTATGGATATGCCTTAGATATTGAATGATTAATCTCATCCACCTTCCACTGGGTGATATCAAAGGCCTTCTTCCTCACTGTCAGGCCTTCCTTATTCTCACCAGACTTGGAGAAAACATTGTTGGAATGATCCCCTAATAGTCTTTATATGATTGGAATTCAGATTCCACCTTTTTTTATCACATATTTCTTGGCCTCAGACATAGGTAGTTGAGTCCTCATACTATTAGTGGTCTCATCATGAGTAGTAGTGGCCATTAAGAGATCTTGTGCCATCTCCTCCAGGAGGGAGATCTCTTCCTCAACCTTCTAAAGAACCTAAGATCCCTTAGCCTTGTGTTTCATCTAGGATAGGTCATGATCTTAACCTTCCTTTCATGCCTGTACAATGATCAAGTCCTAATCTAGTGCATGAAAAGTGTTGGAATCCATCCCAGAAGTCCCTAGACTGACCAATAAATGGTAAAGAGATCTCACCCATTATAGCAGATTAGATATCTGGATGTGGGTGATGAAGTTCTACATGTTCCTCCATGCCTTGCGTCATAAGATCTAGTTATCCTCAGTAAATTATGGAAAGAATCCTCAAAATCTTCAGGTGGAATTGTCTCATGTGGAGTAAATATCACAAATATGTTTTTGGATGGTTCCCCCAATTATAGATCTTGAAGCATGAGTGGTTGGATGACCATCCCTAGGGAATAATTCCTCATCACCCTCTCCACCTATGATAGAAGTTTCCATGATACCTTGAGGCATCATAGAGGTGGAAACTATCATCCCATCTCCTTTGGAAGATCCTACTAGTGGAATAACCTTAGATTCAACCTCCTTAGTCATCCCTGGTAACAATTCTTGGGTAGTCACACCTAATGAAGCATCCCAGTCACCTCAGTCACTGACCATATTATTTCTTCCTCCATCATAGTTTAGGCACCAATAACTATTTCTTGTAATTCCACTACCACAGGCTTATATTCCATGAATCTTTAGGCCAACCCAATTGTGTGCCTTGTCTCAGCCCCTTCAACAGAAACTAAATCTCTAATTTCTTCCTTCGTTGGAACCTCTTCGCTTGGCTCATCCACCATGGTTCCATCATCCAGTCTTTTTGTGGGCCTTGCCTCGACCCCCTCTGCTGAGGGCACAATCTCAGCAGTCCCCTTTGGTAGTGCCTCTACGGTTGGACCGACCTCTATAGCCTCCCCATCCATCTCCACCAGGAGGGTAACCTGCACCATCATCACCTCATACTCTATAGCCACAACCTCAACAGTAGGCACCAAGGGTTGATCACCCATAGCCAAAGTGTCAGAAAGGATCCCCACACTCACCCCTTCACAGGTTGAGGTTCCCTTACCTTTCTCTTGAGGTCTGTCATGAACTTACCATTCTTCATTACTCGTCGATTCCTATGTAATAAAAGATAGGTTTAGGTAATGATCTTGATGATTGATCAGTGTTCAAAGCATGCAAAGATCATTTAGTTTACTTGTTTAGTAAAAATATTCCAATCGACATCTGAGATTTGATAGTCATTTCCCCCAGGAGTCTTTCGATCCTTCACCTTCATCTGTATAGATCACAAGGGTATCCTGGGGGGAGGACATACCCAAAAACTTCCTAACTTTATTGTTCAAGGGATGTGTGGTACCTTGGGAGTAGACTACATCTTCAAGCTCCACCATGAAACACATCTCTTTAGTGTGAGGAGTGTAGAAACCTTCATTTTCATTTCCCATACTAGTGAGGAATATCCCATCAGTAATGATATACTACCACACCCCATGAAGAGTGGTGATCTAATTTTGTATTTCCCAGGTCTCCTAGGCATTTGAATATACAAAATCACATGGAACATTCAGGAGATGTACTTGTTTCCCTGAACCTTGAACATGTGCCCCTAGGGTCACCTCAAAGGACCCAACTACTTCATAATGCTGCTTTCTCAAGAGCCTCGAGCCCAATACGATTCCTTCCAATACAACTCCTGCCTATCCGAGCCCATGAACTACTAGACCCATTGTTGTTTTCCTACCCACTAGACCGCCTCTACCACCACAGTGCCCTCCAACCCCCATTTGACCTCGGTCCTATGATGGAGGGCTCACCACTTCATTGGCTCGAATGTCCTACTGTCTCAGTATAGTCCCAGGGTATGCATTCTCCCAACTATGCACATAGTCATGAGTAAGATCATACACAATAGTGGGTAAAGGAAACTTGTTTTGAATATTCCTATCTTCATGTGTGAACATTAGAAAAATATACCTCTTCATCGAGGTGTCTCACTCATGAATCACCTATAATTACACCTTTAGGGTTAATATATATAGACACCTAAATGTCCTTGCGAATCAGTTCACATTATACAGCTCAAAAACTAGCTTGAAGTCAACCCTTACTACCAGTACCCCACCCTGAAAGGCTTGGAGGTACGATCTCTATTCCTCAGTCCCTATTCTGTCATCGTTCATCACCCCTATTGGTAGGGGGAACATATGAAACATGAAGTGATATACCAACCCAACTTTATCCAACACTTCCACCAAGCCCAACCTGAATGGGAGAATTCTTGTGATATTTAGAATCCCTGGTTGGATGTTTCTCATGGGAGGGTAAATGGGGCTTGGGGATTCATATCCCCTGATATGTGTGATCACCCAACTATATAGGAAGTGAAAATCCCCACACACTCATAGTAGTGTCTTCCGTTTACTAACATGCCAAAGTACCTTGTGTAACTTCACCAACACTAGGATTACAAGGTTGATATGCTGCCCTATCACTATCATTTCTACAATTATAATGGTTCTTGGCCTCACCCCATGTGCACATCCCTCAATATGAGAATCCAAATACAGATGAGTTCTGTGATTAATCCTACCAGCCAAATTATGGGTTGATTCTCAGTCTTAATGTTGTACCCCCATAGCCACCACTGGCCCGCTTCTAAGATTCACCAGTTGGAGCCCTCCTTGCCTCATTGGTATCCCCTAGGACATGTTCAAGGTTAGATTGGAAACTTCTCCACAAAATCCTCTATTTAACCTAGTTATACCATTGGTTCACTCAATAAGTACCCAAGCCATTGATTGAATGGAACATACCTTATTCCTGGATTCTCTTCACTGGTGCCCTACACCAGATACAACAACACCTTTTCCAGAGATGGTAGATGCTCTTGGTCTTCCCCTATGTTTTGCACAGGGAGAAATTCATTATACATTACCCCTAGGATTGAGATCCAAAAGATTTGGTGAATGTCACAGAGGATGATGATGACCTATCTGTGATGTAGATGGAATGTGTTTGTCTCTAGTGACCATATACTCAATAGTTTAGGCATGATCTCCTATGGCTGGTAAACATGGAACTATGAATACAATGCCACTCTATAGAGTCCTACCCAGTTCAGCTATGCCTCAAACTCTCATCATGATGTGCATGCCAAGTAGGCCCAAACCCACTCATCTGTAAAGTTTCTACCCTGGCGCCTATCCCAGCTGTTATTTCACCCCTTCTTTGGATCCCCCAGGCCCACATTGAGAATTATCTTATACTATGATGAGATTCTTTTTCCTCCAGCATCTTCCCGTTTACATTGTTGATATTTTTATAGATAATATCCACTATTATGGGTGCCTAATCCTTCTGAATGTGGAACGTAGAGACCCTGTTCCACTGGTACTGTCCCAGCACACCCTTAAACTTGTAGGCTGGTTCATCTCTACTTACCTTTGGAATAATGATGTCATCACTCATTCTAAAGACATAAAGTAGAATCCTCTTAAAAAAGGATATTCTCTTTGAGCCTCTAAAAGTATCTCAAGCAGTGAATCTTGTTTTGAGGGACTTAAGACACATTCCCCAATCATAATGTTGTTCTCTATATCTTCCCTTCAAGAAGTGTCTATAAGAACTCCCTGAAAAACTTCCTAAGCAGACATCGAGTTCAATACTTAAGTATTTTTTAATTTTGGTTCACAATGGTCATTAGCGAAGATTGTTCATAGAGTTAGTTTGTGGAGCTCTGGTTCGTGGTGATCACTTCAAAAAATGTGGTTTATGGTGTCCGGTTTGCTAAGTAGCATTCACGGAGCAGGTACAGGAGTCTGGTTCAGTAAAAAAGTGTTTGCACAGTGTGTTCATAAATATGGTGAGATTCAAAAAAATAGGGAAATTCATGTTCTTCATAGGAAGATTCGATACTTTTTGAGGTCCCCATTTCACTATTTATAGGTGTGCGACCTACCTGGGATTTGTGATAGACTTATCACCCATGATCATCTTGAATAAACATCACAAGTGAGCATCACAATTTGTCTTTATGAAAGGGATCATATTGTCAATCTTCGGTAATTCTCCCTCAGAATCCAACCCTCCTATTTTCCCTATCATCTCCCCTTCTAGGGGGGGTATTTTTTGGCACCAAAATATGTGCCATGAGAATAGACAAGGAAGACACAACTTGTTAGGAACAAGACCAAAGCTAAAATAGCCCAAAATCCCCCAAGGGTATGCTTCACAAATCACTTTTTATTTGCGAATGGATAGAGATCACAGAACTCCCTACCAAGTAATCCCCTTCATGAACATGCGAAGTCGGACATAGTCCCTTTGTTAGTCCAACAATGTTTCTTTACTGTACAAGGCTGGACGGAATCCCTATGCGAGTCTGATGGGGCCAAATTTACTCAAAAATCCCATAATTTCTTTTCAAACTGATTCCTATCTTCATGAACCTCCGTGCCTATAAATACTCACCTCATTCCAACCTTTGAGGATGGTTACCCCTACCTTTTAGATTCCTAATTTCTACCAATTCACGAAGCACCTGAGCATCATGAACTAGACAAAAAATAGAACATCTAAGGTACCTGGGCTTCGTGAAACCCCTAATTTGTGTTTTCTTGAAATCCTCCACCCATGGTGGGGATGCCTTTTCGAAGTCCCATTCCCTTCATGAATGAAGAATTCCCTTATAGTAACTCGAGGCTTCGTGAAGAATTAAGCCTTTGTAAAGTGCTCCTTTCCTGAGATAGGACTTTATCCTAAGGCAAGGTAATCCTGTTTCACAAATCCTACTCCTTCATGAATCCCCTAACCTCCACGAATCTCCTAAGCTCCATGAAGCACTTGAGCTTCACAAAGCACCCTCTACGAGGCCCTATTCTTCATGAATCCCCTATAACAAGAATCTACTTGTCGCCTCCCTTATGATAACACCCCTTCATTAAGGTTGAGTGCCTAAAGCCTCCACATCAATCCAAGAACGGTTCAGATACACCTCTAGTCCCTATGTAACCTATTCCACCCATTCCTGTGGCACACTCCACTTCAAGTGTATCCCGAGACACCCACCTAAATTTTACTTCTCTGCGCAGGTACACTAACTCATTTTTCATCTCAGTATAGAAACACTAATGTAGACCTCATGATCAACCACTAATCCACACCAACTTATTTTGGTATTTCCAAAGCTATGCCCCACCCATGGGTGCATGATGTGCAGTTATGTAAGTCTAAGGGGTAACGAGTGAGTCCCACAAGTCCATACTACATGATGTAAAACTACCTAGCACCAACATCCTCAACACATGAAATAAAATTATAATCTTACCATATGTGATAAATGCATGATTCCCCATGTAGGATCATCATGGGATGCCACCATCTCCCACCACAGGAAACAAACCCCACAATCTGGGTAGCTTCTATGATTAATCCCTACACACCCTCTTCCAAAAGCATGGGATGCTCCATGTATGACTCATAGGGAATGAGATATTCATCATATGTAATGACATCCTCCCCATATGGAATGAAATCTTCCATGGGAAGCTTCCATGCATAAGACCTACACTATATCTTTTTGGTGTATCTTTCATGACACAAGTGCCAGGACTACTATTTCCTCTTGTTTCTCACACCGAGCATGACTCACATGGGTTTATAGGTTAGTAGTAACCATGAACACCAAACTCTAATTCAATGGGAATCCTCCTAAGTGCAATACCCTACAATCATACTCACCCTATGGGCTGCTCTTATGCGTAATCCACAACTATATGCTCCACTTATATGGGTCTCCTCCTCAGGTGTAAGCTCTAATTCCCCTTCCCGAACGACATGGGATTTGATTCCAAACCAACTCAGATATATATGAAGCCTCTCTAAGGTCCAAACCCAACATCCACAACCATCCCGAACTTCCCCATACCACATCCCTAGTAAGATCATACCACTCACATGAGAGACCATGTATTCTCAAGGTCTACTGTGAAGCTCAATTCATAATCCCCACACCATCCAAACAAGAGAAATTCTCTTGAGAAGGGAAGGTTCCATGCATAATACCCACACCATCCCTTACTGATGCTCATTTCATGGTGCAAGAACCTTACCACATAGTGTTAAACTGCATGGAATGGTTTGGTCACACGACCCTAAACTGCAGCATCAAACTACGTGGATTTTGATCCCTTCCTTCTAGATAGGCTATGTAGGATGCCTCTTTGAGGCTCAATCCAAACCAATGGTAAACCTTGGTTCACCCCTCCTAGGGGTGCACCTACCTGATCCACCTCCATGGGTGTCCTAATCAATGTTCATGGTGTGACATCTTCCCTTTATGGGACACTTCTCATAGATCCACCTCCATAGGGAATTCTGGTCCATCTACCTTCATGGTGTGGCATCTTCCCTTTATGAGACACAACTCCTAGATCATCCTCTAATGGGAGTTTTGATCCATCCATCGGTAAACCTTTCAGGTTATCCCTCCTAGTTATTCACCTCCAAGATCCTCCCCCACAGGGCATTTTGATCAGTCTCATCTCCGTTTCCATAGGATATTAAACTCATGACCTATCTTATACTTCTACCCCATGCTAAACATGGGATGACCAAGGTGAAATACTTGGAAGATATATTATAATGAAATTATCTACCTCATGTTAAACATGGGATTCCTGATTTAAAATCCTAGGAAGATATGTGACTTAGAAATCAGATACCTCATGATGGCCATGGGATGCCTTGGGTTCCTCACTAAATATTCTTCCATGAGATTCCCTCCTATAAGGAAGAATACAGGTGACCAATGTTCTTATCATCCATAAATGACAACGATGCCCAACATGACTACTCTCTTAACTGAAGGTTTCTACCCTATCCAGACCCATTGTAATGTCCAAACAGAAGCATTGTAATTTATCAACATCCACAAAGAGATAACAGTAGGAATGAGTTCCATGAAAATAACTTAAATATATGAGGGAGACCCAGACTAGGTGATGAGTTCCAAGGAGGGATATATAAAATGAGAAACCAATATCCCATCACCCTGTTTCAATCAAGGAGTAGATATTACTGTTGAAAGTGATTAAATATGCTCTCTTTTGGAAAACAGAATTGCAGGGAAATAAAATGCGATGCCAATGTGCATCATCACACATGATGATGCTCCCTAGAAAAACTGTCATAAAAATGGAGAAAGTGTTGTTTAATTTCATTAGTTTAGGACATGATTGTTGTATTTTAGGGTCACAAAACTTTGACTAAGGGGGAAAGACATGTTCCAGGGATGTTTGTGTGACACAGAAGAATGGAAACCCAACATGGAGAGAGGGAAAATGAGACCCATTATCACATGAAACATACCAAAGAGGGGGAAATTATAGCTATACTAGAGATAGGGGGTCTAGGTGTCACTATGTATCCCATTGAATGGGAAATCAAGCCACATTTAGTTCCAAAACATGATACAGTAGGATACCAATACCATAAGGGGGAAATACTCTCAAGTGATGATGAGGTAAAGGAAGGGGGTATTAGTCTACCTAGGAACTAGAAGTGAGGAAAACCATATGAAAATTAGGGGCCACATGATGGATAGTTTCACATAGGTTAAGGTCATAATGATTGAAACATGGTTAGGGGAAGTGTGCCCAAATAATGTTCATGTCATATAAAAGAGAAAACATACAATGTGAAGTGATGGCCAATGAGGGTCCCATGTTGTTATAAGATATCTCAAATGTAATTTGAACACAATTTAAGAAACATGATTCTTGGACCAGATGAGGGGTATCTTATTTTGGAACACCCATGAATCTCAACCATGGTTGGTAAGTAGTTCACCACGGCTCCTAATCCCATGTGAGTCATGCTCATTGTGAGAAACACAGATTAGAAAAAATGTAACTTTACTGTGTGGGAGGAAAAAATAGGGGATAAAGGATATCATCTTGAGGATTTCCTAATGAAACTAAACCACTTGGTCATCATGTATAGACATATGGGAATAATAACATTAGGTGTGTCGAAATCATGAAAGAACTAAGTGTGGTGAAAGGAAAATCATGACCTCCAGTATTCGAATCGTGAAAAAATGGGGTGATTGATAGGAAGGGAATGATTGTTGACCATGTTTGAAACACAAGTATCATAACCACACCAGTCATGGATAGGGAAAATAGATGTGGGATAAACCGTTTATCATGTTCAAAACATGGGATCCACTAAATTTTGTTGAAGATCCATCGAGGCATGTACCCAGGATGGTAGGTGAGCCAATGTGGCTAGACACCATTATTATTAGGGGGGCCAGTTTAGATTGAGAGGATAGTGTGGATCCAAATTGAAGGAAGCATGAAGTGTAAAAATAGAGGGAAGATGTACAGGAAAAAATTAAACACTTTTGGGACTACTCTATTGTGCTCGAATATATTGGATGAGCATATCGGCAAGCGGGGATTAAGCCTAAACCTTGAGGGGGAAAACCCCAAAATGAGTTAGTGTTACTGCTAAGGCTAGGATATGGGATCTATGTAACACCCCGAGATTTTATGAGATATATTATTTTTAATTTATTTTATTTCTTCTATTATACACTACACCAAGATTAGCTTGTACTATATGCAACACCGTATTATCTTGCAGTATACGCAACACTATTCTTGGCTCGTGTTACACACAATTTCAAGTTCGTTTTGTGGAAATTATTATGCGCAACATTAAGTATAGATTTTGTTTAATGTATAAATGAAATAAGTTTTGATTATGTTATACACAACACCAAACGGAGCTTTCACTACACGCAACCCTGACTTGTCTTGCATTACACACAATCAAGACCTTCTTCAATAGCGTGTGTAGTATGCAATACTGAGTTTCACTAAACGAGATATTATTATAATATTATTATGAATTAGCTGTTATGAATAGTAATACCCACTTTTTGAAATTTTATAAATTGTATCTTTCAAAATGGACTTCATTTTTGGATTTAGAATATCGAAATTAGTCCAGGGTGAATGTTTGGTATTTTTTTGAAAACTTTCCATTTTTGATGAATAGTGAAAACACTAGGTTACTATTTAAAAACCAACTTTTTATTTAAATAATTATTTATTTTATTGAAATTTATTTTAGGTCAAAATTGATACATAATACCTATATAAGTTCAATGTAATTCATTGGAGTCATTTTATAATAATTTTAGATATATAAAAATTTTATTGAACTTTTCACCGTCTTTTACCCACCTCCTAGGAGAATTTACAACTGTACATAAAACTTAATTTTACCGCTTCTGTGAGTTGAATTTCAAAAATCCGAGAGACATGGTTAATATCAAGGAGTAAAATGTGGTTCAATAAGATAAAAATAATTTTTGGTGAATAGTAACTTTTTACTTTTATTTACCACGGTTAAAAGTAAATAGAGTAATTAATGGTAAAAATGATATTATTATTACCCTAAAACATGTCCTAATTATATTATATAAGTGTAATTCGACCAAAAAAAACCTTAGGAATAAAATATTACCCTTTAGGTCCACTTGGATTAGATTAGGACATTTATTATTATTTTATTTAAAGAAGAGTTAAAATAGTTAAAATCAAAGTTTAATAACTTAAACATTTTTAATATAGGGTTATACATAATATAAATTCTACTATAAATATTAATTAGAAAACTAAAATGATTTACTACATAATGGTATTTTATTTATAATTTTTAGACATTAAATAAGTTAATTTATTTATGACACAATGATGATGCATTAATTACCTTATTAATGAAATATTAACATAATTGATGTTATAAATACCCAAATAAATGTTATTTGAGACTTTTTATAAATTAAAATAATTTTTTTAGGTTAATATGACATGTTAGTATTGATTCAATTAACCTTTTTCAAACTAATCATGCTGTTATGATTTTCACAAAAATCAATTACCAAATAGTGTCAAAATTGACATAAAATAGTTTTTAAAACAAATATTATATTATTAATTGTTATTATATTCCTAAAAATATAAGGTTCGGAAAAATGACTTAGATAAGGTTATATATATTAATAATGAACCACTTGGGGTTCTTTTGGCTTGTTATAGTAAGTTTATTAACCATATAGTGTAAGAAAACAAGAAGACACGGTAAAAGTTAAATTATTTAACTTAGAGTTAAATCTAAATGATAAGGTTAAAATAGTAACATAAACTTGTCTAAAACCTATTGGTTGAGTGGATTTCGACCCATAACCACTTTATATTTGAAATAAGTCACTTTTTAGCCATTATAAACCGAATATGACTTTATTATAAAATAATATTTGAAGTTTTTCCTAAAGTGCCCCTCTCCTCCCTTATAAAAGGGCACCTCATCCCTCTTCTCTTTACACAATTTTGAGCCTTAAAGCTCAGAAAAACCTTGACCATTTCCCTTTTCAACTTCCCTATATACATTATAAAGGTTCTGGTCTCCTCAAAAGACCAACTCTAGTGCCCTAAGAGGAATCTTAAAAGAGGTGCATCGAAGAAGAGGTAATCTCTTCTACTAATTCTTTCAAGTTTCTATCTTCTTTAACTTATTATTATTTATTTGTTTAATTATAAATTAATAACATCAGTATAAATAACATACTTATATGTTATTATAAATATGAAACATCCCCATATCACCTTCTATCCATCCTACAGAAAATGAAATCAACGTGCGTGCGTACGTATGAAATACCGTCTACACGCCGCAGTGTAATCTGTTTTTCCACCACCACATTAATTGGATGGGTATAATGGTGTAAAGAATAACTATATATGGTTATTATAACATCATACTGATTCTGATATATTATCCAATCCAATTCCATTCAATTATTATGGTAACGATATCATCACTCGTGTGTACGTACGGATTACCGTCTCCACGACGCGATGAGATTCATTCTCCATGTTAACCATTATAGAATGATTATAAAGTATATATAATGAATAATAATGAAATATATGACATAATGAAGCTACTGGATTTATGTATATATATATATATGTCATCTACTTACTTCCATTCAAGTCAATAAGGAAAGGAAAACAACGTTCATGCGTACATACGACCTACCGTCTCCATGAACGGTGTATTTCATTTCATTAATATATCTATTATATATATATATAAAGAATATATATGATATATAAATCATGATTTAAATTCTGGATGTAAGTAAATAATTATATAAGTAATAATCATATCAAGAACAACAAGTCCAAACACGTACGATAAATAAAATGATTTTACCCAAAATGCTGCTTTAACATGGAATTTACAAAAGAACGGGTAATATAAAGTCATAAGTGAACCATATATGATATCATAACAATGAATATGATTATGTAATAAGTAAATAACATTATTTAAATCATTATACATGAGGTTCAGATACGTACGAATCATATTGGACCTAAGGTAAGGGATAATTTTTCAATCTCATTTTTATTCGAGATTGCTTATACGGAAGTATTTACTGGGGTTAAATTTTTCATCCATGTCCATAATAATGTTTTTCATAAAGTTTTTAATATTCTTCCATGTATGTTTAAATTCATGTTTACCCCTATTTTACTTTTACATTTTTTTATGGAAGGAATATTTCTTTTGTTTACCATACGAGGAACTTTTTGACTTTTCCGGCAAAAGTACGAGGAGAATGTTTTTTTAACTTATATGGCATGAGTGGGTTTTTACGGTTTCATAATGCCTAATTTTCATGAAGATTCCTATAAAAGATTTCATGATTATTTTCAAAAAAATATTTTTATTTTAAAATAGAATGGGATTTTGTGAAAATAAAATGATTTTGAAGAAGAAAGGATATTTTCCACAAGAATTCATTTCAAGTGTTTTGTCAAAACTATTTTCCATATAAGATGACATTATTTAGTATGTTTCTGTTTCAAGTATAATGTATTTGTTATTTACATTGTTTTATTCTTATTATGATGAAATGATATCCATTTCTTTTATATGGATTATGTTATGATGGGATGATGTTTATGAAACCCATTTTATTATTTGGGTTATGATGAATGATTTATGTTTATTTTGTGGCACAAGTAAGAATGATTTCATTATGAGACGGGTGAGACCAATATCTCCCTCCAATGAATTGGGTAAAGATTTATATCTCATGAGATAGACATGGCTGGAATAGTAAGTTAATCCGGTTCAGTGATACAGGACTGGAACGAAGAGTGAACTCGATTCAGAAAGGGACTTTGTCCACTAAGATGGTCTTGGCAGCAATGCCTTGGCTACTATGGAAATAATATCATGTGTTTAATGATTTTCCACAGTTACATGTTTTATTACCATGATATTTTATCATGATTGATGTTCCTTTATGATATAGTCCTTACATACATTCAATATTTATGTCTTTACTCAAGATTTTGATGTTTAGATTCCATGTTCAAGTTTTTTTTGCATTAAAATGTTTATGGATTGATTTATGTTCTCTATGTTTACCCTTACTAAGAATTTATGCTCACCCATTTTATGTTTTCTTTTCCACAAGATATAAAGAAAGGTTTTAGGTAAGAAAAAAAACGGGAAGATCTTTATGGGAGATGTTGAAGATCTTTCACCATGATTAGAAGATTATGTTCCGAGTTTCCAAAGACACTAAACTATTACAATCCTTGAGTGTTGGTTATTTTTTATATATTAATTATTCTGAAAAAGTAATGTAATGTCCATGCACATCAAGCTTGGGTCTCTACAGTTGGTATCAGAGGTAAGGTTTAGTTAACCTTTGGAAACTAGGATGCGAAAACTTTAGTGATATCCATAGAGATATTTCTAAGGTATGTCTAGGGATGTCCCTAAGGTTACGTATAAGTGTTGGTTATAATCCTAGAATTAAGTTAACAATATTAGAATTAAACCTATGATGTTAGATATTGAAGGTACTCCCCCTTTATTATGTTGTTTTCCTATCATGATCTTGCCTCTCACACTATTCCTTTTGGGTTTTAGACGATGGATGGAACTCGAAGGAACCATGTTGATCAATGTAATGGATGATTCAATGATTGTCCTCTTAAACAAACCAACGTTATGGGAGATGGAGTGAAAAATCTTATTGATATACTTACACAAGATATGAATCATTCTGGACTTCCAAATGAGCAGAGAAGGGAACAATATTCTATTGAGTCCTTCATTAGGCAACATCCACATTCTTTCAATGGGTCTTTTGATCCACTTGTTGCTGAACAATGGATCAGTACCATTGAAAAGATATTTTCCATACTTCACTGTTCAGAAAATGAAAAAGTCATTTTAGCTGTGTAGCATCTAGAAGGTGAAGCAGACCAGTGGTGGAATCTAATTAAGAATACAAGGCCCCAAGATGAAATTGAATCCATGGAATGGAACAAGTTCAAGAACTTGTTTTTCAATAAGTAATTCCCTCATATTATTTGAAAAAAGATGGAGAAGGAGTTCCTTGAGCTTAAGCAAAAGGATGATGAATATGTTGGTATATACGAAGAGAATCTTACAAGGCTTGCAAGGTATGGATCTGGATTTATCATCCAACCTGAAAGTAAAGTTGATCAATTCTTCAGTGGCTTAAAACCAAGTATTCGAAGGGAAATAGCGATAAGAGACTTCAGTAGCTATGAAGAAATTCTTCATTGTGATATCAAGGTAGAACTAGAAGTTGGTGTTACATATCCATCTCATGGGTTTGAAAAGAAATGAAAGATGAAGTTCAAGGAGAAATCTCAGAACAATGGTGAAAAGAAGATGAATGTTTCTTTATGCTCAAAGTGTGGAAATAAGCATGGTGGAGATTGTCTAAAAGGTACTAGAAAATGTTTTAAGTGTGGAAAAGAAGGTCATCGAGCAGTTGAGTGTTGAAGTAATGGGAAAAAGGTAGCTAATGATTTGAATAGAGAAAAGATTACAGAAAAATGATCCACCAACACTTCAATGCTACAATTGCAAGGAAATGGGGCATTATGCTAACCAATGCCCTAATCCAAGGGTTAATGATGATCGACATAAACAACCTATTAAGGAAAAGGACAAAGGGAAGTCACATGCGATCACTATTAGCAATGTTGAGTATGACAACGATGTGGTGGAATGATTATGTGTTCATGTAAAGGGATTCCAAAATAATGTTGTGGAATCTCATTTATAGTATTGTGGAACATTAAAATATCTATGTAAAGGTTTATTATGGTTTTCGATAATTATATGGTATAGGTAACCATGAAAAGTGATTGAAATATTTTTGGAAAGTAGATGATATGCGAATAATGAATGGATAAGGAAAAAATAATATGTTCATGAGCTCATGATTGATATAAGGACTAAGTGATATCATGGTTTGAGTATATAGAATTTTTGGGATTTTAGTATGTGGAAAGAGTTAACTTTTAACTGAATTCATTTTTTCACTAACGTTTAAAGGGTATTCATTTTTCAAGAGAATACATGATTAAGGTATTCGAATGTTTGTAATGTGACGAACAAGACATATCTTATGATATATGGGGATAAATGACAGTATTTACATGCTTGGTAGATGACCTCTCTATCAATATTTTTCCTCATACTGTGAGTTTGGGTAAGCCTAAATATTGGAATAGATTAAGTTAGATATCAGATAGTATTGTTTAAGTCTAGAACCTTTTGATATTATTTTTGGAATGTTATAATAGTATAGTTTTAGAAAAAGGAAAAACCGTATGACGGGTGACAACCCGTCGCGTCGGATAAGGATGCGGGAATCGAACCCACAACCGAAGTGCGATAGGCCTTTATCGCATAACACTGGCCTACAGGAAGTCCCTGGTTAGTAGAAACTAGTTTTATTTTATTAATCACTATGATAGATGAAGTATAAGTCCATTTTTGGAACCATATACGATTAATCTCACCATAAGATGGACTTATAACTTTTTCTAACCTTATGTTTGAGATAGATGGAATGACCTATCATTCTATCGGATGATCTACTAATATTTAACAGAAGACAAATTCAACTTCATTTCTTTAAGAGATGAAGTAGAAATTGTTCAAGGCAAAAACAATAGTAAGAATGTACCAAAATCAAGTAAGTATTTATTTTAATTTAAAAATTATTAAACATTAGGGAAATGATCTTGAAAACAAAAAATGTTTTCCTAGTGCCCTAATATCTGATGAATCAGATGGTACCTTAGATCATCACAAATTTATGGCTTTATGATTGTTGGATTTTTCATAGCCACGTTCTCTACCACTCTTCATCTAAACATGACAGTTATATTTCTCTTCCATATCCATATTTTCACCTATATTCTCCTATGTGGAAACCCAGTGATGAGTTACTTTGGGTATCCATTATGTTTCTAATTCTCCTTTTTTAAATGATGATTTAGTATTCCTTTTTACGATGTGCGTTTCTATGGATGAAACTTTCAAGTAGTAAACGATTTATAACCCCGATGAATTTCGAGGGAGAAATTCATTTTAAGGGGGGTAGAATGTAACACCCCAAGATTTTATGAGATATATTATTTTTAATTTCTTTGATGTATTCTATTATACACTACACCAAGATTAGCTTATACTATACGCAACACCATATTATCTTCCTATATATGCAACACTATTCTTGGCTCATGTTACACACAATTTCAAGTTTGTTTTGTGGAAATTATTCTGCGCAACATTATGTATAGATTTTGTTTAATGTATAAATGAAATAAGTTTTGATTATGTTATACGCAACACCAAATGGAGCTTTCACTACACGCATCCCTAACTTTTCTTGCATTACACGCAATCAAGACCTTCTTCGATAGCGTGTGTAGTATGCAATACCGAGTTTCACTAAATGAAATATTATTATAATATTATTATGAACTAGCTGTTATGAATAGTAATACCCAGTTTTTGAAATTTTATAAATTTTATCTTTAAAAATGGACTTCATTTTTGGATTCAGAATATCGAAATTATCATAGGGTGAATTTTTGGTATTTTTCCGAAAACTTTCAATTTTTGATGAATAGTGAAAACACTGGGTTACTATTTAAAAATCGACTTTTTATTTAAATAATTATTTATTTTATTTAAATTCAGTTTAGGTCAAAATTGATACATAATACCTATATAAGTTCAATGTAATTCATTGGATTGATTTTATAATAATTTTAGATATAAAAAATTTATTGAACTTTTCACCGTCTTTTACCCACCTCCTAGGAGAATTTACAACTATACATAAAACTTAATTTTACCGCTTCTGTGAATTGAATTTTGAAAATCCGAGAGACACGGTTAGTATAAAGGAGTAAAATGTGGTTCAATAAGATAAAAATAATTTTTGGTGAATAGTAACTTTTTACTATTAATTACCATGGTTAAAAGTAAATAGGGTAATTAAGGGTAAAAATGATATTATTATTACCCTAACACATGTCCTAATTCTATTGGATAAGTTTAATTCAAACAAAAACAACCTTAGGAATAAAATATTACCCTTTAGGTCCACTTGGATTAAATTAGGACATTTATTATTATTTTATTTAAAGAAGAGTTAAAATAGTTAAAATCAAAGTTTAATAAATAAAGTTTTTTTAATATAGGTTATACATAAGATAAATTCGAATATAAATATTCATTAGGAATATAAAAATATTTCCTGCATAATTGTATTTTATTTATAATTTTTATACATTAAATAATTTAATTTATTTATGACACAATGATGATAAAGTAATTACCTTATTAATGAAATATTAACATAATTGATGTTATAAATACCCAAATAAATGCAATTTGAGACTTTTTATAAATTCTACTAATTTTTTTAGGTTAATATGACATGTTAGTATTGATTCAATTAACTGTTTTATAACTAATCATGCTGTTATGATTTTCACAAAAATCAATTACCAAATAGTGTCAAAATTGACATAAAATTGTTTTTTAAACAAATATTATATTATTAATTGTTATTATATTCCTAAAAATATAAGGTTTGGCCAAATGAATTATATAAGGTTATATATATTAATAATGAACCACTTTGGGTTCTTTTGTCTTGTTATAGTATGTTTATTAACCATATAGTATAAGAAAACAAGAAGACATGGTAAAAGTTAAATTATTTAACTTAGAGTTAAATCTAAATGATAAGGTTAAAATAGTAACCTAAACTTGTCTAAAACCTATTGGTTGAGAGTATTTCTACCCATACCCACTTTATCTTAGAAATAAGTCACTTTGGAGCCATTATAAACCTAATATGACTTTATTATAAAATAATATTTTAAGTTTTTTCCTAAACCGCCCCTCTCCTCCCTTATAAAAGGACACCTCCTCCCTCTTCTCTTTACACAATTTTGAGCCTTCAAGCTCAGCCAAACCCTACCCATTTACCTTATAAAATTCCATAGAAACATTATAAAGGTTCTGGTCTCCTCAAAATACCAACTCTAGTGCCTTAAGAGGAATCTTAAAAGAGGTGCGTCGAAGAAGAGGTAATCTCTTCTACCGATTCTTTCAAGTTTCTTTCTTATTCAACTTCTTCTTCTTTAGTTGTTTAATTCTAAAGTAATAACCTCAGTATCAATAATTATACTGATATTTAATTATAAATATGAAACAATCCCATTTCACCTTCTATCCATCCTACGGAAAACTAAATCACCGCGTGTGCATACGTATGGAATACCGTCTCCACACCGTGGTGTAATCTGTTTTTCCACCACCACCTTAATTGGATGGGTATAATGGTGTAAAGAATAAATATATATGGTTATTATAACATCATACTGATTCTAAGATATTATCCACTCCAATTTCATTCAATAATTATGGGAACAATATCATCGCTCGTGTGTACGTATGGATTACCGTCTCCACGACATGATGAGATTCATTCTCCATGTTAACCATTCTAGAATGATTATAAAGTATATATAATGAATTATAATTAAACATATGAAATAATTAAGCTACTGGATTTATTTATATATATATGGCATCTACTTACTTCCATTAAAGTCAATAAGGAAAGGAAAACAACGTTCATGCGTACGTACGTCCTACCGTCTCCATGAACGCTGTATTTCATTTCATTCATCTATATATATTATATATATATATACTGAATATATATGATAAATAAATCATGATTTAAATTATGTAAGCAAGTAAATCATGATATAATTAATAATAATATCAAGAGCAACAAGTCCAAACATGTACAATAAATAAAACGATTTTACCCAAAACGCTGCTTTAACATGGAATTTACAAAAGAACAGGTAATATAAAGTCATAAGTGAACCATATATGATATCATAACAATGAATATGATTCTATAATAAGTAAATGACATTATTTAAATCATTATACATGAGGTTCAGATACGTACGAAGCATATTGGACCTAAGGTAAGGGATAATTTTTCAATCTCATTTTTATTCGAGATTTCTTATACGTAAGTATTTAATGGGGTTATATTTTTCATCCATGTCCATAAAAATGTTTTTCATAAATTATTTAATATTCTTCAATGTATTTTTAAAGTTATGTTTACTCCTCTTTGACTTTTACATTTTGTTATGGAAGGAATATTTCTTTTGTTTACCATACGAGGAAATTTTTGAATTTTCCGACAAAAGTACAAGGAGAATGTTTTTTAACTTATATGGCATGAATGGATTTTTACGGTTTCATAATGCCTAATTTTATTGAATATTACTCTACAATATTTCATGATTATTTTCAACAAAATCCTTTTATTTTAAAATATAATGGCATTTTGTGAAAAGAAAATGATTTTGAAGAAGAAAGGAAATTTTTCTCAAGAATTCATTTCAAGTGTTTTGTCAAAACTATTTTCTATCTAAGATGACATTATTTAGTATGTTTATTGGTTGTGCCTAAATTTATCCTATAGGTATGCGGTTGTTGTAGTACATGTAGGGGTCGAATCCACAGGGACCAAAGAAGAAACCAAGAGACACTCTGATTTTGGAAGGATTTGGCTATGGAGTGACCAACTATTTGGATTGATTTGATTTTAATAACTATTATTTAAAATAAATAAAATAAATTAAAACATACAATTAATTAGTCTAAAACAATTAATGGAGATGAGTTTATCCTAAGTTGTTACTAGGGTTAGATTGGATGCATTTATTTTCTTATAAAATTCGTTTCACTAATTCAAGATGTATAAAAAAATGATATAATTCCTCAAAATCATTCAACAATTTAATTCCTACACCATTCCAAGGATAATCAACAATAAACTTATAGGATCAGTTTAATGATATCTCTAAGGAATTGGATCGTACTAGCACTTGAAATGTGTCATTGTTAAAGTTGGTGAAGACGAAGAAGAAAATAAATCATCAAATAGAAATCTTAAAATAATGAAATAATTACAAAAATTAAGATCATAAAATAACATCCAATATTCCCCATGAAACTCCATAGGACCAACCCATAAGGTTTTATCCCTCCATTGATTCTACGATCTCAAAGGAAGCGGAAAGTAGACTCATAGGGGCAGAATTGAAGAAGCAAAAACAACAACAACCAAAATGATCACTCCACCGTTGTGTGAATAAATTCATAAGTTCTGGTGTGAATAAATTCACACCTTAAATAAATGGTATCAAAGTGATAATAAGAAGAAAATAAAAAGAGGAAATGAAGAACTCTTATTAAGAACTAATGTGATTCAAACAACTTACATGAGAATGAAGAACGATTACAACATCAAATGGACATCATAACATTATAATGAAAAAAAGCACACAAGATCCCTAAATCCTCCACCACTACTGCCTTAAATAGGAAAAAATGAATCCTTTTCTGAGCCCCCAACATCCCATGTGCCTTTAATTAATTGTGTTGGGGAAAGGTGGGTGGAACATTAATGTAGAGATACTTTTCCACTTCTTGCCCCGAAGTTGCAGCCAGCTTGCATCCATCGGAAAGGCTCGCCAAAAGGACCTTCTATAAGGCAGAATTTTAGTGGGACATATACGAATTAAATGAATACCCGGATGTTCCCTAACAGACTGTAAAATTTCAGCCCAAAATAATAATCCGTTCGTGAGATATGATATAAATAGTGAGCTGTTTTTCTGGGCTGCAGAATCTGGCCCAAAATTGAATCTTCAACTTGGGCCACCTTAATCACCACCATGTAGGACGAATTAGCACTGGCTCCAGAGTCCTGATTTGTTCCTATATATGTTTTATAGTCTCCCATGAATTTTGGGCTTCATTGAGCCTAAATTGTGGGCCCCACATTCCCATCAATGGGATGATATCCAATCTACCTTCTCCAGAATTGGTTCCTTTCATCGCCAAATATCACCATCAACCTTTATGAATCCTCCATTGATCCATGAATGAAAAATGTTCATATTTATGTTTATATCCATTTAAAAAAATATCAAATTAAAATATGGATAATTACATTCTTTAAAATCAGATGAAACATTGATCCTAAATTGGTGCATATTGGGAATGAATTGCACAAATTATGAGAATGGATGTTCAAAATTAAAATCCACTAACTCAGGACCATAAGATCAAAAATGAACATTTAATACCCTTAAAATGTAATCAAAATATATGTTTTTATTGGATAATCATTTATGTTTCAAGTATAATGTCTCTATTATTTACATGGTTTGAGTCTTCTTATGATGAAATGATATCCATTTGTTTTATATGGATTATATTATGATGGGATGATGTTTATGAAACCAATTTTATTCTTAGGGTTATGATGAATGATTTATGTTTATTTTCTGGCACAAGTAAGAATGATTTCATTATGAGACTGGTGGGACCTATATCTCCCTCCAATGCATTGGGTAAATATTCATATCTCATGAGTTAGACATGGCTGGAATGGTAAGTTAATCTGGTTCAGTGATACATGACTGGAACAAGGAGTGAACTCGATTCAAAAAGGGCCTTTGTCCACTAATATGGTCTTGGCAAGAATGCCTTGGCTACTATAGAAATCATATCACGTGCTTAATGATTTTCCACAATTACATGTTTTATTCCCATGCTATTTTATCATGATTGATGTTCCTTTATGATATATTCCTTGCATGATTCCAAGATTTATGTATTTGCTCCAAATTTTGATGTTTAGATTTTATGTTCAAGTTTTTTTTCATTCAAATGTTTATGGATTGTTTTATGTTCTCTATGTTTACCCTTAATGAGCATTTGAGCTCACCCTTTTTATGTTTTCTTTTCCCCGGGATATAAATAATGGTTTTAGGTAAGAAAACAAAAGGGGAAGATCTTTATGGGAGATATTGAAGATCTTTCACCAAGATTAGAAGATTATGTTCTGAGTTTCCAAAGACACTAAACTATTACGATTCTTGAGTGTTGGTTCTTGTTATGTATTAATTTTTCCGAAAAAGTAATGTAATTCCCATGTACATCAATCTTGGGTCTCTACAATCTAAGTGTTTCTACGTATCCCATGGAAATGGGAAACATGTAGTTCTAGAACACGAAATGGTGAAATAATGACACCGAAGGGTGTCATCCTATTTGGAAAGAATGCTGAATCATCTCATAGTTATCTATGAGGCATCCCATGTTTATGAAATGGTAAGGCTATAATTTAACATCATATGCTGAATACATTGGTTTTGGTTATCTCACATTTTTCATGTTAGGTATCCTAGGTTCATCACATAGGTTAAGGATATAGTTTAACATCATATGCTAAGGATGTAGAGTCACCTCATAGTTATCATATGAGGCATACTATGTTCATCACATAATGTAAGGCTATTGTTTACAATTATGCACTAAGGATGCTTGTGGGGATCATGCATTGAGCTAACCATTCTTTGTTCCTCATGTTGGGTCATGAGGAAACATCGATTCATTGATGGGTTGAGAAAATGTTTAGGGATTACACCTAATAAGGAGGTCTATGGTATATTTTTATACCATAATAAAGTGTTCAAGTGGGGCTTAATGCTAGCAAAGATAACCCCACTCTAGAAGAGAAAACTTGTGGTTGTGCTCAAAGAAAAAATGTTTGGAAATCACTATGTATCCCATGGGTTATAAATCAAAACAAACGTAGTTCTAGAACATGGGATGGTAGGTGACTAACATCGTGTGCGGTAGCCACTCTGGTGAGGACACTGAATCATCTCATAGTTATCATATGAGGAATCCTATATTCATCACATAGTGTAAGGCTATAATTTAACATCATGTTTTGAGGATGTGTAGTCATCTTATATTTACCATATAAGTCATCCTATGTTTATCACATAAGATAAGGCTATAGTTTAACATCATGTTTTGAAGAAGTGGATTCGTCTCATATTTACCACAAGAGGAATCCTATGTTTATCACAAGTGGTAAGGGTACCGTTTAATGTCGTGTGCTGAGGAAATTGGTTTTGTTCATATCACATTTGTGATATGAGGCATCCTATGATCATCACATAGGGTAAGGATATAGTTTAGAATCATGTGCTAAATACATGGGTCTTGATCAACTCGTACTTATCATATAAGGCATCCTAAGTTCATCAAATAGGGTGAGGATAAATTTTAACATCATGAGTTAAGGATATTGTTTTTGTTCATATCATAATTATCATACAAGGAATCCTATGTTCATCACATAGGGTAAGACTATAGTTTAATGTCATATAATGAGGATATTAGGATTTTTAGTTTAACATCATACAACTTGGACTATGACTAATGTTTTTTTAAGGTCATAGATCTTGGACCAAAACTGGATCTCAAGCAAAGTATAACTTGAGAAACTTGGCATTGTTGGGAGGTGTGATACACTCCCCTTCCATGGTGATTAACAAGTATTCACCATTAGAAAAGACCTTATGGATGATGTATAACCCTTATCACTTGGGTTCCAGCTTCAATAATTTTTTAGGTATCATTGGCATCCCGAGGGCTAGTACCAAGTAACCTTGAAGGAATGTTCGAAGGTGAATTTCATTATTGAATGCTTTTACTAACCAGTTATGGTGCCTCTACAAGTTATTCAATGCTTGAAGCTTGCTTTCCTTAAGGGATTACAACTTATCTAGAAGGACTTATGCTATTTTTTATGACGTGTGATGGTCATAAAAAATTGTTTGGAGTGACAAAATTTGATCTTCTTTATGTAAAATTACCTTTATTCCATATACAACAGAATATTTGGTTACTTGTGTGGAACTTCAAGTTGTCATCTGATAGGCCCAGAGGGAATTATGAAGTTCATTAGGACAAATCCTTTTGTTTTGGACTAGCATCTTCTGTAGAGTGTTATAGAGGGTTTTTTTGAGTGCCTCGATCTTTCCAATTTCCCGTGCATGATAGATGGAAGTGTGGTTGAACCAGATATTGTACTTGGCATATGATTTCTTCAAATAAACAACCCAAAAGTTAGTGACATTATCTGTGATAATAGTGTGAGGAACCTAAATCAACGAATGATATGGGAGCTCATGAACTCGATTATAGACTAGGTTTTGACTTCTTTTAGAGGAATTTCTTCTTCCCTCTTTGAGAATAAGTTCCTTGCAGTCAGAATGAACCAAAACTATCAAGTTTTTTCTGGTGTGTAGGGACCCATAACGTTGAGTCCCCAAACTGAAAAGGGCCAAGAATAATTATTGGATTAAATAATATTTGGAAGTTGGTTCACAAAATTGGCATGGATCTAGAACAAAAGACACCTCTTGGTGAACTCAATATAGTCATGGATCATGGTAGGACAAAAGTATCCCAACCTCCAAATTTGGTGGGAGTGATTCAAACCTATTTGATGGGATCCATAGGATCTAAAATGGAACTATTACATGACTTGGGGTACTTACTTCCCTTAGTTTAAACAGAGTATAATTCCATCAAATCCATGTTTGTAGGGAGTTTTATCATGTCTAGGGCCACTGTGGAGGGTGAACTGTGATGCACACTGGCATATTTGCTCATGATTCACTCGGCCTGGTAGGAGATTTCCATGTTGGTGATACTCAATGAAGGGAGTCATCCAATAAAATGTTTCCTCAATTTTGGGGGAATTTGAGGGACTTGGTGTAGAAGTATCAGTAACCATCTAATTTACATATTTTCTATCTCCTTCAAAAGTGGCGGGGGTGATGACCCTCTGATGCGCCACATGAATAACCAAGTAATCCTAATCAAGATCTACTAGAGATGTAACCAGGTTTTACAAAGCATAATATTGGACATTCTATGCTTGAGGAACATGATTCACCTTTGGTTGGGAAGGGAATTGGGACATTAAATAATGAGTCAGTTCTAGTAGGGGTACAAGTTCTATCTTTCCAACAATGTAGCCACCATTTATCTAATTGATGAACAATTTAGAGTCTCCCTTCACATGCAAATAGAGACATCAATATCAAGGGAAAACTTGAGACCAATAATAAGATCATGATATCCAGTTTTTTTATTAGTGTAACCTTTTATAAATAGGAATAAGTATGATAGGATGTCCTATGGATGAGTGATGAAGAAAATCCCTATACCTACAATATTGAGTTTGGGGTTGGTGAGACTTATACTGGTCAGTATCTGTGAGGCACCATAAAAGTGAATTTTCCAAAAAGGAGCAGTCTGATCCATGGATAGGATGACTTCATATAGTAAATCAACATCCATGAGCAACACTTTAGGATCCGGGTCTGAAAATAATATATCTTCCAGTTCTTGTCCCTTAACAACTTTATAAGGAAAAAACCTAATCTTGAACTGATACAGGATTTCCACCCAATTCTCCATTTTCCCTTTCAACATGGGACAATTGAGAATATATTTATGTGGGTCAACATGTGACACCAACTGTATCTTGTGTTTTTGCAACTAATACTATAAAATTTTCACTGCAAAGACTAGCGCAAGACAACTCTTATTAATGAGGGAGTATTTGGACTCTATGTTGAGGAAAATGTATCTAAGATAATATAGGTTTTTCTCCCTACCTTTATTTTTCTTATGGTATAGAAAGGTTCTAAGGGACCATTCTAGGATGATCATATAAAGGACCAATGTATTTCTTGGGAAAGGTGGAATTATGACCAGAGGTCATAGCAGATACTACTTAATGTCTTATAAGGTGATCCAATAGTCCTCATCCCACTAGTAGGAGACACCTTTCTTCATGATCCCTAAAAAGGGCTTACACTTGTTGACTAAATTTGAAATGAATTTAAGAATATAGGCTAAGTTTCCTTGGAGGCCTCACAAATCCTAGAGGTTTCATGGAGGATGTATCTAGTTGATAGCCTCAATTTTTTCAGGATCAATCTTGTTGCCTCTATATCTGATGACTAAGATGATAAAATTTCCAAAGTTAACCCAAATTTCACACTTTGAAGGGTTCATCTTAAAGTGATAGTAGTAGAGGGAGTTTAACAATTTCTCAAGGTATTTGAGATAGTCTTGTTGTTGGTGGGACTTGACCACCAAATCATCCACGTAACACTATAAAAACATCCCTAGGATTGGCTTGAATATATGGTTCATAACATGATGGTATGTATCCATATAACTCTTCAATTCAAAGGGAATCACTTAGTAGAAGAAAGTCCCATGGGGTGCCCTAAGGGGAGTGGATCCCTCATCCTTCTAAGCCATAAGAATCTGATTATACCTAGAATATATATCCATGAAAGAGAGGACCTGGAAACCTATCATAATATCACTCAACTACTCTATCATCAGAATGAGAAATTCATCCTTCTGGAAATTTCATTTGAAGTCCATAAATTCAATGCATACTTTGATTTTCCAATTATTCTTCCCATCTAAGAAAATGTTGGCCAGCCACTTGGGGCACTGGACCTATCTGAAGAAGTTGGACTTGATAATATTTTCAACTTTGGACTTGACCATGGCATAATGAGATGGGTGAATTTTTATAGGAGGTTATTTGAATCCATGATGACCCCCTAGAAGGCCAGGGTGATAAATTAAAACCTTGGGATCGAGCCTTGGCATCTCATTATAGCACCAGAAGAACACTTCATAGTGCTATTTCATGAAATCCACATACTTATTTCATTCCTCTGGAGATATAGATATGTTAATTAGTGTAGGTCTCATATCTTCTATAGTGCTACGATTTATCTGATTCAACTCATCAAAAGTAGTATAGACTCCCTCTTAGAAGGTAGGAGGGGTATCATCCAAATCTTCTTCATCGTCTGAGACATGAGGGTTATAGGGAGAAAGAACCTTTTTTCAAAATTATGGATTCAGGGGTGGATCTAGAGTCCAATATAATGAGAGTAGAGTCTTCAAAAAGGAACTCCCACTCTATAGATACTATGAAGAAAAAGGCTGAAGATCCATTCCTACTTTGTTTCTGATCATGTAATCCACTATTGAGGTGGAAGGAATAATGATAGGTCAAATTACATAAAGTCTTCCTTACTTTTCATAACATGAAATAATTCCATGGATTGGTGGCCGTGGGGTGTAAATATTGATACTTTATAATGGTAGGTTCTTTTGGTATTGTTCAGTCTTGTTAAGTGTAAGAGTATGGGGTAATCTATGAACAATCCATCTTAGAGATAATGAAACAACTTCCCAAGTCCATTGTTGTGGGTTCCAACTGATGGATTAGAAGGAAGAATCCATCTTTCAAGTCTGTACAAGGATCATTGGGAGTGGATTTCAAGTCATTATGGGTATTAATATGCTCGACCCCATCATTTTGGAGCTTTTTTCTCTCCATTTTATAGTAACCAACATCTAGGTAGCAAGCCTCATGAGATTTTAAGGGAGAAGCGCCGCCCTGGAGAACCCTTAATCAACCATAAAGGGAGTATTTGAGGAATTGGTGGTAAAAATATGGAACCAATACATGAAAATTAAGCAAGGAACTTCCCAATATGGCGTTATTGGAAGTATCTTGCAAGTCTACCATAAATCAAGTACTTGCTACCAACCCACCAAAATAGGACTTTAGCTGAATCTTATTATGTGGCTTCTATTCTCTATTTTCATACCTCTGAATCATTAGGTTGGAGGAATTCATATTTGTTTCCATAAGACTAAACTTGTGGAGTGTTTTTTTAGGATTAGATTGATCCCAAAGATAATATCCACTAGGCAGTGGTATATTTCCATGACATTGAACTATTCAGTGATATATAATGGACATATGTTCCCCTGAATGATTGCACCCTCATCTTCCTTAGAAAATGAAATAATGACCTGTCATTATTCCCACCCAACTTCCTCTACGTGATAGGTCACAGTGGTAGCTACCTCAATCCCAAACTATAGGGGGCTCTTCAAGGATTTGATAAGTGCTCCACACATCTCCTTTGATAGGTGAAGGTAATTATGGATTGAAAGATTCATTGGTATTCTAGATTGGTGTTTTAGCACATTGTATTTTCATGCGAGTGGCATATTTATTACCTACAAGGGTATCTATTGGACATGAAGTGTAGAAGGTGACACTAATTGAGGTGATAAGGTCTGGTTAGTATTGTCCACACTCTGCTATTGGTTAGCTATACTAGGATAATCACATAATGACTAAGAATTATATTACTGAGGATGAGCCCTGGCTAGTCACATATGACCATGAAACAATTGAGGATGAGTCGTACAGTCAACCAATATAGTCAACCATAGAGGGATACCTAACAAAGTATACTGAGAGGTTTATTCTTGTTGAACTCTACACAAGGCTTTCTATTTAATCTCAGTGGCATGAAGAGTATAGTCTGAAATGATAGCCTGAATATTATTCCTACTGTTGCATCCCCTATCTCTCCTTTGAAAATTTCGGCTAGAGGAATATGAGGGGGTGACATGGATTTCCTCACTGTTGAGTGTTGTACAGTGATCTACCAGTATGATAACATTCACAAGGGTTTATTCCTTCTCTTCATCAATATAATATTCCAAGTATGGATGACCTCTAGGTGCATCTACCAATTCAGGAGGCATGAATTCACCAATGGTTCTTGTTGTTTTTTACACCAGTGGGGAACATTGGTTTACCTTTCACTATCAACACCTATTATTTCGAGACTTGGAGGACTGTGACATAAATGTGGATGCAGTAGTTGGAGGAGATAAATGAATCTCAATAGGTTTTGGTTTACTCAAGCTGGAACAAATAATATCATGAGCGTGAGTGACTATCTTAAAAGATAACCAATCATTTTACTTTTGCATCCTGTGACTGAGAGCTAGTTTCCACTCACCAGTATCTTTGTTGTCTCTATTAGGGTTAGATAAGGCATATTCCACCTATGATGGGATGTCGCAAAACTTGACTAAACCATGATCTACCTAGTCCTGATGCCAATCCTTAAAGATAAATAATTCTTTGATGGTATGTATGAGGATACTATGGTATGGGAAGTGGTTTTCATGGTTGGTAAGTTCAGCCTCTTAGGGCCTCCTCCATTTTGGAAGATTCAGGATGCCCTTTTCTAGGGTGAAAACAAAGTACCCTAAGACCTATGAATCCTTGGATGATTAGGTCTTGTTTTTTCCTTTCCATTAAAGGAACCCTAGGTTCCTATCCTTGATGAGGGACTAAGGCATCATTATTTTGATGAGGATATAGTTGATGAGGCTGTGACTAGAGAGGCTATACTTTGAGAGGCTATGCCTGGTAGGGGTCGTTTAGTAAAGGGGGCTATAAGTGGAATCAATTGGGAGCCTTTTCATGCATACAAATGACTATTTCTATTTTTATAAGCCTTCACATGGGAGCTAGAATGGGTAATGGTAATGACTAATTCTTGGTACACTATAAGTCTTCTTCCAATCATTGATATTTTTTGGTGAATTATAAAAATCCTACCAAATAATTCAGGGATATGAGGGTAGGGACCAACTCATCTTTGATATTCTTCACACACATTGTTATCAACTTATCTTTTGAAATCTCCATATCAAGAGATTATGTGAGACCCTTCCATCGGGTGATGAATTTAGTAACTCACTCATCAACACTATTATTTCACTTAAAGAGGTCCACAATACAAGTTGTGCACAAAGATAAACTAAAATGGTATAGGAACTACCTATAGAGATCCTTCTAACCAGCAATAGAGCTTGGAAAAAACTGGTTGTACCAAACGAATGTGGGTCCTTCGAGATATTGGATGAAAATCAGAGATTGGAAAGATCATAATGATCTTGAGTCCCTAGAATCGGGCTGCAACATGGGGTGAAGTGGGCTATATGTTTCAACAGATATCCCATCCTATTAAATGAGGTAAATCTAGGGTTTCTGAATTTTGGGGGTGAGGGAACATGATCCAACCATGCCGAATATGGATTTCATTCTGGCAGAACTGACACCTGCTGTGTCTCTAAGGTCTCATGGTGATCAATTAGAGTGGATATCAATTCATCCTAGTGAGAGTTATTGGTTACTATTTATTTGATCAATTCATCAACTTGGGAGGTGGAGTGACCTCAGTATCTATGAGGGTAGTCACATTTCTAAGGAGAAGTTAATGTATCATATCTTGGTTGTTTTCCATAGCCAATAGATTCTTCTCAAATTAGATGCATATGGACTCCTGGCTCAAACCTAGGTACCTAGCTAAGGAGGAATAGATGCACAACTGGAGAAGAGACATAGTACCTTTTGATATTATCATGACTCAAACATTTTTTAGAGATAATATCAACTATAAAACTCTTGTATCCTTTGAGATCTTGGATTAAATAGTTCAAACTAGAATTTGAGTCAATTTCAAAAAAATCTTGGATGGACCAATGGGATCAGAAGGCCCCTTTTCCATTTTCGATGTGTCGACAAGAAGGTGGTATCATTTCATCGGGGGGACTCCTAAGGTCTAGTGTCAATCTATGATAACATGTGTGATCACCTATCAGAGGATCTACCTAGTACTATGCCTCCTTTTTGGGTGAGTTCTCCCTATCATCACCCATGTCAGTGGTATATTTTTTCAAATCATCTAGAGAGTTGATTATGATGACGTTCATAATGGGGATAGTTAATGGAGAACTCTTGCCATCGACCAGTGAAATTGACTGATGATACCATTGTTTTCATGAGATAGGGATGAAATGGAGAGTAATTTGCTACCCCAACATCTAATATGTACATGTTGATATGCCTCTTCCATGAATCATCGGAGCATAGTGAGTATCCTATCATAGGTCAATTGAAAATTCTTTCGGTATCCATATGCGTTAGGGCACTGAACTATTGAGAGTGATACGATGTCAACTCTCCTCCACTATTGGTGAACAGAATTGAGGTTCCCATGGATTCCTAGATAAGTCAGCTGGTGATCTTGAAGGATTTTAAGTGTTTCCCAAACATTTTGGCAGAAAAATGTTTCTTCATCCTTTATGAGGGACTCTGGGATGATGAAATTTGAGGCTTCAGGTGGCCATAATGTAATAAGTAACTAGTCAATGGATAAAAACCCTCTACAAATCCTCTTTATTATTACTTGGAGGATCATCTCACTATTTATTTTCCCAATCCCCAACTGGTGCTGGCCATGAAGTTAATAGTGGAACTGATGTAGAACTGATTTTCTACTAACTTTATGACAAATGGGGTATCACATGAGCCAACCATCCCTTGAAAATTGGAACGAATTTCAGATGCATGACTAGTTTTGAGACCATGTCCAAGTAGGATGGGGTTTTCAAAACCACCCAATGATCGAGAGTGGAAACATCTTTTTGGGGATCAACAGAGTTATCACCTTCATCTAAATGTGTTAATCCAAACCCTAACATATCTCAAACTTCCAATGTGGAGGTTGATAAGAGGGAAGCTAATTGTGGTAGATATGGCTACACTGTAAGTCCCTGAATGGAGGTGAAAAAATACTCTACATATAGGTATTTATGGAGGGATTTGGAGATTTTATGAAAATAGGATTCAAGTATAGTTAGCCTCAGTTATCAAGGTTTCCTCCCATCTTTTGAAATGGAGGTGAATGTGCCCTCATGGAGTCATATATCATCATGGATTTTGATATATCCATGGTGAAACAATGTTTACCTAAACCCTATCTCTGATAGCGTGGGTGTTCCTTGATTGTGAGTTGTTAGGAATCTCTTGGGTTTCTCTCATACGCATTTCAGCCCATTCCATGGACATGGCCCCCCATGGTGGTTGTTTTTCCTCCAGTACTAGGATAAATATTCAGATCAGGGCATGTATTTGGCATGAGGAAGACCTCTACAGTGACATTCTTTAACATGGGATGACCCATGATGGTTTCTGGTGGCACCAATGATTGGGTGAGTTAACCCAACCCACCTGAGGGGTGGATGGGACCTCAATCCCAAGTGGGAGAAAACAGGACCCTATGTAGGGGTTTCAAGGATAGGATAAGATGTGCTGGTGGTGGATTGGGCCACTAGAGTAGGGGAAGATGCCTCTTAACGGGAAGGGTTTATTTTCCACCCTTGGTGTTGGAAATAAGTGTTTTGGATTGATATTGGTGAAGAAATAATGGAATAGACCTACTTGTGGACTTTTAGAGTCAGTTGGTATTATCAGTGTGGTCGGGTGAGATCCCTCCTATGCGGCTCCTAGGCGGTGGTTTTTTTGGGCGTGACTTGCACATATTCCACTTACTTGGCATAAGGGATGAAGATGTTGGCGCATTCTAGGGAGAGGCTCCCGAAAAAGTTCTTCATTATGATGGGGGGGGGGGGATTCCCCCAACACAACCCTTGTTGGTAGAGGTGCTAGCATGATTCCATGGATTCCAGGTCTTACCGAGCCATATCCTTAGTTGGGATGATCCCTTATTGCTTGTATTGATGAACAAGGGAATTGATCATCCTTATCTAGATGATATTAGAAGGGGAGATGGGGAGAGAGAACCTGGTAGTTTTGGGATATATGGATATTATATTATAAGGGTAGTGGTGTATGATTGTCACACTATTGGTTCCTCATCCCCTCAGCCTACTGGTGGAGGGTCATCGTGCATTCCTTGTGGCTCGAGTCCTATAATATACATAGAGTTAATCATTAGTGAATGCTTAATTAAAGTGATTACCAACATGCCCAACATCATTCATCATTATCTATGGAAGAGGGAGGATTCACATTAATGATGCCTCAGATAAGGGATTCCCAACATCCTTCAATTTCCCCCAGTTATATGAGAAGAGTTTTACACCCATCCCATCATCTTTTTGGTAGTGTCCTGGTACTGTATATCTGGATCCAATTATACTCAAATTTTATGGTTCCCAACATTACTAATCTAATCACCATTGAAGGATAATAACTTCATGTCGGGTTCACCATTTTTTTCCGATGCATTCCATCGGGGCCACACATCATGTTTTTATTTCACCACATTCCCGCTTTCCAAAGGTGGGTTGCCTCCTCCACCAAGGTTGGTGATATTGGATCCTTGATCGAAATAGATTTAATTTTCTAATTGGATATTTCCACCTTGTCTAGGTCTCCCTCAAATATTTGAGTCATATTCATGAAACTCATTCTTGGCGTCATCTCAAGGAAGATGTTGATTGATTACACCACTTCTGTCTCGATAGGGAAGCGACCTTCAGTTAGATTAGATGGTAATTTTGAGATTTTCCCTGCATTTTTGGATGTTGGGTGTGTTGTTAACCTATAAATTCTTTCTATTTTGAATCTGAGGGCATATCATGTTTGATGAATCTTAGGTTCATAACCCAAGACATACTGTATCAACCACATGTTATTTGACTCCATAGGGGCGTAAGGTCTTCATGTTTTTTTACCCCGGGCATCCCATGTTCATTATGTGGAGTAAATATTTAGGACTAGGTCATAATTTTAACATCTTGTGGAGATAGGTTAGTAATAGTTTTAATATCTTATGGGGGCAGGTTGGTTACATGTTTAACATCTTGTGGGGACAAGTAGATCACATGTTTAACATCTTGTAAGGATAGGTCGGTAACATGTTTAACATATTTTGGGGATAATTAGGTCATAGGTTTAACATATTATAGGGAAAGTTAGGTGGGGTGAGTAATTCCCAAAGGGGATATGATCACACTTTAGGGTTTCTACCTCTCTGGAGGAAAGATAAATAGATTTAATGGGAATGTTGGGTTTTCAATATTGATCCTCAGGGAAGTATCCCATGGATGTTGATATTTCCGGATTCAACCACAGGAAGGTATCCTATATTTTATAGAATGTTGATATTGAATCACATACAAGCATCCTACGTACCCTATTGGGAGATAGGGATCAAAACCCACATAGTTTGATGCCACAATTTACGGATGTGAGACATGACAGGCCCATGTAGTTTAACATCATGCGATAAGGAAGATTGCATCATAGAAGGAGTGAATAGATGAGATGGTGTGGAGATTACAAATAGAGCCTTCATAGAATGGGAGTCACATTCTATGGTTAGGGGAAGGGTGTCCTCCCATGATGATCATACATGGGACATCCCGTGTTCATTGCACAAGGTAAGTCTATAGTTTAACATCATGTACTGAAGATTTTTTCATGCAGTTTAACATCATATGACTAGGATGTTAGGATATGTAGTTTAATGTATTTCATCTTATACATTGTAGGGGACCGAACCCAAGGTGACCGTATCCAATTAGGATATAAGGATAAACACTAGGCCTCCATACCTAAAAATGTGGGTGGTTTACCTTGATGATTCCACCTTCTAGACTTATGTGTATATTGAAAAGGAACATCTAGGTGGCACCTGGCATAAAAAGTTCCATGGTGAATTGGAAAATAGGGATCCTGGTGTTTGGGTGCCTATTCTTAGGATCAATATTCATTAGGGTGACTATGATTAGAAATAATAAGCAATAAAACTGTCTAACCCATTATTAAAGAAAATAGGCCCAATGTGAGGGTTGATGATACCAATCATGTGGTTGATAAAGGTGATGGAGGGCCTTATTGGAGTAGGTTTATGGTACTTGAGCACTCAACTTGTGAGAAAATGTGTTTGGATAAAAGAGGCATTGAGTCGGGTACCCGAAGGTTGTTGTATGCAACTCTACAAATTTTCATGCAAGTGGAGTTACATAAACTATAGGATCTAGTACAAGGAAACTTCATGAACCTTATAGTCATATGTTCTCAAAAATTTTAGAGTCACATGAAACCTATTATTGAGTGATGGCATATTTTGTTACGAACAAATATATGGACTTTAGGAGAATCGGCACAAGGAAATCTCAAACATAATACATGAAAATTTGGGCCCATGCGAGGTCAGTTACATAAGTTCTCTACCTTTGAGGGTCTATAAAAGGTTTGGAGTTGTGTGATGTTGTAGTAGAAGGGGTTACATGAGTGAGATCCAATGATTTAACTTATGGAATTACATCCCTAAAGAATGGGGGGTGAGGTTCTATTTATAGATGAAATGGGTGGATATTAGTGAAAAACCATAGATTTGTTGTGAAACATGGTTTCATACTTATCATGTCTCTTATGTTAGGGTGAGATAGTGTAAGTCAATGATTTGACATCACCTTTCTCACACAAATGGGTTTCAAACCAATGGATGGGTAGCATAAAGATGTTTTATATTGTGCACACAAAACTTTTCTGAAATTTTGGGGCTCCTAGAGCACTCTTGAACCTTTGATATTCAACATATCATTTAATTTGAAAATTTGTTGCATGTGAAACATTAAATTTTCATGAAGTACCCTAAAGTTGTACACAACTAATTCCTTAGTTTTGGAATGGCCCTTCTACCAAGACTGTACCATTATTTAAGAAAAAATTGACCTTTTTGGGTTCAAGAAATGTTTTCGATGCCAAAAAATCTCACTCAGAAAATTAAGCAACTCAATTAGTAGTTCATCAATCTAATTAATTTATACTAAGAATATAATACCCTCATTATCTATTCAATTATAATTCAATATCCTTCATTCTCAAATTAGACAATAATATGTTTCATAATTGATTCATTTTCCTCAATAATGATGGGAAATAATGTTGTCATGTTTCAACAAAAACCTACCCCACTACACATATCTATCATTATTTATATGTTCAAATAAGAAGGGTGGTTCATGGTAGATAAAAAATTATAGTGCATTCTTTAAAGAGAATAACATAAAATTGGTTAAGTTGAATGTTGTCCTTCCTGCAATGTGATTCATCTTCATAGGTGTTGGTAATGTCTCTTTCTTACATTTAAATTCCCAATATAGGTCACAAAAATTTTAATGGATGAGGGATTAGGGAACAAAGTATTTATTAAAAAAAGTAGAAAACACACACCAAAAAAATGTGAACTCCATAAAATGAGGTTGTCTCCCACAAAGTGCTTGGTTTAAGGTCCTTAGATAAATACCTCATCCCATTTATGCCAACCATAATTTTAAGGAGGAAATAAATTCTAATGGAACCACCATATGGTAGTGGTCCCCAACCAAATAAATGACAAAAAAATCTTATCATGTGGCCGAGGTGGTTTCCTTCTCTTTCAACTTATGGTAGAAATTCCAATATTTAGGTTCCATCATGTATAGATATAGTAATGCATTGATTGAACTTCACATGTGAACATGTGTTCAAATGGGAACATGATAAATAATTTTTCATTATTTTCATCTTCTACCCCCAATACCAAGACAAATTTAGAATCTATAAGTTAGCTGATAAACAAATATTTCTTCCTAGAAACAACCCATTTTTTGTGAACCATTATCAAACACTTGTAAGTTTTTATCCACATCATCCATAAACAAATCCTCAAAAACATTCCTTAAGGATACCTAAATTTATTTCCATGTCCTCTTCAGCTTTCCCCATAACTACATCTCATTTCTTTGGAATTATAGTGTTTATATCATTGAAAAACAAATTCTAGAAGAACAACTTGGAATCCCTCGTTGAATATTTCATGAATAACACCCGAATATAACTTTTCAGTTTTTTATATGATTTTTAAGATTTCATTAATTTTTTGGTCAATTGACCCTTACTGACATTGAGATGTTGATGGCTGAATTGAATCCCAAATCTTTGTCTTCCATAAATAAAATATCGATGGATGTGACTTTGTTGACTATTTTTGCTACAAGGGTTGATCTCTAATGAACCACTACTATCAACTCACTAATATAGAATTGTGAAAAATATCATTATTATTTATCACTGCTAAAAAAAGAACTTATAAAGGGAAGTCTTTATCAGCATTAAAAAATCACTGATAAAGGGTAACCATTATTAATGCCAAAATAAAAGCACTGATAAAGGACATACTTTATTAATGCTAAAAAAGTGCTCATATAGGTTAACCTTTGTCAATGTTTTTTTAGAGGTGATGATGGCTATCCTTTATCAATGTTATTATTTGGCACTGATAAAGTTTATAATGCATAATGTAATTTATATGCACATATTCATATATTCTTAAAAATAATTTATAAAAAAAATCTAGATAAATGACCTAAAATGTCATTGAAGCTGGTCAAAGTTTAAAATTTATATTCCTACTAACTGCTGTATATGTGGAAAGTAGGGTTGAACCCACAGGGAATGCTATTTTGGCCACTATTCTCTAAAAACAAAAACCTGGCAAGCTCCACTGTTGTCAACAGTGGAGTGTTTTTTTTCTTAATATTTTTTTTATCTTTTAATATTTTTTATGTTTTTATAAGCTGAAAGGTTTATCTACACATCTATCGTAAACTTGTTCTACCTAACTAAAAAAAAGAACAACTAAGAATAAGTTGTAAGGGAGAAAATGAAATGCTGATAAAGGACAATAGAGATGAGCGCTTGGGGTTCATTCTAGTCTACTAGTTTAAATTGTTTTCCCTATTCATGTAAAAGTACTACTTTATACCATTGCATAAGGGCGACTTACATCCCTCACCAGAAGCTAAGTCGCGGAAATTGTACAACTTAGAGTTCTCCACTCCAAGAAGTACAATTCCAGAAAGATAAAACAAAAAGAACAACAACATGAACTTGTCAGAAAGTTTAATTAGAAATGATCTCGCTGATCAATTCTAATCATAGAGGAATTGATTAATTAGAAGGATGACAAAAGATTACCAGTATAACGAGAACTCTCCCCGAACTAAAAGTTTAGCTAACTAATATATTGTTCATTATCACTAACTAGAATAAAAAAACATTCAATCATAGAGGAAGATATTTGAAAGAAAATAGAGGAAGAAAACTCCCTCTGCTCGCAACAAATGTTGCTACTCCTACCCCTCTGCTCCTTCGAATCTAGGTCTGCAATGCTCCGAATGAGAGAGAAGCTCTCGAATCTCCAATTAATCACCCGATGTGTGAATTAGAGTCATCCCCCTTTTCAATTCCACTTCTTGCTCTATTTTAATACCTTGCTGTCATCTACTGCATGTCACTGCTCGCGCTCCACCAACTTGGACAGTTCTTCACCCATGCACTGCAATATTTTGCGATTTTTTCACGACAAGCATGCCGCGCTAATTTTTCCCTCCTAACTAACTCCCGCTGAGTTATTTGAATGCACCTGGATGCGTATTTGGCCTTTATATGAACCTGTAAAGATAAATAAAAAATTAAATAATTAAAACTTAATAATAGTAATTAAAATGTTATAGTTATTATTTTTTGTTTACTATTATAATACATAAAATGACAATTATTATCTACTTTTTATATTATTTATAAAACTATCCATTTAATATTACTATGGTAATACATAAATTATTAAAAAGTTATTAATTTAATTAAGTTAAAAGAATAATTACTATGTTATTAATTTTATTATTTTTAACTAAGTTATTAAAATTGACAACATAAATAAATAAATAATTAAGTTAATACTTAAAATTGTATTAATAATTTAATTATTACTATTAAAGAAATTAATTTGTTATATTAATTAATTAATTAGTTAATTTTAATTTAGTAATTAAATTTATTACTTAAGTTTTAAGTATTTTTAATTTATTAAGTAAATTTATAGTTTATTTATAGTTATTATTAAATTAGCTCTATTATTAGTGTATTAATTAATTATTTACATTTATTATTAATTTAGTTTTTATAATTTACCTATTAAAATTACAATTGTTTAAAATTATAACATTTATAAATTAATTTATATTAATTTGACTTAGTTAAAGTTACTTTAACTTTAACAATTTTTTATTTTATTTTTACTTTACTTTTTCTTTTTTGTTTTACTTTTATTATTACTTTACTTTTTTTTTATTTTTTTTAAACTTCCTCCTTCCTCCCCCAAATTCGGTGCAACAATGGGGGAGGGTTTTGGGTTGCTGTTCTTCTAGCAGAAGACCCGCATGGCTCCTCCTCTGCTTCTGCACAATGGCAAAGAAATCCGACTTCAGAAAGGCTTCGAAGCATCTCATTGCAGAGTAGACTCACTCTACAGTGGTGGATGGCTTCGGGTTCAGCTCCTCCTTGCTCCTACGTGACCTCCTACTCCTCCACGACAACACAAACAAGGAAAAGGGGGGTCTTCTCCAAGCTGCGACGACGCTGATGCAGACTTCTACAGGCAACTCGACATCTCGGCTTCATACTACAACAGCATTGTGACATCCCTGGATCTTGGAAGGCAGCGGCTATGGTGATGCTTCACGGCGACACAACAGACTCTTCACAGCATCGACGCGAACATTGGGTTTCAGTACACCCAAGTGGAAAATGAGGGTTCCTGGTCCAGCTGTAAACACTCAACACAATAAATCAAAATGAAAATTGAGTTTTGTCAAAAATTTGCTGTGTTGATTTGAGTTTGGATCTAAAATATTCTGGTATGGGTCATTATTCTAAGTTTCTTTGATGCTAAGATGTTGAGTCATTGAGGTTTAATTCTGTGAGAATGGTGGTCATTCCGACTTGGAATCCTGTTTGTAGCAACTCATCGGTCTGATTCGAAGTGGCTAAACCCGGTGATTTCAATCATCAGCAATGTCAAAAACAAAGGACTCTGATGTAGATTTATTTATATCTTAGTTGTTCTAGTTGAATTTGTGATGAAGAAGATGAAAGTGTAATGTTTGACACTGGCCAAATAAACAGTAGTAGAGATGGCGTGGTGACTCAGGAAAATGGTGGAGAAAATAGGTGCGTCAGAGCGAGGATTAGGAAACTAATGGTAAGGGTTAAAATCGGTTAGTCAATGACCCACCGATATAATAATTAATGATCGGTGAATGGGGGGGACCGATAGTGTAAAAAATGAGAGACCGACAGAATGATAAAAAAATTTGTGAAACTGATAGAGAAAATTGTCAATCAGACTCACCGATAAAATAAATATAAAAATAATGACCCGCGAAAAATTAAAATAATAAAAGATAATCAGTGCTACGTGACACCGATGGTGAGGAAATAGATCGGTGATTCATGACTCACCGATACTTTAAAATAAAAAATACGAACTCACTGATGAAAGAATTAAACAGTGCCAAAAAAACAACGGTGTGGCATGCCAAACCGTTAGTTAAAATAAAATCAAGTATCAGTGAGTGGGGGATCAGTAGCAGGATGGAATCGGTGAGTCATGACTCAGCAATAAAATCAAAATAAGACATCTTCCGACTGTTAGTTAAAATAAAATCAAGTATTGGTGAGTGGGGGATCAGTAGCAGGATGGAATCGGTGAGTCACGACTCACCGATAAAATAAAAATAAGACACCGGAAGATTAAAATGAGCCACCGATAATTAAAATTTTAAAAAGAAAATGGTGCGACGTAAAATCGATGATGATGTAATGGATCGGTGAGTCAATGAATCATCGATAGTTTAAAATAAATGAGACCGAAACCGATGGAAGTATCGGTGCACCGTAACAATGGTGTGTCACGAGAGACCGATGGTGTTTCAAAGTAATCAGCGGGTCACGACTCACCGAAAGTTATAAAAAACTTCGGTGATACAAAACATCGGTACGACACTCACCGATATTTAAAAAAAATAAAAATGATAACAATAAAAATTAATTTACAACAGATAATAAAAAGAACAACACTAATTAATTAACACCAAAGAGTAATTAACTATGCTGTTTAATATTAAATAATTATTTGTAACTAAAAACTAACAAAATTAACTAACAAACTAAGAATAAAAGTAACTTAATTATTAACTAAGAAAATAAATGTTAAGATTAATTAAATATATGTCTAGATAAATGTAGAACTCCTAAAATAAATTAACTGCGAACATAAATTAAAATAATTAGAATTAATTAGAGTTATCAAATAAAATAAATGAAAAAATAAAAACATAACATTAAAAACACAGTACTTTATTAACCTAATTATTAAACTTAATTACTTAGCATAATAATTGACCCGGTTAAGAAAAAAATAGAGTTAATCAATCAGAACTAAATAGTAAAGTCTTCAATTAAAGACTGAATTAAATTAATGCAAATAAAAATGAATAATTAATTAATTAATAGACATTTAAAATTATTAACCAGACTAAGATTATTAAACTAAAAGGTCGTTTAATATATTTAGAATAATTAGAAAGGATATAAAAAGGACTAAAAACGCATATTTAATTATAAAAAAAATATTAATTAACATATTTAGTGATAAAATTACAAAAGTGAAATTATTTATTAAAGTGTCAAAATAATTAATTAAATTGATAAAAATTAAATAAATGATGTGACAAAACTATGTAAAAATAGAGCCACATTAAATTCCCCCACACTTAAGCATTGTTTGTCCTCAAACAATCCCATGTTTTATTTTCTTTGAAAAACAGTAAAGTGTAATTATAGTTTTGTTCAAAAAGTAACATGTCCAGTACTCAAAAGAGAGGACAAAACATAACAGCATGCTTTTGTAAATTGATTTAATCATATGAATCTTGTCCAAATAAACACTCACTAGTAATTAAGAACACAAAGACTATCTAAAAAAGAATATGTCATGCCTCATATGTGATACAACTTAGTGACTCACTTCAATCCAATCTCAGGTTCTATGTCTAAAAATGACAAGAGATAAAATATCAATGGAATTAAGACCTCAACCAAGGAACTTTGCATTTGACTCATCACCTAGGTTCTAACAATAATTAATTTTTTTGTGAATCAACTCAATGATAAAACCTAAATGATTTCTATATAAACCATTTGATCCCTTCTTCATCTGGAGTTCATCATTCCCCTCACCATAATGAGCTCATTTTTGACCCTAGACACTTTATTTATTTTTCCCAAGCCATGTATCATGTGCTAAGCACTGTGCAATGCACTTATTCAAAGTGAATAGAGGGATTAAAGTAAACAGAATCGCACCCAATATCTAGGGTCTCAGAGACTCACCGTGGGATCCTAGATGCCCAAATTACTCCAGTTTCAAACGATTTATATAAAAATCATTTACATTGGCTCATTAAAGCAACTACTTTTAATAATTTAATAGAAAATGAATGAGGCCCCAAGAATCAGAATCAAACTTCCAGTTCCAAAGGGTATGACCATAACTCTATAAACATGTAACCCAAATCACTTCCAGAAGTAGACTCTAAACAAGATTTCCATCAATTCACTAAGCAAGATCACTCAGCAATCATCCATTATCATCAATTTTAGACTCAAAGCAAGACTTAACTTCCAATCAAGCATCATCCTAAGGCAAGACTCATTTGAGTTTAGTGTAAGCCTAAAATTAGGAAAGAATTTTGAAAAAAAAAATTTGACCATTTTTTTATACAACAAGTTTAAAGGCAGTGGGAATTGATGAGCTCTCAAATAAGCACAGTTAATCAAAGTCAATAATTGACCCCCTCCCCCACACTTAAAACCCAACTTTGTCCCCAAAGTTGACTTCCAAATATGGAGAAGAACAATTAATCAATTAAAGTTAAAAATAGATTTTCAATTAAGTAGATTAATGACATGTATAAAAGGGTGTCAATGAAGTTCAAAAATGTTGTTTTCCACAATAAGTAAATAAACAGCAGGTTCATTAGCAAGTTTATGCATTAACATTTGTGTCCAGTGACAAAGATTTTCAATTCAACTTAAAAGAAGTATATAAGATGTGGGTGCACAATTAATTAGATGTAATCATTTTAACAAAGTATGATTCAAGTAGATGTTCAATTAAGCAGTAAGATGTATGCTAACACCCCTTAGAAAAATCATTTAATGAAAAGAACACTAACCAGCAAGCATGTACCCCCCCACACTTAATTTCAAGCTTTGGAAAAGATGTTAATAATAATGCAATATAATTCTTCAACAAAAGGCACATGCAGATTTTTTTTGCACAACATAGTGACATGCAGCAGGAGTTTATTATATATGCAATTAATGCAGCAGATTTCCAGCAAGTATGTAGCAGATTTTTTTTCTAAAAAAGAATTTTTTTTAATGAGCAGAATTTTATTAACATAATTAGGAGCAGAAAATAAATGCAGAAAGTTAGAATACCGCCTTGACTAGTTCTTGTCCAGAGATGATCATGGGAATTCAACTCCATCATTGACACAAGCAACATCATCCTAAAAACACAAAACATGAAAGCCAATAACAAAAATCTAGAAAAGACAATGCATATAGTAGATAGCAGAGCTTCAAATTATTCAGCACAAAACAGTACAAAAATGTAAACAAAAGAGCATGGGTTGACTCCCATGAAGCACTGAATTTAAAGTCTTCAGTTAGACTTTATTTAATTACAAAATTTTATTTATTAACAAGAAAAAATCCATGGGTTTCCTCCCATGAGGCACTAGGTTTAAAGTCCCCATCCAGACTTCATTCAAGAACAGTGAAGGAAGCCAAGCCCTTTGGCTGTCCCTCAAAATAAAGTTTCAATCTTTGCCCATTGACCAACATGGGTTTATTTTCTTCCCCAACAATTTCAACAAATCCATTCTTAAGCACTCTCACTATAGAAAATGGTCCAAAACACTCGGAATTCAGCTTTCCAGGAAAGAGTTTGAGTCTAGAATTAAAGAGAAGGACCTTCTGTCCATGTTTGAATTCTTTAGTTTGAATGATAGAATCATGAAAAATTTTAGTCCTCTCTTTATAAATTTTTGAATTATCATAACTCTCTCTCTTAATCTCATCAAGTTCACTCAGCTCAAGCAATCTCCTTTCACCATCACTCTTAAGATCAATGTTCAGAGCCTTGACTGCCCAATAAGACTTATGCTGCAACTCCACAGGTAAATGAAAAAATTTCCCAAACAGCAGCCTGTAAGGAGACATACCTATTGGGGTCTTAAAAGAAGTTCTATATTCCCATAAAGCTTCATCCAACTTAAGAGACCAGTCTTTCCTAGAGTTTGAAATAGTTTTTTCAAGTATTTGTTTCAGTTATCTATTTGAAATTTCCACCTGTCCACTGAACTGTGGATGATAAGGAGTACCAGTTTTGTGAACACAACCATATTTATCCATCAAAGCTTTAAATTTATAGTTCTTAAAGTGTGTTCTATTATCAGTAATAAAAGCTCTTAGGACTCCAAATCTTGTAAAGATGTTCTTCTTGACAAATTTTATCACACTATTTGCTTGATTGTTGGGAAGAGCTACTGCCTCAAACCACTTTGACACATAGTCAACAATTAGAATGTACTCATTCCCATGAGATGATGGAAATGGTCCCATAAAATCTAAACCCCAAAAATCAAAAATTTTAACCTCCAAAATAACCTTTTGGGGTAACTCCTTCTTCCTACCCACATTGACTAACCTTTGGCACCTATCACAGCTAACCAAAAAACTCCTAGCATCCTTCAAGAGGGTAGGCCAATAGAAAATAGACTGTAGGACTTTTTGAGCAGTTCTCTCACCCCCATGGTGACCTCCCCAAGGTGAAGAATGAAAACTATCAAGAATTAGAAGAATATCTTCCTCAAGCACACACCTCCTAAGGATACCATCAGCAAATCTCCTAAATAATAAAGGGTCATCCCAAAGATAGAATTTAAGTTCAGAAATAAATTTATTCCTTTGATTATTGGACAGATTTTTGGGAATGACACCTACCGCAAGGAAGTTGGCAAAATCTGAAAACCAAGCAGATTGCCTGACTGAGACAATGAACAGCTTTTCATCGGGAAAGGAAGAGTTAATATCCCTAAGGTTTTCAGATTCATATTGGGTAACAGGAATCCTAGAAAGGTGGTCAACAACTAAGTTCTCAGTTCCCTGTGTGTCCCTAATCTCTAAATTAAACTCCTGTAATAGTAGAATCCATCTAATCAGCTGGGGTTTAGTTTTCTTCTTAGACAGAAAGTATTTTAAGGAAGAATGATCAGTGAAAATGATGACTCTTGAGCCTAACAGATATTGTCTAAACTTCTCAAGAGCAAACACAACAGCTAACAATTCTTTTTTCATGTTGGTATAATTCTTTTGAGCATCATCTAGCAGCCTGCTAGCATAATACACCACATGCAACTTCTTATCTCTCCTCTTTCCAAGGACAGCACCTACAACCATGTCACTAGCATCACACATAAGCTCAAAAGGTAATTTCCAATTAGGTTTAGTAATGATAGGTGATGAAGTGAGTTTCTCCTTAAGTAGATTAAATGATTTCAAACAGTTATCATCAAAAATGAACGGTGCATCCTTGACCAGCAAAGAATACAAGGGCTTAGTTATTTTGGAAAAATCTTTTATGAACCTTTGGTAGAAACCGGCATGCCCTAAAAAAATTATAACACCTTTTACATTAAAAGGGGGTGTTAATTTTTTAATAACATCTATCTTAGCATTATCAACTTCCAAAACTCTCTTGGACACTTTATGACCAAGCAAAATACATTATGTGACCATGAATTGAAATTTCTCCCAATTTAGAACAAGGTTGGTTTCAATGCATCTCTCTAAGACTAACTCAATATTTCTAAGACACGTATCAAAAGTACTACCCAAAATGGGAAAGTCATCCATGAAAACTTCAATAATTCTCTCAATCATATCAGAAAATATAGCCATCATACAGCTTTGAAAGGTAGCTGGAGCTCCACACAACCCAAAGGGCATCTACCTGTAGGCAAATGTTCCAAAGGGGCATGTGAAAGTGGTCTTCTCCTGATCCTATGGATCAACAAGAATCTGGTTGTAACTAGAATACCCATCCACGAAACAGAAGAATTCATTTCCAGCTAGACTCTCAAACATTTGATCAAGGAAGGGAATAGGAAAATGTTCCTTCCTAGGGGCTGTATTAAGCTTCCCATAATCTATACATACTCTCCATTTTGTGGCATTTCTAACTTGGACTTCTTCATTATTTTCAGTCTTAACAACAGTGAAAGCTACTTTCTTGGGGACAACCTGGATAGGGATGACCCAAGCACCATCAAAAATGGGATATATCATTCCAGTGTCCAACAGCTTGATTACTTCTTCTCTCACAACTTCTTTTATGTTTGGATTTAATCTTCTTTGACATTCTACCCTGGCCTTGTGACCAGGATCCATAGGAATCTTATGCATACAAAATCAGGGACTAATACCTTTGATATCAGCTATTGTCCAGCCTATGGAAGATTTAAACTTCTTTAACACATTCAACAATCTTTCCTCTTGGTTTGAATTAAGTTCAATAGAAATTATTACAGGTAATGTGGAGTTCTCACCTAAAAATGAATATTTAAGATGGGCAGGGATGGGCTTCAGCTCAAGATCAGGTGGTTCTACACTCGAAGGAATACTCTTAGGCCTGTGAGGTCCATGATCTTAAACATATTTCTTATAAGGAGTATTAAAAGATGAAATATTTTCAATTTCATGTTCAGATTCAGAAGTAACATTCCTTCTGTCCAAGGTGGGCAGTATACTGTCCAGATTTTCTATATCAGAATTAAGAAAGTTAATCAAAGAAGAATCATTCAGTTGTCTTATAAGTTCTCCCTCAGTATCATAAAAATTCTCAGATGTGTTGGTGCTAATAGAAACACCCTCAAATTCACTCATAGAGGTCCTAAGTTCAGAAACAGAATACTCTCCTATAGCAGAAACTGGACAGTTGTCCAGATTTGGATGATTTTCCAGTTTTGGTGTTACAGCATAATTTTCAATCTCTAGAACAGATTCACAAAGAATTTCAGCTTCACAAATGTTTTCTTCAATAGAGGATTGTTTTTCAGATTCTTCAATGAGTTCATGTTGATTTTTATAAAAGCATTCAGCTTCAAGAGACTCAATTTTTGAACAGTTTTCAGAATAAGTTGGCCTTTTATATTTTTAAAAACATTGAACTGTTCTTCTTGTTAACCAATTTTGAATATCAGTTGACCCTTTGACACATCTATAACAGCACCTCCTGTGGCCAATAAGGGTCTACCCAAGATGATAGGTACCTCTTGATCACACTCCATATCTAGAACAAGAAAGTCAGTAGGCAAGAATAGCTTCCCAACCCAAAGTAGTAATTCATATACCCTACCCACAGGATGAGTGAATGATCTATCAGCTAATTGTAGTATGAACATGGTGGGTTGAAGATCACCCAACCTCAACTGTCTAAACAGTGAGTATGGTAGCAGGTTAATGCTAGAACCTAGATCACACAGACAGTTCAGCTGACCAGAATTTCCTAGAGTACATGGGATGACAAAGCTACCTAGGTCTTTCAGTTTAGGTGGGATTTTCTTTTGAAGCACAACACTGCACTCGTCATTGAGGCTTTAGGTAGCAAATTCTTCAAGGGTATTTTTGTTTGAAACAATTTTCTTTAAATATTTCATATAAGATGGGATTTGAATTAAAGATTAGATGAAAGGTATGTTCACTTGAAGCTTAGAGAGGAGACTAAGGAACTAAAGGAGTTCAACCCCGGTGTTACTTTGAGGTTTAAGCTTCTCAGGGAAAGGGATGGGTGGGGAAAAAATTTTCAGAATAGTAGGAATATCCCTCACCTATTCCACAAATTTTTCTTTTCCTTTATTCTTTTGATTTTTAGAACAATTTTCATTTTGAGTTATAGGAGAAAAATTCAGATTTAGATCATTTTCAAGACTTCTATGTGAATTTTCAGCATGTGTACAAAGCATATTTTTATTACCAGATAGAACTAGATTTTCATTTTGAGCATTTTCAGTGAGTTTTTCATCAACAGTTTGAGTATTAAGGCCACTTCTAGTGATAACATCCATGGAATTCTCTCTAGGGTTAAGTTCAGTTGTACTTGGATGTCTACCGTTTTCCCTAGATGAAAAATATCTTGCAAGTTGGCCTAACTGTGTTTCCATGTTCTGCATTCTCACATTAGTTTTCATCTTGTCTGACTCATATTGACATTTCTATTTATTAAGTTGAGTCATGTACCTTTCCTCTTATGAATTAATTTTATTCAAGATTCGATCCATTTTAGAAGACATCTGATTATCATTATTTCCTTGAATGTTTGAAGACTCACCCCTTTGTTGATTTTGAAAGTTTGGTCTTGATTGGTTTTGATAATTAAGGGAAGTGGATTGTTTGATAACTCCTTGATCTTTCCAGGACAGGTTTGGGTGGTTCCTATAGCCTTGGTTGTAATTTTTTGAAAATGGGTCTTCTTTTTGAGGCATCCTAGGACCATAATTAAAAAAGTTTGAGTTTTCAGGTTGTTGGGCAGTCAAATCAGCATTGGGACAAAAATTTTCAGAGTTCCCATACATACCACATTGAATACATTGTTATCTAAGTGATTGATACTGGTTCTGGTTTTCAACTTGATTAATAGTTTGTTTTGAATTCTGGTTCATTAAGGTTTGAAGTTGGTTAGCGATTTCAGCCAGTTGACTTTGAGTATTAGCTCCTAAACCAGTATTAACATTCCTATTGACTATCTTTCTTATTGAATTCTTATGTTGATAATTAAGGGCCAGATTATTAAAAATTTGTCTAAGTTCTTCATCAGTCTTATCATTGTAATTACCCCCAGCTGCTTGATCTACTAAATTCTGACTAGAGGAGGACATCCCTTCATAGAAGGTATCCATGAGGAGATGAGATGGGAGTTGATGATGGGGACACTGCCTAATCAGATCCCTGAATCTATCCCAATCTTCATGAAAAGATTCTCATCCTCTTGATAAAAACTAGTGATTTTAGTTCTCAGTTCTCCTTTTAATCTTTGGGGATAAAATTTCATAATGAATGAGTTATAAACATGATCCCAATTCTCAAAAATGTTTTCATATAAACTTAAAAACCAATTACTAGAATTCCCTTTAAGGAAAAAGGGAAAAACTCTCATCCTTAGTTCATTTTCAGTGAGTCTTAAAAGTGGTAATTGCTGCACTATGTTGTAGAAATCTCTAATGAAGGCTAAAGAGTCCTCATTAAAAAGTCCATTGAAAGCAGGCAGTAGTGAAATGTGTGACTGTTTCAATTCATAGTTGATAGCTCTAGGACTAAGCCTAATTGAAGATGGGTTGCTTGAAACTTGTGGGAGTTATAACTCCCTCATCCTAGGACTTTCATTTTCATCTAAGATTTATGGTTGGTTTTGGAAATTATTATTAGGAACTCTATTATCCATGTTCTCCATTTCAGTTTTGTTTTTCTTTCTTAGAGAAGCTAAATTTTTATCTAATTCAGGGTTTAGAGGCTCTAATTTAGCACCAGATGTTCTTGTGCTCATACAAACAGTAGTAGACAGTGACAACAGTAAGAGTTCAGAAAGATGAGTAATAGTTTTTTTTACAGTTTTCAAAATTTTTCAGTTTTTTTAAAGATTTTTATATGTGTGTTTTTTTAAATGTTTTTTTATAAATGGCTCGTTTCCTTCCCTGGAAATGGCGCCAAAAACTAGACCTAAAATTTCGTTGAAGCTAGTCAAAGTTTAAAATTTATATTCCTACTAACTACTGTATATGTGGCAAGCAGGGTCGAACCCACAAGGAAGGCTATTTTGGCCACTATTCTCTAAAAACAAAAAGTTAGAAAGCTCCACTATTTTCAGCAGTGGAGTGCTTTTTTTCTTAATATTTTTTTTATCTTTTAATATTTTTTTATATTTTTATAAGCTGAAAGGTTTATCTACACATCTATCGTAAACTTGTTCCACCTAACTAAAACAGAGAACAACTAAGAATAAGTTGTAACAAAGAATATGAAATGCTGATAAAGGACAACAGAGATGAGCGCTCAGGGTTCATTCTAGTCTACTGGTTTAAATTGTTTTCCCTATTCATGTAAAAGTACTGCTTTATACCACTGCATAAGGGAGACTTACTTCCCTCACCAGGAGCTAAGTCACGAAAATTGTACAACTTAGAGTTCTCCACTCCAAGAAGTACAATTCCAGAGAGGTGAAACAAAAAGAACAACAATACGAACTCACCGAAAAGTGTAATTAGAAATGATCTCGCTGATCAATTCTAATCACATAGGAATTGATTAATGAGAAAGATGACAAAAGATTACTAGTAGAAATAGAACTCTCCCCGAACTAAAATTTTAGCTAACTAATATATTGTTCATTATCACTAACTCGAATACAAAAACCATTCAATCATAGAGGAAGATATTTGAAAGAAAACAGAGGAAGAAAACTCCCTCTGCTCACATCAAATGCTGCTGCTCCTGCCCCTCTACTACGACTCCAGGTCTGCAATGCTCTGAATGAGAGAGAAGCTCCCTAATCTCCAATTAATCACCCGGTGTGTGAATCAGAATCAACCCTCTTTTCAATTATGCTGCTTGCTCTATTTTAATACCTTGCTGTCAACTACTGCATGTCACTGCTCTAGCTCCACCGACTTGGAAAGTTCTTCACCCACGCACTGCAATATTGTACAATTTCTTCGTGACAAGCACATCGCGCTAATTTTTCCCTCCTAACTAACTCCCGCTGAGTTAGTTGAATGCACCTGGACGCGTATTTGTCCTTGATATGAACCTGCAATGATAAATAAAAAATGAAATAATTAAAACTTAACAATAGTAATTAAAATGTAACAGTTATTATTTTATGTTTACTATTATAATACTTAAAATGACAATTATTATATACTTTTATATTATTTATAAAACTATCCATTTAATATTACTATGGTAATACATAAATTATTAAAAAGTTATTAATTTAATTAATTTAATAGAGTAATTACTAAGTTATTAATTTTATTATTTTTAAATAATTTATTAAAATTGATAACATAAATAAATAAATATTTAAGTTAATACTTAAAATTGTATTAATAATTTAATTATTACTATTAAAGAAATTAATTTGTTAGATTAATTAATTAATTAGTTAATTTTAATTTAGTAATTAAAGTTATTACTTAAGTTTTAAGTATTTTTATTTTATTAAGTAAATTTATAGTTTATTTATAATTATTATTAAATTAGCTCTATTATTAGTGTATTAATTAATTATTTACATTTATTATTAATTTAGTTTTTATAATTTACCTATTAAAATTACAATTATTTTAAATAATAACTTTTATAAATTAATTTATATTAATTTGACTTAGTTAAAGTTACTTTAACTTTAACCATTTTTTTATTTTATTTTTACTTTAATTTTTCTTTTTTTTACTTTTATTATTATTTTTATTTAATTAATTTTTTTTAAACTTCCTTCTTCCTCCCCCAAATTCGGTGCCACAATGGGGGAGGGTTTTGGGTTGCTGCTCTTCCAACAGAAGACCCGCGCGACTCCTCCTCTGCTTCAGCACAGCGGCGCAGAAATCCGACTTCAGCAAGGCTTCAGAGCATCCTGGTGCAGTGCAGACTCACTCCACAGTGGTGAATGGCTTCGGGTTCAGCTCCTCCTTGCTCCTACCTGACCTCCTAATCCTCTATGATGGCACAAACAAGGAGAAGGGGGGTCTTCTCCAAGCCATGGCGGCGCTGATGCGGACTTCTACAGGCGGCGCGACGTCTCGGCTTCAGACTTCAGCAGCACTGCGACATCCCTGGATCTTGGAAGGCAGCAGCTACGGTGATGCTTCACGACAGCATAACGGACTCTTCAGAGCATCGGCGCGAACAATGGGTTTCAGTACACCCAAGTGGAAAATGAGGGTTCCTGGTCCAGCGGTAAACACTCAACACAATAAATCAAAATGAAAATTGAGTTTGTCGAAAATTTGCTGTGTTGATTTGAGTTTAGAACTAAAATATTCTGGTCCGGGTCAGTATTCTAAGTTGCTTTGATACTAATATGTTGAGTCATTGAGGATTAATTCTATGAGAATGGTGGTCATTCCGACTTGGAATCTTGTTTGCAGAAACTCATCGGTCTGATTCAAAGTGGTTAAACCCTGTGATTTCAATCATCAGTAGTGTCAAAAACAGAGGACTCCAGTATGGATTTATTTATATCTTAGTTGTTCTGGATGAATTTATGATGAAGAAGATGAACGTGTAATGTTTAACACTGGGCAGAGAAATGGCAGCAGAGATGGCATGGTGACTCAGGAAAATGGTGGAGAAAATAGGTGGGTCAGAGCAAGGATGAGGAAACCGATAGTAAGGGTTAAAATCGGTGAGTCAATGACTCACTGATAGAATAATTAAAGATCAGTGAATGGGGATCAGTGTGAGCGAGAGACGGGGGTGGGACCGATAGTGTAAAAAATGAGAGACCGACAGAATGATAAAAATATTTGTAAAGCCGATAGAGAAAATTGTCAATCGGGCTCACCGATAAAAGAAATATAAAAATAACGACCCACGGAAAATTAAAATAATAAAAGATAATCGGCGCTACGTGACACTGATGGTGTGGAAATGGATCGGTGAGTCATGACTCACCGATACTTTAAAATAAAAAATCTGAACTCACTGATGAAAGAATTCAACGGTGCCAAAAAAAAAACAACGGTGTGCCACGCCAAACCGTTAGTTAAAATAAAATCAAGTATCGATGAGTGGGGGATCGGTAGCAGGATGGAATTAGTGAGTCATGACTCAACGATAAAATAAAAATAAGACACCAAAAGATAAAAATGAGCCACCAATAATTAAAATATTAAAAATCAAATTGTGAGATGTAAAACCGATGATGATGTAATGGATCAGTGAGTCGATGACTCACCAATAGTTCAAAATAAATGAGACTGAAACCGATGGAAGGATCAGTGTGCCGCAACAATGGTGCATCACGAGAGACCAATGGTGTTTCAAAGTAATCGGTGAGTCACGACTCACCAAAAGTTATAAAAAACTTTGGTGAGACAAAACATCAGTGCGACACTCACCGACATTTAAAAAAAATAAAAATGATAAGAACAAAAATTAATTTACAATAGATAATAAAAAGAACACCACTAATTAATTAACACAAAATATGAATTAACTATGCTATTTAAGATTAAATAATTATTTGTAACTAATAACTAACAAAATTAACTAACAAACTAAGAATAAAAGAAACTTAATTATTAACTAAGAAAATAAATGTTAAGATTTATTAAATATATGTCTTGATAAATACAGAACTCCTAAAATTAATTAACTGCAAACATAAATTAAAATAATTAGAATTAACTAGAGTTATTAAATAAAATAAATGACAAAATGAAAACATAACATTAAAAACACAGTACTTTATTAACTTAATTATTAAACTTAATTACTTAGCATAATAAGTGACACGGTTATAAAAAATAGAGTTAATAAATCAGAACTAAATAGCAAAGTCTTCAATTGACGACTGAATTAAATTAATAAAAATAAAATGAATAATTAATTAATTAATAGACATTTAAAATTATTAACCAGACTAAGATTATTAAACTAAAAAGGTCGTTTAATATATTTAGAATAATTAGAAATACTATAAAAAGGACTAAAAACGCATATTTAATTATAAAAAAAGATTAATTAACATATTTAGTGATAAAATTACAAAAGTGCCATTATTTATTAAAAAGTGTCAAAATAATTAATTAAATTGATAAAAATTAAATAAAAGATGTGGCAGAACTATGTAAAAAAAGATCCACATCAATAAATACAATATATATATATATATATTCATTTATAATTATTTATAATTATATACATAATTATAATTATATATATATATATATATTAAAAACATAGTAATATGAACTATATAAAAAACATATAAATACATTAAATATAGTTTATATTTAAAGATATATATTTATTTTCATATTATATAATTTATAATATACATAAATTTATTTATTTATAACTATCTGTGTTTTTGTGTGTTTATATATATTTATATATATAATTATATATCTATATTATAAAATATATAAATATGTAGTATATATATAAATATATAAATAAATTCAAATATTTTTATATATAAAATGTATATTTAAAAATATAAATCACAATAGAATAAAAAAATATTATCAATTTAATTTTCATGATTTATATATTTTTTCATAATTTAGACACACACACACATTTTGTAAAAAATATATCTGTGTGTTTACAAATATATATATACGTGTGTGTGTGTGTGTGGGCACGCGCGCACGCATTTATATGTCTAGGTGTGTGTGTGCATGTTTATAAATATATGTTTATATGTCTATTTTTGTGTGTTGTACGCATGTGTGTTTATATATTTTTAAATATATGTATACATTTTACAACAATTATATATTAAAACATGTACATACATACATACATACATACATACATACATACATACATACATACATACATACATACATACATACATACATACATACATACATACATACATACATACATACATACATACATACATACATACATACATACATACATACATACATACATACATACATACATACATACATACATACATACATACATCCATCCATCCATCCATCCATCCATTCATGCATAAATCCATCCATACATACATACATACATATATGTATGTATTAAAACATTTTGTATGTGTTTATATATACATTTTGCAACAAAGTTGTACCTTTATTGTAAGATCTCATGTCCATATGAGTTGAAAATTTTAGAAGGAATTTGAATTTTCAATTACTGGACATGTAAAATTTTGATAGGAGATTTAGAACAAAATTTTGTGGGTTAGAAACCCTCAAAAGGGATAATTTGGACTTGTAATGAAGTTCCTTAGAGGGTTCAGAGGTTTCAAGAGCATCCCAGAGGTTGGGGACTGGAGTTTGAGTTTTTGGAAAGACTACCTAGGGTGCACAGTTGGCACACAATTTATTTTAACCATACACCCCAACTATGTGACCTAAGATACATAGGTGAAAAACTTGTAGAAATCATATTGTAGGTCTAAGAGAACCGTGAAAGTGTTTGTATAATTGTAAAGGCCTGTTGCATGGTTAGCACACAGTCTGTGTAACTGTGCACCATTACTATGTGAGGTAGCTAGACTTAGATAGTTCTAGATGCATGATTGCACCATGGTTTGGAAAATTGTTCCTTCTCCTCCCTTACGTGCACCCCAGTCGGCCGAACCCCTCTCCCTTTGACCCTCCTTTGATTTGGTGTTTATTTGGTGTGATTTATTTGTCTTTTTGGTAAGTTTATCCTTCACTTACCTCCATTTATATCTTTCCTCCTCTTGTTCTAATTTACACTTCCCTAATTAGGATTTTTAATTCTCATTCCACTAGAGCATGGTGGAATCAAACACTGATGATGGGGATTCTTCTCTTCCTAGGAAGAGGACGTCTCAGGATTCTGTTTATACTTCATCATGCTCTGTTTCATTGAGGTATGTCACCACAGTGATTTTCCAAAGTTTTTGAGATTAAAATTAAATTAAATGAATAATTATTTTTATGCTTTTGGTTAGGTATTTTTTCTTTCTTGATGTTAGGGGTATGCCACATGTTGTTGGGGAGCGTTTGGTCATGGTTTTGGTGTGATGAGATAAGATGGTGATAATTTGGGCATTATGATTATTTAAATAAAATAGTTTAATTAATAATATTTTTTTGAGATTAATTAATTAATTATAATGTGATTATAGTTAATTAATTCAGGTGGTTTGGTTGGGTGACAGGACCTCATATGTCTTGGATGAGGCCATATGGGCTTGGATAGGCCTTTTCAACTACTACTGGCCCCTTGGGAGTAAAAGTTGAAAGTTACTTAAAGGTAGGCCATCTTACATACTTTCCCTCTGGAATTTAGGATTGTTTATGTTTCATGTGTATGATCGGGTATTCCACTGAGGTTGATTTCTTTAAATAAATTTAATTAAATGTAATGCTTTAATTAAATTGAATTAAAATGTTTAATTTAAATGAATGAGTGCTAGGGGTCACAAACAACCCTTATGTGTTAGCTTGACACGTTGGCTATAGATGGCCGAGGCTGGGATTGTTGAGACCTAAAATGGGCTATAGACCCCCTAATAGATTAGCATAGACCTAAAAAGACATGTTTAGGGGATTGATTTTCCTCCAAGCTAAAGGAAATGGAAGAATAGATATCTTAGGTTGTGTATTTCTTAGAAGTCCCTTCTTGTGATTCAAGTTGTTTGATATTGTCAAGATGAGGGTGAGATAAGAGATTCTCTCATGTTTGATGTGACCAGATCTATGTAAACATAAATTAGGCTGATCAAGATCATTTTGGGTGAGTAGATTGACCCAGAGTGAGAATGGATGACTAATATGTACTATGGGATATCTCCTTAACTAATTCTAGGGTGGAAAGACCCATGTAACTGGAAAGGATATTCTACCTATATGATGATTCTGGGGGATGTGGTATCCATTGGTAATCAAGTGCTAAATGAGACCATGTTTGAGACCAAGGAATCCAAGTGGATTACATCAATTTTATTTGACTGAGGGGGCCCTATTAGGTTCCTTGTGACATATTACCTTGGGAGAGAGTGGTTATAGAAATTACTAGAGATGATTTCAGGTGTCACTTTAGAACCTAGATTAATGTTTTGATCATGTTTAGGATATGATGAGCTAGATTTTATTATAGAGAGTATGAACATAGGTTTCAAAGTGTTTTGGTCATATAAACATCCACTTTTACAAATTTTATACTGATTTTTGATATGATACATGTCTTAAGGAATTTGAATGTGGATGGAAACCCCCATAGAGGAGGATGATAGAATTCCTATCGGGTGTATCCCCTTGATATGGAAACTCCCACATGATAGGTTGGTTGATATTCCCATATGGATTATGCCCTGGCTGGGAAAACTCCCCAAGGGAAGGTATGAGATACTTGATGAGGATTCCATATAGTTAGAGCTTAGATATGGTAGGGATGCCATGGATTTAGAGTCAGGATGATCAGGTGGACTATAGTGTTCTATACCGGAAGGGGTCTTTTAGTGGGGGTTCGTAGATCGTGATCTTCTGGGGGACTTATATCTACCGAGACATGTCTGGTCTAGTATACCAAGGAGAGCATGGATTCAGGTTTTTGATACTATTAGGATTATGCCCGAATGATAAAACTACCATAGGGGAGGTATGTGATGAATATTAATAGATTCCAATATGGGAGGTTTGTGATACTATTATGGAACACACCGTATGGGTGGTTCAAGAGGTTATGGTTGGCATGATTATGTGACATGCTCAGAGACACTCTGACATTAGGTTGAAGCAGGTATGGTTGATTGTTTTCATGGATCCATGGATCGATGATGGTTTTTTTTATTTATTTATTTTGGTTGAGCATGTTACATGTACATATAAAAACATATGATATTTAGTATGTGACTACATTGGTGGTTGCCTACTGATTTTTGAACTCACACCCTACACAGGTCGCTATTGAACAAGGGTAATCGAGTAGACATTCACTTGGTTGTAGGTACAGGCTGGGATGAGGCTTGATTATGATCAATCAGAATGGATCATATGTGTACATAGGCTTTGGACGAGGTATGGATCATGGATTTCATCGAGATAACATTTTTGTCTTTCTTTTGTTTTGGTATATATATGTAATTGTCCTAGTGGGTGGTCTGTTGTATGTATGACATGGATATTAGATAATTTACAACATTTCATTTATTATTGTAAGATGATTTATTTATTCTATGTACTATGATTATTTACTACCGTAGATGGTGCTTTTTTTATTTTTATATTCTGTTGTATACACTAATATAGAGGGTATAGTCTCCCCACATTACCAATTATTCCCATGCTTCTAGTTGGAAGCCTATGACATATGGGGAGGTGCACCTAATTTATAGTGTTGACCATTGTTCTAGGTACCAATCAGTGCTATGGGGTGGAAGATTATTAAAAATTGGTATCAGATAATTCATTTTATTTTGTCTTATTTTTAGGATATAGTAGATTGGATATTTAAGAATACGTTGAATCCTATGATGGATATCAAACTAGTGCATCAAGAACACTTATTTTGGTAAGAATTATAATTTACCAAGGATATGAGATCGTTGTTATTGATTTATAATTTTATGGTTGTATTTGTTTTTCACCTTGGACGATGCACATGCAGTTTGGATTTGATGATTGTTTATGTATTTTTGTCTCTTGACCCATTGGAAAGGGGCCAATGATTTAATTTTTACACTTGTCCTATGGAGGTAAGATGCATGGCATGAATCATATTATGAATATATAATTCACATGATATAGGATAGTTAGTGTGATTTTTATCACTGACTATGGAGGCTTAGTTGTTTAAAGTTTCAAAAAACCGATCATACAATGCTTTTGAGTATAAGTAGTTGGTGGAATTCTACTCAATTGGACCAACTTGTATATTCATTATTTCCAATGGAAATATATGTGGATATATAATTATATGATCATTTATGGTGAGGATTATGACATAGCCCTTGCAAATAGGAGGTTCAACATCCCCTGGTGGGTTAGGGTGGGAACATGGTGCCTAAACATTAGACCCCTTGTGGGTCATTAGTGTTGAGGTTCATTTATTTAAAGTGAATAGTAACAACCTAAATGGCGATTTCCCATTTATATTGGAATGAAATTACATATAACCAAATTGTGGGTGTGTTTTCCCTCAATATAGATCATATAGGGTGATGTATTTGGTTATTGTAATAGTTAACTGGTGAGACATGATCCTCGAGGAGTTGTCCCATAGGTGGATAATTATGGGGATGGGTTCCCTAGTTGTGGTCAGTGGTTTTGGCATGCGATGTCACCCTATGTGAGACCTTATGAGTGGGTGTTTGACATGTCTATGTTTTGGGTTAAGACAATAGTGCTCATGACGTCCCATGAGATGTGACCTTGGAGAGAGGCTTCGCTGATAGGGCTATGTGGGAGAACTAGATTCCCTTAGATTTCAATTAGACCCTAGTGGGTTAGTATGTGGTTTTTAAGGGTAATTTGTTAAAGGGGTTATCCCATGTTATTGGTTTCTTTGATATAGAAGCATAGATGAGCGATTCTTTGTAAGAGACTGTTTTATAGGATTTGATCAAGGTTTTTTTATGATGATACCTTTGAGTGATAGTGCCTTAGGTATCAAGGTGTGTTTTCAAGGGAATGACCAATGTGACACCTAGCCCAGTGAATTTTCAATGTGATTTCAATAGTGGGTCAAAATGTGGGTGGATGTTAATGATAGGAATGATTATGGATGAAAAATAATCATTTGGATGAGGTTGGAATGCTTTATATTGAGGTGTAAAACTTGTGGTTCTAGAATGAATGCATAAGCCAAGTGGTCATTTGATAGATCATGGAATGACTGAGGTTCCTAATTTGAGAAGGAGTTAGAAGTGAGCTCTTGATGTGTTGAGACTAACATGTTGTGGAGCACAATCTACTTGGATTGGCATCACACAAATCATAGGAGCGTGGGTTAGGTTTTGGAATTGGTGAGCGGTCATGGATGAGATGAGGGATGAAGAGGTGGATCCGATTCCTACAGTCATTATGGACTAGAGATTGGAAGATGTTTTAGAATGTCCCTCCATAGGAGAGGGGATTTCAAAAATGTATTGTGTTCCATGGGATGGTTAACCTAAGGATGGACCTTGACACACATTTTTAGGGATATGTAGTGTCAGGGGTTGGAAATAAATGAGTGTGGATCATAAGGAATGAATCATGTTTGGTGATGGAAACTATTGAGGTGGTGCTTAGTAAGTGGGTTTGGCCATGCGAGTCATTATGTCCAATGATGGATAGGGTGTAGGTTGTGGTGATTGGGATCTTTTTGCGGTAGTGTGATGATAAGGATGCTCCTAAGGTGGAGAGTAGGATGTCAGTCATGAGTGATTGACCCTCATGTGAGAAGGGTTATTAGTGTGGGAACAATTTTTGGATGGTAATTTTGAATTGTGTTCCCTTAGATAATTGGATGCAGTCAGTTAGGAAATACACCATGACTGTCGTATGGAATATGAAGGGAGTGTTTTGAGGATCATTCATAGTTTTTACAGGAGAAGTTGGTGTGATCAGGCATCAAGCTTGGTTGATTGGAGTTTGAAATTTTATACCAGAATCGAGAAATCATATCAGTGTTATCATATGTGATTGGGTTCGGTTGTTTGGAACCCTACTGTGAGTATATTTAGAATGATATATACATGTATTGATAGGAAATTATGATGGTGGGTGGTGTCATGGATCATAATTGGTCTTCTCATGATAGGTCCTATTATGGGGAACACTATAGGTCACTTGAGGAATAAACCAATGATGTGGTCTTGTCTCAAGATAGAAGGGATCAGGTAAGTTCCCTCTTGGTGTTTTAGTGGTGGTTATGGGTAATGTCCCATGGTTGGGTGTCTTAAGCATCCTTGTGGGAAAGTGGTGTTTTAAAATGTTTTTGGGAACTCGATGATGTAACATAACCATTTGAGTGAAAATTAACGACTGAGGTTGGTTGGAATGTTCATATTGATGAACATAAAGGATTTTTGGGGATGAGAAGTATTAAGGTGGGGAGGTTGTAAGATCCCATGTCCATATGAGTTGAAGATTTTGAAAGCAATTTGAATTTTCAATTATTAGATTGGTCAAATTTTGATTAGAGATTTTGAATAGAATTTCATGGGTTGGAACCCTCAGAAGGACCAATTTGGACTTAGTATAAAGTTCATTAGATGGTTCAGGTGTTTTAGGATCATCTCGAGGGTTCAATACTTAGAGTTCAAGTTTTCAGAAAGGCAGCCTAGGGCACACGGTTGGTGTATGGTCAGTGATAGCTTTGAATCACAATTATGTGGCCTAGGATAAATAGGTGCATGGTTTGTAGAAACCATGTGGTAGGTCCAAGAGAACCATGTGAATTTCTGTAGAATTATAGAGGTATGTTACATGGTTGGAACACTATATTTGTAATCATGCATAGTAACAATGTGAGGTAGCTAGCCTTGGACAGTGCTTGATGAATATTTGTCACATGGTTTGGAAAACCATGAACCCTTTTATAGTGGTTAAATGAACATTTACCCTTCAATATTTAAAGATTCTATTTCCCTTTTTTATTATCCTCCCCCACATGCACCCCCATTTGGTCAAACTCCTATCCCTTCTTTGACTCCCATTCGATTTGGGGGTTCTTTAGATACATTTCTTTAGGTTTTGGTATATTTTATCCTATGTTTACCTATTTTGATATCTCTCTCATCTTATTGTTATAATTTTCATTTCTATAATTAGGGGTTTTTATTCCGATTCCATCGAAGCATGGTGGAATCGAACACCGATGATGTGGATTCCACTTTTCCTCAGAATAAGATGTCTAAAGATGTCGTCCACACTTCACCACATTTTGTTTGGTTGTGGTATGTCATCATAGTCATTTTTAAATTCTTGTGAGATTAAAATTTATTAAAATTAATATTTTTTAACACCGTCAGTTAGAGATTTTTCCTGGTTTGAGGTTTGGGGTATGCCTTGGGTTATTGGTGAGCATTTGGTCATGGTTTTGGCATGATGAGACCATTCAGTGAGAATTCTGGAATTATTCCTATTTAAATAAGATAGTTTAATTAATTATAATTTATTGATATTAATTAATTAATTATAATGTGATTATAATTAATTAATCCTAGTGGTTTTGTTGTGAGACAGGGCCTCATATGTCTTGGATGAGGCCAATATAGGCTTAGATGGGATTTTAAAACTGTTTCCATCCCCTTGGGAATAAAAGTGGAATGAAACTTAAAGGTAGGTGGAAACAAAATTTACTCGATAACATTTATGTCTATTTATGATACATGTGGATGCTCAAGCATGCCACTGAGGGTGATAACCCTTGTTAAATTTAATTAAATGGAATGATTTTATTAAATTAAATTAAAATATTTAATAGAAATGAATGAGCTCCAGGGGTCATGAATAAACCATGTGCATTATCTCGATACCTCGACCATTGGTGGATGAGGCTAGGACCTTTGAGACATCAGATGGCCTCCGAACCTCTTGAGATGTGAGCCCAGTCTTGATAAGTCACTTTATCCCAAACAAAGGGGACTGAAATTCATCCAAGATGGAGGTGAGGGTGGAATAGAGATCCTAGGCCATGTATAAATTAGAGGACCCTTCTTGTGATTTGAGTTACTCAGTCTTGTTGAGATAGGGGTGGGACAAGAGATTCTCTCCCATCTACTATAACCAATCCTTGGTGGATATACCTTTGGATGATTGAGATCAGGTTGGGTGAGTGGATTGAACCAGAGTGATAATTGATGACTGTGTTTCGGATCGGTTTCGAAACACCCAACGGTTCCGTATCCAATGATACGTGGACCTTCTTTCCAAAGGCAGGTGTTCGGTAGGTGATTTGGCCAGCAACACTTAAGAACTCACATTGGTCGAGAGGATGGGAAGTCGGGCTCATCGTACCCTTTTGGGGGGGAATTTTTTCCTATTCCGGGACTCTATTATAGATTTAAGATGTATTCATATGATTGAAAATATTTGGTTTATACCCAATCATAGTATCTATGTATTACTCCTGGTTGGAAATGGTCAGCCGAAAGCAGGGGGTTCAGAATCATTTAGGCCCAAGGTTTACCATCCCTCATAGAATTAATGACCCTGAGGAGTCTGAACTCACTGAGACGACACTGGTTTAAAGCCTCGTAACTGGGAACTTTAGAGTTTATTGTCATCCAGGGGGGATAGATAACGACTTGAGCATTTGGATCAGACCTATGATATGGGCTTCCTACGTATCCTCATGAGAGGAATCAGAATCCACGTAGTTCGGTAGTGCAGTTAAACGTCATGTGGGATAAAGGATCGGAGATTACACTCTAAGGTGTACCTAGATGTGGGTAAACCGACGTAAAGGGGATCGGAATTACCAATTGGTGGTCTTGAACCTCGGAGAGGCTTCCTACGTACCCCGCCTAGGAGATAGGGATCAAATTCCATGTAGTTCAGGAGTACAGTTTATCGTCATGGGGGACGAAGGATGAACCGATGTGAAGGTGGACCAGGGGGTCGATGGGTAATGGTCTTGAACCTCATGGAGGATTCCTACATACCATACCTTGACATGGATCAAAGTCCTCGTAGTTCACAGGAGGTTAGGGTCAGGGTTAGTGCTTACTCTAAGCCCACGTGAGTCATGCTCGGTGTGAGAAACAAGAGGCAGAAGAGACCTGACGATCACGTCGCGAATGGTGTGTCTGTGGGAAGTGGAGTGGGGATTATGCATGGAGCGACCCGAGAAGTCGGGGATTACTCTATAATTGGGGCCCAATGGTGACAAATCCCATAGGGAGAGGGAAAAGGGTGCCCCCGTGTCTATCTCCCCTCTTGGTTCTCGGCACCGGGGAAGTACGGAGGTGCATGGATGCTACCTCCCACATGAAAGGCTAGGGGCTTACACAAAGGAGGCTGCCCATTCCCTACCATAAGAGGGGAAGATTTCCCACCACTACAGTTGAATCGAAATAGAAGCGGGGTCCCCCAATCTGGCGAGTGGAGAGGCAGAAAGGGGACTCTGGGCTCGGACCCTGCGTTACCGTGGGAATGTGAACACAAGAACACTTTGGGAATCTACTCAAGGGCCAGAGCAACCCCTTTACCCTTATTTACCATGGGTATGTGAACTCAAGGCGGTGCGCTGATGCGCCTAAAGGTTGAATCATACGGGTTCGGTGGCTTCGGTGGAGGCCCTGGATCGGGGCCAATGAATATGCCAATGAAGGGGTTGTGAAGGATCGGGTCAGATTAGAAGTATTTTATCTGACTCAGGGCATGGGAACACCAAAGTATTTGGCAGTCCACATGGGTGTAAGAGTGGCACCCTTCGCGTAGGGGAGTTCTACGTGACTGGAGAGGCCATCCGCGTACCAAGGTGGTACGCGGACTGATAGGCACCCTATGTACAAGGGCGGTACGTGGCTATGGGTTTAGCCCACGTACTAGGTTGGTACGCGGGGGAGTCCACACGAGCAACGACGGACAAGGGCGATGCCGGTCGGAGGTTCGTCGATCAGGGCTTTGCATGCGTAAGAGGGTGCTACGTGGTGTGCCAGATCGAAAGAGGGAGATAGACTCACTGGTCCATGGGGAGTGAATCCGCGGAGGGGAAATGGTTCGCGGTCTTCTTTTTATTTTTATTTGAAGTTTGCGGTTCAACAATTTGTTATGTGTTTTTGGTTCGTTATTAATTTGATTCTAGCTTCATACCTGTTCTGGTTCACAAATTGGAACTTTGCTGTTTCTGAAATCCTATGATCCTTCCTCGGAAATCCTTCCACCATTTTCTGATCGATTGATCTCTTCTCCCACTCGATCTCCTTTTATAGAGTGGGGAAAGAGATGTATCTGTGGTCATGCGACACCTTTTGTGGAGGCCCATGACCGAAAACCTGATTTATGGATGACTTGGTCAATCTGAAATTCACGGGGGGATTGAACGCACCTTCCTCGCGAACCAAACTAGTTTGGGGAGTGCTTCCCGACCACGTAGGGCCCCGCCTCTATTACACGAATGACAACAGACTTGGTCCGGGCCGGTTGAAGCGGTTCGTGGCTGGGGCAGTTTGTGTCGGTGGACCAGACTGGCGGCCGTCCTACTTCGTGCCCACGGAGGGTCCCCTCCTTTGTTCTGCGAACGACAGCGGTCCACGAAGGAGGTGGATTACTGAACCGACCGCGTACCATTACTTTTGGACCGGTATGCGTACCGGTTAATCATTTGTCGATTTATTGGGTGTTCTTTACATTTTTGCCCAATTCCTCGAGGGAAATTGGGTATAATCCTCTCTTGAGTTGAGGGTATTCTCATTCTCCTTTGAGTATTTTGTTCAGAACCCTATAAATTCCCCCCATCGGAATGGAGTCTGATCAGAATGAAGAGGAGAATATTTCGATGTAGAGTGGTCCTGAAATGTGGATAGTTCACGGTAGAGGAGTGGACTCGGTAGGGGACCACACCTATAAATACGGGGGGTCCTTCCCTTTCCTTTTACCAGATTCCTCGCTAACACGAAGATCTTGTTTTTCATCTCTGTGTGATTGCTCCTTCGCAAAATTCCTCATCCGCGAACTAGCTTCCATTTCCACGAACCATTCCTCATTCGTGCCTGGCTTCACCTGCAGACCAATCTCCCAGCCATGGACTAACACTTTTAATCAATCAAAAAGTAAGTTACAATGGGCTGCGTAGGAACTCGCTACGTTGATTTGATGATCCACGAACTGAAATCATTTCCTAAGTCCTCTGAACTTAAACATTTTAATCTGAGATTGGTATTCCACAGAGCAGCCTGGTTCACAGTTTTTTGGCCGATGCTCCGTGGACCAGAGTGCCTCAGACTTCTTCCGCATAGGTTTGGTTCGTAGGATGCAGCCGTCGCGAACCAACTTCTTGAGGCCGTACGCGGATATCATCATGAAGGCTCCTTGACGGAGTCCTTTACCATATACTTGGTATTTTTTTCTAGATTTTATTATTCCAGACTAACCATTTGTATGGATTTTATAACGCAGGGATAAAATATGGTTCCTGCTCGACCTACGGTTAGGCCTGCTATTGAGCCCCTTCCGATTGGTCCAGGGAGACGTCTAGTTATGATTCATAGATCTGAGATCATTAAAGAGGACCCTAGCCATTCAATCATTCCCGAAGATGGTGTTTTGAAGGAATTACTCTCCCCCAAACTTCTTGTCTATCCGCTATCGAATAATCTTCTGCTTTATGGTTTCGGCCTTCAAGACGACGTTCCTATCCCCCCTGACTTCTCAGGTCTTCCGTCCCTTTGCATGGAAGTGTTACCGAAGTGTGCTCAAGTGAACCTAACCCAATCGAGAGAGATGATCTCTAATTATGACCCGAAAGACACCTTCATTTTGAGAGGCTCTGTTTGGACCAAAAGTGATCGGTACACCCAGGGATTCTCCTAAGAGGCCTTCCTCAAGAGTTACCCCTCTTTGATCAACCTTGCTTGATTGGATCCTGACGAAATATGGATTCCCAGGTGGGATCTTCATTCTGGTGGGATTTTCTCAAATGACTGGGCCTTCTGGGTTCGTTATCATTTTCGGGAGTTCCCTGAGTTACTAGAAGCAGTAAATATGTACTCTGCAGTGTGGGCTTCCTAGTATGTTGTTTACCCACCATCTTCGATCCTACCTGACTTGCTCGGTTGCTGGTGTTCCAGCACTAACACTTTCCACCTTTCCCATGGTGAAGTTGGTATTAGCTTATGGGACATCTACCAACTGGGAGGGCTTCTGATCATCGACAAGATGTATGAAGAGTTTTTTCCCACCCCCGATGCATGGGTCGATGCCGAATAGGTGCCTTCATTGGTGAGGGATCTGCTGGTTATGGTGGAGCGGTCACTGGGTCACCCCTTGAGGGATCACTCTATTATTACCTATATCACCTGGATATGATTATTTCTGAAAACCACTGGTCCCGTGTCGAAGCTCAAGCGCCCCAGGACTCATCCTTCTCAAAAATCACGAACTATCCCAGGTTATTTCTAGGCAGTTCTAGAGGCGGGTGACTACCTTTCATGGGGTTATGAGGTACTCCCCGACGTGCCACCTATGCTCAGGCTGGTAGGTCTTTTCTCCATGTTTTTGAGCGGGTGGCTATTCCCATCCTTGGATATCAACCCAGGTGTCAGAGCTTGCACCCTGATGATCATAGCTGAGTGGGTGGGAGGTCGCCCGGTGAATCTGGTCGTACCCACATTGGCTCGCCTTTACGAATTACTAAGACACATGCAAGAGGGTGGGTCACCCTATCATCTAAGTGGCCCATTTCAGTTTTTATATGGCTGGGTAGCATATTATTGCCTCTATTATGAGTATCATTATAACACACTCATCCCGCTTTATACTCTTCGGCCTACCTTTCTTGATCTAGATGGAGTTCATCTGAAGTCCCTCAGTTCTTATGAAGTTGTCAGGCTTCTGAGTGACTTTTCCCAGTTCGCTTTCACTCCCTACCCCACTCTTTCTGGATTCATGGTTGAAAACTGCAAGGGGATCTTAGAAGATCGTTCTTACATGATTTCGCTGCGAGACAAATTTCTATCTGCATGGATTTATTGGGTCTATCTATGCGAGTTGTACGCCCCACATCATTTTTCTCAACAGTTTGGGTGCATGCAACTCTAGGTTTCCCTTCCCCATCCTCGGACCCGAGGACTTCATCCGGCCACTCTTCGTCAATGGTGGTTGATGTTGATGCGAGAGGGATTTGGCACAAGAATTGCCTTTCCTGGCACAGGAGCGGTTGCCAGACTATCCTCAAAATATGCGATAATGTGGATAAAGAATTATCCAGATGGGATCTTGAGGAAGGTTATCCGGAAATTTCCCAAATCAGGGGTTAATGCGGCTGCTGTGCTTACCGCACCTTCCTCGTTGGCTTTGAGGGAGGACCAACTGATGGCCCATAGGTCAAAGCGACTTAGGGGACTTTCCTTTTCCAACCCCTCTGCGGCCAAAGTTCAGACGGACCCAACCTTCTTGGATGTGGATGAGGATGACCCTGTGGCTTTAGGTCCTAGAGAGAAAACTCTTGAAGCTTTTCCGACCGATACCAGACTTAGAAAAATGATTCCTAAGCTTGAATCAGTGTTATAAGCTTCAGGCCTTCCAGCTTTGGAACCATCTTCTAGTGCGTATATATTCGCACTGGCTGTGATGCCAGAATTCATTCCCGTGGCATCTAGCAAGGATACCAAAGATCCTCGTGTCCTGGTGGACCGCCGAGTAGTGAGAAGGTGGGCCTGGACCTAGATCTATGAGACTGTTGCTGAACCTCCTGTTACTGAGATGGTGACTAAAACTGAAGCCCTCCGACAACTCTTCTTGGGTTTGGGGTCAGGTGTCTTTGACTATCGACAATTTCATTTTCTCTCCTTCCAGGTCGTCATTGACCGTGGGGAAGTTGACGCTAGTGAAAACAAAATTTCTCACCTCACTGCCTCTCATTACGGGACCCGAGCCTTTGAGGAAGCCATGATGAAGGTCCATCAGCTTATAGCACAGGGGGAGAGCTCTCAAGATTAGATGACCACCCTATCTACCGAGCTACATGAATGCAAAGCTCGAGCAGCGATGCTGAGGGATCAGTTGTCAACTCTGGATGGTAACCTTGAAGGCACTAGGAAAGGGATCAATGACCTCCAAACGATAGTGAGGAATACTCATTCGGTGGCCGAGTTTGAGGCCAGGGAGAAGGACATGATGGAGCAGACCTGCAACAAGCTTCGCCGCACAGTTGCCGATCTGATGGAGAGAGCGAGCTAGGATCCTTTTTGATCATCAGAGCTATTTTTGTATTTTGTTTTACCTCTTTTATTGCGGCAAAGGAGAGACTCCGGCTTGTGGACGTCCTCCCCCTTTTTTTGTCCAAATGGAATAAAATCTGTTGTTGATCTCCCCTTCCTGTAAAATTTGATGGTTACCGGAACAATTGTTGCATAAATAACAACTCACTAAATTAGAATTAATCATAATTCAGGAAAATGATAAAAAACCAGAAACGAGCTCTTATTTTTGCCTGGACCCTGGGATCCAACGAGCATAGTTTGACTATTTATGGGGTTTTGTAGAAAAACCCTAAAAACATTTTGTCTTTTTTTGTTAATACCCTAATTTTGCCTCGGCCCATTTGGTGTGAACCCAGCGGGTATGGGTTGGATTTTTCTTAGGTTGCCCTTTTTGAGTTTTCAGCCCAACGGGCTTTGTGCCTCTTTTTTGTGAGTGGTTTAAAGTCCCACCGAGAAGACTATCATTACTGATGTTTTAGGTTGAATATCTTTGACCATATATGGTGGGGTGAGGGCCCCGACGAGGTTTGGTTGATTAAAAGATTCCCCAATACCTTTCAGATGCACATGGGGGGAAACATGTTTAGATTTGAACAACATGCAAGGCATGTATCAAGGCATGGGAGCTGTATCGGTGTACGGAAGTAGGAAATCATTTCCTAAAGAAAACTTGCCTTTGATAGATGGGCCATGGGTGGTCAATATGTCGAGCCGCTGAGGGCATGGTATTCATAGTCGTGCAAAGGTTTCCTTAAGTTAATGACTATCCATTTCCGATGGCCTAAGGACTTCACGGAATTCTAGCTTATGGACACCACCATGGGTGGCTTGGAGAATTATGAAAACTACCTGGGGTGGTTCAGAAAGGGTGTGTGACGTCTGAAAGGGTTTGGGAACATCTATACTAATTAGGAGTGTGGTCAGGAGGCCACTTTCCTATGCATTTAGTTAGTGTAGAGGATGGTTGGAGCTTGACATAGTTCAAATTTAGGCAGCTGGGACATTCTTTAAAATGGAACGGCTTCTCCTGGTTCTCAGTAATTTCGTCAGAGACGTTCCACCATATTCAGGAAGGGTTTTGAAAGAGGTTAGTAAATTGCTGCTCAGAAGGTTTCCGAATCCTAGGATGGATATGGGGCTCAGAGGCCAAGAGGCATACGGAGAGAAGTATTGCCTAAGGAAATATTGCCTTTGTTAGATGGGATATGGGATATTAATATGCAGAGCCACTAAGGGAATGATATGAATAGTCATGCAAAGGTGTCCTTATGTCAATGGTTATATTCTCTCGATAGCCGGGTAACTTCCAGGAAGTTAAGATTCGGGACCACTGGGGGTGGATTACAAGGGTTCAGCTCCTTCTGGGTACAGAGTGTGATTTATGAGGAGAGGGTGCCTAAATACGGGAGAAACACCTAGGATAAACTTCCTGGGAATGGGTAAAGCCATGCCTTATCACACTGGTGTGAGACAGTGGTTTGTGTAGGTTTAGCCCGTGCACTGAGGGATAGAGGAAAGCCTCTATTCCTGACTGAACCCATGACAGGTTCGACCGTGTAGTTTAATGTCATGCGGCAAGGGCAGAGGGCATTTTAAGTCCCGTTCAGTTTAACGCCATGCGGTGGGGACAGCTTCTGTGCAGTTTAACGTCATGCAGTAAAGACAGGGAGCATTATTAAAGATACTATGCAGTTTAACGTCATGCAGTGAGGATATGGGGCATTTTTAAACCTTTGAAAATGCTTGCAATTGGATGCATTTCCCTGGATTCTTAATGCTTGGCCTCTATAGCTTCATGCCAAGCAGCAAAGACATGCTCCATGCAGTTTTAATCATCATGCGGTAAGGATGTAGTTGAAAAGGACACTCTTGATTAGAATGTAACTGGGCTTGAATATCTCGGCATGTCTAAGACGTGGAGAGGGTTTGATGGTGTAAATCATGGTTCCAGGGCTTCTTGGATCAGAAGAGATGATATGGGGGCTCTGAGGCCCGTAAGCGTACATGGCTAGGAAGAGTGTCACCCGAGGAAACCTTTCCTTTGGTAGATGGGCCAGGGGCTATCAATATGAAGAGCCGTGGAGGTCATGGTATGCATGGTAATGGAAAGGTGTCCCTAGGTCGATAAATTTCCACTTCTGATGGCCATTAATGATTATGAGGATCTGTAACTATTCGGGTCATGGAGTCTGATGTATGGATAGGATGTATCCAAATGTGTAATGAGTATTTCCATATCATTTCTCCATATATCTTGGGTGGGTCACGATGAAGTCCGTGCAGTTTTAATGTCGTGTGGTGAGGATGCAATCTGCGCAGTTTAACATCGTGCGGTGAGGACGAGAGGTATATATACCTGTGTTTTCTCTTCTCGGTAGCCGGTCTAGGAGATAAGATCCTGGTGTCGCTACGTATCCCATGGGGGCAGGAATCAAGCCACACATAGTTCTTTTTGGAGTACACCCTGCACAGGTCTGGTCCTTACATGGGGGGAAGGGGGCATATTTATTTTTCTTATCCATGCAGTTTAACATCATGCGGCAAGGACGAGGAACACACCACGTGCAGGTCTGGTCCTTACATGGGGGGAAAGGAGGGTATTTTTAGCTTCATTTGGGGATGTTGGGGCCATTATGGGGGCTCCTGGCATCACTGCGTATCCTGTGAGGGAAGCAATCAAGCCGTACATGGTTCTTTAGAAGATAATACACTCTGTTCAGGTCTAGTCCATACATCGGGGAAAAGGGCATTTTTAAATCTTCATTCAGGGGTGGCTGGGCCAGGATGGGGGATCCTGGCATCACTACGTATCCCGCGAGGGTAGGAATCAAGCCGTACATAGTTCTCTGAAATGGGTACACCCCGTGTAGGGTTGGTCTGTACACTATGGGAATAGGGCATTTTTAATCCTTCTTATCCATGTAGTTTAATGTCGTGCGGTAAGGACGATGAATACACCCCGTGCAGGGTTGGTCCAGACATGGGGGAAAAGGAAATTTTTAAATTTATTTGGGGACTGCTGGTCTAGGATGGGGGACCCTAGCGTCACTACGTATCCTGCGGGGGCAGGAATGAAGCCGTACATAGTTTTCTAAAAATCCGTGCAGTTTAACATCATGCGGTGAGGATGAGGTATACACCCCATGCAGGGTTCGTCTGTACACGGGGGGGAAAGGGTATTTTTTTTTTAATTTATCTTGGGATGGCTGGGCCATGATGGGGGACCCTGGCGTCACTACGTATCCTGTGAGGGAAGGAATCATGCCATACATAGTTATTTCAAAATCCGTGTAGTTTAACATCATGTAGTGAGGACGAGGTACTCTTAGTTTAGGGTCATAGTGTTTGGACCGTTGGGTGCTTGGCAGTTTAACGTCCTGCAGCTCGGACGAAAACTGCTTTTGATTATGCGAAATACTTCATCAGAAATCTCGCATTTGTAAGAGCGGTAGTGAACTGCCCGTCCATGGAGATCAGGTCATATGCTCCATTGGAGTATACCTTGTGTATAACATATGGTCCGTTCCACTTGGGCTCCAGCTTTGGAGGCTTCTTTCCAGGTATCATTGGGGTCCGGAGGACCAACACCAATTATCCTTCCAAGAAAGACTGAAGAAGAACCTTTTTATTGAAGGCTCATGCGATCCGGTTCTAATATACTTCTAGATGGTGAAAAGTGTGCAACCGCTTATCATCCAGCTATTCCAATTCACCTAGCCATTTTTTTGATTGCTCATCGTTGGATAAATGATTACAAACGGCAACACAGAGCGAGGGAAATTGGAGCTCAATGGGCAGGACTGCTTCAGTTCCGTATACTAATGAGTATAGAGTAGCCCGAGTAGTGGTGCAGATTGTGGCTCGATAAGCCCACAATGCATGAAGGAGTTTATCTGAGCATGATTTCATGTCTTTGTCCACCATTTTATGGAGAATTTTGTACAGGGTCTTGTTGAAAGCCTCTATCTGTCTGTTGGCCGCTGCATGGTAGCGAGATGTGTGGTTAGCCTTCATACCATACTCTTAGTATAGTTTCTCCAATTCAGAATAGCAGAAATTAGTGCCTTTGTCCATCAGTATGGTATGAGGAATGCCAAATCTGGTGATGATACTGGCTTTCACAAAGCTGATGATGTTCCTTGCCCTGACTTCCTTAAGGGGTACAACTTCTACCCATTTGGAAAAGAAGTCGGTTGCTGTGAGGACATACTTCAGTTATTTGGCCGTGGCAGGAGGATATGGTCCCATGATGTCCATTCCCCAGATGGAAAATGGATAGGAGTACTTAGCCTGATGAAGTAACTCTAGGGGTTGGTGTATGAAGTTGGTATGAATTTGGCATGAGTGGCATTTTGAGGTAAAGTACTCCGAATCTCATGCCACAGTGGACCAATAGTACCCAAGCCTTCAAACCTCATGGGAAAGCTTAGACCCTGACTGACGTGCTCCACATACTCCGACATGTATTTCAATCATGACGATAGTGGTTTCTTCCCCATCAATGCATCTGATGAGGACTTCATCGAGGCCTCATTTTTAGAGGACCTCTTGCTGACCCGTGCTGCCGTATAGGACAAAGTTGATTTCCCTTCTCCGTATTTGCTCTCATTCTGCCCTGTCTGATAGAATTTCTCCCTTTTGAAGGTAGTTTTCAATAGGGGCCATCCAGCTAGTGGCTGGAGCATATGGCTCAGGGACAGAACTGACTTTGTTGATTTCTTCCATCTTAGTCTGAACAAACGGAAAAACCATTCAACGATGAGAAATACTGATAGTTGTTTCATCCTGGTTTGGGTTGGCTAGTGATGTGGCTGCATTAGCTAATGCATCGGCCTGGGAATTTTGAGACTGGGGAATATAGGTCAATGTTGGTTCTGAGGATAATTCCACCGTTAACCCTTAGAAATGGTCAAACTGGGGAACCAACTCCTCCTTTTGAATAGCATAGTCACCATTGACCTCTTGATGTCCAGTTAGGAGTCACCTTTACCTTAAGGTGTTGTGCTTGTGCCTGGAGTACGATTTCCAGGCCTGTAATGAGGGCTTGATACTCTGCCTCATTGTTTTGTACATCCTTATGGAAAGACTGCCTTTTCTTGGGACATGAGTATGATCCCCAAACCCACCTTGTTAAATTTGGGATCCTCCCTCCTTTTCCCTATCGGGCTTCAGGATTCACTATCGAAGTACATTTCCCATGTTGGGAGATCTTCTTGAACCGAGAATATGTCTTCATCAGGTAACTCGATGTCCGGTGCGGTGGTCCCCATTGAGGGGTGCTCTGCTAGAAAATATGCCAACACCTGACCTTTAATGGATTTCTGGGGCATGAACCGAATTTCAAACTGTTGCATGATGACTGCCCATCGGGATAGGCGCTCGGTCAGCATTGGGCGGCTGGGGATGTACTTGAGTGGGTTACTCCGCGAGACCAAATGGACTTCATGATGCTGCAGATAATGTTGCAATTTTTGAACTGTGAAGACCAAGGCCAAACAACTCTTCTTTATGTTTGAGTATCGAGTTTCAGCATTGATCATGGTTCGACTGAGGTAATAGAGACTGTTTTTACTACCGACGTCATTTTTCTGTGTGAGAAAGTCTCCCAGTGACCGATCTAGGGCCGCCACATATAGGATGAGTGGTCTTCCTTCAACCAGGGGCATGAGCACTGATGGGCTTAAGAGGTACTTCTTCAGGTTTTCGAACACCTCTTGGTAGTCACATGTCCATTGGTACGTAACTCCCTTCTTCATTAACCTGGTGAAGGGAAAACATTTGCCTGCTAGGTTGGCTATGAACCGCCTAATGTAGGCCAATTGTCCTTGGAATCCTCTCAACTCAGTGAGATTGTGGGGAGGTGGCAGGCCAAGGATAGCCTTTTTCTTTTCAGGTTCGACTTCTATGCCATGATGGCATATGACGAATCCACGGAATTTCCATAATGTAACCCCGAAGGTTCATTTCAAGGGGTTAATTTTTAGGCTATATTGTCAGAGTTTGTTGAATACACTTTCAAGTTCTGACAAGTGATCTGAGTGTTGTCTTGATTTAACCACCATGTAATCCACGTATCATTCGATGAATCTCCCCAAGAATGGTTTAAAGATACGATGCATGTCACGTTGATATGTGGTGCCAGTTTTCTTGAGACCAAAGGGCATGACCCTGTAATAGAATATTCCTTGAGGGGATCTAAAGGAAGTGGCTTCTTTGTCTTCTCGGGCCATCCTGATTTGATTATACCCATAATAGCCGTCCATGACGGAGAGAGCCTCATACCCGACCATTGCATCGATTAATAACTCGGTGATCGAGAATGAGAAATCATCTTTCGGAAAATGCTGATTGAGATATCTAAAATCGATGCAGATACTGATTTGTTCGTTCTTTTTCTTGACAGGGACAATGTTGGCCAACCAGATAGGGTACTGGACTTCCCAAATGAAGTATTCCTTAATAAGCTTGTCGACTTCAGCCTCTATTTTCGAAGAATGTGAGGGGTGCGCTCTTCTGGAGGCTTGTTTATAGCCCTGGTGGTCTTCTGGAAGACCTAAGTGGTGGGTCGCCACTTTGGGATCAAGTTCTGGAATTTCCTTGTAATTACAGGCAAAAAAATCCCGGTGTTGCTTCAGGAAGGAGGTATATACCTCTTGCTCTTCAGGAGACATGGTTGTACTAATGAGGGTGGACCTCAGTTTTTCTTCAGTACCCAGGTTTATTTACCTAAGCTCATCCACAGTGGTGAACATACCTTCCTCAAATGTGGGAGGTGCATCCCTGAGATCTTCCTCCTCCTCTTCCCCCACATTCTTATCATCTTGATCCGATGGGGGGAGATTTATCAGCATGGGCTATTGGGGGTCTTGAGGCGAGGCATTGTGGGCATCCTCGCTCAAGTATACGCCCCCAAATTTAGGGTTAGCGGGAATTTCCTCATTATCACGCTCGACCATTATAGCTGAAGTCATGAGGACAACTGAGTGTGTGTCCAGGCTTGAACCCCTGCTCTCAACATGGTTGATGGGTAGTACGTAGTCTCCACTAAGCTGCCTGAGGGGGTCATCAAGAACTATTTACAGACCATTTAGAGTGGGGATCCAGTCAATACCGTAGAGTGAATAATTCCTTTTCTTTTTCTCATAACACCCAGTGTCAATGTAGTGTGACTCAGAGAGCTTGAAAGGGGCCTTGTCAGTGTGCAATTTGGCACTTTGTCCATTGACGCAATATTTGATACACTGGTGGTAGGATGAAGGAATGACCATGTGCTTATGGAGCCACGACCTTCCAAGTTGGGCATTGAATGATGTGTTCTACCGGACCACCAGGAATTCCGAGTAGGCCATAAGGTCGCCAAAATGGGTTTTTAGCTTGATTTGTCCCATTGGATTCTGTTCACTCTTGTCGTAACTCAAAAGAGTTGTGTCTGAGGGGATTAGGTCATCCTCACTATAGCCCAACTTGCGGAGT